>CM017904.1:10501435-11701435 GCA_008369825.1 Triplophysa tibetana | reverse complement strand
GACAGGTTCATGTCAGCGTGACAAAGTTAATTTTGCACCATGTAAGAACACCTAATTGACTTTCAAAACAGTTTTCAAAACCGTTTAACATTTACAAGTCTTAACCCGGACACACAATCACAAACTGTCTTTTTAGATTAATCCTAATCAGTTGTAATGTTTCTAATCGCGGGTCACATAATCAGCCCAGCAAGATATTTTGCACCAGTAAACACAACTCCAGTAAACAAGACCCCTGCATATATTGCCAAACAGTTCTCGGTGTAAGAGAGCGCTTCAAACATCTTGCTGCTGGTGAGAATTACCCTCGCGTTGTCAGACCCCTTTTACGGAATTTAACACTCATTAGCCTCTTCTAATTGCAAGCTGCTTTTTTCCTGTTTCCTTTGGCTGCAAACAGAAATGGAAGTAGAGAATTCTTTTGTACGGTGATTTTAAGCTAAAACTGATTTGACAGCCCTTGTTGAGAGATTCAATGATAAAGCCTTAAGTAATAAACACTGCTGCCTTCGCCGGACAGTAGATCATTAGACGGATTTCCAAGGCAGCTGGGTCTGAAGAAAGAGATTGTTCTACTTTTCTGTAAAGCCTCTTGTAGAGAAACTCGCTATATTGAAGGTGCTGTAGATTATGTCGGACAGTTCTGTTATCATTCACCTTCATGCGGTTAAAACCTGTATATATTGCTTTCTTTAGAGGAACCTGAAATAAGATACTTTGAGAAATGTCTCATTGGTTTGTTTCCATACAATGCGAGTCCCTGGGGTCCAGTGTTCTTTGTTTTACCAACATTGGTCTAAATATCTTCTTTTGTGTTCTGCAGAAGTAAGGAAGACATACAGGTTGGATGTGGCATTAGGGTGAATGAATGATGAAAGAAATAACATTTTGGGCAGAACTGTCCCTTTAACTTTACTTAAATTAAATGAATTTTGGTTTTCTTTGTGATTGTGCAAAATGATTGACATGCAGAAAACATTATGATTGGCAAAACAACAAATCTGTTGAAACTGAAGAACCACATATGCCTATCATTGTGATACTAAATATCAGTCAACCTGAGTGCCATTCCTTAAAAATCACTTACAGCACCTTTAATACATTTATTTTTGAAAAAAGTTCCGTTCACATATAGATAAGTTTAGATTTCAGTTTAATACAATAGACTTGATAATAAACACAACTAAATGTGTTACTAAATACTGTAGATTTAAAGCTGCCATACACATCATTATAAGTGCAGTCTATAGATGAATTGTTGAAAGAAAGAACTAATGGCCTCATTTACGCAGCGTTGGGATATTATGATGTAATGTTGGGACTGTGTTGACCCGGCTTTACGGATCAGGAGCTACAGCAAGGACACGTGGAGGAGAAGGAAACCCTAAAGAAACCAAGTGCCATCCATCCAGCAGGTCTGCTCCCTGAGGTCCACTGCTCCAATTCCAGCGATCCGCTGGGAACGCCATCGCTTTCTATCCCAATCCCTCTCTCTCTCTCAGACCTACTTCCAGCTTTATGTGCGATCAGGCCCGGGGAGAGAAAAGCTTTGGCTCCGTCACACTATTACTCCTATGATATCGCACTCCCCTGACCGGAACGTGTTTGTATTGCGTGATTTTGGAATGACCTCACGAGGGCAGATGCTTCTGGAAGTCAGTCCGTGTTTGAGCTATTAGCAATACTGTTTAAATTCTGTGTGGGACGGTTGGATGTTAAGCCAGCGGTACGAGAGAAAGGAATGATCCTCTTTTTATGCTAAGCCTGCACATGGGTTTTAAATGCAAGGCATGACTTTAAAGAATGGACGTTTATGGGTTTGCATATAAGAGATTGTGTGGAAAAAGCAAGCGAGAGAAAGAACTTGTGGATTTTTACACATGTCGATGCAGCAAGTGACTGTGGTGTCACATTTCTGAACTCTTGAACGCATATTTATTTGGCCTTATTTATTATGTAAAATTGAAAAATGAATTTCAACTCTTATTTTGTCTGTTTGGGCTTTCCAACCTGTGTACAAAATGTGTCCTCATTACAGATTCTGGTAATATAGTTCATCAAAATCATTTTTGAATATGATTTTTTTTGTTTAAGTATGTGCAGGGTTCACATAACAACGGCACTTTTAAGAGATTTCAACTGTAATAAGATTTTACATATTGTTTTTATGTCCTTCTCTCTCTCTGGTGGTTAACAATAATTTTCACTGTGTAATATATTCAATCTCATTAAAGACGGATATTTCAAAAACAAATGGCTGTCGTAAACGATAACTTGTAAGCCCCAGTCTTTATTTTCCACATTACGCCTTCTGTAAAGTACTTTTGCAAGCGCTGCAGCATCAAGGTACCTGTTCATTAATGTTTGACATCCTTTTAATGTACACAGAGAATACTCTGTAAGCAATATCACATTTTACAATCATCAACTCAAGGAAACTAGGCAGAAAAATGCTTTTTCCTTGATGGCCTGCAGCAGTTTAAGTGTCCTGCCCTTGATTCCTGGTGAAGAGGGAAAATTTATGTCATCCTTCTCAAAACGCCCTCTATTGCTTATTCTGTTGCCTGTAATGTATTGCATCAAAATACATGTCCCAAATCCCCACGTGACTCACAAGATGTGTGCCCCAATATCGCTCTGTTTCAGTTCAAGCTTTACAATTCACTTCAAATATCTGAGTTTCACAGCACGTATCGCTCTTTCTCTTATTCAGCCATAACCGTTTTTTTCCAGCTAAAAGGAGACCAAAAAAGACCTTCGACTTATAAGCAAAAGTAATTGCACTGCCCTGCAGGGAGAGAAGTTGGCACCGTGGAACTCTGGGAATGACAGGCGTCTGTTGTTTTGGTGTGGAGGCGCTGTGACTTTGATGCACGGAGGTGTTGCTCTGTCACTGCTCATCAGTGTTTCCGTGGAATTGATGTGGTTATGCATGACGCCCGCGTGGAAATTTCTTTAAAATGTTTCCACAGTTGCCAGAAGTCATTTTGCACGTTTGTGTGCATTTTTCAGGATGTTTCTTAAAGTTTGCATTTCACTGGTTGGTCATTGGTCTTCATTTACCTGAAACGTGGTATAATTCAGTTCTGTGGGGTGGCACATAAATCACAAGCTAAAAATGATCCTCGGATTGAATGAGAGTTGATTTTTTCTAACTTAGGATATTTCATCATTTATGTTAGTTAAGAAAAGAAGCTGAAGTTGCTGTAAGAATAAACTTGATCCTCAGTTGACACACCCACAACAATTGCAAAACCGGAACGCTTTAATTCGATTGGCTGACTTAACACAACTTTAAGGAACAAGAACATGTTTTGTAATTAGCTGGTTTATATACACTCACCTAAAGGATTATTAGGAACACCTTTTCAATTTCTCATTAATGCAATTATGGTGGTGGTTTAATGGTGTGGGGGATGTTTCTTGGCACACTTTAGGCTCTTTAGTGCCAATTGGGCATCGTTTAAATGCCACGGCCTACCTGAGCATTGTTTCTGACCATGTCAATCCCTTTATGACCACCATGTACACGTCCTCTGATGTCTACTTCCAGCTGGATAATGCACCATGTCACGACGCTCCAATCATTTCAAATTGGTTTCTTGAACATGACAATGAGTTCAGTGTACTAAAATGGCCCCCACAGTCACTAGATCTCAACCCAATAGAGCCTCTTTGGGATGTGGTGGAACGGGAGCTTCGTGCATCCCACAAATCTCCATCAACTGAAAGATGCTATCCTAACAATATGGGCCAACATTTCTAAAGAATGCTTTCAGCACCTTGTTGAATCAATGCCACGTAGAATGAAGGCAGGTCTGAAGGCGAAAGGGTACAAACACAGTATTAGTATGGTGTTCCTAATAATCCTTTAGGTGAGTGTATATATAAATATAGCCTTTTTTAGATAGTACAGTGAAAAGATGATCGGAAATCAGAAACTGTCAGAAAAAAACACAAAATTCTACCTCTAACATTCGCTGTGAAAGTACACAAAACGGTTACCTTTTTTCACACGTACAGGTATACTAAACATAAAAAGCTGTACCTTTTGGGTATGTTTTTAAGTATTTGGGAAATATTGTGTACCTTTAAAGGTAGAGTTAAATGTTATGTACCCCTAAGATGTAAATGTTTCTTAAGATCTTTAGGGTACAAATATGTACCCAAAATGTACAATATTTTAAATTTTGTCCACATGTAGGGGTACAAAAATGAAACGCTCAAGGGCATCACCCCAGCAACTGTAAAAGGTACAATTTTGTTCTTTTTTCATATAATGTATAGAGTGAGTGGAAAAGGAGTTGGGAAAGGACTACGATCTGGGACTTGAACTCGGGTGGCCTTATGTGCTTCTGGTTTTAACAAGTTCTTTCAAAGAATAAATGTTGTATTTGGCAAAGTTTTAAAGGTTATAAAATGTGATAGAATGCATTTATAATATCAGATTTTTAAATCAGTTCAGTTGATATTGAGGAAACTAGATTACCAAGAGTAAAAATTGACTGTTTCGTTTTCTTAGTTACATCTGTAGTTGCGTTTTCCTTTTTCTTGTGTTTTTTGCAGCAATGTGTAAATATTTTTTCTATGCCAGTGGAATGTTTAATTAATTTCGGATAAACCTGCCTCCAGCAGCATAAAATAACAAAACAAATCGGTAGGTTTGTCGGCTGGCTTTTTTCTTGGCCAGTAAAAGCAGCAATGTGTGCCACAACTTTTACATGAGAACTAATTCTAACAAATCTGGTTGAAAAATTGTTTGAGTAAATTGTGTTTTGGCAGACTGAACAGTGTTAATAAAAAAAAAAACTTGCCAGCCATTCTTGGGCATTCAACTTAAAGAAATATCTCTTGGGAATAAAAAAACGTGGTAATTGAAAATACACACTAATACAGTGTTCCAAGTTGAAAAAAGCTATATTTTATATCACTATAGTTGTAGTATATCTGTGTCCAAAATGCTCGGGAGCTCGTGGCCTGCCATCAAGAGTAACTGCATGGAGTTGATGCCCCCCAAACTCAGGAAGGTCGTAGTGGGCCAATAAATATGCCTACTGCTCACTACTCCCCACTGGCATGTCCATCTCCCACGGTGCCCCAAGCGGCGCCCTCTACTCACCCTGCCCAGACACGCTGGCATGTTGAGCCATTGTGGGAAGCATACTTTTCCCCAAGGGTGATACTTTCTATTCGATAACAGAGGAATGAAACAAAGCAGTAGGATGAGAGAGAAAACAGCCCACACATCTAATAGGTGCTGAAGAGTGTCATTTCTCTATACAGAACAGTGTGTTGTCATGAGTGCCATGGAGCTCCTCATCATTGTTAGTATCATCTGTCGTGAAACTAAATAATCGGGCATGTTGATTAAACTAAATCATCACTTAGCCTCAACATAAAATAAGGTTTAAGATAAAAGACTGTATACAGTAGAACACCTCCATTTTATATTTAAACGCTCTGTGCACAACCTCAGCAAAACAAATGGATGGTGCCGGTAATGGCAGATAAATTTGATTATTATTCCTTTCCTTCCCGGATGTGAGAAAGGGAGCGTCGGAGGATTCCTGTTACCGTTGGCTTCTTCCTCTAACAGGAATTCAGTGATGTTCATCGGGCCACTGCATTTAATATCGACTTGCTTTGATAGCATGTTTTTTAAATTGGAAATGACCCTGGGATATATGGAATAATCAGAAGTGTAGCACAGCCTCGGCCCGCACCGCTCTGTCATGGGAGGGCAGCGGGGACTTGGGGCCCATTTGCTCTCAGCGATTATAAGCAGGTTTCTCATAGCGAGCGGGTGAGCAAAATTCTCTCATATCTGTCTTTCACTTTCTCTCTTTGCCTTCCTGATTGTGCAGCTGCAGTTTTGTTCCCACTCGCCCCCATTAATTTACTTTGTGTTTAGCAATTTTGCGGTCCAGGGCCTGATCGGACCGAAATACTAAAGCACGCCCGTATCAGATACCAGACTATATTGAACAGCGTTTGCAAAAACTCTTGAGTGTGGTGCCGTGAAGAGATGCATCCTGGGATTTGTTTCTATAAGGTATTTTACCACCCATGGAGCAACATCCATTTGCCGTCTTGCGTCAGAAAGTGGCAGGGAACCTTTATGCTGTGAATGTGTCTTTCTCAGTCCCACTCGCGTCGAGGACTCGTAAAACCATCGCCTGAGGCAACACTAACACAATGAGACTGAACAGTCTTTAACACCTGCAAAGCCGCATTACATATTACCCCAAATTGCACACCTCAGGGCAGTTTATTGTTCCAGCTATAGATTCAGACGGATAAGTGCCTCGACAGGCTTAGCTCAGCATTGGCTTTCCACTTCTCATGTCAATCCAGGCTAATGCCTCCGGGTTCTTCCCAGGGTCCTGAGTCTCTGATACAGACTTTTCGACCTGTTTTATCTTCATTAGCTCCTAGCAAACCCACTCTAATATCTGACTGCTGAAGCAGCAGCACGTTGGTTCAAAATGGACTCCTGAGAGGAATTACAGCATAGAGACATGGCATGTATTTTGATGATTGTGATGACTGATGGACTCTTGTGTTAACTTTATCCGTGTCACCAAATGACATCATGCTAGAACTGACTGGTTCTGAGAGTAGCTCTCTCAGCCTCTCGGACTAAATTTGTACAACCGCCCAAGTTTGAGGTTGCTTAACTGAAATGTTTTTCATGAATAGTTCCCCCAAAAATCATTTTTACGCCATAATTTACTAACCATCCTAGGTGTATATGACTTCCTTTATTGTTTCCAAAATAAGTTGTGTTAGAATTTGAACATGTTTAGATAAGAGAACTACATTTTTAAAGGTGACATACCAGCTACACATCAGCGTCGACTCTCATTGGTTCTTGCATATCACAGAACCGATGAGCCTTTAACATTCCGCCATTTTTCAAAGTAGTTTTCTTTTTAACCCTCTTAAAAATAAAGGTACTTCACTATAACATAGAAGAAACTTTTGTCTAAATGATTCCATAAAGAACTTTTAACATCCGAAAAACCTTCCTCTTTTTGTTTGTAATCTTTCTGTTTGTGATGAAAAAATTGTTATTCGGTGGTATCACTGTTAAGAACCTTTTAAGCACCTTTATATTCAAAAGTGTACCCAGGTAAAAATACTGCCCTAAAATACTTTTTTAATAAATTACACTTGGTATGTTTTTATTATATATATGATAGTGTACATTATGGTGTCTGGGAATAGCACAGTTGAGTACACTTATATCTTAAGTTAAGTAGAAAACGACATACAAAAATTAAGTACAAAAATGACCACTTTAAATGCATTTAGGTGTATTTTAGTGCACCTTTTTCACTTGGATAAGCATGTTAAAATTTTGGCACAACCAATCTTGGATGAAAAAAATAGCCAAGTGTTTCTACTCACAAATGTATTGTTTTGCTTTACAATTTTTTTATGATGCTGACATTCACTAGCATTACAACTAAGGAACAGCCAAAATATTGTTCACTCTTACTGTGCTTGCCTGTAGAAAGTTAGAAATGTAAATTATGGGGATAAAATCATTAGGGGTGAACTATTCCTTTAAAAATCGTTTGATCGTCTGATTTTAGCCATATCACAATTACTTACATGAAAACATAAATTTGTTTCTCCCGTTTTTTAAATGGATGACTTAAGAAATATATAAAAAACCAGCCAACAGTTTTGCATCTGAGGACGATATCTGAAGAAGAGCCAAGAGAAAATGCCAAGAGTACTTTTTTGTCAATTCTAGTGGCTACTTTAAAAATGCTAAAATATATTTTAAAAGCAACAGTCTGATTCTTATACTTGAATTTGTTATTCCACAGCATTGATACATTTTTAGGTGAAAAAATTAAGAATAATACACTTTTAAACAGTAGCGTACAGTAGTCATTTACACAAAACCCAAACAAAACCATCTCAACCTCTCTCTGTCATTCTCTTTCACCCCCACAATAGCAAATATCTTTTGGAAGCTTGGAAAGTCCAACCTCTTTCTTCATGTTTTATCCCCTTTCTCTGTTTCTTGCTCAGCTGTGTCATTTCAAGCCTCCGTAGACATTTTGTCCATGCAAATCGCTCTTATCATCTTCGTAGTACTCAGCATTTCAATCCGTCCACCCCCAGATATTTCAGTTCATTTCAGCCTTTCCCCCCTATGTTTTCAGGGTCAGTCAGCCAGAAAACCAATTATTCGGCCTCTCTTTATCACCTGAATGAAAGCGAGAGGGTTTGAGGCCTGCGTTGATACCACAGAGCCACACAAGTCTAACCTTAGTGTCTTTTCTGTACATAATGCCTTTGAATTTCATCTCCTGCAAATGGGTGTTAAACAGGAATCATTGTGAAAGTTACTGTATTCCATCTTGCTGAGGAGCCAAACTAAACGATCATTTGTCTCCCCCCTAAAATACTGCAGATTTGAGATTTGTGAGTCTGTGACCCAATTTCTTCAAACACACTGTCACCCTGCTAAAGGAAGAGTGAGACACTTTGAGACTGAATGGCAAAATGCAATTTAACAAGAAATTCTGGGCAAACAGCTTAGCCAAAACGGCTGCCTTTGCACCGAGATCATGGGGGAATTGATGGATTTACACACTCCGAGGCAAAATAGTCAACTAATCTCACAAGAGAAATGGAAATTGGATGTTGGTAACACGTGACGTTCCAGTGTCTTCAAAAGGAAAGGAAATAACCTCCTTTGCTTGTTGATCGTTCGATAGTACTGTTTCAAATGGGTTTGAGAGTCTTGACAGCCTCATTTATGTTAGGCTTCCACGGCAGACGTGCGAGATTAGTTTGTTCTTGTGCCGAAAGTCTCCGTTTGGCTCAAGTCTCGGAGACTGTGAAGACATGACTTCAGGCAACGCGTGCTGAGAGCACGAGAGTCAAACCGAATGCAAGGTGTTCCATTAATCATACGAGGCAAACTCAACGCAAGGGCAGTACCAGGCTAGTGGATTGCGTCTGTTGGCCCCCTTCGGCCCCGTGGTTGATGAACCCCAAGGGGGAGACAAATCTGTCCTAGCTCAGCACTTAAACTTGTCTTTATGCCCTTGAAAAACCGAAGCCAACTTCATGACCGTAGGAAATTTGTTTAACATATAAAGAAATCCGAAGAAAATGTATGATGTGCCTGAGGAGACTACTCACCTGCTATTGGTTACAGTGAAACAAACAATCTTATGTCAGAGGCCTTAACTTATCATTGGCTTGCGCTGATGAACGCTTTGACCTGTGGGGGTGTAAGAAGAAGAAGAAGAGATGGACTCCGAAGCAGCCGTGGAAGTGGGATTGGGGTCTCACTCTCTCTTATTCTCCGAGGACAGAAAATGATTGATCTTAGGAGTGTCTGAGTCCTTGCGCAGCAACTGTAAATAACCTGAAACTCATCTTTATTCAGACCTCTCCACCTATGTATTGACCCAAGCGCTCTGCACAAAACCGCACGCGGCAACACCATCTCTTTATGGACATACGACTTAAGCTGTCAATATTTTAGTAATGACATTATTATCTAAAATGTGATCTCTCTTCCCAGGGGGCAAGTCAATTACCTTGAATTCACATCAGTTGTGCTGCTTTTATATCCAGACCCAAGTGTTTGCCAAATGCTTTTTCTCCAAATCAGAAAATCCAAGTGTTGCATCCTGTAAACTCTCATTACTTTTTCAAATCTATGGTTAAATCAAAGCACTTATTGAAATGAAATGTCAGGCAGCTCAAACAGAAGGGAGACCTCTGCTGTTTGAGAACAGGTACTGCGGCCATTTATCTCACACATATGAGACAGCCCTAGATAAAGCGGTGAGCTGCGCAGTTTGGTTGATGAATAACATATTTTGTTGTCGCTTTAAATCAACATTGCGTGTGTGACCTGTCTAGCGTTCTGTCATTCAAAAGAATGAGCGAGTCAATGATTTCGCAATATTTCGCAATCTGACTTGAATGGGAATCAGCACCATGAGAAGGTGAACAGCACCCTGCGGCCCGTAACAGTGTAGCAGAGCCGCGCTCGATGGAAAGAATCCAGCGGACGGCTCCTTTACCACTGTGAGCGAATAGGCTCTTATATCTAGTTCGCAGCTGTTTTATGATGTCTTCTGAAACACTTGTCATCTTAGCCCAGCAAAGACCAGGCTCTGGCATGCGGATTTCGTCAATGGTATCGCATTTTCTAGAGGGAGAGAATAGCTAAAAATTGATCCACCAACTTTTATGCCCCGGCAGCAAATTACACATAACGACCACAAATCACAAAGCTATTTCGCCCCATTTATGAGAAGTTAATGCTATTTAGTAATGGGCCGGAATTTCAGCCAAGTGCGCTGGAAAAAGTTGCAATTGTGTGTTTTATGTCTTGGCTATTATTTGAGCCAGTGATCTGCTGTTAAGTGGCCTGACGTCTCGTGGGGTATTGCTCGCAGGTGATGCTATACATAATGCATAGTCTGGAACATATGGAAGTTGAAGTGCTCCCTCTTCATTTTGAGACAGGGGCTTTTGACTGATTCTCATCAAACTCGAAGGTCTTCGCTTTAATGTTACAATAATCTGTTGCTAAATTAGTATTCGTTGCGTGCGCTAGCCGGCTCTGTCAGGGTTTCAGTTTAAATATTAAAGTGTATTTTGAATAATCTTTTGGCAGAGTGAATTTAGCGACTTAGAAAATGTGAGATAGTTGTTACGAGTTTAAAAATAAATAAGCATAAACACGTAATCATCTCAGCCATTTAAACAGTTCCACCCATTCGCTGGTGACCCAATACAAATCTATTTAGGAAAACCCCGAAAGCTTTGCAATATGTTTTTTTGAAGTTACAAGATATTTTTTATTAAAGGAAGTTTTGGGTCTCTCCACAAATCTAAAAATGAATCCTCTGATGTTGGGAGACCTATAAATATTGGGTGAGGATATCAGGACAGCAGCTGGTGCCAAAACAAGCCCCACAACATCTTCTAAAGCGCTTCTTATCTAACTCTCCACCCCAACTCCAGCAAGTCAATCTTTGGGCATGACATTGTGCAGAGATAAACCTATAATCATTCTGTTTTTCATGCTCATAAATAATTCATTTCCAGAAATCACGGCGTTGGTGCGCTTTGAATGGCGGTGTGTTTGCATAAAGCGGAAAGTTTATGAAAATGTAACTTGGTTACTCAGGTTTTTTCTTTATAAAAGGAGACATGTTTTATATAGAGTGAAAGTGAGTTTGAGAGGTTTTCCAAATGTATTTATTATTTTTCTTAACTCTAACTGAGGACTGGCAATATATGGCTTCATTTGTCAGCATCCAAGACAACTTCCTTACACCAGACCCATTATGCACTTTGTTTACATGGCATCCATTAAGTGACCTATCAATATTTATGTATGTCTGGAGCAAAATAAAAGGACGACAAGGAGTCAAAGGTGAGCTGAAGCCCATCAAGTATAATTCCACACGCCTTTACATGCATAATGGACAGCTTTGGTGCCCTATATACTGTGCATTGTGCAAATTACTTGAGTATCGGTTAGGTTTCTGTTATAGAGCGAAGCCTTGTATTATTGAACTCTATAGTGTTCTGCTGGGATACATTGACATTCTGCCTCTCCCTTTTTGTCTCACGCCTGATCCAATCACAGTGTTTAATGAGGCATTGCTTTCTCTCTATGGATTTGAGCTATGTAGAGACAACAGCAACATATCTCTATCTCCCATAATCCTTTGGGTTCCCTGGGTGACACCAAAATCAACAATGTCATTGAATGGATAAACAGGTCATTAAAGTCAAGCTACTGTACACAAATGTATGGTTTATAGGTCTGAAATTGGGACAGCTAAGAGAAGTGACAGAGCATTCAACGTTCTCTTGACTAAAAGATACAACTTTCGTGTCAGAGTGTGTCTGTTTTATCTTTTATCTGCTGAATTGACATCTCACAGACGTCTCTTGGAGGTAGAACAGTCAGCATATTACCTGAAGGTCATAGATCCACAAAGAAGAGAATTTAATATGACAAGTACAAATAGAACTGTGCATATAAAGGACTTTGTTTTATCGGCCTGGATGCAAATAACTTATAAAGTGTGGAGGACCCATGACATGATGCAATAAAAAAGAAACAGAGTGCAGATCCAATTTGTGTCTGATAGCAAATTGAGTTTTGTAAATCATTTAGGAAATTTAAATGCACATAGCTTAATTCTTCTGAGAAGGGACTTTGCAGTGATGCTAGAAGGACCATTTTGCTTCCCAGAAGAACCTTTCAATCAAAATGTCCTAAAAGAATGATGTTGTCCTCACCTTTTTAAAGTCTATAACCTATTTCACTATAAAGAGCCTTTCAGGTCCTTTATTGAACCATACAGCCCAACAAAGATCCTTTCAGGAACCTTAAAAGTATACTAATGCTATGAATCGTTCTGTTTTGGACTAAATTATTTTCAGTTGCCGGACAAGGGAGGAGCCATAGTCTCAGATAAGCCCTCTCCATTATCATGAAACTACCTCCGCCCACTCTGTGGATCCATTTCTATCTCTCTCTCTCTCTCTCTCTCTCTCTCTCTCTCTCTTTCTCTCTCCCTCTCTCTCTCTCTCTCTCTCTCTCTCTCGCTCTCTCTTGCCCTCCTCCGTGTTAATTCTGTTCTGGACAGCGCCGGGTACTGATGCTGCTGCCCGTGTAGTCGCATCTATCCCGGGGGCCTCCTCCCACTCATCACAGTTCGAGAATCCGCATATACATGCGTTCATTCAGTGTCGCAGAAAAGTCATGTCTCTCTGCAGCACTGCAACGGAATAAGGGCACAGAGAGGAAAATCTACTTCAAATGTATTTCAGATGAAATAGCAGCGTCGTCCGCGTTTGCGAGTTGGAACCCGTTGCTTTCTGCATCCGCGCAAAAGGAAGTTATGTTCATTTTATTCGTTGGTGTGATGCTGTGAGATGCGTCGTGGTTAATGCACGGAACCCCGATTTTTTCGGCCGGTTGGGAAAATAAAAAAACGATACAGTATATGAGACAGATTTTAACTTCGTTTTTGTTGATTTCGGGATGTGCTGGAGTGCGTATACCTGGAGATCTTGAGCATCAGGATGTTTTAACGCGTGCTGGAAATCTCCAAACGGGAAGATTTCCTCTTAAGCGCATCCAAGACGCATAAAGCACCGACAGCGAGCAGTTTAAAAGGAGGACAACCAGCATATCTGGACGGGATTTAAAACTATCGTCATTTTTTCTGTACCTATACGGAGAATAGAGGGAGAGATGAAAGTTTTTCCGGCAGTGTTGTTTCTGATCACATTGTGGAGTCTGGAGTGGGAGCCAGTGCTTCCAGATTCAATTATTCACATCGGTAAGTTCAAACCTCTAATACACCGTAAACGACAGTGGTTTCTCTATATATCCCATCATACATCATATTCAAGTCAATTCAGTTATTTCAACGACCGAAAACCATATTTGCATTCCATACAAATAGAGAAAATGGGGTGCTTTTAAGTGGTCGTGGAACAGGAGATCAAATACGTGTCCGTCAGAAATGAATCGAGTTTTCTGTTATAACTGACTTTATGTGCGCATGAAAATAAAACACCCCTTTCACTTTGAACGCGATTGTGACCATAATATCAGGTTAGGGCATGAGATGAATATCTCCATCTGTTCCCATCAATGCGTCCATTATGTATACCGTGGCTGAGAACAGGTGGTTTGAGTATAAACGATTCCTCACGACGCCGCATAAGCATGCCACTGCGTTGCCACTTCGTCTGGTCACGCAGAATCTTGTATTAGCAAAGATTAATAGTGCTTGTGATACTCTGTAATTCGATTGAAAGGTAAGCGCGAACGTTCGAGTGGAAGGATGGATGAGGCATGCGCGCGTGCATGTTTCAGCGATGGGTACGAGGATTGGCAGTGTCGCGCGAGATCGGATAAGGTCCAAGAGGTCTTAAATCAGTGCTGTAAAAAAGAGAGGGTTCCTCCGAAGGGCCACGGTGTGGAGGTGGATGCCAGTGTGCTGGGGATTTGGCAGGAGTGAATCTGGCGTAAGAGCATGCGCGTTTAATTGAATTAAGGCGTGATTGATGCTCTAAACAAATAAATATGCGATATGCCGCATGTGTTTGACGAAGTGGCGAATGTCTAAAAGTTGGTGAGATAAGACACGCATCTAACCTGGCATAATTAAAACCTCAAAAAATGATTAATGTCTGATAAGACAAGAAAAGGAAATGGCTGATGTGAATTTAAAAACGGAGTGTGTTGGTCTTGGCTGTGCTGGCACAAAACTGTCGCGCCACTTGATGAATGCACCAACTTTTTTATTAACAAAGCATTAATGTTTTAACTTTTTTTGATGCGTGTTTCATATTATCATACATTTGGGCTTTCAAATATTCTGGATATTCAATCAAAACTGTTATTTGCTAAATATAGCTTTTAATATTAAACAATTATTCAAATTAAAATCAGAATACCTATTTATGCACGCCAAAAACGTGTTTCACAGACCCCGGACCTTCTCTGCATCGTAACGCTCAGACAGTTCTGACTGTCATTAATCCCCCTAATATTTTATTGCCATAGAAAAGTGACGTCACACGGGAGCAAAACCTGCAAGGTTTTCCGCTCGAGACCACTGATGAAGGCGTTTTATTGCACGCGCTTCTCTTGATTGGAGGCGACTTTAATGATTTCCACACCGAGAGAAATGTCTCGCGCGCCGTGATCTGCATCGCAATGCCGCAGCTCCGTAAGGACTCCATTCAGAAAGTCACAGTGATTTATGCCTGTGGAAAGCCTGGAGTTTGCAGCATTATGTGGGTGCTCGGTTGGCACCCTCCTCTGCACCCTTCAGTACCAACAAAGAGTGAGGACAGAATATTTAGTAAGCTTTGAAGTTGGTTCCAGTATAGAGATTCTTGATTGGGTCATTATTGCTAAACCGGTTGTTAAATTGTGCTCACAAAGCTAGTGCAAACGTTTGCGCAAGGTTCCATTGTTTCCACCTATGATTCTCTGCCAAAACTTTTGCTCTGTGTTTGCTCTTTGCTCCTCCAACCAAGCGTTTTGTCTACATTTGAAACTCAGATGAACGTTTTAAGCTGTCTATTGGTCTCAGTGCACCACATGAATCTTTAATGACATACAGTAGCTGTTTCAATTAAATGAAGTCCACTCAGCCACTGTGTGTTAGCAATCGATGTTGAGGATGTACTAGATTTTGTCTGTGACAATTTAAATCGTGAATCGGCCTTCTTTCACAGAAAGATTTGACATGTTGAGAGCATATCAGCTCTGAGGGGATCTCACAACACTTGGCCTGAAACATTCTTGTAATATTGCACGCATGCCAACATGTGCAAGTGCACACGGAAAGTAGACACAGAGAATGAAATCAAAGCAGGCGGACGGGATTCAAATCATTATCCATTTTCACTGCGCAGTCATGGTCTGTTACACGTGAAACTCCAAAGCCAAAGGAAATTGTAGAATGTAATCCTGAGCAGTGCTTGGTAGGTGGGCCAGATTGGATGTGCCATTGCAGTTTCTATTTTTGGACATACAGTAACTGCTATGGCCTCCATCCTAAGAACATGAAGATAATGAGATGTGGAAGCCCAGAGACTATCTTTCATAGCGTTGCTTAATCTCTCCCTGTTCTTCTTTCTAGTCACACAGTAAAGAAGCGCAGGTAATGAGTAGCTGTGCTTGTAAGGTCTTGTAATTACAAGCGTGCATTGAGATGTGTTTTTGTTTAGATTGGATTGCTGTATTGTGCCTGCTCAGGTGTTGTAACAGATAATGAAAAGTTGAAACTCGAGAGATGGAAGGCTTTTGCAAAGATGGAAAAAAAATTCACGTTTGACAGATTTACCGGTGCATTGTGAATTCCTTGAGTAATTTAGTTGGTGAAAGGAGTGATTATGTTGAAAGGCCCGCAAAGGGTTGACAAAATAAAAGTTGTCCTCTTGGGGTGCCATTTGCAACATTTACTCTGGAATTTGTCCTGATCCTTTACGATTCTCCTCTAAATCACTGCTCTGTGCTTCCATGAGACTTGTGAAATATATTGCTGCTTCTTCAATATCTCCCTCATAATCATGCAGAATTATGGAGTTTTTGAAAGATCTGAATGAGATATGTATGTCATAAAAAATTGAATGTCCTACAAAACTGTAATGAAAACAGTATTCCTGTTCTTCCTGACAGAACCCATGAGAATAACCCTATCATAGAGTATTCTATAAGAACCAACAGCATTCTGTTTTATTATACTGAAAGTTTAACGTACATTATACGCTGCAGGTAAATATCGCTGTCGCTTATTTTCCGGGTGCTTAATCCTGTACACACAGAGTTCGGTTATTTTCAGAAATGACTAAAACCGAAGTCTGCTTGCTCCCACCAGACCTGCAGACTCAGGGTAACTCGTGCATCACATTCCACAGAGAGAGTACGCTGTTTCATACCAGCGGCTTAAAAAGGTTAAACGAATCACGGTTAATTTGTCTATGAGAAAAAAAAAGAGCTGTGACTTTCTAACATGTCATTTTGTTTTTGCATAAAATAGAGATCAAAGATGATATTTGCTTTTGCTTCTGAGACCCTTGTAGTCTCAAATGAGTCGCTTCAAAAGTGTTTTAGCTGTGCTACAGAATGCTCCAATTTTCCAAGATACATCAAAGTCTGTGTTAGAAAGTCACATATTTCCATTGATATATTTGATCAAAATCTTTCGAGACCATATATCTGAATTATGCTTTAATTTTGGATTTTAAAGCCTGTTCTTGTGTCTTATACTGTAAGACCTTAATTGGTAAACTAAGACCTTGATAAAGACTCATGAGCTACAGCCGCAGAAAATGAATTCAAAACTCAGGAATGACATGAAGAACAGCAATGTGAAAATCTGACAGCATGACAAGACACATGGAAACAAAAATTGAGGTTTTTACTTTCCTAAATACAGGTACAGACGTTACTGTTGAATTGCTTATAGGTGAATATGAACTTGTTTTCTTTGCAGCTTATGAGGTCTGAAAAAATCTTTTCTGTATATTGACCTGTTTTTCCAGTTTACATTTTGTGCAAATAAATGCAATAAAGCAATATTTTGTTTTGAAATTTGGTAAAAATACCGTTACTAGTTCACTAAATGAAACAACAATTATAATTTTACCCAAACATAAACCTATAAATATATCTTTTTAATCAGAAAAAAAAATGTTTTGTAATGTTCTCTTAACTTTTTCCACGGCTATAAAAGAGTAACATCTAAACAGCAGCATTTGTCTTTGGATTTTTGTCTTCTCTTTGAACACGCCACAACGCAGAGTAATTTTCTGTGTGTTTTGTAAACAGGCTCCCAGTGAACTGAAACGCAGCGCTACGTTGAACATGTCAATCAAGCCTTTCTACAGACATTATGCTTTGTTACAGAGAGGCAATTACAATACACGCTCTGGAAAAGTGTTTTGATTCTCCAACTGCTACTCTATCATCCTTTATATTCCCATTCAAATGCAACGCTTTTATTGTATTAATGTCAGCCGAACACAAAAGTACGGGTGGTTCCTGACTAACAAACGCCGATACTCCAGAATAGAAGCTTAATACATTTTAAGGTTCGTATAGAAACTAGAATCAGTCAGACATCAATCTAGCTATAAACAAGTAGTCATAGCTTACTGTAATGCTCTGTGTAGCCACCTTTCAAGCTCTTCTCTTAAAGGAGCGAGTCCCCTTTGAGAAGTTATGTGTCTGATCTCTCTCGCTCTTCTTACAGAAGGAGCCTTGGGCCTCTCGTTTGACTTCTCTCTCTCTGTCTGTGGATCTTTTTCCACCGTCTTCTTTCGTACCTGCTTATTTGGTCCTCTTCAATGTTTTTCTGCCCCGATGTGCTTGTAAAGGACATGAGAAGTTTGAGGGGTAGATTCTTTAGCATGGTTACAGGCGCTCTCCTGTAGGAGGCAGTAGAGAGGTTGATCTGTGAAGTGCAGTTGTGTCAAATGCTTGTGGAGTAAATCATCTCCAGAAAGCCTTTTGTCTCAGTATTTACTGTAGAGAACATAGTTTTCTTTTTTTGCATGCAATGTACTGTTTACATGCTGACGCCTACCTTTCATCTGATCCTAGAGAAAAAGGGGACTATTTTGTTGAGTATAAAGCTGTAAAATGTTACTACGGTATTTCAGATCTCAGATAATTCACGAAATATTTAATGGGTTAATTTGAACTTTTTATTGCAAGTCTGAGGGATTTGTGAGAATACGGGAGTCTTTTCTCAGGAAGGGTCGGGTCCAGAGGAGTGAAGAGGAATTAATTTGGCCCCTTCAATAATGTCCAGCTGGCAATAAAAAATAAAAGATGACATTCTTTCCATCTATTAAGTAATGATCTGCCAATTAAATCACAAACAATTAGGATATTAAGATCCTTGTGATGTTCCTATTGGATGCTCCCCTCGAGGGAAAGTTTTGTCTTCTCATTTCTACAAAATATTGTGTGTTCTTACACACATATAGATATTTTTGAGCATTTGAAAACAAATGATGAATTGTGCAGCAATCCTTATGCAAATTCCTTATTCAATTACTCTGTTCTAAACATAAGTCATTTACATCTTAAAAAGTTCATCTTTAAATCCTATTTAGAAGAAGCCTGCTCTTAATCGTGTGGATTTTATTGTTTGGTCTCACTAATTCCTCAGATTTTTTTCTGACCCTGAACCGAAACGTCTGCATTAGTTATTACTAAAAAGCCATTTCCTACTTATGTCACTACAGACTCATGTCTCATTATTTTAGAGGCCTCTACTTAGTCTGAAGAAAACTCACAACAAATGTCAAAAACCTATCTCCTCCAAGGTAATTTTGTCGGGCAAATAAGAGAGATGCAATTCAGTTGCGAGGATGGGATTTGGTCTGTAATGTGTTAAATCAGATGTGTTTATCTGGAGCAAACAGGAAATTAAAAACAGGACATATTGTAAAACAAGTAAAACGGCAAAAAATGTAGTTGTTTGTGTGCCTCTGTAGTATTAAAAGCTCTGAAACTGGTGTACATTCATGCTGTGAAAATGGAAATCAGTTGGATGTTGCTTCTAGACACTGCTGATGGATAATAGGGCTTTGTTCCAATAGGCAAGACTGCATCGGCTTCTGTGCTCGGAAGCCAGCCAGCGAAGTGCAGAACGAAACACTGATCTTCGGCTCTTGGAGATTCTGCACTTTCTTGGTTCGTAATGTTGCTCATGGGACAACCTCCATTTCAATTTAATGCACCATGAAAATAGGATAAACCCACACTTTAGTGCAGGAGAGAGGAGATGTGCCATGTTGTGCTTGTGTTATTCAGTTGTTCATCTTCTTCAATATCATTTAATAATTTAAAAACTTTTATGAAGTAAGGTGCAACGTGATTTCTCTGTGGGCGTGCTGGAGGGATGGCCATCTGGCACTGCTCAACGCTGGATTGGATTTAGGGCTGTCACTCAAACGTTGTCACTGGCAAGCTGTCTGAGTTGCTTTTGCTGAGAACTTGGCTATTTTCAAAGGGGAGCTTTTGAATAATAGACTAGTTTGCCTTTAGCAAAACATATTTTTTTGTATTGTTCCAGTTTGCAAAATAAGTGATTGGCTCAAAAACAACCAACTGTGCCAGTTAGCAATGATGGCGTAATATAAAAACCATATGGAAGCGTCCAAAACATTTTTATACAAATACATAATTACCCCCCCCTTATTCTCACAGCTCTCTAAAGGGGTCATTTGACTCGGCTTAAACGGATGTTATTGTTTGTTTTAGATGTAATACAATGTGTATACACGATTTAAGGTTAAAAAATGTTGTATTTTCCGCATACCGTGCATGTTTGTATCTCCTCTTTGCTCCGCCTCTCTGAAACGCGCTGACATTTTACAAAGCTCATCGCTCTGAAAAGCGAGGTGAGCTATGATTGGCCAGGTCACTAGTGCCTAGTGATTGGTCGAATACTACACAGAAATGTAACGCTTCTTAGTATATTCGATACATCAGGCCGTACCAGTGACAGTACAATAAGATTTACAGGACCGCCCATCGTACTTGCGTATACATTTGGGCGGTCTAAGTCAAATCATACCACAAAGTGATATACAAGCGTGGGGGTGTGGTTACACGAGGCGTTTCAGGCAGGTCTGGGTTCGCATTCCCTTTAAGATAGAATTCATCTTTTGTTCCAACACTTACATTTTTTGCAATTGTACGTGTCTTATACGTGCATTGGCAACCCACCAAAGACACAGAAAAACACATATATCTGCCATATGACCCCTTTAATAGTGTACAATTAAAGAAAATGTTTTTATCACATACTAATGGAGGTACATTTGATTATAATTATAGTGTATGACAAGAATGAAACTTTACTTCAGTGAATGACGCATAATGACACATTTTGCTAACAATGGAGCCATAAGTAATATGCTGTAGAAAATTGTATATTATAAAAGTGTCTATATGTTCCACAGGGGTGGAGGAAAAAAAATCCAAGGTTGGGGACCTTATAAACCTATTTTATACAAAACTATGCCCATCAAACGATTAATTATGATTAATTTCATCCAGAATAAAATTATGTGTCTACATAATAAATGTCTGTGTATTCTGCAAATTCATTTTGTATGTATAAGTACATACATGCTTAAAGGTATTTAATCATATTAACCAATCATTTTAATTATTATTATTTTGTATATTTTTCTTAAGTATATGCATGTATGGGAATTTTTTTATGAATACAAAATTATAATGCACCGTACACAGAAATGTATTATGTAAACACAAACTTTTATTCTAGATGTGATCAATGGTTTGACAGCTCTAAAAATATAAAATAAAAAACACACACATTTTTACATTCATATCATATCTATTCATAGGTATGTGTTTATAAGTATGTGAAATTATCATTTTGTTTTATTCTGAGAACATTGCTCCCTAATTGCAAATGATATTTGTTTGGATTTATTTGCAGAAAAAATACAAATTGGTCAATCTTACAAAAAAGAAAACAAGTTCACATACATGTTTAAACTACACAATATAAATGTTTTTACACCTATTTTAGGATAAGTTTGAAAAATGATAGTTCGTGGAACACGCCTGTCTTTTTTCACAACTTTGATGTATTTTCGCTTTCTCTCCGTCTTTGTCATTGGTCTCGGGTGAGTGTATGTCATTCCTGAGATTTTTTTCTATTAAAACTCAACTGACACTGGCCTGGAATTGTTACAAAACATGTAGAAATGTGAATAAAGGCAAAACTGTTCTGTATATTATTAGCCAGACTCAAGTCTTATTTGGTAATGTTAAATTTGTCATGTGTTCATAGTTGATTTGCTGAAAAAGATATTCCTAACACTGGTCCATCATTTCAAAATCACATCAAAATTAAAGTGCTTTAAGTAAGCGAATCACTGAAGCATACAGCTATCTCACACTGTGTTAGCATCACTGATTCTAAGCTAGTTCCCCAACTGCTTTCATTACCTCTCACGTCTCAGCCATTTCCAAATGCTCCCCATCAGTGTAGAAGATCTTCTCCTTAACCCTTGATCCCGTCCCAGTTTCCCAGCTCC
This sequence comes from Triplophysa tibetana, assembly GCA_008369825.1. Lineage (NCBI taxonomy): Eukaryota > Metazoa > Chordata > Actinopteri > Cypriniformes > Nemacheilidae > Triplophysa > Triplophysa tibetana. Next base: position 11,679,808 of record CM017904.1, on the reverse strand, counting down.
AAACGGCTCCTTTGACCTACTCCATCACACCAATCTCATCCCCTGGAAGCCTTGAGCGTCATACTAATTTGCAATGTTTAATATCGTGTGACCGCCCAGTCACGCCATCAAGCTTTGATATCCTCTATTTTTACCACTGGTTCCCTTTATAACGTGAGTGATAACTGAGAGAATGGACATTGATCTCTATGCATTTAACTCATGTCGTTCTTCCAAGACCTTTACCCCGTTCGTGGACGCAACATCAGTGAACATGTCTCTTAGTCGGCATGAGCAGTTGTGTTGTGGCTACACATGCAAAGCATCGCTCGTGAACGACACCATATGGCCGGAATGACCCAAATAAATTCAATATATAAATCACACATAGGCCTACTGACACACTGGATAGTCACTGAACATTTTTCACTTGTACTCTAAATGATTGTAAATACACACAAAAAAGTGTTCCTACAGAGTTCAGGTACATAAACTTTTTTCCCCTGCCGTGTTATTGTCTGATAATTGGCTCGCGGCTCCAAAGCGGTGCTATTATAGTGCCGATTTGAGAGCCAGGTCGACCAGCCTAAAAGAAGTGGAAGCGCGAGGAGAGAGAGAGCCCAAAAATGGGTGAGCGGGGACACAGTGTTTGTGTCTTCGAGTGAAATTAGCAGCGCTTTGTGGATTGTTTGATCCGCTGGCAATAGCCTGTCATTCTGTCACCAAGCCAGTCCGCCATGCAATTTGCCACAATGTCGAGCGACCATCTACTCGCCTCTCATTTTTTAAGTTCCCCCATTCTCCTCACATTCATGTTGTCTGACAGGGAAATTGCCTTTCTTGTTATCGGATATCGGCCTTCACACAAAGCTCAGTGTACGCGCCTTCTCATGTTAAAAAAAAGCAGTGCATTATCATAAGAAGCTGGGAGATTAAACTGGGTTTATTAGATCTGTATGTTATAGTTACAGCGCCTGAATGTGGAGAATGATTCTGGGCACCTAAAATTATAGCAGGAATCTCCGTCAGTGATATTGTGGACTATAATTACCATGCGGATGATTATGTAAACGCTGTTCTTTGAATCTGTTCCAAGCTAATCTTTAAATAGCAGCTACAATAAATACCAGAAATTATACAATATTTTGGCATGAACGAATGTTGAGATGTTGCATGCGGAATTTCCATATGGAATAAAACAAATCTGAGGCTGTCGCTGTTAGCATTTGTTGCCCTTTCCAAAGCTGTGACATTTTCGTTGGTCAGTTTATCCCTTGTTTCCTCTGGTCAGTTCAAATTGCGCTACTTGTGCTTTTGTGTCCCGCTGGGAGATACTGATGTGGTCTGGACTCCCTTGAGAGAGTTGGATCACAGACGTTAAAATTGCTTTAGAGGAATCTAATACGGGCGCTTCCTCGTCTCTAAATGCATCGCCAGGTTCTTCTTTATTGTAAAGTTATCGGTCTTACTCTTTCCTCGGTACCACGTGGAATAGGAAGCTAATAGAAATTCAGATATGACTTAATTTGTATTGATCGTGGTGTTTAGCTACTCTTTTAAACTGGATCTCTGGATCTGAATCAACAGGAAACCCATGGGCTGATGCAAAGGTTGGAAATTGACCTTTTTTCCATCTGAATCATTGAAAGACCCCTACCCCGACATGCTCTCTGACCACTCGACTTATCAATGATAATTGGATGCTGGAGAAAGCGCAGTGAGAATCTACTTTACATAGCTTTTTACACCAGAACACTTACATTTTACGCTGTCTGAGTGGATGAAATATTCATATGGAAAAATTACATTTAATATGACAAACTTTCAAGAAGTGTGTGAGATGAATCGCATCTTCTCAATCTGCTATTCTTATTTTATGTATTGGCATTTGAATGTATTTCTGCAACTAAGGGGTAGAGGTTCTTTGAGTTGAAGATTACAATATTACATAAAAAAATATCAAATTCTTATGTCATGTCAACAATATGTACTGATGATTCTTTGGACATGTGGTTCATAGAGTATTTTTGACATCTAGTCTTTTAATGCCCTTTAATGGGGGTTCATGGCATATACCTGTTGATTTTAATGGAGAATTTGAAGGCATTTTTTCTCATCTTCATGTCATGACTATCTTCTTCAAACCAAACAACATTGGGGCACCATTGAATCTCATTGTATGGAAACAAAACCACATGTTCTGAGACATTTCTCAAAATAACTTATTTTGTGTTCCGCAGAACAAAGAGTCATACAAAGGTTTTCAACAGCATGAGGGTGAATAAAACATTACATCATTATATTTTTGTGTGAAATGTGCCTTTAATTCACAGAGCTTCTGTAGTTAACTTTCAGCAGCAAATGAAACTAAGAAGTTCTTTCAGCATTATGCAGTGATCTTCTGCTGGACTATTACACACGCCATCACACAAATCAAAATGCAATTAAAATGAATTTGATGTTGATACTGTCAAATTTCAGTCATCTCCAGAGGAAATATGTCACAAGAGATGCTTCAGTCGCTTGTCATTTTTCTCGCTGTGATGGGCTGCTGTGCACTTTGATATTGATGCAGAGCTTACAGCAGGCTGTTTGATTTTCATATAGTGTTTGTGTGCTTGGTCTTTGTATCTAATACAATGAGATGAAGAAAGAGCACAGTGAACGGCACATTTTATTGGGGTGCAATAGTAAACATTATTGTGCATGTGCTTTGTTTGCAAGCACAGCTTGGCCTTAGTTATTATATTTCTTTTTCCATTATCGAGAATGAAGTGTGTTGTTGGCCAAGTAAATAAAAGATAGTCAATGCAATATTTTTTCAACTACTGTCAAAGGTGAGTGAGTGTCTGCAGAATAGTCATTAACCTTGGTGATTTGTAACAAGTCTTAATTATCAGACGCACGCCTGTAATGGTCTCACATAAGAAACATAATGCTGTTGCAAATAACCTTTGCTTAACGGTGTATTATTAAAAAATAAATTATTACGATCTGTTATTTGTCCTGTGGATATGAGGATTTCAGTAAATATTAAAGCCAAAAAAATATTCTGCACCCTAAACATTGGCAGATGGAGCATAAACCTTTCTATCCTGTTTCTGATATAGATACGCTGATTCCTTTACACATGGAGCTTTGTTACAAAATTGAATGAGAATTATTCTTATACAAAAATAAGAATAAACTAAACAGTCTGATTTATGGGAATTTACTGTTAACAAAAGTATTATTCATTACGTATTATCTATTAATCAATTTAGATTACACAAGAAAAAACGATTTTAAAAAAAATAGTCTGACAACCAGAGTAATTGGAGTTCTCATTTCAGTTTTAAAGTAATTTTATTCATATTTCAAATTAGTTTACTTTATGCTTTATGCTTTTGGTTTTTTTAATTTAATATTAGCAAATTATTTAAAATATATATTAGTTTAATTTCTATTTGTTTATTCCATTAATTTGTTTATATTTGGGCCAATATTTTATTCGATTTAAATAAACAAAAAAAGTATTAATTTTACAAAACGATAACAACCTTGGTGTCAGCTATATGTATTTACTTTTCAAAGTGTTCACACAATCTGTGTTTGGTATTAACAACTGTATTTTTAAACAGATATTGCTCTCCAATTGTCCTTTTCTCACTATAACAGAAACGAGCAGATAAATGTGTTTGTATGAATCTCTTTCTAACCTACAAAAGTGACGTAATGCCGTTAACATTGCAACAGATAACAATAGCAAATATAAAGACTTTTCATTTGCACCTATCAATTAAGTTTTATTCAAAGGTTTTAGAGAACTGCTCTCATCCTCTCACAGTAGGTCTTTCCAGTTCAAGTGTTTTTCCTTCTTTTACCCAAACACCTAACTGGACTTCCATACTCTCTGACGGCCCAATAGCTTTTTCTGAAATTCTCATACCTTGAGAGAAGTTGACAGCCTTAACATTAATGATTGACAGGACAGAATAACTCACTGAAGCATGCACCTCATGCCATACGTATATATGATGAAACAGTCAGATAGTTGTCGAGCCTAGTTTTGTTCATACTGCACATACTGTATCAGTATGCTCAATCTCAAAATTCAGCTTTAAAATTATTTATAAATTGTGTTGAGAATGACAACTCAAAATGACAGCTTCAAACAAAAGTCGCAAGTTGCAGGTCTTACCATAATATACACTTTGACAAATCGCTAATATCACTCTTGTTATACGCTTCTAACTTTTAAGAAAAAAGTAAAGGAACAAAGTCAGTGTTTACCCTCCAATTACTGTCTCCTGTGAGTATGAAGAAGTGCTTTATCCTTCCTTCACAGAACAAAGTTAATCAGTACGACAATGGCAGAGTTTGATAAATGGAATAAGCGAGAAAGTAAACACAAGTCGAGCCATTTGTTTTTCTCCCCGAATCAATTTCAGAAATGCCAAACGGGCAGCTTTAGCACAGCCCGACTCTGAGACACATTTCAAAAAATATGAAAACAATACGTTCTGATGGAGCACAGAGGAAAAGCAAACAGACTGATTTAATTATGACATCGCCTGTGGTATCTGAGGGATGACGGGCACTAATGGTCTGGCCCGGCCTTGCACAAAGTGTAATGTGGGACTGCTTTGTTTATCTTTTTCCCTACTGAGGTGAAGATCTACAGCAAGCAGAACACGGATTAATGAGATGTCATTTGATGAGATTGCCAAGAGAAACCACCAGAGAGAAACTGCATCTACTGTAGCGTGTGGCGTTTTTCGATCTGCTTTGGTGGAGTTTATGTGGTCTGAAAGCTTTGGAAATTTGCTTCAAGATTTGCTTTTGTGTTGTGACCTTCAGATTGTTGAATAGCACCAATGACCCGTATAATGGACCAAACCAACCATGTTTATGTGTTTGCCCAAAGCAAAGAAGATATACTTTTAATATATCATGTTTTTTGTAGAAATTTGTGAATTTAAGTGGAATGTTTCAGTAACCAGAAATCTTTAGAATTATAGATGTAGATGTAAGAGATATTCATTTATTATTAAAGGATTGTACACGCCCCCAACAAATATGTCATCGCTTCCTCAAACCTTTCAAATCTGTATGACTTTCTTTCTTCCCCAGAATACAGAAGATATTTAGAAGGATTTTGTTAACCGAACAATAGTGGAACACTTTCACATCTATTGTATCGACACAAAACCAAGGGGTACTGCCATTGGTCGGTTACCAAACATTTGTCAAATTACTTCTTTCATGTTCTGCAGAAGAAAGAAAGTCAAACCAGAGGGTTAGTAAATGATGAAAGAATTTTTTTTTGGTGAACCATCCCTTTAACTCCAAATTATTTAGAGACCAAATAATCATTGTTTTTTATTGTTACAAGAACAACTTGTGTGACATTGAGCCACAAATATTACGCCTATGTTTAGAGAAAGATATTTATAATCAAGAGAATCTTGGCATGGAAACGTGTTTTTTAACATCAGCTTTTCACTCCAAACAACAGAAATTGACTGGCAAAAAAACCCAATGCTCTTGTATTTACAACTTCTTGACAGGTAATGAGTGGGTGCATATGAAACTGAAGTAACCTGTCAAAACATTTAGATGTTAATAAAAAGTGAATGCTGTTTGGAAGTGAGTTTACTACTTAAAGTTTGTGAAAACTGGTCCCTTTGCTGTCAAAAAGTAAAATTCGCGTCTGTTTATCCCATCAAATGATGATGTTTATCTCGCAATCGCAGAAAAAAGAATGAATGAGTTGCAGATGAAAGCATAACATTCTCTGTGACAGATTAGTGACATCAGTAACTGGCTTGAGATGCGGGTCTTTCCATCACAGTTTATTTGTTTACAATCAAATGCAATTTTTTGCTCATCTAAATGACTAGAAGGCATAGCACTGAATGAGTGATGGGATTTGAGAAGGAAGAAAAGACTTTTGGCTTTTTGTAAAGGGTAGGCAATTCTTGTGAAGAAAATATACTAGAAAACGGCTATAGTTTATAACCATAGACACTTTTAGTATATTTTTGTTGGTTTTATGTTACAAAACCAGCTTGACATAAATCAAAACATAAAGATTTGGCACATGCAGAAATCACAATAGCGAGTAATGCATCCCTTACAGACTTAAAGGTCCATTGTATGAAATTTAGAGGCATCTAAGCTTGAGGATTCCGACCAACTTTCTTTTTCACTTTCACTTTAAATAGGTCACTTTCACTTTCAACGGCTCACTCCACCTCTTCCTTTCAAAGCACTACGGTGGCTGATACTGAACTATATGTTGTCATATTTTCGCTTGTTTGTCGAAAAGAGAAGTAGGCTACGCTCAAAAAAAATAATTGCTGCTTGTTCAATTTACTTAACTTGCTTAAGTTAAATCAACACAACTTTTGAAAAATGTGGTCACAACATGATTTTTTAAGTCATGTCATAACCAGGGCTTCATTCGCGTCATTCGCGCCGCCTCATCATGTCATAACCAGGACTTCATTCGCGCCGCCTCATCATGTCATAACCAGGGCTTCATTCGCGCGTTTCGCGCCGCAAGTAGGTCTATCGCATCTTTGCATTGACTTATCATGTTAATCACTCGCGCTTGACGCGCCATTCGCGTTTGGTCTGAACACAACATAACGTTACTGTGAAATTACCACATCAAACGTGACGTGCTAACATGGATGCAGCTATGAAGCCGACGGGTTTGCTTCAGGGAAAATTAATTTTTAAGAAGCTTCCCAATGGAAACCTCGACAAGACTAAGGTTGTTTGCACCTTGTTCAATGTGGAATTGGTCCGAAATTGGTTTACATACAGTTGGTTTAAAAAAAAAAAAAACTTTCTCTCAACAGGTCTAGCTTTAGTTGAAACCAGTAACTTTGCATTGGCACCTAATGTATTATGGCTCCTGTATGACATATCGCTTGTTGCTCCCTAACTCTTTGTAAGTCGCTTGCGTCTGCTAAATGACTAAATGTAAATGTAAATGTACAGTAGGAGCTCTTCCAGTCTCAAGTGCCACCTAAACGCAAAGCATCCCTTAGCTAATAAGGAAGTAAACACAAGTACATCTTATTGAACATAATTTAATTTTCATCACCAATTATCATAGTAGAACAGCTTTCTCAAGCAGTTTGTGATGCATTTTGGAAACAGGAGATGAGCCCCTGGTCTAATGCGCCACCTGGCTTGAAAAACCCGTTCTCAAAGACTTACTTTTAGTCATTATTTGGGTAGCACACATATTCTGAATGCCTTCGGCAGAATTCAAATGAGCCATTTTAATCTAGATTAATCTAGATTAATTCCAAGATTAATCTAGATTAAAAAAATTAATCTATGCCCACCACTAGTATTTACCAAACACGCTCTTTAGAGCAGTTTGTCAGTTTAGGGCTACTATAGAAACAATATCGGGAATTTCATGTAAGGGGACCTGCAATGTATGTAGATAGAATTACTCATTCTAAGGTCATAAAATCACAACGCTTCATTATGTAAGGTCTTTATACACGTCTGAAGACAGTCAATAGATCCTCCAAAAAATTACACATTGAACCTTTGGAGAGGAAGATAATAAGATAGAACGTTTTGCACGGACAGTTGAGCAGTTGCTGCATCATTGGATAACGTCTATAAGATGTTAGCATACGTGCATGTCAAGGTGAGCCGATTAAGTGAGAAACAACGCTCGGAAGAAGCCCATGTTCGGGTCTCTCAGCCTCGTGTACTTTGATTCATCTGAAAAGTGATGTGACCTCTTCCAAGCTCTCTGTCGGTCACTGGCACCCTACAGAAAGGCTACATCAGGACGGTAGACTTACACCAGCGCCGTGCCAGTCTAGTCCTGCTTCATTTGATTAAAGTCTTGGCGTTGGAACAAAAGAGAGCAGATTACTCTATTGATCCAGAGAGCGTTTCGTGACGTTCAGCTTAGTTCAAATACAAAGCAATATATTTGGTATGTGTAATGGATTTGCATTATGAGAGTAATTTAAAAACGATATGTAGTACTTAATATTTAATCTCACAACTGCCTACACATGCATGTGCGAACATTGCTCATTTCAACCCTCCCACATGTGTTATCCCCCCTCTTTCTTTTTCCATCTTCCCTTTAGAGATTGTTTTTTGCATCTGGAAGACTCAGTGGAAATGCATTTTGAATTCTGTTCTGGTCAGAGAAATGCAAGGATGTTGTTGCGGCATGAGCAATGCTGATGTGAATGAAGCATTTATGTGGCGCTCCATTGAATGAGCGCAGTCACATCACCAGCCACGGGGAAATGTTTTTTTTACTTTCTCACTCACCAGAAAGGAGGACAGTGTTGAGATCCTCCGCTTTTGTGATGCAAATGCAGTTTTGTTTGAAAAATATTCCACTTATGCCGTCCTTCAGCATGACTCCCCAGCCGGCGGAAGATCTTTTATGAAGGAATTGCTTTGGAGCATGACCTTGATGTTATTGAAAATCACAACTCTTTAAATGCCATCACGTTTCTAAAATGAGGAATTCAGACGCATTCATAGATGAAAGAGAATGGTTCTCATAATACATTTTTTTATAGTTTCTTTATTTTTGTGATCTGTTTTTCAGAAGAAATATTATAATTGTATTCATGTGTAATAACAGTTTTTATAGTGGTGCTCAGAACCGTAGTTAAGGACGTTGACGCTTCTATATTCCCGCATTCAGTTCTTTATTTACTGCATGTGTAAAATTATCTGCAATTATCTGCAGCGGTGCTGTAAATCTAATATCATAAATGCTTGACTTTAAAGCAGTCCCTTATTGGTTTGTCACGGTGGAATTTTAAATTGTGGGGCGTACTATTTAATTGCTCTCGTGTTTCAGAGAACTGGCTTATTTTTCGCTCCTGGGATTCTCTTGGAGAGAAGATGAAGGTCAAGATATCATATGTTCGACATGTTTTCAGATTGAATTAATATTCATGTAGAATCCAAGCGCATGAAATGCTAAACGTAATCAGTACATCTCATATTACTGAGATCTTTGTACACGTATTATGAGTATCCGCGTTTCTCAGGGTAGCGCTGATTAAAAATCACATGGCGGTTGAAATGAATGTGCCACGTGTTGAGCATAACCTGCTAGGAGAAGAGCAGAGGGAGTCCCTTTGAAGAGCTTCCTCAGATGAAGGCCTGGGGGTCTTGCCGGTGTAAGTGACAGGTGTGAAATCGTTGTGCCATGACTGAGAACGCTGCCCACACCTTAATTCACGTCCGACTGTCTTCCGCCTTCATTTGCATACCTTATAGAAATCATATAAAGGAGATTCAGTGCCTGCCACAACATCATAAAAGGCAATTTCAAAATAACAGAAGCACAGTGGTTATTCTTGATTTCCTCCCAAGACGACAGTGCATATTGAGCAGTATTTTTTTTAGAAGGAAAACACATAATGTTTATGTAAATGTTTTATAGGCTGAGATAGGAGGAATGTGATTTCGTGGAGTGGTTTACTTCAGAGGCATGTTGATATATGTTATATAATCCATGGATAGCAGCAAAGTGCCATGTGTGCCTTATTGAAAGTAAATGTGAGCAAATTGTAATAAAAAGCCATAAAAATGTTTGGCTTTTAATAATTTACCATGAAAAACATATTCTTCATCGTTGTCTTCGGCTCATTTTGCAGTAAAACACGCAGTGTACATCCACATCCAAGATACATTTTGCTTTGCTTAGCTGCTTTAAAGATCCATAGAATGAAATTTAGTGGCATCTAGTGGTGAGGTTGCGAATTGTATCCAATGGCAATTGTCCATCCCTCCCCCTGCCTTTCAAAGCACAACGGTGGCTGAAAAAGACACAATTAAGATGACGTCATGTTTTTGCTTCTCTTCTGAAGTATATTAACATATTTTCGAAACGCGCTCTGTAGAGCAGTTTTTCCATTTAGGGCTACAGTAGAAACAACAAAGAGAATTCCATGCAAGGGGACCTGCGGTGTATCTAATAAAAAGATAATGCTTCATTTCGTAAAGTCTTTATACTGCACACCTATGAAGACATAGTTTTGTATATTGCATTTCTGTCATTAGACCCTCCAGAAAAATACACACTGTAACTTTAAAACAATGTAAACTGCGCCAAACAAATAAGTTTGAAATGAAACATAATACCGCCCTTATATATTTCTATATGTATGCATGGTAGAGATGTAGAATTTTTACATCTGTCTTATTTTGCTGAGTCGCACTTGAGTTCAACCATGATGAAAACATGTTCCCACCCTCAAGATAGAATTCCTCAGATGGAAAGCATGTTCCAGAACTACTTTTGATGTCCCTGCTGAATCTCATTGGTCTTTGCATCTCTCCTCAGGAAAAGGATATTCATGTCCCACTTAAAACATGCCTAGGTAATTCTTGACTTTTAACATGTCAGGTTGCCCCTACATAATAACACATACTGCAGTCACATCAGCCTTTTGATTAAAAAATAATTATCAATAAATAATACTTTAAAGCATCAAAATATGGCGCTATATAGCACTAAAAGTGGTTCACCTATGATTACAAGCCAAGAACCACTTTTAGTGCTCTATAGCACTGTTTTATTAAAGTGAAGTTATTTATTTTATAACTGTTTTATTTTTGTATTATAAATTAAATCAATGTTTTTATTATATTTATATATTTTGAGGTGGTACCACTACTGTAGGTGGTCCGAAGCTCCTCTGAACAAACGCCCCTGTCATGTTACAAGATCTACTGTGGTCCTCAGGCTAAAATCTTGATTTATCCCTCATCTGTATGACCAATTCTCACATATCTTCTTCAAAGCCAAAAGCAGCGAGTTTTGGGACGATTTTTCCCAGCAACCGTATGATCTCCTTCATCCAAGTGTGCGGGAGCTGTTGAAGGTTAATGAGGAGCGTTGGGGCGAAGAGTCTTCCAGCGACGGCATCCAGCGGTATCCCAGCAGCAGATGCTCTGTTCTCTGGCTTGGCGACACGGAGAGAAGGCTCCAGGCACGGAAATCTCTCTGTCCTACATAATGCATGACGTGAGATTTTTCGAGTAAACGGGTAGTGAATTTTTCATCACAGACCGGCATCTGTCTTCCTGGAGGAACAAACGGCGGTCAAGTGGCTGAAGAGGTTTAAGGATTAGCTCCATGCATTGTGGGTCATGGAGCTCCAGAGGTTCTTGCATAATTGAAACGGGTTTGATCTTGCGACGAAACCATTTCGTATTGACAAGCGGCCAGATTGGGAAAAGATTAGGCTGCGATATCTTGAGAGATCACAAGATTTCTGAAATGGATGATTTTTATGAAATATCTCGTGGTGTCTGTGTGAAATTCTCTAGTGGTGAACATTTCTGAAGCCTTTTAACATGATTTAAATAAATAAAGTTGTCAGACACAGAGCAAACGCAGTGGTTAAGCACACAAGCAAAAAGATTAAATCCCAACTCATATCTGCTCTACCCAGAAATACCAATCCCTCAGATCACTTGTGATAGTGGATTACTCCTCTTCTTTAAGGATCAAAGAATACTGCAGATGAGAACAGATATTAGAGAGGATGCATTTGAGATGACCTTTTCTTAAAGTAGTTTACATAAAATCCTCAATGATAGGGATTGTTGTGTGAACCCATTATATACCTTATAAGGTTGGCTCATAAATATTTATTCATTGATGCAACATTTACCCAGTGTGGCTAACTGATAAAAAAATAAGCACATTTCAAATATATTTTATTAAGTATACTTGAATGAAGTTCAAGTATATTTTAAGTATACTCTATTAAGGTAAATATTCTTATAACATTGTACTAGTAGTATAGTTGTAAGTGTGCTATTTCTAAACTATTTAGGACATATTAGTACACTTTTGAGTATACTTTAAGGCTGCGTCCAAATACTCCCACTTGCGGTCTTGACCACTTGAGAGCGTGTGCACGCTACAGTAAGGAAGAGCGCAAGTGTGTCCAATGTCTTTAAAATGCCAAAGGGCAGTACGCTTAACACACACTAAACCCACACTAGCTTGAGTACCGGAGCGGTACGCTAAGCGTGTCCTATCATGTATCATGTTCTGGATATGAATCATGAGACTTTTTGCTCGGGTCTCACGAGATGTTGCGGAAAGCTTTCCAGTGTATGTTATACTACTGCTTTTTATATATCTTTTTTAATCTATGTTTGGCTAACATGTGGTTTCATTTAGTTTTAGTTTTTTAGGTACCGCTGCTTTGATACAATACAAATAAAGCGTTATAAAAAGAAATCTGACTTGACTATATAATTAGATATAACATATCATTTCGTAGTAAAACATAGTGTTACATATTATATTGGTGAAAACAGCTTTTTATCTCATAATTAGTAACACCACATTAATTAAAGTTACATGGTTGCACTTGCTAAGTGTGTCCTATCGGGTTAGAAATACAACCTTTTCACTTGGGATCTTTACGCGCATTAGAACACTAAGGTCCAAAACAGGAAATACGTCATGAAAGTAGTCAAGTGGTCAAGTGCAAAGACCGCAAGTGGGGTTATGTCAAGTCTAAGAGTGCTGAACACGTTTTTTGAACTTCAACTTTACTACAAGTGAACATTTACTGATAGTTTACCGGGCCATTACTCTATTCTGTACTAGTTAAGTATATTTGTACGTCATGCATAGTTTTTTAAGTAAACTTAACATTATATTCTACAGTCTATTATTTACATTGACTATTATGGTGTTATAAACTTGAACATTGGCGTTTAAAAAAATAGGCTACTCAGTCAAACGCAGCTAACAAATGTATTAAGAATTCTTTTGATCAAGAGTATAGGGAAAATCTACTTCATTTTTTGTCAGTTTGAGTAGTGTAATTTTAAATACCTAAACTTTAGGAAGCTTTCCTTTAGCTCAGTGGTAAGAGAATGGCGCTAACAACGCCAAGGTCGTGGGTTCGATCTCAGGGGATTGCACATACTTAGAAACAAAATGTTTAGGATAATACAATGTAAGTCGCTTTGAATAAAAGCGTCTGCCAAATGCATAAATGTAAATAAAGAACATCTCTGAGAAGTAGGCCTACATTAAAAGGTGGACTGAAAGTATACTTTCTTTTTAGTTTAAAGGAAATGTACTAGGTGTATCGTAAAATAAAGTTAACTTTGGAGATGATAGTACAAAACTGTTTACAGATTGGATGTTTGTACAGTCCACTAGTGACAACTATATCTAGCACCATAAAAAGGTTATGAAATTAAATATGTCGCCCCCAAGGCAGCAGTGTTTGAACCAATGCATCTGTTTTAAAGTGACAGAATAAAGACCATATTGTCCTGATTTATTGTCTGATATTTGCTTATTTTAAAATGATTTATTAGACTGATACTGTTATCCAAAGCCATTTTGTCAATCTACCAAAGTTAATTCTGCACGATTTAAACCGTTCTGCTCTTCAGATTCAGCATGACTCATCAACTCCATATCAGCCCAACACTACTGTATTAGTGTAGTACAGTTTGGTACCTGTCTACTCCAGTTCCACTTCACTTTCAACTGTTTTACAGTTAATTTCTGCAGCACAGAGAAACATAAATCTCCCTTACTTGAATTTATCATTGCCATTTTAAGCATCCTTATCTGTAATTCCCAAAATATTTCTTTGCATGACTGAGCTTCTTTTAAAAACCTCTTCATGTGATGACTTGTTGATTTGATATAAATTTCAACAATAAATAGTTCTGTCCGCTCCCTCTTGAAAATTCCATATCAGTGATTAAATCCATTCTTTACGTGTCATCAATCCAGTCAATATTTCGTTGACCCCCTAAAAAAATCACATTTTGGGAAGCAGTATTATATTTTTAGATATAGGCGCTGTGCCAGAATATTCCTAAACAGTTAACTTGGCTAGCGGAAACTACCTTTCAGAAAAAAAGACTGCTTACTGATTTTTCACCTAATTAATATTCATGAGCCAAACAGATAAGATTTATAATCTGCCCCTCATCTGCACTTTAGATTATTCCTAAACACTCCTTCATACCACCAAATCTCTTCCCATTTAAATTTAGATGATATCAAATGTGATTACTTTTGAAGGACAAAGAAATAACATGAAAGAAACCTGTGATTCCTGCATGGATGTAAGAGGGAAATGTTATGTCTGTGTCTATCTGACCTTCACACTCTCAGTGAGAGACAATGCTGCAGATGAGAAGATTCCACATTTTTAGAACAAGAAGGTGTGAGAGAGAAAAATAAAGTGAGCACACAATGGATAGGTGGACAGGAGGGTCTACTTTATGGGAATGAAAGTTGAGTGTCGGGTGGTAAACGGTTGAGGGTCATTTAATATAGTAGAAACGTTTATCACAAATAAACATTACCTAAACACTTCATGAGAATGTCATGTTGTGCTCCATTTTGTCAAAATATTAGAAATGAACAACCTTTTAAAGGTGCTGTGTGTAATATTTTGGAGGATCTACTGACAGAAATGCAATATAATATACGTTATATTATTATACTGTATATATAATGTAATATGAAGTGTTATGTTTTTATTACCTTAGAATGTTATATTTCTACATATCTGTAACGCGAGTCCACCATGGATTAAGTCCAGCAAGTTATCTCCTTCTAAATAAAAGTTAACACTTGATACCAGCTTAGCTTTGAAATGGAAGTGTGGAGTGGGCCATTGGTTGCAATTCGCAACCTCACCACTAGAGATGCCGCTATATTCGGACCTTGTAATTTTTAAAAAATAACTAAAGCTATTCATAATTATATCTACTTTTCGTGCTTCCAAATCCAGTGCTGAATGTTTGTTGATTCTCCCTTTATAGATAGCAGCATATGCTTTTATGGATACCTGGCGAAGGATAGCTGATAAACTCCCTGTCTCAAGGACACCCAGGCAAAGGAGACATTAAGTAATAGCATGTAGGTGGAAAAGTGGTCTCGTCTTGCTTTAACATGTTATTATGCTGTCTATTTCACTCCCAAGTAGAAGTCAAGGAGTTTGATCTGTGGCAGTAACTCATATACAGCTGGTGTGGCTGATACGGGGAGCACATCTCTGTAAGTAATGACAACATAAAGGAAATTTAGCACCCTGCCACTCAGCTCTGGAGTAGAGTTCTGATATACACACAACACCCTGGTGCCCGTCCAAACACAAGAGGTCATAATTCTATCAACATGCTTGTGAATCATAGTGAAAATAGATGGCATTGGAAAGGGAGGGTGCAATTTGAAGGAAAACTGTGGACTTGGCCTTGAGAGAGAAAAGTGTGGTGTTGGGTTTTAATGTGGATTTTGTTGACATGGCCATATGCTGTTTTGCATTACTACCAGGAGCACTTTCAAAATGTGCTGAAAGTCAATGATTTTAGTCTCGCTTCCCATCAACAGTGGATATTTGCTTTGAAAAGCACTCTCAATATGCAAGGTTTTAAATATTTGTTCCTTTTTACATGCACTTATTGAAAATGCACTTATCATGTTTATTTATTGTATGAAATTTAGCGGCAACTAGCGGTGAGGTTACAAATTGCAACCAACGGCTCACTCCACCCCTCCCTTTCAAAGCACTACGGAGGCTGACACAGCACTAAGATGTCATCACATTTAAGCTTCTTTGCCGAAAGAGATAACATATTTAGAAAGCACGCTCTGTAGAGCAGTTTGTCCATTACGGGCCACTGAAGAAACAACATGGCGAATTCCGTGCAAGGGGACCCGGGGTGTATGTAGATAGAAATAGCTCATCCTCTGGTAATAAAACTTAACGCATCATTATGTAAGGTCTTTATACACCTGTGAAGACATAGTTATGTATATTATATTGCATTTTTGTCAGCAGATCCTCCAAAAAATTACACCTTGGACCTTTAAAGAATACAGTCAGTTTATAACGTGCGTCAATGCTTTTTTCACGTAACAAATTAAATATTTTAAAGTGTTATGAATTAAAGAGTTATTTTCAACATTGAGCATAATCTTCTACATAATTAAATAATTTGTTCACCAATCAAGCGTATGATCAGTGACAGTTGTGGTTCAGTTTTCATACATGGCAGATTCTGTAAGACTTTAATCATTTTATCTGTTTCTACCTAATTTCAATTGTATCGTTTTCTGTAACATCATGCCATTACTGTACCAAGTACATGTTCATTCACACAAATCAAAAACTAATTGATGTATTTAGTCGCTATTAAGTATTTTTTTGTCCTCCACCTTATTATATTGTCTTTATTAAGGATTATTTTAAATATTTTTTAAATCCTAATATATCCTAATATTAAATCCACAGCGTAAAGAAATTTTCAATCCAAATACAAAATTTTGCTCTCAAATATTTCTGGGAATTCTATTCCCCAAACTAAAATTCTCACAATATCATATCATTCTAGTAGCCGTTGGGTAAACAAGTGAACACAATAAATCGGCAGTAGCATACAATCGTGTAAGGGTCAACTGCACATTGTTAGGCTTTAAATGAAAGTTCGAACTGTGTTCTCTGGAGTACTTTGTGTTGTTCTTAACCGCATTGCCGTAGGCTTCACAAGGTTGTCTGCAGCCCGAGAGCCTCATATTTACTGTTCAATGGAACACATTAATGCATTTTTGGTTCGTGACGTCTGTTCGGACCTTGATTAAGACCTCGCGTTGAGCATAGAAGAGACATACTGTACAGTGGGTTGATTTAGCTCATACAAGCACGCAGTGCAAGATGTTAATAATTAAGAAGGCATCTGTTCCAATTAATATGCCCCTTCATATCAAATCCCTATTTAAATATCAAAAACTGGGTCACACAGTCTCTATAGCATGACGGGATAAATGAATTGGCGTTTTTAGATTGTTTGTACAAGTGAATCAAGTGAGCATTGCAGACTCCCTTATTTCTCCACAGACTTAAGAGCTCGCCGGGGAACTCAGCAAAAATGAGTTTAAAGAGATCAGAATGTGGCACATTCGCCTAGACGCTGGTGTCCTTTGAATACGATGTAGTAAATTATTTACACCGTCTTTGAGATACAGGAACCTAATTAACCTCATATTAAGTTGAAAGATGCCATAACAGATCCTCAGAGCTGTTCGGGATGCGGGGATGCGGGGATGTGGGGAAAATTCCTCGGTGGGTGAAATTAAGAGTGCGTTTCTTGGGCAGAATATTAAGTTGGAGGTTACGAGACATCCGAGAGTTTCGGCTTCCAAAATCCTCCACCTCTAAATGCATTCCAACCACAACAACCCGTCCTCTCCTCAAGGACCAAATCCAAGCGTGATTCCCTCCAGCAACAATGGATGCCTCAACCCCATACGCCGCCTGACGAATTACGGACGACATTTGCCATGCTTGTGCATAACATAACCTACGTTTTCACTTTAAACTCAATGTTTTACGTTTACGGTGGTTGTAATCGCAGAGATATGAATCAGTGATGACGCTCCAGTCTCATATGCTTCATAGAGCAGCTTAGTTGTTTCATTTTTTATTTTATTGTGCCGCATTTGATCTCGAGCTGGATATGATTAAAGAGATAGATTGGAGACCTGAAAGACAGAGAGAGAGTCCAAGGGCAGTATGACTCCATCTGTTTCATAAAGCATCTTAAAGGGGCCCCGCACCGCATGTGTTAAGCTCACCGCGATAACGGTGTCGGATAAAAAGCGAGAGCTGACACCATTTGGAGGCGAGACGCTCGACAGTATTCTATCAGGGTTGTCAATTCCAAAGAGAAGCTTTTATTCTGAGGTTTGGCAATTCTCTGCCACCTCAGCTGAGCACAAACCTACTGTGGTGGCTCGTACTTTCAGATGAACACAAAACTCTCAGACTTCCTTTTATCCTGCCTTATCGCCTCGAGCACATGACAAAAGCGCAGATGGATCGCATCACAGACATGCTCGGTGTGCTGCGCTGCAGAATACGTCAACCAGTTCAGTGGAGGTAAGACATCACATAAAGTTACAATATCATACGCTGAACATGTATAATATACTACATTAGGCAATAGTGTAGATAACTATGCTCCTATTCAAGACACTTCAGACATTCTATTTGAAGAGCAGCTTTATTTGAATAATTTACTGTCACGTCCATACAACACATCCAGTAGAAGTGCAAGCAGAGATACAAGAATAATAGAGAGAAAGACAAAACTGACAAAACTAGTAAGGAAACGGAACTAATGTGATCATTAAGGTAGTTCCATAGTTTCATTTCATGCGATATTAGTTTATTTGTGAAAATACAACACATAATATAAAGTATAGATACATTATATATATATAAATATAAATACAGTTGTGTTAAATATAAAGTTGTCTTTTAAGAATAAAAAGTCTTAAGTTGTTATTCGAATAAATGTAAATACATTTGTTTAAAAAATTTCAAAGTATTATTTTTTATTCTATTTTACTTTAAGGATAGTTTATATTAAAGTGCTCCTGCCAACTACACAAACCTCCTACGTAACTACACTGGCATGAGGTACATTTATTGCCTACATGACTTGATTTACTTTACTTTGGTGCAAAATGTAATATCATGTCATTAGGTGACTGAAATTGGAGATGCACAGAGACTGAGTATGAGTAGCAATAATTTTTTCCTGGTAGTTGCTGATATCAATACCTATAACCAATGCCTGTATAATGTACAATTATGTTAATAAACCAGTCTCTTACTGGTAAAAAAAAATTCTCTTGTTTTTAGGTCTATTTTTAAATGTAGTTCAATTTGTTAATGATAAGTAGCACAATTTGACTAGCATATTTTCTTCAGTTTTCTAAAGTAAACTATACTAAATTATTCTAAATATAATCCGTTGTCGAATTATAACCAATTCAAGGGGGGTGGTAAAATGTGAGTGTATTTGACGGGACGTCGCAAAGAGCTATTGTCTAAGTTGACCGGACGTTTATTTTGACGGATCGCCGCAAATGGTGTTTTTTTATGTGTTCGTGTCCTCGTGCAGTGAACCTCACCAATTTTTCACACGAAGTCACGTTAAAAGAGCAGAATACTTATTAAAACAGAATCTTAATATGTTATTAGCTGTCACGTTAGCTGTTAGCGGTTCAGCGCTAATTTCTTGTTAGAAAATAATAAATTTGCCAGATTCCATGCCATTCCGTGTTGTACAGCAAATTCAGTTTTAATGCCTGGATTCTTCGATTCGGTCCGGGTTTTCTGCCATTGCGGAAATCGTAGGGCTCTATGTATGTCACGTGACGTGACATACATAGGTCATTGGTATCATGACGAGTACGAATACATGAGCTTGGTATCCGGCCGATATCGATACTGGTATCGGTTTATCCAAAATTAAAATATTCAATTTAATTTTATTTCTATAGCCCTTTTTGCCGCTTTATACAACTATAGGAATAGGTTGTTTTCACAAGAAAATATTCAGAAAAATACACATAGAATGGGTGGTATTATTGCAATTTTCTCATTAGAATGAACTGCAATTAAACTTAAGTTGTCAGCTAATAAGCACGGTGTATTTCATGTTTCATATGATGTACTTACTGTAAACTAGCTATCTGTAAGATTATAATTACTTTCTAGTTATAAAAACGACCGAGCCTATGAAAAATACATTCAATTGAACTTTTGATCAAAAAACTTGCACTTAAATTAGTACTTTATGAAAAGAAAATGTGGCATGCTGAGACTATGAGATGTTATTCATCTAATTAAATTATTGGACGAAGTCATTATTTTTTCCTTTAAACTACACATCAATTTCCACATTTGCTGGCAGCCAAGATTTACCTCCCCATATGCATCTGACGCCCCCAACATTACTAAAAGTTAAATAAAAGATACTCAGTTTGAAACTTGTCTTTTTTCATAGAAATGCATCCAACATAACCCCATCAAAAAGCAGCCTGACATTTTAAGACAAAAATAGAGAGAGATAAATGTAAAACATGGTGCTACAGCTCAAAGTGTGTTCATTATTGAACACTTCTGGCATTCAGCTTTCAGGCATTGCCATGGAAAGATGAACTCTGGCTTGATGGCTCATTTCAGGAAAAACAGCCTCAGATGCCTTGGGCGATGTCAGAGCTTTTGGTCTTTTGCGTCCGTTCAAACACCTGCAGCTCCAGTTGCACGCTGGAGGTTTTGTGTCGGTTTAGTTATCTCTTGTGTGTCCTTTTATATACCTGATCTTGTTTACTTTTAAAGAAAGAGAGAGATGGGAATCATTTAAAATGGACATTACATAAACAACTTTAGTATTTCAAAGGTTACGCTGTTCATTAAAGTTTGTTTGCTGTGGTTTTCTACTGTGCTATCCTTTAGACTAATTAACTCACTTCCAATTAGCTGGGTGTATTTCAAGTCAAAACAACAAGCAAACAATTGATACAGATGGCAGTTCTTATCCCGTGAAAGCCCTGGCAAACCATAGGGCTTCTCAGACAAGTCTGGATTCAGGTTTTCTGACAGCTTGCCGAGGGAGACAGAACAATAGTACAACACCCTGTATGGATATACCAGCGAATAAAGATGAGAGCAATTTCATCCCCCCTCTTACAAAAGCCACCCCTCCATCCATCCCACCCCCCAAACCCAAATAACGTCTTTGTTATTGAAGCTCTCCACGGTATTTTAATCATTCAAGGATTACATATTCTTCTTCAAAGGGAAACCAGCATGCATAAGTTTGCACAAATTTTATTCGGAAGGCATCCATAGATTTTCTCAGCATCATGTTGACACACTCCACCCATTCATATTGTTAGCAGCAGGAGGGAAAACCTGTCACTGGATTGAACAATGAACAATAAGCTTTGAGACGTTTAACAGCACCTGTGCATCACTTCATGCTGAATGTGGAGTATTTCTTGGTTGGGTTATGAAAATGTGTGGGCCTTAAACTGAACTGAAAGAGTAATTATGGTGCTTTCAGAACTCTGAGGAAAAGTAAATCCCCACATAATGAAAACTGTTTCATTCGTAAGTTCTTTATATAATAATAAATGTGTATAAAGACCTTACATAATGAAGTGTTAGGTTTTTATAGAATGAGCTATTTCTATCTACGTACACCTTGGGTCCCCGTGCATGGAATTCACCATGTTGTTTCTACTGTAGACAAACTGCTCCAAAGAGAGCCTTTTTATAAATACTTTATCTCCTTCACAAAAGAAGCGAAAACATGACGACATCTTAGTCCAGTGAGAGCTGCCGTAGTGCTTCGAAAGGGTGGGGGTAGGGGGGGTGTGAGCCTTTGGTTGCAATCTCACCGCTAGATGCCACTTAATTTCATACACTGGACCTTTACCAGACACAACTATAAACTCTTTCTTTGGTCTAAACTCTTCTTTTGAGTGTGACCATTGGCCTAAAGATCAGAAAACACAAAACAAACAAAATATAACTCAACCGATGATAATATAATTATTGTGAATTTATATGGCCACGATAACCTCAAAGCAAAAATCTCAGCCCTATATAAGAAGTTGCCAAACTTTCAGATATTTCAAAGATCATGTCAGGCCCCGAGTTACACTTTCAGCACAGCTCCGCAATGAACTATGACCTGTGCAAGGTTGCAGTGATGGAGGTTTATCTTTTCTCTTTTAAGCCGACATTGTCATCCCTCGTCATAAAGATGTTTTTGTTCCTTGTTTACACAAAAACAGTCCAGTACAGATACACAGTGTACTTATGTAAATGCTAGACTGTTGTTATGCTAAGCGCTCTCTTCCTTTCATCCTTTTTCCAGTTTCGTATGGCTGTAAAAACAACCTCACCTGAATGTCTCCGTTGTTAACAAGATGCTATATATATTCAATACGACTTGAATTTTAAATCCATGTTTGGTAAGAACTGTTGCTGCAGTGTGCCTGGCTTCCATTGCAATAAAAGGAAACTCTCAAGGAAATAAGAAACGTATGTCAATTGATCTTAAAACAAATAGAAAAGGACCATTATAACGTGGGCTGACCAATGCATAAAGCATTAGGCTGAATGAAAAATACTGCATGGAATTGGTCCTTTAAATAAATGTTAGATGCCCATTTTTACTATATGACTCTTTCTAATAAGGCCTGTGAACGGCTTTTTACAGTATTTTGGAGCATAAGTATTAGTCTAAAGATCCATATTTAAACAAATTACAAGCCTTGTATTAAATGCCTTGTCACCGATGTTCATCTCGATGAAAAATGATAGCAAGAATTTGCTAAATTTGCCACCATTGACTATAATTGAATTGTAATTGGGCTAAATTCTCAGTTCTCATCTCTTAGTTTGTCATTCCCCCTGGGCCTCCCATCGGCCCCCCCCCCCCCACACACCCCCAGCCCCCTTTTCTTGTTCATGTGATCATTTAGCTGGGATACATAGATGCTGAAATAGCTTATTTATGAAAAGTCTTGGGATAAACAAGTGATTATCTCCACAGATTACAATTTCACATGCAATTGAAATCACTAATACATGATGATTCCTTGCGAAATATGCAATCTGAACCTAGAGTAAATTGTTTATTTGTTCGCAATGAAGTTTTGTTAATAAAAGCAGCGAACTCATTCTGAAACGTCATACAGAGAACCAAATTCAGTTGCATAAACCTGAAATTATTCTGACTTTAGATATTATGTAAAGCGTTTAATCTAGCTATTGTTAAAGATGCTACGAGTTGTTTTGTGTGCACAAGCCATTACTAGAGCAGAGCTGTAAGATCATCATTTGGATATATCTCACGACCATCTTTTAGGGAATGGTACTCATTAGCTAAACATGCAACAATTGATTGATTTTTATGGTTGTACCCTAATTATTCCACTTGGTTGTTCACAATAAATATGACATGGAACATGCAGCTGGATTTGCTCAGAACCTCTGCTGTTAGACTGTGGGTGGGGGAGTCTGGGGTACACGCGTTCTGTTGACCGGGATCACTTGCTTTTCCATCTCCTCCGCTCTCATGTCCTCCAGGCCACCCACTTCTGCTGCAGTGATGAATTAAACAAAAGACGCCAGTTTGTCGCGTTTGTGCTGACTCTGTGTTTTAAGAGAAGCAGCAGACGAACGCTCCCGCGTTTAAACGTAGTGCATATACTCACTCACGGGTCAGCGGAAGAAGGTCAAACGGCTTCACTCTATTAAGAAGCGCCCGTGCCATACCCTTAATGGATCCTTTGGAACTAGATATGGCCAGTGCCCTGAGCTATGCTATGTGACTGGCGAAAGCGAAGCCCCTTAGGTAGCAGATCCTGTTGGTGCACCTTTGAAGTCTGATTCCATTCTGTGGTTAATTTCTGATCATGGCTGATGTGCTCAGTGATGACGGATTATGGGGCTGGGCACATTGTGTTAGATCTTGCATATCTTCAGCCAAGCTTGCCAACCAAGGAGCTGACCAAGCTGCTTTGAAATGAATCTATCCTCTCTCTTCCAGACATTGGGAAGGGAACGGGCCGAGACTGTCTCTTCTCATGCAGAATTGTTCACTGAATTACATCAGTGTCAAGCAGGCGAACACTTCCAGATAATTTACCTTTCAGACTAGACGGATCTGCATTATAAATAAGGGAATATTAGCCAGTCCTTAATGTTGGCTTGTTGAAAACAGCCTTAAGAACCGTTAAAGATCCCTAACTGAACACAGACTCTTACTTAAAGTGTCAAGAACTTTGTTTATCGTCGGGCTAAGTTATCTGAAAGTCTGGCTGGCTATTGGAAAATGTCACAACAAACTAAATGCACTTTCTTAGTGAAAGCTTGTACTTAGCGAATCTATTTGAAAAGTACTGAGAGAGTTGTCTTGGTTTACAGAGTACGTCAGAGTCAGGGAACTATTTCTAACTTATTTTCCGTGTTCTAATGCTCGCAGAAACTTAGTTCTTATAATTCCTCTTAGACGTGAATAAAAGAAAACCATGTTTTTAACTAAAGTAGACTTTACAAGTCCAGTAAAAATTAATGTCATTTTTGTTAACACATTAAAGCTGCAACTTTTGCCTCTTTAAGACCATCTCTGTTTAAAACATAAACTTGCAGGTCACTTTACATACTTATCTTTACATGGGTTGAGGTCTTATGACGCATACCATGAATTCATACCTATCAGCTTTAATTACAAATCATTTTTACAGCTTACCAATTTGAATGGGTTTAAAGTGAAACCATGGTTTGAAAAAGTGTTTTTATGGACAGTTCTTGCTCAATGACAATTTAACTATTAAAATTAATAGAGCGCATGTTTAAAAGTGCCAACCCAACTTTTAGTAGAAATCCATGATTTAAACAAATAATTACATGAATAAAGTATATTGTTGACTCATCTTGCACTACTCAGAATTACCCAATCATCTGCTCGCCAAAATCATATTCCAATACCGCCTGCTTCATACTATAAAGTTTCATAGTTCGTGGCTGTGACATATGGTTCAACAGGAAAAACATCAAAGACAACTGAGCTTGTTAAGTAATTTCATGACATTATTATAAGTAAATGTATTTACATGTACCGTGGGAATTGTGACATCAGTATTAAGCGGCACAGTTAAAAAGACACATATCCACAGAGACCGTCTGACACACAGCGAGAAGACCTCAGAGCTCTAAATGAATGCTTCAAAGCTCACTCTCATAATTCAGGTGAGGAATAATCAAGCCTAGGGGTGTAAAACTACTGTCCCACCGGCCAACATTTCACACAGCTCTCAGGTGTTAATAGTTTATCCTTTACCCTTTAATGGTTTTTATAACCTAGAGGAAAGAGACATTTGAGATATATTGGGTGAGTGGGCTCTAGGTCTGAAAAGCATTAAGATTTTCCTCAGGCCTATCCAAAAATGTCCGGCTGACTATACATTTTTTTTTAAAATACTTATTAACATTATCTATTAAATAACGATCCGTTAATTTAATCATAGATTATGCATGTAATTATGCCTGCAATGAACTATGATTGAGAAAAATTTGTCCCCAGTTCAGCCAGGGATACTGCAGATATTTAGCTCAAGTGACTTTAAAACACTGCTTTCAATTCTCCATCTTGATCCTAAAGTGACAGGGCAGCGTTTAGTAAAAAGAAAACTAACCATGACGTAAATATTCCTCACGTAGAATACATAATGGATTAAAAAAATTATCGGATTAATCACACATTTTTTCATAACAATAATATTTTAAGATATACATTTACATTTTTTATTTTTTTCTATTGATGTAGAAACAACATTTTCTTTCACAGCATCATTTTATGAACGAAAGCAAACATTCTGATATTAGTACTGCAACTGATGTCTCTATTATATTGATTATTTTAACATTAATTATAGCCATTCGACAGTATATTTGAGAAATATCATGTAGGAAATATACAGACATTTAAAGAAGTTCTCAAAAACTTTGCAATCTTTAATCTTAAATTATTAATTAATTGTAGAAGAATTCTGGTTAAAGCTACAAAATCACATTGATTTCTTATTTTATTTTGTTCTTTGATTTGCATTAGTGACAGGACTGAGCTGTCTCAGTACGCATTTTGACGCATTTTCACAACTCTTTGCAGTCATTTAAGATTCTATTTAACACTTTGAAGTCTGTGTTTAAGAAAATGCTAGACAAAACTGGCTTTCTGACATAATCTTGTGTGGTTTTATCCATTCAAGCACGAAAGAGAACTAAACACAGATGCACTGTCTGAGATTCACCGACGCAGCCTTTAACCTGTTACACACCAGACTGGACCTCGCGTTGGGTTTTGCCGCGTCCAACAGTTTAGAAGCTATCTATCTTCAATGAACATGTCAAAGCAACTGTTTCAAATCGTACTTAAGTGGTTTAAAAGCCTGAACACGAACAAGAGCATGAATACATAATATAACACGAGACAAGGGATGTCAAAACAAACGGGTGCTGCGTCAATTGCGTAAATCTTTTTCAGGCGTTAATTTTATAAAAAAATAATCGCATGCATTAACGCGTTAACTTGGACAGCACTATATCTAAATATAATAGTTTTACAATGAAATTACAACATGGAATTGTTTTATTTGGGTTAGGAAGTGCTGTCAAATAGCAAGAAAAAAATCTTATGCTTTTTATGCTCTTGCCCTTTAAGGTTTAAAATTCAGTTAACCCCCGAACCAATTTGTACCTTCTGCATTTTTGTTTGGTCTTATAAATTATGTAGTTCTCTTTTGACACACCGGGCAAATATATTGTTGCTGTCCTTCTGAAACCTTTCATGTCCATTTTTTATGTTTTTTTAGGAAATGGAAAAACAATTTTACAATGCTTCCAAACTGTGCACATTGTATTACTTTTTATTGGTCAGATATTTGCAAAACCCAGTCACAAACAAAGGGAGATTTACAGCAACAAAACAAAAGTCTAGAAACATGGACGTACAAGGTTTCAGAAGGATGTCAATACAGCAATATGTATTTTTGTTTTGGATCTGTTATGAACACTATGAATGCGAACATGCAGTTGTACTTGAAGTGACAATAAAAAAGTGATGTTTCTCGTCTACGCTGAATCTGTTATGCACACAGCAATAGATTGTTCCATTGTAATCCCCAGAGCAGTCTAGCTAGGGAGCGACCACTGTGGGACACACTTGACAGACAACCAGTTACTTTATTTTGACCCGGCTCATTTGACTCCAGTCACTGCATGATTTACTATTTTGAGAAAATTTATGTTATTTATACTTATGTATTTTTTATTGCCAAGCATTCCTTAAATATGTAAATAACTAGCTCGCAACA
Organism: Triplophysa tibetana; assembly: GCA_008369825.1. Lineage (NCBI taxonomy): Eukaryota > Metazoa > Chordata > Actinopteri > Cypriniformes > Nemacheilidae > Triplophysa > Triplophysa tibetana. Next base: position 11,653,080 of record CM017904.1, on the reverse strand, counting down.
TTCCTGCTCTCTTCATGTGGTCTGCCAGGGGTAAATTCAGTTCTAAAGGAACACAATGTCATGCATCATTAGTCCTCCAAACATGCAGAGCAGTGTAGGTGAAAGGGTGAGACGAATCGCTGTTTGTACACAAATAGCTAAAATTCATGGTTTTCAAACAATTGCATTAACTGGCCCCAGATGGAGAACCCTACTCCCTGATGACCCCTCCTCGTTTGAGGCCCTTTCTATCATGGGCTTTACCTGAGACCCTCATTGTGACAAAAGCAATTAGAAGGCACGCCGTGGGGAACTGGCGTATCAGTCCTAAAGATGTATGGTGAAGTGAAAATAATTCTTCTCCTGCCCCATGATGCCCCACTTTCCACAGGCTCTGCTCTCATTCCTTCCGTCTGGTGGACGGAGTGATACCTTGTTGGACTGTCACTGTCTTAATGATGTCAAAGGGTCCTTTGCTAACAGGCGTCGCGCCTTCACGTGCACGTCTGTCTGAGGACTCAGCAGCCCCATTTGAGCCAGGTTTGATTAAATGTCAGGATGTGTGCAGAAGTAAAGGTGAAGGACGGCAATACATGCTGGAAATTGCTTTTGAGGGGCAAGGAAGGCTGGCAGCCTAATGCATTAATGATGAAGGGAAATTAATTTACATTGTAATAATGAAATTTGGGAGAAGCTGGATCGGTGAGGGAGACACGTTTGCTTTCACCACGGAAATGGTGTCTTTGGGAATATTTTTCAAATCATCCTCAAAGAGGATAATGCACAGCAGGTGTCTCGCCGCACACTCGGGTCGTGTCACACAGTCAATAGGGAAAGCCTGTGCTGGTACTTTGCTTTCAAAGCCCTTTAATACGGCCGTTATGCTCTCACTTGAATGAGAATGGGCCCTGGTGTAAAGCAGAATACATAACAGTCTAAACCACCTGTCAAACAGTCCCAGCTCATTGTCTCATAACAACATGTATTGTGGGACTCTCATATACACAAATTAACAATGACCATAGGGTTGTTTGTGCTTACTTTATACTCAATTAACTGACAATGATTTCTGTTGCGTGAAACGCAGTTGATGTATCCGCCCATGAAGAGGAGACTTACATAATATGAATACTAAATTCAGCATTTCATTGGTCTTTTAAAGGAATAGACCCTAAACTTTTGACTGTTGGTGTATGTAAAATAAAAATGCAGGGAGAGAAACATTTGCATTTACTGCAAATTGCTTTCTGACAAAGTCACACACATTTACAACTCCCATGAACTGAATACTGACTTTGTCTCATATCGTGCACCTATTTCTTTGAATCGTTTTCACAATGGGGCAGAACAATAAGTCACAGGGAATCACAGGCCATTGAGGTCATCGACACACCCCTGTGGTCACTAAATCTGACAGCCCTCTTCCATCATCAATCTGTAAGAGTGACAGACCTCTAACAATAACGGATTTGTATGATATTACCTACACGATGCCAGTTTAGCTGGTGGGGAAATGTGTTGATCTAGTTAAGTAGCCATGGGGACACCAGCACACGGGCATCCCACGATGAGGACTAAACACAGCTTTCCGTATTTGTGCTGGTGTTTTCAGCAGTGCTGTCATTGTGGTTTTAATAGGGTGTACGGTGATGAGGGGCTTTTGTTAAGAATAACTGCAAATAAACACAGCAGGTTGCCAGTTGCTCATGACAGTTTAATACAATTTTACCCAGGGCCCAATAAATGCAGACACAGGCTTGAAGATAGACCACCATACATCCTCAAACAAAAGGCAGAACAGTGCAGTTTGTTTGCATGCTGGCAGTCGACGAGAGGGCCAAACGACTGCAAAGCCAAAATTGAGAGTTATTAATGGCTGACAGTGCGTGGCGGGCCACTGCCAGTATGATAAACAGGGCTCAGTGTTGCTGTTTTTATATCACATATTATATCAGGCCATTACTGTTCTCAGTGGTCTGCAAGACTCATTAATCCGCCTTGTCTCAGAGGTGTCACCACAAAACTGGCTGTCCTTTTTAAAGACTTGCCCCTGTGGTCATAAATCTGCACCCAAGATTCAGAAACCCTCACGTTAGCGCAAACTAATACATCATCATCAGGCCACGGCAACAACAGAGTTGCCTTCATCATCATCGTCGAGGGGGATCGGGGGTGTATGTAGTTTATCTATTTGTACTTTATCCTAACTGCCATACTGAACAGTATCGGTCTTCATGATCATGCGTTTGCTCATCTGATCCATCGTGACTCTGTGTGCGTTTGTGTGTTTGGTATTGATCGGATGTTGTTCCAAACCTATATGTCTTTATTTCTTTCAAAGAACACAAAAAGTTAATCTTTAAATAATATCCGTGGTCTTTCTTTTCTATATTAACAAAGTGAATGAGGAATGGGGCTGTCAAAAAAAACAAAAAAACTAATCAAAGTAGTCTATATAACATGCTGTCTACTTTTTTAGTACTTTTGTTTTGAAGATGCTTGGCCAGTGCATTTTATGAAAAAATCATCTAGTGTTTTACAGAAACAAAACAATGTCAACTGAGTTTGTAAGATCATCTGCGTGAGTAAATGGTGTTTATATCTTTGCGTGAACTACTGTATTGGTGTCACATCATTTTACATGAAGTGATGAATTGTTAGAACTGACCTCCCATTGCTTTGGTTGCAAACTTTTATTTCATCTCCAATACACACACAAATATCAGCTTCTTTAAAAATATAATCTTAAAATTCAAAGTGCTTTTAAATAGAGATTTGCTTGCAACATATGTTTTTCGCTCCATTACAATGTCAGCCTGCTTAAAATCAATGTAAGACAAGGTGAACCACAGAGACTTCTCACCCATCTGTGGCCCTCTCAGACGGTGACAAGCGTGACAGTGCGTACCAATATAGAGCCTCTGGCTACTGTGAATGACACATAGGAGGGAGAAAGTCGCTCATTCTTTCAGGGTGAGACAGTTCAGTGAGAGAGAACATACTGTGAAACCCGCTTAAGGCTAATTATCAATGCTCTTCCTCCAATGAGTTTGACATTGTTTAAGGATCAGAGCGTTTGTGTTATCGATGTTGCAGAGTTGTTGCAGTATTGCTCCATTCATAATCATTTTTAAATTTCTATTGATTCTTAAAGTCACCATGAAACAAAAGTTGCGATTGTCTTCTTTTCCTTATCGTGACATAAATCTGAGTAATACGGCTTCTGAAATTAGGAAAAATGTAGGCCGGGGCTTTATTTTGCCTATACTTTTTGATTGGTTGGTTGTAGTTGGGCCTGGAGAGGAGGGCTAAAAATGCCTGCCCATTGGACAGTCAGTATAGTCTTACCTCTTTTTAGTTGCTGACATCATGTGTTGTAGAGAAGCTTAATGTTTTTGATTAAAGATTACAAGTGCAAATTAATTTTGAAAAAATAATGGTGTGCAGAGATAAATCGTTTATAATAATCATTGCAACACTGTGTATTACACTTAAAATGTCCCTGATTGAATTCAATGGGGACTTTAAAGGAAAACTAATTATCAAATAGAGGGTCTTGTGCACTTTATTTTAAATAAAGAAAATCATATTTTTATGATTTGATTACTTTTACATTTATGCGTTTGGCAGACAATTCAATACTTTACAGGATTCGTACGCCCAAATGCTAAATGAAGAAGAAAAGATTGATGACACAAAAACTTGGTGTCAGCCTAAAATGATGCAAATTAAGACATTTCAGTCTAAAGTCACAGAGTGGTTAATGACAATGGACAAACCAGTTACAGTCAAATATCAAATTGCATGATACTATACATTTGTTTCCAAGGACTTGCAATCCCTGGGAACTGAACCCATGACCTTGGCGTTGCCAACAACATGCTGTAACCACTGAGCTACAGGAAAGCCTCATTTTAGCTTTTTAGCATTTTTAGCAACAGATTAGCTTAAGTAAGTTAATTGGCTACAATAAAGTAGGTGAATGTACCAAATTAGCCAGCTAGCAAGGACATGCTAACATGAGGGAGACAAGCTGCACCACAAAAGGTGTACAAACAGTAAACATCCTTCTGTGCCCACAAACACAGACTACAATGACATAAACTGAACTATATTAAGAAAGCACATATTATTGAAATGAGCATTCCCAGTGGAGGTAGCTGTATCGCTTTTAGTCAAAAGCACTCAGCTGCGCAAACCGAGCGTAACATGACATCAAAGTATCGTGAATGCGACTCGAAACCATACGGAGTAGTGTGCTCTCGCGGTATATATATGTCACATGCTGACTCGTCTGCGCAGTTCTCCCACAAGGCTGATATAGCTGCCTTTTAAATATAACACGCCACTTTAAAGGAAAATATGTGTTTGAGAAATCCAGTGAGTATTTTTGTCTCTGTTGTCCGTAAATATTGAAAAGCTAACGTTACACAGGATACGAAATATGGCTAGGATGGAAGAACAAACGTTGCATTCTTGGTGATTTCAAATGTTTGAATACAAGTTATTTGTTGCTAATTTGGAGAAACCTAATGCACTCCATTGTATATTAATTATACAGTATTTGTCTAAAGCAGGGAATAAATACGTATTTTTATCGTCCTATTTCTAAGCTCCCTTTTTATCAAAAATATCAGAGATTTTATCACCAGCTGATCACTTTTTTAAATAAAAAAATCAGTTTTTCATAAATTTCAGTCAACACACAGCACAGAGACTGCCCTTTTAAAAGTACACAATGACTTACTGCTTGCTTCTGACTCAGGAAAGGGAGCTATCTTGATTATCCTCGACCTTACGGCAGCATTTGACACGATTGATCACAACATTCTTTTAAATCGATTAAGTCATTTGGTAGGCATTCAGGGAAATGCTCTTAAATGGTTTTGTGCTTATCTGAAAAACAGAAGTTCTGTAGTTCAGCTGGATAATTACTTCTCTGATTCTGCAGTCTCTTTTTGTTGGGACCCCCAAGGATCCATCTTAGGGTCTATCCGATTTTCCATACGTGTGATCGTGCTTGGCATTATCTGCCGTAAATTTATTGTTGCATGTCATTTTTATGAAGACGATCTACAACTTTACCTTCCACTGAAAGTAGGCGATGACGATGAATTGAGTGATTTGATGTCTTGCTATCATGATATTAAGCAATAGTTGGCTCAGAACTCCTTGCAATTGAATTAGGAGAACACAGAATGCCTAGTATTTGGATCTGTAACACCATCCTTACATGTGCTTTCTGATTTAGGTCCTATTGGCTTAATCCTGAAGAAACAAGTTAGAAACTGTTTGACCCTGAGCTTAAATTTGATAAGCAAGTAAACTCTGTGGTTAAGGCAGGATATTTTCAATGAAGAAATATCTCAAAAATATATATTTTTGGACATCTGATGATTTAAAGTTTTATAAATGCTTTCATCGTGTCAATATTGGATTATTGTTATTCTGTGTATTTGGGGATCTCTTCTGCTCTGATGAATCGGCTTCAACATTTACAAAATGCAGCTACTAGACTGCTGACTGGGACCAAGAAACAGACTAGAGTTTCCCCAGTGTTAGACTGAAATCCTGAAATCTTGTTTAAAAACCAAAGCAGACCGTGCCTTTTCGGTTGCGGCACCTCGTCTCTGGAGTGACCTGCCACTGGAAATCAGATGTTGTGCTTCAATAGAGGATTTTAAAATACTTGTAAAAGGACATTTACTTGCCCGGGCATTTGCCGTGACATATATGATGGTTGTATGTCTTGTGGTGTTTACGTTGTAACTTCTTTTACCTTTTCTTGTCTTTATTTTGGCTATATATTGTCAAGTAGTTTTTATTGGAAAGCACTTTGGTGCAACATGAGTTGCTTTTAAATGTGCTATATAAATAAATAAACAAACAACAAATAAACATATTCAGTTATGACTGCAAGACATATGGTCTGACAAGTACAGTCTGTATTTGCACTCCTTGCTGAATAAAAACATTTGGTCTTCCTGCCTGGTTTTATCGGGTTTAAGAGGGGTTTGACCACATTTACATTTAGTCATTTAGCAGACGCTTTTATCCAAAGCAACTTACAGAGAGTTCAGGTAGCAATAAGCAATATCTCATACACGAGCAATTATACAATAAGTGCTAATACAATTTAATAGTTTCAACAAAAGCTTCATCAATACCTGTTGAGAGAAAGAGAGAGGTTACTGTTTTTCTTTTAAGTATTCAAAGAAGAGATGAGTTTTATGTAGTTTTTTGAATGTTGTGAGAGATGTGGTTGACTAGACTGAGTTAGGAAGAATGTTCCACCAGGAAGGAGTTGTGAAGGAGAATGAGCGGGTTAGAAATTGACTGCCCTTATGAGAAGGCAATACAAGATGCCGAACGCAAGGTTCTTGATGGGGTGTAGGAGTGTAGGAGGGTGTGAAAGTATGCTGGTGCAGATCCAGTGATAGTCCTGTAGGCAAGCATTAGTGACTTGTATCTGATACAGGCTTCAACTGGAGAGAGATGAAAAGGGGTGTCACATCACATGAGCTCTTTTGGGCTGTTGGAAGACGAGGCGTGCTGCTGCGTTCTGAACCAGCTGGAGTGGTTTGACAGCCTTTGCTGGAAGACCATCAAGGAGAGCATTGCAGTAGTCCAACCTTGAGATAACCTGGGTCTGGACAAGGAGTTGTGGCACATGCTCAGTGAGATAGGGTCTAACCTTTCTAATGTTGAAAAAGATGATTGAAGGACAGCTGTTCATCAAATATGACTCCGAGGTTCCTGGCTGTTTTGGAAGGAGTGATTCTGTTTACTGGATTCACTCTTTAACTGGTCAAGCTAGTCTAGTTGGTGAGGCTTTAAAGGCCAAAGCACCTTGAAGTCGAGTCACTAGATTAACTGTAGGGTGACCACCATACGTGGCATTTTTCCAGACCCATCCTGGGAAGGATTTCCGGCGCGTCCTCTGGAGGCTGCATTTGTCCACCTTATACGTTTTATTTGAGAAAAGCAACTGATATATGTCAAGGTGAGAATGAAACAACAATGATAATACGTCTCAAGAGAAATAAATGTTAATTTTATAATGTTTTTAAAACTGAAATATGAGAACATTAATGACCTTTGCGGTGGACAAATGTGACCTCCGGAGGACGCACCAGAAATCCAGGCCAGGACAAATCCCGGAAATATGGCATGTATGGTCAACCTAATTAACTGTCATTTCTGTACTGTCATTTCCTCTGCTGCTTCAGCCAAATTTAGGCTCGCCACTATTAATGGATGTATTATATTTATAAATAATTATGACTTTTATAAATATACACAGTTTTACCTTAGAACTGTGTGACTTTGTGGAAACAGTTGTCCTTGGCTGTCTGATTCAGCCAGACTCCGTGCTTTTTCGTTCGTCTTTGATTTATTTGATAAAGTTGCCTTTTTCTCGGTACTCGATTGCCCAAGAGCTGTAGACAGTCTGTTTAGAGCTGCAGTCCAGAAGCTTGTAAATCAGTTTCCTCAACTGTGCTCTCATACTCGCTCGCACTTAAACTCCCTCACTCATCTGAAGAAGAGATGCCCTACGGGATGGTGAGTTGGACTGATTAAGACAGTAAGAATTTGATTCAGGTTTTATTCCTCTTGAGAGTGGCTGCAGGATATTAATCTGACCAGTGTTGCTTATAAGCCACTAGCTCTTGAACACTTTATTGTGGAATACGTTTTGTTCTCAATCAAGCTATCCAAGTACTTGAAATAGTCAGTTTGAAGGAGCCTCCATATCCTTTGAACAAGACAACATGCTCGCTCTCTCTCTCTTTCTTACTCTTTCTCTCTCTCTCTCTTTGCTGCGTGTATGTTTGTGGATTTGTGGACATTTTCTATTGATCATGGTGTAGTAGAGTAGGCGGGGCGAGACCGTGGTTCGAATCACGTAATAGATTGGGAGGATATAAAATGATAAAAGCATAAAAAATTGCTCTACGAGCAATGCTGTAGAGTCTTGGTAAAGTTTTGCAGATTTGTGCTGTGGACACATGTGCATACATGTTTTAATGAATCAGGTTCCAAAATAACTCTGACAGTGCGTGCACACTGCACACAATCAGATTTAGTGACCCCTTGGTGACATGTAGAAAAGTTGCGATGTATTCTTTGTCCGATATTCTTATTAAAGTCTGAATAATAGATGGTTTTAGTTAAGGTGCAAAACAAAGTTAAACATAGAGATTCTGCAGGCAGACTAGAGCATAATGGTCTATAGCATTCCGCACTGCTACAGATGAGATATGCAGCTTTAAAGAAGCTTGCACCTTGAGATTTGTTTCTATGGCAACTCTATTCTGCCCTCTGATAAAAGACCCATTATGATGTTTTGCAGAGGATTTGAGACAAAGTGAATGTTTTTTCTGAGATTTGTTTTGTTAAAGTTAGAGTTTGTAATGGTGCTTGCAGGTAGTGTCTTGACTAGACATGTGCCCGGTTAACCGCGGTTACCACTAAATCCTGCTGAAACCGAACTGGCTGCGATAATGCAAGGTTTCGCTTAATTTATTGATGCATAGCTTGTCTGTGAAGCACGCTCTGGGATCCGTAGGAAATGCTGTTCGATCTAAAAGCTGTGCGAGTTTGAGTGGCTTATAACGTGCATTTAAAAAAGCAACACTCGTCAAACATGATCATTATAAATATACTTTATTATCATGAAATGCCGGAGGAGGCTTGAGGAACCGTGATAAAAACATGTCCTAAGGCATTTCCTAGAACTACTTGTGTTATGGTCTTCTTCCGCAGTGCGCATTTGGAGTTTCTGCATGAGAGTGCCCTCTGGCTTTCGAATGCAGCAGCATTTTACCGTACTTCACTCACAAATTCTCTACAAATCACGTGATATATATTTTCGGTTAACCGGGCAGATGTCTAGTCTTGACTTGGTCTGTTCACAACTGAACTGTAATGCAATATAAATGTCTGCTAAATGAGTCTTGTGTGCCGCACATAAAGAACACCAATTTGTCCTTACAAAAAGTCATACTCTGATAATACTTGGCCGCAGCTAGCTTCTTATATACCACTAAAAGTTAAAACATTTTTTACGTAACTTGAAGGTTGTTAAGATAATTTTCTTGTACATAAATAAAGACAATTCAATTAAAGGTTCTGAAATACTGTGTTTTGTTATGTTCAGAATCAGATTCTGAAGAACGGTAAGTATAGATTGAGTTGTTTACAGAAACATTTCCAATCTGTCTGCTCTAATAAACCTTATGCTATCGTGCTGTATGTAAAGGTGTATTTATATATTTAAGGGTTTATGTAACTTTCTTGGTAGTCTACAGGCAAACACAAGATTATAAGTACAAGGTTATTTTGTAAGGTGATATGAATGAAGCCCGGCAAAGTATTAATAAAAAAGGGTTGCTTGTGCTTATATTTTTTATCTTTGCATTAAAATATGATCATATGCTTATTGTATTGTTTAAATGATCATTTCTGTAATTTTTTACAATATCAAATACGTTTACGAGTTTGCAAAATATTTTATGTTGCTTGAGTTTCTGAAACTATTAATATATTAATGTGAAATTAAGTACTATACTCTGAGAGGTTGTGTCACTAACCCGTTCTCATCAATTGCGTATTAATAACACGCTGTTGCACTATCGTCTGATATGTACGCCAAAGTTCGATTTTGCGAGCATATGATACGCCAATGTTTGCGTGCACCTGGATGGAGAGCAGCCACTTTTAAACATACATGAAGAGGAAACACTGAAATAATTAAAATAATATTGTTATATTAAGGGTTTGGGTTAGGATAGAGGTTATAATATGCACGCACACTAACATTAGGTTTAGGGTTTGGGGTATGGGACTGGTTAATGAAACAAATTGCTGTTTAATATGCACACACGCTAAATTGGCGTATCATATACACGCAAAAAAAAGGCATGTTGTATTTAGAGAAAATAGGGTGAAGTTGGAATTTTTGGGATATCAGTTTCCTTTTCTTCCAGCATTATGTCAATCACATGAATAAGTCCACCAGTCAATAACACAGAACTTACGTGAGTACGCATCAAAATTATGAATCTTTTTGTTTTTCAGGGGCCATTTTTGATGAGTCTGCCAAAAAGGATGATGAGGTGTTCCGCATGGCGGTGGCAGATCTCAACCTCAACAATGAGATCCTGGAGACAGAGAAGATCACTGTGTCCGTGGAGTTTGTAGATGGCAACAACCCTTTCCAGGCGGTGCAGGAAGGTATGTCATTTGAGTATGTAAATGAGCTGTGTTCTGAGTAATGTACATTTTGATATCCATGCCCTTAAAACCTGTTTACTGTCGGAGCCCTTTTTGAGCCTACACATTGAAACGGATGTTGGAACTAAAGTGGCGGTATCTCATGACTTCCGGTTGGTCTTGTCTGTAAATGAAAAGTAGCTGAATTTTGCTAAAAAAAAAAACAATCACTCACGCACCAAAAAATGAAAGGTATGTTGTTAGGTTTATTGTAAAGAAATTCATAAAAAAAGTTAATGTTTTTCTTTGATTAAAAATACATACAAAATACGGCCACAAAAGGATAACAAAAAATCCAAGCAAACTCTGTTTAAAAAAAGAATAAAGTACTCTCCCTACAAAATTATTTAAAAAAACACAAAAGAAATCAGTATTCTAGAGTCTTAGACCTTCCCAATGATATATAGTTTGTCATGATTCGATTAGAAATTGCATGCACAATATTGACGCAAACGTAGGTGTCCCGTATACGGTACGGGTGACAGTTAACAGTTTACAGTTACAAACTTAATGGATAGACAGCCAGAAAGATACCAGATATACAGTATGGATGGATGGTAGCGAGAGACAAAAAGAAATGAATGGAAATGCTTGCAGTGCAACTGAATATACAGAAATAAATAATCATTTGAAATGGAGTGGACTAAACAGTGTAAACATAGCAATGTAAAGCATTTGTTGAGAAAAACAGATGTAGGCAGCAGAGTCAAAACAAGTCAATGTTTACCCTGTCCATGCACATAGCAGAAAAACTGTGGAGTCTTATGACAGTAGGCAGGAATGACCTTCAATGGCACCCTCTGTTACTCCGTGGATGGATCACCCTGTTGTTGCATCCACTCTTCATTTCAGAATACATGCCTTGAAGAGGGTGGAAGACATTGTACATGATGTTCATTAATTTGGACACCGGTACACTCTGAGCCACCACCTCCAGTAACATTGCTTGCATAAGACAAATTATGTGAATATGTTTCCTGCATTAGTTTACTTTAGGTTAAAAATAAACACATTATATGATGAATAGTGTGGTTGAACTTTAAGCTTTTATTTACAGGTGAATCCTTAATTCATGGATTTCACTCTGAAATTCCTGAATTATTTAACTAAAGGGTAAGAATAAGCCAATTTGTCTGTCTCTTTTAATCATTAGAATAAAGTATGGCCTCAGTCTACAGTTTTATATCCTTGAGCAGCCTTGGCATCATGTAATTGTTTGGTCCCACCACTTTTATAGCTTTATATTTTGAGGTCAGCATTATCACAGCCTCTAATATTTGATTTAAGATCAGTGGAAAGATCCCATATTGCTACAGTGCTGTGGTTCCCTCAAATTAGTGCTGTTTGTTCTTGGAGCGGAGCCACTTTCTGTTATCCTGCGAAGAAAGCGGGCAGGTACAAGGCTCTTGGAGCTTTGCCATTCATGCATCAGCAAGTTTCGCTGTGAGTTCAGTTAACTAGCACTTATTCGCACTTTGGCATCTTTCTCTGTATTCCCTGTCTACTCGCACGCAATGTAGTTTTGTCAGCTTGTTTATCTCCATTGATATTTCGACAAGCCTGATACTAGTCACTTCGTTTAAAAGTCCCATATTTTGAAAGATTGGACATTGTACTCTAGAATGCTCAGCGCAACATAGCAAAGGTTAAAAAGATAAATGCAGCGTTAGAGTGGAAAAGCAAAATACAATAATCCAAAATAAGAAGTAAGAGCGTACATCTATAAAGGGCAAGACCTGACAAATAACCGAGGAAACTGGAGAGTTTCCATTCAACGCAAAATACCAGTGACAAATGCCAGACAAATGCTTTAAAATGGTTCGTGAGTGCTAGGTTGTGGAGGATGCGGCAGTTTGGTATACTTTACTGGCATTGCCCCCCCATTGCAATCCAGGCAACTGAATTGGCTCTTTAAAACGCTCTTGACCTTACAGCATCTGGATATATGCCTGGTTATGACGTTCTTCTCCTTCATTTGATCATCATTTGATGCTATTACTGCGGCTGCGATCGATGGAAAATGTAAACAAGCACATTAAGTCAAATTCTTCCGTCCTGTGAGCAGAAATAGCACTGCTTTAATTACACAAAAAACAGCAACATATTTTATGCATACGGAGCATTCTATAGTAGGTCTTATTTGCACAGATGGAAGGCGTGCTTTAATGACAATGAGCTTATTCGGTCACTGCAAAGAATGATAAGTTGACTAAATGTCACATGACTGTCAATTGAAAAAAAAATGTTGAACCAACTTAAAATAAATATGCAACAATTACATTTCTGAGTTCACACAACAATGGACTTAGTTGACCCAAAAGATTATGTTTTACTTAGTTGACCCAAAGATTATGTTTTATATAAGGTTAATATATAATTGTTATACTGTTATATACACAATCTGCTTAAAATATATATTATACATACATGCTACTTAAGTAATTGCTTAAGCTGTTTGTGTTTTAAACAATTTAGAAGTGGGCTCACTTATTCACACATTTACTTCAAACCTCAACACTGAGCCTCAATCATGGTAACAATCATCAAACATCATTAAACATCATATATTAAAAAAACCTGTAAATCCTGATAAATTAAGATAACTCAAAAGATTTTTGGAAACATATTACTCAATTCTTTTGAGTGAAGAAAACTAAAAACATAAGTATAGTACACTCAAAATAATTCATTTTGAATAAACTTCATTTTTTATTTTACATTTACTTGAGTTTCACTTATCAAAGTTGTCATGAAGGAACAACAGCCAATTACAGTTGAAATTTTTTAAATTAGTCTGTTTTGCAAATGCACTTACTCGTCTGCAATATGGTTACCTCATTAAAATCACTAATGTCCCAAAACTCTCTATATAACATAACAGAACAGAATACTTAACATGTATAAGCCTCCTCCCTTGTAATTTTGATTTAAATGCATAAAATAACACTTTAATTTGACATTGACTTCCATTATTCAGTCCACACAAAGCATGAATCGCTCTGACATCATTGGAAGATATAATAGATTTTTTAGTTATGTGAAGACTGATTTTATGCCCCTATCAAATTAGTTAAACACACATAAAAGTTGTAAGATAAATGAACTTTTTCACAGTTTTGAGAACAGTTTGCTTATTTTTGATGAGTAGATTATACTGTTAAGGAATACAGTGAGGTAGCTTAAAATGACAACAAAAAATATAGCCAGCAAACAGTAAAATAGCAATCATCTTAATAATTTAAACCGGCAAATTGAAAATTCTGCAATGCATGCTGGAAAATTTTAAACACTAGAATTGTTTTTTGATATTAAACCATTTGGCAAGTTTGGTGAAACTTCTTGACACGCTTTGGACAATCACTTATATATCTAGGTACAGTCAACAAAATAATCTTTGTTGGTACCACTTTAAGACTTCTTCAGCATACTCAAAATAATACATTCTTCATCTTCTACTGAACAATCTTTTTCAAGTTACTTTATGGAAAAAGTAAACAAGCACATTAAGTCAAATTCTTCCGTCCTGTGAGCAGAAATAGCACTGCTTTAATTACACAAAAAACAGCAAAATACTTTTATGCATACGGAGCCTTCTATAGTAGGTCTTATTTGCACAGATGGAAGGCGTGCTTTAATGACAATGAGCTTTTTCGCTCACTGTAAAAAATGATAAGTTGACTTAAAATCTCAAGGGAACTCGCGGCACAGCTTTTTTGTGTTTCCTCAACTTTTGGCCAAGTATTTCACCTAACTCAATTAAGTAAGTAATGTCACATGACTGTCAATTGAAATTATATTATTGAACCAACTTAAAATAAATATGCAACAATTACATTTCTGAGTTCACTCAACTATGGACTTAGTTGAACCAACTCAGAAGATTATGTTTTATATAACGTTAATATATAATTGTTATACTGTTATATACACATAATACTTAAAATATATATTATACTCACATGCTACTTAAGTAATTGTTTGGAGAACAATTTTAAGTTTTAATTTTTACAGTGTTTAAGAAAAAAGCACACGTTATACTAGCGCAAACTACACCTGTTTGGTAAGTGAATAAAACATGGATTTTGCCCAAAAATACTCGATTCTTGCCCTTTGGGGAATGTTAAGCAAGATTCATATTACCAAATTCGTAAGCAGAATTATGACAATTTATTTGGCCAAAAGAGTAGATTGTTTTTATCAAGATTTTTCTTTTGATATTTATTTCATGCTTTTTTAGGCCTGGTTTCACAGACAAGGTTAACGCCTAGTCCCAGACTAAAATTAATGTTCGAGCTGTCTTGATTGAAAACAACTTGCCATGACATTTCCTAAAATGTATCTGTGCCAGAAGATGCCTTCCAGTGATGTTTTTGTGTGTGTTTAAATGTTCTAATTTAATCCCATCACTGTCTGGGAAACTTTTTTAACAAAACAAACAGAACATGTTATAGGTTATAGTCATGTTATAGTAATAAACAGATTATAGCTTACCCTTCAAATTTAGACACCAGTTGTTACTTTGTTTCTGGATCGAGCTAGTCGGCCTGCAGGGTTTACAATTGTTATGAATGAAGATGCACACACAAATTAAGGATATTTAACTGTTTTTTTAATCTCAAATCCTGTTTTTTATTCCGCATTCTGATGTCAATCAAACTGCAGTTGGGTTCTCAATTACTCAAAAATAAAGCTATCTAGCACAATAAAAACATGATAACATGATACATTTTTTTGCAAATGAACTCTTCAAGTAGTCCTTTTTGTAGTATTATGTCTCTGATAGCATAATGCCAGCTGGCGAGCATCTCTGTATATCTCTGCGTGGATAAATCAGCAAAGCTGGTATCCTTTTAGCTGTCTTTGAGGTGAAGAAGAGCGGGAGACATGTTGTGGTTGACCCCTCTTATCTAATGGAGATGCCTGCATTATCTAACTACACACTCTGCTCTTGAAGGGTCTTCTTCCTGTTTCTCACACACTTAAAAGCTCCTCCGCTCTCATATTCTTTTCCTTGCATTTTTTTTCGTTCTTTGATTTGTTTGAGCTCCTCTGTGAGTCTAATTACAGGTGCACATGTGTTGTGTTTCAGCATGAGCGCGGACGGTTCTGCCTCTAATGGATTTACGATTCCGGACCTGGTTATGTATACCTCATTTGTTTAAACATCTGTTTAGCTCTTCAAAGTCAGTTTCCTGCTATGTGATCATAGGCTGTTTTTGGTGATGAAAAGCACTCGGAAATGCATGTCTCTCATGTACAATCTGTTCTACTTTGGGACTTTTCAACAATAAAAAACAACTTTCCTTGTAAAATAAGTCCAAGATGTGACAGATTTAATAGACTCGCTAATATGCAGATTCAGCTCGTAGCGCATCTGCTTTTATAGAGCTGTTAATTATTCAATGTAAATGAACGCATTAGATGTATTGCATGTATATCGGATTTTATATTAACACTTTAGATGTTGTTAGCCTGCTGCAGATCACAATAATAGACTGATATTAAATACTATATCTTTACTACCATTAGTGTGGCACTCCCTTTTGAAATAATGGAAAATACGGTAGAGAAGTGTGCCCTTACTGATAGAGGTTGGCTAGCCAGGTTAGCACTTACGAGCTTCAGAAAGTGTTTCTTAGACTAATGTCAAATCCATTAATCGCAATTGTAATTCAGTGTCTTATCATGTCTGTGAAAGATGTGTAAAGCCATCATTTCAACATCAAAATGTATTATTTTAGGCACAGACAATTCCCCTCATCCCATCCCACTACATCATTGTCTGAGTTATTAGTCTATACCCCCCCCAAATAGCAGAGTGATAAGTTGCTGTCTTCCAGTTGTAAGGACTGCCCTGTCAGAGCTTATTCTTCCTGGGGGGCTAAACAGCTTAACACAGGGATTCTTAATGGTTTATCTTGCACAGATGTCTGTGCAACTCCCTCTGGCCAGATTGGACACTGTGTTTTCAACTCCTTATAATGTCTGTGTGTCATCATTTGTATGTGTGTGTGCACATAAAGTATGTGAAGTGCTTTGTTCTGCTCGCTCTCTGGGTGCAGTGGGCTTCTTAGCCATCAGCGGCTTCTATGATCTGCAAACCGGGACTGGCAGATTTCCTTTGAACTCACATCAATAATTACAATATGCTTTTACGTGGATGTATCTTGTTTAGTCCTTTTCAAGGAACTATTATAGGGCTCAGTTGGGGGTGTGCATGTGTTCATGAAAGGTCAGTGGCACTGAGGGATGGCCAGTGAATTCACAAGCCCTTCGCATATGTTAGATACTGAAAAACAGCATTTGCGTGTAGATGCATGTTTTTATTTATTTATTTAAGTCACATACATACCCATACATAGCTTGGTTAAAACACTGTTGATAAAGAATCTTTTTCTGAAAATACCTTTTCTGCAATATTAGATTGTGTCAGTCATACGTTTTGGCATCATGGCATCATGTCATTACGGCTGAATTCTGGTCATTTTCTGCATTTTGACTAATGTTGAAATCTATTTTTGTTATTCGGCAGTTGGATGTTTGTACACATTTGAGGTCTTTAACAATGTGATAAAGTGTGGTGCTTTATAGGAGTTATTATTATTCAGTAGTATTATTCAACTATACCTCTGGGTTTTTTATTATTATTACTTTATTTTTAACTTAAGTATGTCAATATATGATGCAGAACCTTATAAACTCAACAAATCAGTATTTTCAGTAATTTTAGGCAGTTTACAAGTACATTGGTTTCCACTGAAGATTGGTCTTATGATTTAAAATTTGAAGCAAGTTGAAAATACAATTTTGCAATTGTATTTTATATAAATATTTCAAAGGTTGACAAAGTTGTTATAAATGATTCAGGCTGATGTGTTTATCATGATTGTATTTGTTTGAATAAGTAACCTTGAATTTAGAGAAGTCACTTTTTGAAGACCGGCCTTTCAATTATTAATTATAAAGAATTGACCTCAAAGTTATCTCAAACAGACCCTGTTTATTATTAATGAGGGATCAAAGATGAGCATTTTTTTTGTGTAACAGTAGTTTGTTTCACTTTTTGTATCATTCGCTCCAAAAACAGGGGAGTCAATATGACTTATGGGTGCTAAACATTGCCAAAGGCTTTTTCAAATGACTTGTAGAAAAAGCATCTAGTTTTAAAATACTCTTAATATTTTAAACTACAGGAGAGCAATTAAGGTTTTGTAAGGATTAAGCCTCTAGCATCCATGTAATTTTAAATGCCGAACAACAAAAAATGACATTTATCTTAAACATTCTTTCAGTACACTTATGCATTGTATGATCATTGGATCTCTTTAAAGATTAACTTAGATGAACTAAACTAGATTTACATTCTCTCCCCAAATTCTGTTAGCTAAACACCTTAATAGGTTAAGGTAGGTGAAAAAATAGAGAACATTGGGAGTCTACAGTTTTTTTTGTACTGATGCATTAATTTTTTTGTAAAAGGAAAATGTGTGCTTGACATTTTAATTCATATAATAATTTTCTGCATGCAAATGTGGTTAAAGTGATCCACATGATCAAAACTTTGAAAAGGATTAAAGCTTTATATACATGGGTCAGCAGAGATTAAACACCATCAATGCTTTTAATTGAAAATTAATTCATTCATAGAGCGCCAGATCTAGACAGGAGAGTGGCTGACAAGGTCATTAATTGTTCACCTTTAAAAGGGTACTTCTTCGCTGAGCTGTTCATCTTATGTTACGCTCTGTTGTCTTAAAGTGCACAATATATTTAATTTAATTGTAAAATGTTTCTTTTGGGGTGTAGCTTGTTAATTGTTTTTTATTTGTTTTTTTATCGTTTTATTTACGTAAGTTTATGAAACATAATGTGCTCTTCCTTGGCTCAGTCTATGCAGGCCTTTTTAATGCTTGATATAAAATGGCTAAGGCTTGGCCACTGACCGTGTCCTGATAGGAATAAAGAGTCAGAGATGCTGGACTTCATAGTAAATAAAACAAAGTAAATGAATGGTTCACTGCAAGTTAAACCATATTTTACATATCAGCATAATAGCCCTTCCGTGTCTAATGTACACTTGCACAAATATACAATCTCAACACAGGTGTTATGACTGTGAAATTTTTATAAAAGCTAACAATTGGAGACAATTTACATCCCCCTTTGCATTAAAACACCAAAACAATATCAGAAGAAAAACATCCCGATCGGTTTTTTTGAATTTGCAATATGGCAAGTAAAAAATATTTTCAGACTGCAAGCTTTCGAAATTGACCCCCCTATACTGGGAAGTGTGACAAAAAAAGCAAGTTTGGAATAGTGCCCACACCTTTTACTTCCTGCTCATCTCTGACAGTTCTAATATTCACATCCTTACATTGCCTTAAATGGTCTTCACCCCCTAAATGCCCCCAAATGTCTTTGTGAGGTAGAGCCAGAATCCAATTATCCAGTCTCTAATCAATGGGGGGTATTTCCAGCAGCGAGGATGACATTTGTAATAAAGCGATGATATGATGGCATTCTGAGGCTGACAGCTGGAAAAAACCCCGCTACTTTGTTTTGGTGGCATCTCTGAGAAACTTGGCCTTCCGAACGCTCGAGTTTGGCTTTTCTTCAATAGGGAAACTGGCACTTTTAAAGTTTCCCATGAATGATGGAGGGACATTTCTTTGCGCTTTTTAAAATGGGAAAGAGCAGCTGGTGGAATGTCTCTATTGGACATCACAGGAGGGGCAGACAGTTTCCTGCCCCTGCCGTGAGCTGCCTGCGAGAGCTACAAGGCTGAATTTGGCTCAGTTGATGGAAATGATTATTGTGCAGATTATTGTGAAAGGAGTCAAGCACTTGATGGTCTCAGACACACGCGTTATGAAAGATAATTGGTCGTCGGATGTAATTGGAAAAATTATGATGTTTCATAGAGATGTTTCGAAATGTGTTTTGAGGAAATTCTACACTATAACCTCAGCTACAAATCTTACAACAGGGTGATAAATGTGCTTGTACCACATGAATCACAGCAAGATTCATTCATGATATTCAGTCCTGGATTTTAATCATGAACAAGTTAAATCGCAAAGACTTCAATCAGATGATTTTTCTAAGGATAGTGTGCAATGTTTAAGCTTTGAAAAGCAATTGGGAGAATACTTTCCTGTAGCTCAGTGGGGAGAGCAATGCAAGGTTGTGGGTTCGATCCCAGGGGATTGCACATATCTAAGTATAAATGTATAGGATAATAAAATGTAAGTCGCTTTGGATAGAAGCGTCTGCCAAATGCCTAAATGTACTCCAATTTACCATTGAGTTTTTATATAGACATTAAGAAATCGTAACTATTTTACGAGGTGGCTACTTCGAATGATTTGAATCAAACAAAAAAGCAATGCTGAATCCCCTCCCCTAAACCTAACTGTACTGGTGCAAAAGCAAATTGTACTAAAACATGCAAATTATATTGTACAAAGTCATACAAATTATCCACCTGGCATAATATTAAGGAATTCCAGTGAGGTTGTGTTTGCAACACCAATGTCATGGGTTCCATTCCCTGCCTACTCAAAAAAACGTAATACATAGTTAGTCACTTTAGATAACAGAGCCAAAATGCTTAATCGTATTGAGAACTCAAGTGATTTCTTCCCAATATCACACTTTTATAGATTCTATAAAGAGTAGATATACACTGATCTTGTCGTAGACGTCGCATTTGTGTTGTTGCATAACAATGAAATTCGCAGCACTTGAGCGTTAACCTTATGTCATATTGTTGACATCTTTCTGCTTCCTTTTCCCCCGATTTGAATGTGTGTGTCGGTGTGCTATAGCTTTCCCATAGTGTCTAAAACGGAGACAGAGCTTTCAGTTGTCTGAAAGAAAAGGGCCAGTCACCCCGGGGCTAAAGCTAAGGTTGCCTCTTGCTCTCGCTGTGCAGCCTGCCTCCCTCCTCCTGTGTTTTTTTTCCTCTGTCTTTCTGTCTTCCCTCCACACACAGCCAGAACAGAAATAATAACTCTCATTTATTTCACAGATTTCCTACTCAACCTCAATTGCGCTCTTTTCAAATCATTCCATTGGATTCTGTCACCGTAATGACACTTTTCATGGCTGATCCCCATGAGCGCTTGTGAGAGAAAGAATTAGGTTCTTCTGACCAGACCGCCTCCACTCTGCTGGGAACCTGATTGTGCAAACTGCCGACTGGCCTTCCTTCCCCCTCCACGACAGAAACGGAATACAAATCATCCTGCAGTTCCCTTCATAGCCATTTGAATCACTCCAAGAATTATAATGACTTGGAACTTATGAAAGGTGGTATTGATTCATTAGTGCAAGTCATGTTGTTTGTCCGCCAACCGCTTCTCGTGTCTTGGTTGAGAAGTTCTTTTTCCTCAGACAAAACCGAGTTGAACCGTTTATTGGCTGGTTGGATATCTTTAAAACATGTGGGGGGAAAGGTTTGGCATTTCATCAGTTTGCCAATCTGATGTTTTTTTATAACTTAAAAGAACAGTACACCCAAAATGAAAATTCTTATTTGGTCTTCATCATGTTGTTTCAAACCTTTTCTGATATTTTTGTTTATGTCAAACTCAAATGAGATTTTTTTTAAAGAATAGCCAGGCTAAAACACCAATAAAGAGCCATCAAAGGTCATCATCTACCTCTCTGGTGGAACTTGGCAACCGAGGTGGCTCAGAATTGCCTTTACCTTTTGTAAAATAAATTTACAGAATATGTTTTTGTGTTTCACAATAAAAATGTTTTGAAACAAAATGAGGATCGCAGAAATGGGTAAACTGTTCCTTTAATGATCACAATGGAAATGACATCCAGTGCAGACTGGGGTTTAACAGACAACCGGAGGTCATTTTCTCCAAATGGGGCCATTCCGTTGAGGTGGTCACATGTTCTCCAACCACCATTAAAGTTCACATCAGATTGCAGAGCATTATCAGAGGTTAAGCCAACACTCAATGAATCTTTCATTGATTCGTCCACCTCTTGATGTCAGACACTGTGTCTCCAGAAGCCACAGCTGACCTTAGTTCTCTTGTTGTTCTTCCTATTGATCCGTGCTGTCAGAAAGACCCCAGACAAGGATTCCAAGGGTACTGCAGGCCTAGATCCCCTCACAATCAGCTAGAATGGACTGTACTCAAGCGTTTTACAGGTTGCTTTCTAAAAAGCCAAGATTTATGTCTCATTTGAGCATTTGGAAGTTGCCGGATGATCCAGGGATGATCTGGGTTTTGTGCCGATGTGCGACAACATGCATGGTCAACGACAGCTATTGTGCAGGTCCTGGTAGAAGACGCTGTTGTATCCACACACTGTCCCTCGGGTTATTTTCACGTCTTCCCTTTTCCAGCTCTTTTGGCAGCTGTAAAGCTGTGTTTGCCAACAATGCCAGTGTCGTTCATCACTCTGCTAGTGATTAAAATCCCCAGCTGTTGGCATCTGGAATACTGTAAGCTACCAGCGAGTTGACTGAGTTAGAGATCTGATTTCCCAAACACTGGTGGTATAAATCAGAACTTGAATTATTAATGGGGGTAAGAGTTCTGCGTCTTTTCAGTCTTTATCCTTTATCCTTTAACATGAAAAGATGAAGATTGAGAAATGCTTCAGAAAAACTGTTAATATGAAGCAAACCCCTTTATTTATTAAGAAAATTAGTTGGCTCTAATTATAAGGGTTTCTTTACCTAAAGGGGTAGTTCACCCAAAAATATGAATTTTGTTATCATTTATTTACCCTCATGTCATTCAAAACCTAGACAGGAATCTTTCTTTTGTGGAACAGTTAAGATATTTTGATAAATGTCTTTCTGGTTTTAGGTTCATACAGTGCAGTCAAAGGGTGATTATGGTTATCAGCGTTCTTCAAAGTAACTTATTTTGGGTCCTTAATAAAAACTCATACATCTGGAATGACATGAGTGTGAGTAAATAATGACATAAGACATTATAATCTAGTCTGCTTTCCTTCATTCTTCCAAATATCTTATTTAGAAATGTATAAAGCAATTGTTCCCGTTTGGTTACAAGCATTCTTACAAATATCTTTCTCTGTGTTCAACAGAACAAAGAAACTTGAACAGATTGTATAAATACGGAACTTGAGGGTGAGTAAATGATGACAGAATTTTCATTTTTGAGGGAACTTTGCTAACAATTGATCTTTTTTTATTACAGCGATTTTTGTGTGAAACTTAATTTAGGCTGGGCTCAAAGGGCCCATTCCCCGTGATCGCAGTTTTCAAACTTTAGTTAGTGTATAATGTTGCTGTTAGAGCATAAACAATACCTGCAAAACGTTAAAGCTCAAAGTTCAGTGCCAAGTGAGATTACAGACTACAGAGAACAGCTGGGAGTACGTGATGTCACTATTCCGAGTGCTTTTAATAACCTCCATCCAAAGGAATACGCCCAAAAATGGGCGAGGCCTTCCTTAGAGAAGAGGAAGAGCGGCTGGAGTAGTGTTTTGTTATCAGAGATTTTACATTTACAGTTATGCATTTGGCAGACGCTTTTATCCAAAGCGACTTACATTGTGTTATCCTATACATTTATACTTAGGCATATGCAATCCCCTGGGATCATACCCACAACCTTGCGTTGTTAACGCAATGCTCTTACCACTGAGCTACAGGAAACCTTTTTTAAACACTTGACTGAGCTACGTGCTAAACTACTTTCACTTTCCTCACAGTCCAACAGCTGATAATAAGAATTCAGCTACACATATTTTAAGATAACCAATGGTCAAATAACGGCTTCCATGACTTAATATATAATATATATAATATCGGCTGTGAAAGCTGTTCTGTGTAATACATTGATATTGTGTGTGTGTGCATACCTCTAAAACATTTCTATGAAACAGCCTTTGAAGTCCCGCTTGCAAATGTACGGTCATTTTTGTTTTATTATCCAACTCGGGTCCAATATAAAAGGCAAAACTAATGCTTCTGTTATTAGTGTTAAATAATATATTGTTTGATGCCATTTGGTCCGGTGTCATTTCCCTCGCCATAGTAAAAACCATAATTGCGATCTCTAACAAAGATTGACGTTTGCATATGAACTAGCAGACCTCCATTACAGTTGGATTGATCCGCATGTTTTTAAGTGATGAAGTGAAGTTGACGTTTGTTGTAAACATTGTTACTGTTTATTGCTAAAAGCCAAAGTTTATGAATTCACTTGCACTGAGAGGAGGACCGACCAATCACAACAGCCTGAGAAGTGGATGGTCGCTGATATGGTATGGATAAGGACATCTTCACACACACACTCTAAGTGGGGAACCAATCATGACAGATCTGGTCAGGTTTACCAATCCGAGCGTTTTCGGAAGCAGGGACTTTATATAGATCGGAAGAAATCCAGTCGTTTTGTTACAAGAGGAACAGCGGTGAACAATAGACTCGTAGTAAGTGAAATATAAAGCGTTGTTTATTATAGAAACATGAACATCCATTGTCAAACACCCAAAAAACACAATCAAAGTCTCAAAAATAGCAAAAGACTGGCTCATTTAGGGTACAATCTTCAAAAAAAGAGAGCTTCACAATGACATAGATGGACCTTTTTTTTTCGATTGAAGAGCGCTTTCCACCATAGCGCCGAATCGTCTAAGCAAAGTCTGAAACGGTTACAGTTATGTTACCACGTGAGCCTGGATGGTAACAACCTGAATTTGGCTCGGAATTTTCGTGCTAATAAATGCGTGCAGAGCCGTTCTAACTCAGTCTCTTGTGTTACCGAGGCAGCGCGTAACACCTTCCTGTTTACATTATAAAAAAATCATTATCATCCCTACGGTATGTAGGGAACCTACAGTATAACATCCACAGAACTGTTTCACAAAAGGTTCTTTGTGGCAAAAAAGGATCCTCACATAATATAAATGTAAGAAAGAGATGATTCTTTAAAGAACCTTTGACTTAATGGTTCTTTGTGGAACTAAACATTTTTCTACTATGCCATCAAGGACCTTTTAAGCACACACAAGAGTGTACGTTGTGCCTTAGTGAACAGAGATGACAAGTAGCTTTAAGAGTCAGTAAATTGTTTGTTTTCTTTCTATATCATTACATCCAAGCCTATCACTGACCTACAGCCCAACAATTCATTCAGATGTAAGACTTCTATTCCCTCTGTGCTTTTGAAATCATTGGACCATGTGCACATGCTGACACATATTTTTGACCATTGGATCATTTCTAGCACAAAGTTTTTAATGATGCTTGTTTAAAAGTCCAACTTGCCTTAGTTCCATTTGATTACATTGTGCTTCGCACTGCTGCTTTTGCAAGGAACAATGTATCGTGACTCTGCTTATTATTTGCAGCCTGATGTACTTAACAGTTTCCCACTTATTAAATGTATGTATTAGAGATTTCAATTTAATGTGTTAACATGAATAACATTACATTTAGACAAAATGTTATGTGTTGTCTTAAAGCGCTTTTGCACCAAAGAGCCGTTCAACGCACGGTCTGCGGTTGAAAATGACACCATTAACGCACCAACTGGCATGGATCGGCACGGAGGGGAACGATTAAGCAACAAGAAGGCTTCAGCGCAATGGTGGAAAAGCGCTCTTAGTTGTAAGTCATGTTGGGGTAAAAATCTTCTAATTAAAACATTTATATGTATGTCAGTACTGTATGTATACAGTATAATAGCCTTTAAACTTATTTAACAGCAGTCTTTGATAGATCGTGTTGAAGTTGTTGAACTTGAGAGATCTCTAGGAATCATCATTGACTAATGGCAGTGTAAGCAACTTAGGTCCTCTGAAAGCTTTTAGCCAGAGGGTCAAGAAATGTGAAACTGGAGGTTAGGCATGAGGTAGAGTGAGAGAAAGATAAGGTTAAGCCCGTTATTGATAGGTCCTTATATGAGAAACAGCAGTTTTTACCGTGGTCATTGTACGCTCACTTTGGTAAGACCTTAAAGGCTTATTTTGATTGTTAGGGCTACAGTAAGCTATCTCTGTAAGGGCAGAAAATACACTTATAGGAGCGCGTGTAAAGCAGTCAAAACAACTTGACTTAGAGCTATAAAGAGAGGTTCAGAATAAACCCACAAGTCTGAAATACAGGCATTAACACACACACAAACCACAAATAAAATCAGAAGAGTTTATAATATAATGAGGCAGTTGTTTTTATAATCAGACCTCTAAACAAAACAATCAGGGATTTATTTCTACAAAGTAGGAAGTTTTAGCTGCTTACAATTTTTTTGGTTCCGGCTGTTCTGTATGCATCAAGGCTGTGAAAAAAATTGTAAATAAAATAGAGTACATGGTTTTTTTTCAATATTTTCTCCACTGGAATGCTAACAAATGTGAGAAATGAGGCACTTATGCGCAGATATATCACAGAGAAAGTGAGTGCTAGCCTTCCCCCAGCCTTAAACATTATCTGCCAGTGTATAGAAAAGACTGGATGGCGTTTTCATGTTTATAACTTTAACAATCATGTTCGTACCTTTGATATAATTTTGAAATATTTATTAAACAATTGTTTTGGATATCTACTACTTATCCCTAAAGCGTGTTAATTAATGCCAAGCACAAAACGAGCTGTAATTACTGCAGTGGGTTGAAACACTAATAGAAAACATGGCCGTTCATTTATTGTGATAATCAAATTTACTTCTATGTAATAATTGGCGAAATGATACAGTCACAATATTTTTTTTTGCCTCAAAGTAGTTTGTCAGTAGTTTGTCCTGTATATTCATTCTCTATCGGTACGGTCTGACCCTAGAAGGGAGGTTAGTGACTTTACTCCTGTAGCAAATCTTTGATTTGTTAAAGTTATTGTTCTCCCTTTATTTCTTGATAGACCTTTGTACATAGATATTGATAGAAATTATCCCAGAGCGTTTATATTAAAACACTTTCCTCAAAGTTATGCATGTTCAAACTCTGCCTACAGGATATGTTAAGGACAGTTGAATCTTCACATTTTAATAGAATATGTCATTGAAAACAGGTGTGGTGATTGTATAAAAATTCCACCGTACTGACGACTTTTTCTCCTCCATCTTATTTCAATTGATTCCAAGCTGCGTCAAGTGTTTACAATCAAGCTCTACCTCAGAACTGCCTCTTCTCACTAAAATTAATGAGGTGACTTTTCAAAACTGAGCATATCAACCCAGCCGGAGTTGATTTAATTAAAACGGCTCCAGCACTGCTCACGCCACGGCAGCTATGGAAGGCTTTAAATGCCAGAGCCCATGTTACCGGCTCTCCGCTTCTCATGAGAATGTCTCTGGAGAGGAATGATTGCTTTGTTGAGTTTTAATGTCAGGATGTTTTTTTAATATTACAGAAGATGCAGTCCAGGGGCTTCCGTGGCTTTTGTTAGATGAGATAAACAGCTCCCTGGGCTTGGATCGTAAAAAAACACCTTACACATCTCCTAATTGAATTAAGTTCCATATGACAGCCAGGAGAGGAATATTGCCACAGTAAAGTGACAGGGAATGAGATGGCAACGAAAGAAATCGGATGACCTCTTGCCTGCAAGACTTGACACGCATAGAGTACTTGGGGCAGACATGGAATATGGGCCGTTTAATTAGCTTTGACTAAATTCTTAAGGAGGGATGTTTGAGGGTTGCGGTCTACTTAGGTTACACGGGTGGAAGTAGAAAGTGACCCAGCCGATACTTTGGTTTTCGAAAGGTCTCCATCACTAGAAATTGCTACCCAGGGTATTCAGCGCTCTCACTCCAATGCAGCGGGAGACCTGAGGAGTGTGTTGCCATGGCAATGTCATCATCATTGTGTCACTGTCGCTAGGCGCTGACTTTCGCATGGTTTGCAGCGGGTACGTGGGCAGAGGCTTCCTGCGGGCTAATCGATTTCTGCATATGGCAATTCCGTGGGCGAACGTGTGTGTTTTTATAGAAAGCCATTATGCGTTATGAATCTATGTGAGCGACTACGTATGCGGCGTTGCACACAGCACAGGGGTCAGTAACGAGATCGCTATCCGCCAACATTTATTCCAGTGTCAGGCTGAAGATATAGGGAGATTAAGGGAGGGTCAGAAATCACATTGCACGTGAGGATTTGCTGACAGCAGCCACCAAACATTTTAGCCCTGTTGCGTCATCTCTGCTGGGGAGATATTCTCATTTTCCGTCCCCGTGTGTGTGACAGGTATAAATATTACATCCATCCGCAGTCAGGGAAAACAGTCTCAGCAGACAAGTAATAAAAGAGAAAAGAAATAAGAGAAAGAAGTTTGATGAAATGTATGTGACGAGGGGCTTATAAAAGAACTGGTTCTGATCGTATTACAAAGGAATGCCACGCGCTTCTCAATCTGCCCCCATTTCTTTCTCTCTTTCTCTCGACACTCCTCCACATGTTGTTGATGGAGTCCTGCTCATCTCAACACTGTAGATCCACACTGTAATGAAATGGACTTTCTCTCTCTTTTTCGCTCTGTGGCCCAGCACATATGCAGCCATTAAAGTGCATTAAAGCACAAAAAGCTCCACTGTGTCTTTGTGAGAAAAGGAAAATGCCAGCCCACTGCCAGAGTTTTGACTAATCCAAGCATCCACCTGATCCTTCTCAAAATGGGGACCCTTTTATCTGAAGTAAGCTGCTGATGTCTCTGTAAAACAACAGAATACTTGCCCTGAAACAAACGCAGACCTGCGTTTCCTACTCATAATTGGTTCAGTGAAGAATGTGCGTCGCAGATATCATAGAAATGCCACTACTAAGTGCATTTGGGTCCTTTTTGTTCCCCGCTTTCCTGCTGAGATATAAAACCAGCCCAGAATCTTGGCCCGCTTGAGCAAAATGGAACTGCAGGTTTGTCTTTCAAAGCTTCTAAGACTTGTCAGAGTTCTCTGTATGATTGTTTAAATGAATCAAGGTCACAAATGAGACGTTGCGGAGTAAGAGTATAGAGTCGTGAAATGATTTTGGGATGTGTAGTTTGGATAACTTGTTCATGGAATCTTTTGATGGGAAAATGTACACCGAATCATAATTTGTTTTTAATCAAATCCCCAAAATGAAATTGAAGTCGACAAATCTGAGTATCTGCAGATCTGAATAAAAAACCTGAGATTACTGGGGTCTTTTTCTCAGGAAGCAATAATGAAGTAAAAGTCACCATTCAATCTTGTTGCTGTCTGTGAGGCGTAACTGAGGCTAGATCTTTTGGGATTTTTCTTCTTCATGTGGCAAGGATGTTAGTTTACTAAAACAAAAACAACTAACAAATCATCTCTGTTAATAAAAATCTAAATATACAACTAAACATTATTTGAAAAACTTTAAGAGCTGAAATAATAATAAATAAATAAAAACTAAATAGCAATATAAAAATAAACAAATAAATAAAAGTTACGAAAGCACAAATATGCTAAATAAAATGGAAAAAAATATAACTAAAATGTACAAAATAATGTTTTAAAAAAACTTAAAAATGAAAACCAATTTAAAAAAAAATGGAAAACAAAGCTGTTCACAAAAAAATCAAAGTAAATTTTAAATAAATCTAATTAAATAAAAGCTGAAGTAATTTAGCTATATGTGATATTATTGTCTTCTGCGGTCATCCAGCTTCAATAGAAAAACCATTCAGGGGTGCGTTTCCTGAACAACGACATAAGTCGCTTTTTTACCACCATAGTACGATACATGGTTGGAGAAATTAACGATGTAGTTACACCTGTTTCCCGAAACCATAGTAGCTCTGTCGGAGATCAAATGTTTGAACCAAGTTGGTTGAACAATCTAGTTGATGATCCCACACAGGTGGTGGAGTAATGACGTCTACTAATAAATACGTTCATATAGAATGAATAACAAATTCTTGCTGAAAATAACTTTCATTGGATTTAAGGACTACTTTTGTTACTCTTTTTTGTCATCTGTTGTTTTATTTCACAATATTTAATTCATTTATAAGTGTTCCCAGATGTCATTCTGCCCAGGGATTCCCCAAGGTCATGTTCTATTTTTTTACAAACTTAAATATGTCAAATTTATTTGGTATATATTTAGAATGATGGATATGAAATGTACTGCATGTTGCTTGCTTACTTTGATCAAAAGCTTGATGCATGTAAGTATACATGTCATAATAATTAGAAACGATGCTTCAAACCACAGCCATAGACCTGTGCGACTTTGCGATGCTGCTTGCGATTGATCAGTGGAACGATTGTTTTGGAAACACTTAAATCGTGGAACTATTGTGGAACGACGGAACTTGAGACCATAGTTGGCTAATGATGCTTTTGGGAAACACACTTTTTCTGGTCAGTTAACATCGTGCCTTGGGGATTGTTCAACTTCGTACAGCAACAATTTCGAACAGAGAAAAAAGGTGTAGGAAAAAATGCTTTCCTAGATTGTAGTTTTAGGTTCACCCCCAGTGGGCAGGACTGATGCAGTCGCCCAAGTAGCAGCCACATAGGATACGGGTTATGTGAAATGAATGATTGCACAAAGTGAACAACCAGCATACTTGACTTTGCTACGTACAGGTGTGAACTGTTTATTCAACATGTTACAATTAATTTAACAGTATAGGGATTTTTTTCTGAGGGAAAAGGAGATGCACATGAAAAGAGGTTGAGTTTAGATTTCAAGTGTAGTGGTTTGTTTGTTTCAGACAGTGGATTGATGATGAAGGCACGGTTGGAGCACATCTCTTACAATAGGTCTTGAACCTATCGATTTTTCTGCCTCCAGAATGACTATTGACTGTTTGTTTAAGCGAGGTCCCAAACGACACTTGAGATCAACACAATTTCTGTCAAACTGACTGATGAATGGAAAGCGGGCCACTGATCTTAGTACAGTGGTTTGAAGCTGTTGACTCAGAATCTTGAACTAAACTAACATAACATCACCATTCTCACCTTTACCCCACCTACTGAGCTCAAAACATCCAAATTCAGCTCATTATCAACATCCTCTGAGTCAAAGCCTACAGCATATGCTGACAACATCAAGCATGAATTAATGTTAACCTGAAAGCTGCAAACTGAAGGGTTATTTTAGGAAAAAGCAATTTGTGCCACATATAGCTTATAAGAGGTTTGAGACACATTCAGGGAGAACCAGTTTGCAGCTTCTCTTTTCATGGCTCATACTAGCTCAGTCATGTGTGCCATGTGAATCTTGGGATTGGTAAAATTGCTTTATTATTCACTCATCAGCCTTAGCTCAGGTGTTCTAATGGTTTGAAAAGAATTAGCTCTAGGGCCATAAATTGGTCTTCTCTTTTAGAAGTGTGAGTCACCACTCTGTGAAATAGTGTGTTGTTGGAACATAAAGGTAAAATGCAGAGAAATTTGCTCTTCTGGCTTGTGTTGTGTCTTGATGGTATTCCCAAAGCAGTGTTCTATATTCCAAAAACTAACCGTTAAATTAAAACTGACTATTTTTTATGGAATTTGCAGTGGTTATTGTAAATGATTTATTCAAGTAGAGTTTTTTTAAATCATATGATCTTGTGATCTCTTATTAACTAATTATTTTAACTGTAGCTACATACACTTGGATTTGAAGCTTCTCCTATTCTTACGGTAGTAGTTGCATTTGCACACTTATACACTTAACCTATCGTAACTATTGTAACTCCACCACTGCTTGTTGCATGTTTACATTTAGCATTAATTTGAGTCTAATAGATGATTTTCAATTACCGGAGAGTCTAAAACAGACGCAATTAGATCATGTGATGAGATGTGTGGTAATGAACGTTGTGCTAATTATGAAAATTGTTCTCTAGAGTTCAACAACTAGGCAACAATCGTTGATGTGTTGTTTCCAGGGCAACATAGATGGCAATAGCATATGCACCTGGTTGGTGGACATAAATTGGAAAGGTAAAAAGGATATCAGTGTCACCAGATGGAGATTTGGCAGGATGGAATTATAACAAATTGGAACTCTCTGTCTCCTTAGCAGATGGAGATACACCTGTTATTCACAATCTCCTGTCTCACCCCTAGGGGCCAAAGATACACCATAGCTGGAGAGGTGAGCCAGGAGATGAAAATCATCCGTCCTGTGGGAAGTTGTAAGAAGTGTGAGGGGTTTTAGAGGATGTTGATTTTGTACACTAAAATCCCAAGTATTTTTTCCACCATGAATATTAACCTTTAAAGATAGATGCACTTTGAATTTCAAGGTTGTTGCATATAATTTTATTGAAAATCCATATCCAAGTCCATATCATTTTGGCTTAATAAGATTGCATTTTTGAGTAATTTTTTTGCAGTTGCTTTTAAAGAAATTAATGATGCATATTATAAGTGATATATAATGATATTTATTGTAAACCGCCTTTATAGCGGGTGGGCTTTATAGGATCCGATTTGAAACAGGGCTCATCTAAGCATGGTCAAATCACCAGTATGAAATTCATTTGACGCTCAGCAGTCATCTTCCATCACCCCTTCCACCTTTTGGCTTTCTGATCATTTATAATCATAAAATACAGGTGCATCTCAATAAATTAGAATATCGTGGAAAAGTTCATTTCTTTCAGTAATCAACTCAAATTGTGAAGCTCGTGTATTAAATAAATTCAATGCGCACAGACTGAAGTAGTTTAAGTCTTTGGTTCTTTTAATTGTGATGACTTTGGCTCACATTTAACAATAACCCACCAATTCACTATCTCAACAAATAAGATTATGGTGACATGCGAATCAGCCAATCAACTCAAAACTTCTGCAAAGGTTTCCTGAGCCTTCAAAATGGTCTCTCAGAGAATCATTGAAACCCTTCACAAGGAGGTTAAGGCACAAACGTTCATTGCCAAAGAAGCTGGCTGTTCACAGAGTGCTGTATCCAAGTATGTTAACAGAGAGTTGAGTGGAAGGAACTCATGTGGAGAAAAACGTTGCACAAACAACCAAGAGAACCGCAGCATTGAGTCTTGTCAAGCAAATGGATTCAAGAATTTGGGTGAACTTCACAAGAAATGGACTGAGGCTGGGGTCAAGAAATCCAGAGACACCACACGCAGACGTGTCAAAGAATATGGCTACAGTTGTCAGAGTCCTTTTGTAAAGCCACTCCTGAACCAGAGAGAAAGTCAGAGGCATCTTACCTGGGCTAAGGAGAAGACATGGACTGTTGCCCGTTGTTCCAAAGCCCTCTTTTCAGATGAGAGCACGTTTTGTATTTCATTTGGAAACCAAGGTCCTAGAGTCCGAAAGAAGGGTTGAGAAGCTCATAGCCCAAGTTGCTTGAAGTAAACTGTTGTTTCCACAGTCTGTGATGATTTGGGGTGCAATGTCGTATGCTGGTGTTGGTCCACTGTGTTTTTTGAAAACCAAAGTCATTGCACTTCCTTCTGCTGACCAGCATTTTAGAGATGCTGATTTAATTTTCCCAGGATTTGGCACCTGCCCACAAGGCCAAAAGCATCAAAAGCTGGTTAAATGACCATGGTGTTTTTGTGCTTGACTGGCCAGCAAACTTACCAGACCTAGACCACATAGAGAATCAATGGGATATTGTCAAGAAGAAAATTAGAAACAATGTTGGTCTAACAACATCTAATTTATTGAGATGCACCTGTACCAGTTAATACATCACTTCACATTCGCTAAGCGTCCACTTGTCTGTCACCCAGTCGGTCATGAGGAGAGAGTCCAGTAGTTGTTAGTTATTATGTGAGATTGTTCTCTGAAACAAACAGACAATGTTATTGCTGGTGACTTGTGCTGCAAAAGTTCAGATGTTTTACTGCTCACCAAAATAGAAAATCTCCAGATGATATGGTATGAGCGTAAGGCAGTCATTCACTCTACCAGACTGAGCAACGTAGGTCACAGACTGTGGATTTAGACAGCACAACGTCTCAGACTTCATTATGCCCAGTGGGACAGATCACTGAGGGTAGTAAAAGCGAAAAAATCTCGATCCTTTGCTGGGTTGGGCAAACGTTTGCAATATAATTTAACAATGCAAAGCAGTGTGATTCCACTCTCTATTTCTCCTCTTTTTAGGGTTATATTACAAAATGGTATATTACAAAAACAGTCTGTAGTTCTTTAATAGTAGAAAGCTTTGATA
The DNA here is from genome assembly GCA_008369825.1 of Triplophysa tibetana. Lineage (NCBI taxonomy): Eukaryota > Metazoa > Chordata > Actinopteri > Cypriniformes > Nemacheilidae > Triplophysa > Triplophysa tibetana. Next base: position 11,619,723 of record CM017904.1, on the reverse strand, counting down.
AGTAATATCGAATAGAAATTCAAGCGAAATCAATGTTTTTTTATTTTATTTTTTATGCATTAGCAATGCTGCTTCGAGCAGCGGCGAAGCCCTGACACAAAGGCCCTTTGAATAAATAAAAAAAGTGTTTCAGCAGATTAGGGATGCACCGATACCATTTTTTAAAGACTGAGTACGAGTACTGATATTTTTTTACTTTCAGATGCCTAATCGATGGCTGCATAATGTACAATAATGTTAATAAACCAGTATCTTACTGGTAATTTTTTTTTCTTTTGGTTTTAGGTCTACTTAAATTCAACTACTATTTTTAAAATAAGTTTAAAAAAAAGCGTCTGGTAAATGACTAAATGTAAATGTAAAGCATTTTTTCCTACTATGGTGGTCAATGGTGGCCAAGAACTGTTTTGTTACAAGCATTCTTCCAAATATCTTTCTCATCAGAAAATAAATGAATGCAAATTTAATACACATTTAAACGGACCAATCAAATATAAGAGTCCTTCCCAAACGTTGTATAAGCAGTTGCTTAAGGCCTCCTGAGAGTTTTCATGTTTTTCACAAAAATCCAGTCCTACTGTCAATTAAAGCAATATGAGATGCTACAGTACACTTGTATTAAAAACACACTCTACTATATAATACAGCCGATACAAACAGGTTTTATGCTGCTGTAAAAGCAAGTTACCACGATTCTTGGAAGCCTCCAATTCAGACTACAACACTTAAGAAAAACATAATAATCAGCCATTTTCTTCAGCTTTGAAAATGTACAAATAAACAAGAGAGGTAGCCTGACCATGGAGGATTGGAAGAATAACGCACAATTTCAGACTCGTCATCCTGACTTTTGCTTCAATGTACTGTGCACTTGAGGTAGAATTATCTGCCTGAAGGACTTTTTAGATGCCGAAATGGAATTTTATATTGTGCATTCACATGTCAACTCTGAGTCACTAAGGAGAGATGAGGGTTGACATGACAGGCCTTTAAAAAATTGAATGCAACAAAAATGCAACATGTTTGTTTTCCGAATGGCTTGCTCAATTGGATCACTCACTTGCCTAGAGCCAAATCTAAAATATCCATCTCTCCAAACTCTCAGCATTCTCCTTGCTCATAATGTTAAACTTTACCAGCAGTAAAGATCAGAAAACAAATATGGAAAAATTCACTGTATGCAGGGGGCGTCATAATTTTGGGCCCTAAGACAGAATTTGAGGTTTGGCCCCCTATCGCACCAAACATACAACTTTTCAAAACTTTGTCAGCAATTTAATTTCAGTATCGACCTTGTCTCAGATGTTTCTTTATACATTTTTATAGGTGAAATAATATAAACAAACTAGGAAATAGGAAATAAATCTTAATACTTTTAATCACAAATATTGATTTCTTTTTGCCTTTTAATGATAAACTCGAGCAAAAGTCTTCATTGGATCTCCAAAAAATCATTTGTATATTAAAGAAAACTCTTTTCTTTCTATGGATTTAGATGCTCAGTTGCAATATTTTAAAAGCCAAAATGTCTGATAAAGGATCACCAGCCAAATAATGTCAGCGTTTGCTTTCCAAAGAGTAAATTGTTGCTTCTTCCCTTCCCAAATACATAACTAAATTATTATTATATTATAAATAGACTTTTCAGGTGGCTATCTATTATTCGAAAGAAAAGGAAAGCATTTCCAATGGCGTCCCAGATTCCCATGGATTACCAATAAGGATAAACTGAAACGCAGACCTATTTCTTTTGTAGAAACAGCATCGTGAACCAAACAGCACATGCAAACAGTGAGGAGCTCCATGAGCATTACCTCATGTCTCCCTCTCTCTCTCTTCATCCGTCATGGTTCATGCTGCTTCTTCTATTTAGCTCAATTAGCTGTCTTCTCTTCGTTGATAGATATTCATGTTTGATGGCTACACGGTTCCCCAGATGGATTCCTGCAGACTTCTGACAGCTATTAGATAATTCCCGAATCAATGGCAACGAGACCGTCCCCACCCAGCGGATTTGTTTTGTAAGGATTTGGGGAACGAGTCTGAATATTGATCATCATATTTCATGAAATGCTGACATCTGGAGTCCCCGCGGGCTGATTTGTCATTCCTCCCCAGCTCCATTTGCATATTCCCCCTGTGTTTAATTCGCTTTTTAAACAGGGGCTTAATTAGCCGGAGTCACTGGAGCAGTCTTGGATTATGCCTTTTAGAGAAACAAAACATTTGATCTCATTTAGAACAGTTAGAGAAAACAGTAAGGCTCACTGACCATTAGCTGCGCACCCAACCAGATCCTCTGGTGCTTTTGCTAAGTGCAAAGCGCTTAGCCACACCCGAAGGACCTTTGAAATGAATGCACAGTTTCTTGATGCGTTTTCAATCAGCATCTAGAGGTGAGATAAATTGTGTGGTTTAACTGCTAACGTATTCAATACCTTTTTGAAGACTCCCACAGTTTACCATTTGGGAAGAAAAAACATAATCGGAAATTGATAATTTAATAACTTTTCAGGCGCTCTGGATTAAAGCATCTGCATAATAACTTCATGCAATTATGAATAAAATGTTACATTTTTGCATCGCATTAGAATCAGCTGAATCATACTGTAGTTGCCACTGTATATTATGATGAAGCTTAATTCAATTCAGATTTCTTTCTATTTTGCCTTTTACGGTTTTGCTGTGTTGCGCAGCAGCTTTACCGTAAATGCATTTTAAGGGGATAGTTCAACCCCCATTTTTTTTTTATTCACCCTCAAGTCATCCAGAACCTGTAGCCAATATGAGTCTTCTGTGGAATACAAAAGAAGATTTTGAGAGATGTCTCTGTGGTTTCGTGTTCATACAATGGATGTCAATGGGGGTCAGTGTTTTTTGGTTAACAAAGTCCTTCAAAATATCATCTTTTGTGTTCTGCAGAAGAAAGAAACTCATAGAGGTTTGGAATGACATGGTGGTTAAAAAAATGATGATGTTTTGCCTGAACTATCCCTTTAAAACAGACAGTATGGACAGAAGTTAAAAAACATGATGTCATGAAATATATAAAACATTTAAATTAAATGTACATTGACGAATCGAAAATAATTGTCTAACACACCATTGTAATGCATTCATGGTGCTATTACGTATGTGTATCATTTTTCAAAAAGTTGTATTTAAGATTAAATAAGAAAAACCTTTCACCATGTAAAGTCATGTCACACTTTACCAGATGCTTGAAGCTTTCTACTCCGTGTAAAAGAACAATCCTGATCTGTAAGACCATTAACTATAAGATCATTTCTTTTAAGGTCGCACAATATATTCAAATTGTTGTTTGCTCTGCGTATGCGTTTCTGGTATGGCCATAGCAAGCTCTAGGCCAGACATTTGTGGTTGCCGTAGCCATACTGTCGTACAGCAGGTGACTTAATCTGGCGGTCTTCTCGAGCACATTGAGAGCATTGTGCTGTTCATCAGCCCTCACTCCAATCTGTGATTATGATGGGTTTCCAAGGAAACAGACCCTATAAAGCAGTGTCCAGCAGAGACACACAGGGCTCATTGAGGACCGGCAGTACCAGTCTGCTTCAGCCACAGGCTACAGCTTCCTCTTCCAGACTCCGTATTCAGCAGAGCCTTTGTCCTGCTGGCTCTGCAGCTCTACACAGTCAGACAGGAGATGAGTAGAGAAACACAGAGAACAAATGCCTTATGACTCATACCATTCATCCTGTCTTCTGTTCTTACTGTCTTTCTCTCCTTTTATTCGAAGACGCAGAGCACGGGGAAGAAATCACTCTGGGAAACATCTCACAAAATTAGGCGCCTCCGAACAAAAACGACGACTGCGCCGGTTTTGATTTTGTTTTGCTCTTTTTTGTCTTTTTTGTTACAGGGGTTTTCTTTTAATTTTAAATAGCCTGGTTCTGTAATTACATTTCCCAGGCTTCTGAGCCCACATATTCATTCCTAAAACCCCGGGCGGTTTGCATGAATGTTTCCTGAGATTTATGACTTTTTTGGATGCGTTGCAATAACATTTCTCAAAAAAAAATATCTCTCTCACATTTGATACTAGAATAAAGTCAATGACCCAGTTATATAATCTAGTTTAGGTCCGATTTGTAGTTCAGGGGTCGGTGCACATGCTTTAGACATTTATTATGAGCTGTTGGCTTGGAGGGACCCAGGTTCAAATCTGACTCGAGTCTCGTCTCATGGCCCCTCTCTATTCTCCTGCATGCGTCCCTCCGTGCCAAAAATAATTTTGGCATGTCCTAAATATTTTGAGGCTGTATGTACAGTATATAAAGCTTTTTTTAAATCTGGTTACTGGTTGACTTTGTACTTCCATGTTCCACAAACCCAGTTTAGACCAGCTACAAGCTAGTAACAGTGTTCGAAACATAGCTACTTGCTAGATTTTCCTACAGAGAAGGCCGTTTTGTATTTTCATCCATTCTTTCTATCAACCGTCTAGCCAGTGCAGCAAGATCATGATGATATAATCCTGTAACGGGGTAATGATGGTCTCCTTTGCAGGCTGTGATAGATGCTTAGTATGAAGGAATTGGGTTAATTGATTATCTGAAGGGAAGTACCCATAAATTACTTTTGAATGAACGATGGCTTTCGCTCCTAAATTGAATTGGCAACATGTACCTTCACACACAAACACACAGGCGCAGATGCTTAACCCCCTTCCTATCTATGCCGTCCGACACACCCAGAATCCATTCGTTTGTCAATTATAGGCAACATTGTGTTTATGAAGTGTCAGAATGATGAACAGGCCCACGCTGTCAGACAGGCATCAGAGTAAACGTCCACCAGGCATGGAGGCATCAGTGCTTATGTAGACCATTAAGTCGGGCAGTCATGCATCACAATAGCTGTACACAGCCATGGCTTGGAGAGAGACAGTCAGCATATGAGCTCCGTATATTGGTCTGCTGTCTGCCAAAGCGACTGCAGATGATTGTTTGGCAGCTTTAAAGTCTGCTCGCTCTGACTCAGATTCCTTTATTTGATTTTTTTTTTGTGGTGTGGTCGCGCTGGATGGCCAGTTGGGAAGGATAGGAACTGTAATGCTTAACTCCTTTATTGGATTGGACTGCTGAGTAGACACGCTCTCAAGTGCCTCGGTCACTTAAGCTTGTATGGGAAACTCGGGAACGCTTGGCTTATTGTTGACCAAATTCACTTTTGTCCCCCACAACGTTTTCAGGTTACATAAATTTAAGCTTTATTTTCTCGCCCACATCGCATTCCGCCACTCGCACTGCAAAAAAATATTTTTCTTAATCAGTCTTATTTTTCAGTTGAAGCATCTAACAAGATAGATTACTTGAGAAGCGAAATTGCACAAGATATTACAGCGAGAGTTGTTTTCAGAGGCAATGTCTGGAATTAAGTTTGTCTTGCATGATTGGCAAAAAGTTATTATTTGATACATAAATTTAAATGAAACAACATTTTTTGAGGTTTGTTGCTGACAATAAAAAGAAAAACCCAATTTGCCAATAGATTAATCAACTTAGATGAGCTAAAGATAAGATATAAAAACAAGTCCTATTATTATCATAAGCAATTTTGCTTCTGAGGTAAATTTATCTTGTTTAAACTACATGTACCAAGTACTTTCAGAGAAAATTTCATTTTTTACTGCTGGAATGTTGTTGCCAGAAAACTGAACAGAAGGACAGATTGACTAAATTGGGAAAAAACGTTATTATAAATTGACTCGCTTTTTGAGAATCACTTTTTTTTGGGCATCTTTTCCGGAGGGCATCTTTTCCGGATGCCCCCTGGACGCCTTCCCGGGAAGGTGTTCCGGGCATGTCCCACCGGGAGAAGACCCCGGGGTAGACCTAGGACACGCTGGAGGGACTATGTCTCCCAACTGGCCTGGGAACGCCTCGGTGTCCCCCCGGAAGAGCTGGAGGAAGTGTCTAGGGAGAGGGAAGTCTGGGCATCCCTGCTTAGATTGCTGCCCCCGCGACCCGGCCCCGGATAAGCGGAAGAAAATGGAGGGATGGATGGACTTTTTTTAGGTTTCATGTACAATCATTAACAACTAGTTTACACTGTTAATCAATGAACAATACTTCTACAGTGTTCATACAGTAAATCTTAGTTAATGTTAAAGGTGCTGTCATTTTGTGGATAATTGATTGACAGAAATGCTATATCATATACATTACAATGTCTTCAGAGCTGTGTAAAGGACTTACATAATAAAGCGTTATGTTTTTATTATCTTAAATGAGCTTTTTCTATATACATATACCACTGGTCCCTTTTCAAGGAATTCATAATGTTGTTTCTACAGTAGCCCTAAACGGAAAAACTGCTCTACAGAGCACATCATAAATATGTTATCTCCTTCAGAAAAGAAGCGTAATCTTGACGACATCTTAGTTGTGTTCTGTGTCAGACACTGTAATGCTTCGAAAGTGAGGGATGGAGTGTGCCAATGGTTGCAATTCGCAACCCACTGCTAGATGCAGCTATATTTCATAAACTGAATGTTTAATTTGAACATTTCTTAATACATTAGTGATACTGTTAACATGTGGATGCACAATGAACTAACATGAACAGATAAGGAACAATTGGTATTTTCTAGCAACAAAACATTCTTTAAAAATTCTACGGTTGGTATTGCCTAGAATTCCTGGCATTACCACTGATGAGATCCTCCATACTTGCAGTACTTGGCACATGCTGTAAGTAGCTGAGTAATATGCTACAGATCAACTGTCTGTAGACTGTACATTTGCAAGGACACAGATGGAAAAATTCTCCAGGGATTTGTTTTTAAGTAATTGACCATGGCTCGGTCATAGTCCCTGCTGCATATATCATTGTTCCTTTGAGCGCTTATAGTTCAGGAGATTGTTGTCCACACACAATTTCTTACGTGTCTGTCATTGTCATAGTGCCAGACTTGCCGCGTTGGCTTTTCTCCCAGAACTTGAGCTAGATGTGGAAGACCAGTGGGAAACCACACCAACATTAATAACATCTCGGGTTCTGTCGCTGCATTTTTTTCGCTATGATCCATTTCATTTTTATGACATTTTTATGAGTCTTTGAATGTGTTTATAGACGTGTCTACATAACCCCTCTTTTATCGGGTGCATCTGCTCTTATGGACAGAAGCTCATTTCATTTAAAGGAATGAATTGGTTTATTGTTGTATATTTTATTTAAAATCTTTTATATGCCTTGTGTAAAGCAATAAGCTGTCTGGGTACAGTATATATGGCCAGCGCGACGTATTTTGGCTCATGTTCTTATGTGGTAATGATCAAGCACACCTCCTTATCCAAGGCAAATAGCCAAACAAATTCATACAATGGGAGTCAGCCAAAGTCAAGGACAAGAATTGGTTCCTGAGCCAGGCTTCTTGCTGTTAAGCTACCTGGATTTTCTGCTCGAATTTCTGCCATTCACATTTTGGTCAGTATTTTGCTGTGCTTTGTTTTTGTCAATATTCTGTAATTCCCACTTTACTAGCCTTAAAGGTGAAGGTAACCAAGGTAACAATGTTCATATATTTTCACTTTTAACGGTGAATATTTGTTGGATAATGATCGGCTGTCCGTGAGCTGCCATATGCCATTCTGATTATGGTCCAATTGAAGGCGGGAGATTTTATTTTATAGGATATTAAACAATGGTGAAAATCATTAAAAATAATATTGCATATTTGTGCTGACCTCAAAGAAATTACCCAATGAAATATACAAATATTTTTAAATATACAGTCCAGGAAAAGAACCCAAAAAGATTTTTGTCCAATCAAATTTTGACTAGAGTCCCTCCCTCTAATGGCCACATACACTGGTATATTAGACACATTCTCATAATTTGCAAGTGTACAAATTTGGCTCACTGTTAAAAAAAGGTAAAAAAGGGAGCATTAAGTCCAAACTTTTTGTTTTAGTAAGAAACCAACACCGAAAAAAAACTCAAGGATGTTTTTCCACTCAGCAAATCAATGAAAGAAGACGTTGGTGCTACATGGTCCTGTTTTTGACTTATCCTGAAACCTACCAGTGTGCAATGAAGAACTATGGAGGTGTTTCTACCTAGCATATGATTTTATTCCTGGTCTCTCTCTCACTTCCTCTCCCACTCAAATGAAAGCTCTCTTTCTCTAAACTTCGAAATTCTTTCTCTTCGCCTTCACTATTCTTTCTTTCTTTCATTCATTCTGACTGCCCATCTCCAACTGAGAAATTACAGGATTGAAGATCGTTTTACTGGCTTTGGGATCTGTAGGCGACCAGCCACAGTTCACTGAACAAAGTTCCATTTACTGTCACAGGGGTTAGTAAATTTTATAAAAGAAATAGCCATGTAATTTTTATGAAGTTGTAAAAATCTATGAGGCAGAAACTCCTCGGTCAAATGAAAAGCATGCTGTGAAATGAATGTGTTGAATGCAAAACCAGAGTTAAATAAAAGCTCAGATTTTCTCTGTTTTTCCTATCTGCCAAAACAAAACACCCCCTGCAAAGGTTTTTATCAGTAAACATCACATTTAGTCCCAAGGGATGGCAGAATCAACTTTAGATTCAGATAAATATTCTGTTTTATATATAATGAACTGCAAGATAAAATGATAAAATGCTTTTCCATGATGTCCCCTTCAAAGATGAATGTAACGCAACACTTTCTCAGTCTTTGTTTCGTCACATTGGTTTCAACTGCCCGCATGTTTGTCATACTATATCAGGCAAAATTACCTTAAAAATCACTTACATTTGAAGTTATTAAATATTTTACCAATTAAATGTATTCAAGTTTTTTTACATGGTGTAGGCACAACAGTTTTGCATACTTAACCAGTTTCCTGTGTCATTTTATAATATAAATTGTGGAAGAAGTATAGTCCCAATAAACAAAATAAAACCTTGAGTGGCACTGTGTTACGAGCATTCTCGATTGTGGAAAAGCGGCAGGGCTAGACGTTTTAAAACTAGAGGTAACACATTGCATACATTTGAATAGCTATTTCCCTCAACCTGAAAGCAGTGAATGTGTTGTGGTAGTATTAAAAATGTTAAGGATTGTCATTTTACAACATTATTTTCATTATTGCCACAACATTACCCTTCTAAAATATGTACACCATATGGCCAGATACAGAGTTCACATTGCATGGAAAATTATAAGAGTTGCTTATTAGAGTTGCTTATGTTTCATAGTTATCGGTATGGAACTCTGTTATGTTTAGCTGTTTTTCGGCTGTCCTGCCTGTTATTAGTGTTGACTTAGCCTATGTATACGATTGTGCGTTAGAATCACAATATGAATTTACAGATTCTGTTTGCTGTAATTTCTGTCAGCATTACAACGTGAAAGATGCAGAACATATATAACTGCCGTATGATAGGCATGTAATTGTACAATGAGTTCATTACACTGACAATTAACATTTCTTACAATATCATTTGTTACTCATTTTTTGGTGTCATGGTATCGTCAAAGAGAGATAAAACAATATTGGAAGATATGTCCATAGCGATGGCTAACACTATACCAAAATCCCAAAATTCATAAAAGGTATTTTATTTAATAACTATACATGGCTCACTTCCACAAACATACTTTCCTAAAATGTCCATGACTTTTTCATTATTCTTATTGCTCTAGTGTTGCAGTGTTGAAGACAACAAATAGCCGATTTACCTACACAAAAGCACATGCATTGACCTGCTTTTCCAGTTTAGTGTCAGCAGTATCTGAGAGCTAAACTTCAGCACTTAGTTTTTCAATTGTGTAATCTGTTCCACCCAACCACACTCAGAAACAACTGGAAATTAGCCTTTAACCGTGAGGTATAATTTATAATGTATTATTTTATTAAACAGTATTTTTGTTAGAACTTTTAACTATATTCTCTAGAAGGCCCGAACAGACAGCTGAAATTGGTATTCTTGAGGTCTCACCCCGCATCCATGGATTCCTTTGAGCTCCGCGCAGGAAAAGTCATGTTCTGTATTTCAAAGCGTCCGACAAACTGACATTGAGCTGAAATGATTTATGGAAGGCAGGAATGAAGTTTCTCTTCAGAGAGAAAAGAGTTTTCAGGGTGGTGATTACATATCTGCAGACTCCACCTCTTGAAGTCCTTGTGTATTGCAGATACCAGCCATCACAAGCAGATTAAATAACTTGTGATAACTGGTTGATTTTTTTCCAAACAGAACTGAGAAGGCTATTAACTAAGCCACCTTGCTTGAAACCAATTTAATGTGTCATACAGTATATGAATATTGTTCTGCATTCCAGAAAATGTAGCAGGTGCATGATGGGTAAGAATTAAACGGACTGTGTTGTCTTATAATAAAAGGGGGATGGATCATTCTCTGCTGTTCTGACATGGATTCATGGTTTGTATGAAGCAGTCAGTATATTTCTAATAATTGACTTGGCTGCTTAAAGGGACAGTTCAACCAAAAATTCTTCCATCGAAAATTCTTTCATCGTTTGATCACCATAATGCTCCAAACCTGTATGGCTTTCTTTCTTCTGCAGAACTCAAAAGAAGATATTTTAGATAACTCAGGCGGCCGAACAATTAAGGTCACCATTGATTTCCATTCTATGGACACAAAATCATTGAGACATATCTCAAAATATCTTATTTTATGTTAAGACAAGAACTTTCAGGTGCTTACCTACAAGCTCAGCCAATGACGAATGGCTTGAACAATAAAAAACCAAAAACAACTATAGCCAAGCTGAGTTTAAATGAAATGTGCTTAAATTACCAATGAACCCATTAACAAATCATCCCTCCGAAACAATTTGTTCCTCCAAGCCATATTACAGGCACAGTCTCTCAAATCACTTTTCATCCGTCACATAACTCCACAAGAAAGGAGAGCAGTTTGTCTGTCGGGCTCTTTGAATGCTCTAATAAATGTTTTGAGGAAGCGAGGGCACGGGGATTTAACAGATTAGCACGAAAATGAATAATGGTTGAAAGTAAAGGCGATTGGCTGTGACAGCGCCGCGTGACCGGGTCGAGGAGCGTCAGAAACCAGCCCGGAAGATTGCAGAGAAGGGGTCACTGCTGCCAACAAGAACATCCATTTTACTGTGTTTTTTCTCTCGGCCCGAATCAGTTTCCTGCCCAAGCAGCACAGGGGAATACAACAAACAAACCAAATCAGACCAAGTCACTCTTTGCCATTCGGGTGGAATTCCCGCTCATTTTAACATTTTTCCTCCATATTGATCTGTGATAGCAGCAATCACGAATGACACTTTGGTGGTCTATGTCACAAAGCTGATTTGGAAATGCAGGCGGGAAACATAGCCACCTCAGCCTCCCTGAGGAAATCCCTCATCGGCTGGTTTAGCAGAGGAGATATCGATTGTCTTCAAGTGTACGATCCATTTAGAGTCCAACAGCTCATTAGGCCTTCAGAGCAACAACATCAACTAATCACTACTTTAACCCCCTGTACAGTATGGAGACGCAACGCAACGCTTTTGTTTTGGGTCTAACAGAACCCGAGCCCCTCTTCTGCGTTGCCTTGCATTACCTTGCAATGATTGAAACAAGCCGAGTTCACTCACTTTCCTTGAATAAAAGATTGCACGCAAGCTCTAGTGGGAAGGTACGCCGGTCTAACTACTTCTGCACCTTCTTTTCTATTTCTCGGCAAATGCAGACTCAGATGCTTGTGATCTCTAAGCTTGAAGTTGTAACTAAAGGGAAAGGAAGAGGGATGCCTAGTGAAGGGTGTGAGAGAGCAATCCAAATGAGCTGATGGATTTCTTTCTCGCTATGTGATTTACGCTTCCGTGGTTGTGAGACTGAAGTGGTAGTGATGAGAAAGGTCAATATGTCAGGCTGTAGTGTAGAATATCTCTAAGCTTCACAAATGAACAGGAGAAATCAAATAGACGTTGTCAGTCAGGAGTGAGAAACAAAGTCCAGCTGCCAATTTAAGCTGTTAGTATTTTCCAGAGCCTAGCGTTTTTCTTTTCTTTTTCTCCTGCCAAAGTCTACATCAGTGGTTTTCTACTTAAAGGGGTGCTGTAACAGTGTTTCATTTATGTTGAATTCTTATAATGTTAAATATGCTATCTTCTCATGCTTAACATGGTCAACTTTAAAAAAACAAGTTGGGCGCATAACATAGTAGGCCCCTATTTCTGTGCTCGATACACTCCCCCAGTGATCATACAGGTTTCAGAAAGTTTCGAACATATAAAACTGTTTCGTAACAACTTAAAAGCACATGGCATGCCCTTGCAGCAAGGAGAGCAGGAGAAGAAGAATGCACAGACGTCACTTTCACTTGTGTGCAGGAGGGAGTGAGCGAGCATACAGTATGTTACAGGTTCAGGAGTTTGTTTGTTCACTGCATTTGGGTGATGCATGTTATATAATCGGTGGATATAACACTGGATTTGGAGATAGTTTGAAACTGATATATGGAGCCGTCCCAGTGCTAAAAGATGCCGGACATGAAGCGCATGCGGTGAGTGATTTGTTGGCAATGTGCTAAATTCAGCCTAGCCCTCCCCCCCACACATGCCGTGTGATTTAGGGAATAATTGTACAGCTGTATCTATCTTTTATAAATGTGATAGGAGAAGATAGAAAAAATATGCAATACTACTCCATAGGTACTCAAGATTAATATGAGATTGGCAGAAACCGTGTGTGTTTGGCCGCTTTAAAGGAACAGTTCACCCAAAAAATGAAAATTCTGTCTTCATTTACTCACCCTCAACTTGTTCCAAATTTGTTTATTATTTTAAATAAAAAAAGTAGGAAAATTTGCCGTATAAATGTATTTGTAATGTTGAACACAAAAGAAAATATTTTGTAAAATGTAGGAAAGCAAACTGTTCTGGGGTACCTTTGAGTACCATTGTAATTGTTCCCACTATGGTAGTAGTCAATGGTGGCCAAGAACTGTATGAATATAAGCATTCTTTAAAATACATTTCTCTTTGTCCATCAAAGTCGAGAGTGACTTAAATCTTTAGTCTGTTGTTTGTTTCAACTTTTCTGCTGCGTTGTGCTTGTTTATTTAAGCTTTCAAGACAAAGAGGGTCCCAAGAGACAGTGTGCGTTGCCTATAGCCAAACTCTGGCACAGGCAAGAGTCAGCTCCAGCATTTGAACTAGCGTTTACAAAGCTAGCGCCAACCCGACAGGCTGAGTCTGCGCTAGGCTAATTCAGCTGACTGGTTGAGATAAAAGTCTGTTTTACTGCAGATTTGTGGCCCTGGTCTGTGGTTATTTGGGTGATTTGTTAAAGCTCTCTGTTGGGGTAGTTAAAGCATTGCAGCGTTTCTGGGCAAGCAATGAGCTAATAAATTAATCCAAATAATTGTGGGGAAGGCAAATGGAACGTTGCAGGGGTGCTATGGCTTTTACGGAGCGATTAATATTTGTGGTGCCTCCTGCGATTGTGCTTTTCTGACCCGAGCGTATCCCACTGGTAATTTGTTCATTAGCAGGCACCCTCGTCTGCTTTCCTGGCTGTAGGCAAGGGAGTCAGACTCACTGTCTCCCAACCTCAACGCTCGCAGATAAATCAACATAAAGATTTTCAAAGTGTGATAAAGCCTTCCAGTAGGAATGCTGTAACGCATGCTCATTTTAATTCTACTGGTTTTACTGAAATCATCTTATGTATTTGAGTAGTATTTGATAAGTATTAACTCTGCAGGTGCAATTGAGATTGACGGGGATCTCAAGCAGGATTTTACCAAGACTTCTGCATATTTAGAACACTCGTAAAAACACAAGAAACTTTCTTGCTCGGTTTTCTGTGACATTTCTATCCCATGGGACTAAAAGCAACGCCTATCTGCAGTGACAGAGCTGAGGCACTTTTGTTTTTTCGGTTTTGGTGCATGCTGCTTGCTGCCAGAGACACCAGGGTCTTAGAGAATGCACATACTCATACATTGGATTTTAAAGCTTAGTTCACCCAAAAATGAAAAATCCTTTATCATTTATTCACCCATACTTTGTGTCAAACGTGACTTTCGTGACTTTTCAAAGATATTTTGAAGAATGTTGGTGGCCAGACAATTTAGATTCCAATTGTCTTCCATTGTATGGAAACAAAACAGACATTTTTCAAAATATCATATTTTGTGTTCCACAGAAGAAAGAATCACACTGGATACAGGTTTTGAATTTGTTTTCTGTAGTCTATTTCGCTGGTGTTTGTAGTCTTTTTATGTTTCACTGCCACACGTGTTACATGTTTCCCTTGATTGTGTATTGTTGTGTAGTTGCTTGAGTAGACTAGTTGACTCTCTTTGTAGACATTTAGTTTCACAGAAACAGTTTTTTACATCTTGCTTATGAAACTTGTGTAATGATAGATTCACGACGTTATGTTTTTTAATCAGATAAGGGGATTTGGTTCATACAGGCTCATCGAAAGCCTCTAAAGGTTGTAAAATTAAACTAAATTCGTAAAGAGAAGTTATGAACAGAAATTAAAATTCATAATTTTAGGAGCCAAGGTCACAAAGTCTGAGAATTTCTCTTGAAATTCATTTCAGCTTTAGTATATCTAGTAATCACAAGAAACGGGAAGAGTCAAAACTAGATAGGTCATAAACACGCAATTTCTTGAAAGACGTGAAAGCCCTGTTTATAGTAAAAAGAAATATATTTTAGATGAATAATCCAAATGGTTGGATCAATGTTTGACTCTTTTACCCTGCAGATTCAAGTTTTAGCAGTAAAGGTCAACCCTATTGTAGCACTGCGCTTTGCGAGTCATCATAGCAATGGTTTATTCACGCCCATGTGACATTAGTTTTGGCGGTTCGGACTGGACCAGATGACTCAATTCAGTATCAGTGTCTGACTGTTAAGTTGGAGCTCGGCGGGGGAGTTGCAAGGCCATGACATAACTCTTCAGCTCCTTCTTATCTTAAGAGTATGAATCTATATTTCAAAAGCCTATGCATGGAGGCTTATGAAAGTGTTTAATATTCATCCATATTCCTGAAGACTGTAAATTGAACATGTATTATTCAAAGCTGGCAGTTTTGGTGCACATTGGTGCAATGCAAATTGAACATTAGCTGCATGAAAAGGGCGAGCATAAATCAAAGAGACTGACAAGAGCTGACCCAATCAGTTTGCCTTTTCACAGTTTTGTAAATGTTTCCCATCAGTCAACATTAAAGCCTGGAATAATAAACAGTCACTCAAGAATATATATGATATGTTTGATTTCCGTCATATAGCACCCAGATGCATCTAGCGCACTATGGACTACTGTATTTCTGAGCTTTATTTTTGAAGTCTCATAATTGCTACAGATTTGATCCAAATATCATTTTTATTTTTCTATTTGTATTTGGATGTATTTGATGTAGACGAATGAGGTTGATAAATCTTCAGTTAGTTTCAGCTCTTTTTGATAAATGAAGATCATTTGTACTTGTCTAGCAAGCCAATGATTCCATTCATCCATTGATTTCAAGAAGACATAAATAAACATTCAGTCGGCACCCATCAAATTGGCCTGGCGCAGGAATCCATATACATTCCATATGATTAAACAATGTTGATCTGTGATCAATATCTGTTCACATTTGTGTTAAGAATGATGAATATTTCCTTCTGTTATATAAGAATATTATTGTATGCTTTGCTAATATATGCTAAAATGTAAGTAGATTTATTTATGGAACTGTATTTTTATTTAATTCGTACATCCATCTTTATCAATCGATGTCATATTTATGTATATAATATATAATGATATATCTCATATTGCTGCTGTCCTTCTGAAACCATGTATCTCCATGTTTTGTGATTTTTTTGGCATAAATCAATATTATAAGTAATAATAATAAATTAATATCAAACCGATAAAATTATTAAAAAATGCTTGTCAACTTTGACAAAACAGTATTTAATCATTTAAAAAGCAATGTGTTTTTTTCATTTCCTGAAAAACAGCAAAATTGCACCTCTAAGGTTTTATAAGGACAGCAAAGATATATGATATAAATCATATTTGTGTCTTGTATATATTGTAATTATTTGCATAAATCCTGAAATATCCATTTTTATTATGTCCCGATTTTCATATGTTGGGTATGTATCAAAACACACCAGACGAGCGTTTGAGCCATCATTAAACTTCTTTAAAGCTACGCTTGGGTTTAATAAAACCAGGCTCTTACAGCACCTGTGCTTGGCTGGTTTCTAGAAACCCCATTGCCTCGGTAAGAATGGTGCAGCATACTCTCAATGGTCACATATCCTATAGATTTATATGCTCGGGCCGGATGTCGGAGCTTTATAACCCCTGTATATGACATTGTAAAGATGCCATTTCAGCTTTATTAGTTAATGCTGTTTGTAAAAACCCAAAGCTTTAGGGCTACAGTAAGATTTCCCAGCTGTACGGTCAACTTTTCTGTAGTCAAGGCCATTTAATATTTTCTCTGTTCTAGGTTCACACTCGGGCCTTTAGGAATGATAGATTGGAAACTTAACCAGTGACTCATGTGCACACGATACTAATGACTGGTTTGAGTCCAAAGCCAAACTCAATGGAATAAAAGTCTCATACCAGCTAGCGTAATATAATTATAACTGTCACAATAGGTAAATATATGGTAAGACTGTGGTATTTAATGTCTGTGTTGATGCCTTGAGCATCCACGGGACACTAATTGCCATCTTGTTTCTCAGCAGGCCGTATATTAACACAGGCTGTAACGGTTCGAGCAACGCTTACTATCTTCTCATCCGTACCTCAGTACATATGTTCAGGCCGATCACAGAGTTTATTATCAGTTTAATGCAGTGCCGGAAGATAGCGGTGACTAATAACGGTGGGAGAAATCCAACATTTAAAGACCAAGATGTGAACGTAATCTTCTCACTTTAACATCAGATGATAATTAAAGACATCAATCACTCGCCGGGGCCTATCACAATCTAGAACAGCCTCCAGATAGATGTGGTGTCAGAAGACATGCCACAGGTCCCCCCCTCAATAAAGGTTCAGATTTATCCAAGTACTATAATTACTATGCACATACATTGAGGATTTTCAGTTAACAGTGTGAGTTTCTGCCCTTTCACCCTAGTGCCTTCCCTCACATAAAACTTCTTGCATTTTAAAGGTTCCTTTACAATGTTTACTAAGCAGTTTTTCTCAGGGGGACTATCGGCTTGTTCCAACAATGTAGGTGATTTCTGGTTTTATTTTGCTTTTGGGGACTTAGGTTTTCACAATGTAGGCAAAACCGGACCCACACGCACACACTTTTTGACTTGAGGCCGCAGTACTGCATCAGCATAACGTCTCCAGTTAACTGGCTCAAGACAGATACATTGGGCCATTTATGGTCACCGAGTTGTCAAGATGACGCAGCAAGATTCAACTTTGGGTTGTTGACTTGTCCGCCAGCGTACTTGCAATGTTTTTCTACGTCTCCTGTAAGTCACTTGAGATCATGTTGGCTAAGAATTAAGTGAGAATGACTCTAAATGCCACCAGTCTTATATTAACACATGAGTCACAGTACCTCATGCTGGATCATGAAGGTAAATATGGGACGTTCTCCCTGTAGCAACATTATTTTAATGCACATTCATAGGTGGTCCCCGAGCAGGGTTGAAATTCGCAGCGCAGCCTTTTAGTGTCCGAGTCAGAAAGCATAATTTCTCTCCTGTCAAATTGTATTCTGAAAAGTGGCCTCAAACGCGGTAGCTGACATTTTCTTATTCCTGTTTCCTGAATGGATTCCTCATGGCAGGCGCTTGATATGTCTGAACTGCAGCTTCCCCAAATCACATTTTTTTGAGGGATTATTGGGAATTACTCAACGTTGATATGGGATAGGATGAGTTTGGTTGGTTTGAGGTTGAAATATGCAGGTTTTGAAGAGATAGTTCACCCCAAAATGAAAATTATGTCACAATTTTCTCACTATCTTATCATGTCAAATTTGTAGGACATTCTTTCTTCAAAATATCGTCTTTTGTTTTCTGCAGAAGAAACTAGTCATGCTGGTTTAAAATGGCGAGTAAATGATGACAAAATGTTATTTTTTAAAATAATAGATTGGAGTATAAGTGAGGAAATCTGTGTTTTCATGAAATAGTCTTTTAAGGTAAAATTCTACACAACAATTTGCTTCTTAAATACAACTGGAACTCCAAAGTGTAGCACATGTTGAAAAATTATTTCATTTCACAATTTCTTTACGCAGTGAGGGATTTGAAAAGGAATCCTGTTGGGCAAATGCACTTTGTTAATGCTCTTGCATATATTATACAGTAGAAGTGTTCTTTTAGTTTGTCTTTTTGAAATGGGACTATTCTAGGTGGATACAGTTTGTTATGTGTAACAATGTGCTACGTCAAACGTGATTTCCAGTTACTTTATGTCATGTCTATTTTTGTATCCCTCTCCTGATATCATGCTTGATATCTGTTGAATGATCGATTAATATTTAAACTACATAATTTAAATGTTGAGATTTACTCATTTCTCTAGACTTTGTTAAACTTCAAGCCCTGAGAGTCAGTCTTTATGTTTCTGAAGCAGTGTAGATGATTTAGTCTTTCCTCTTAGAGCTGGGCGATGAAATACTGTTTCATACCCACAGTTCTTCTTTCTGGGCACTGGCTAGCCACAAGGTCACAACATCAAAATCAGTTATTTTTTATAGTCACAAGAGACTGCAGCTAGTTTATTATAAACAAGACATGATTGAGGCTAGTGGTCTGGTATTGACTGATTAAACTTTTTTGGCAGGGACATGTGAGAGTCATGTGGAGATCGTCTCTCTTCGGGAAGCAGTAAGTGGGTGGTGGAGTTTAAAGTGTTGTGGGAGATGTACTGTACTTCAGATGTAATCTATAGGTACACATTTTGCTGTTATTGCTATTTCCAAGCGTGCCACTGGAGAGTGTTACAGTTATTTGCCACTTACTTTACCGTAGCAGTGTTTCAAATCTGTTTTGTTGTAAATGACAGATTCCATAGAGTAATGTTATGTTTTTGATCTCTTTTTTTATATGATTAAGGTATTTACCATAATAATCAAACCTTAATTTTAATGGAGCATGTTTTTATGAAAAAATGTATCATATTGATCGGAGCATGACTTGATCAATTAGCTTAAGACCAATACAGGACTGGCCAAAGGTGATGTGGTACTTGCTTTCTTTTCTCCACCGGCTTAGATTAAAAGATCAAACATTTAAGGTAACATTACATGGCAGACTCCAGTGTCATGAATTTGGGATTCATTTGAATACATTTTTTTTAAATCTACAATTTCTTTCAGTTGTTCATATTTTGATGATTCTGTATATATACATTATATAGATGATTATTTTAAAAAGCCATTCTCCAGGGCATTGACTTATGTTAGATTTGTACACATATTGTCATTTTTGCCAAGTCTTCTTAAGTTCTTCCCGAAGCTGATCTTCAGTTTTCAGTCCAAGTACAACCGTGATGTACGATAAGGCATTTAATAGTATAGTTTTATAAATTAAAACCTTGAGGTTGTAAATGAGAAACCTGGCTGAAATTAATCTTCCTGAATATATCCTTCACATCTAATTGTTGTCTTAAACTGATCAAACTGGTGAAACGCATGGTCCACCATCTAGACCAGCACCATACCAGGAGCCTCATTTATAAAATGTTGTGTCAAAATTAGATTTTACGATAATTTCTCAAAGTTCGTGCGTTGGATACATAGAATGAATGTACATGCAGAAAACATGCGGCTTTAAATCGCAAATGATCGGGAAGTTCCGCATAGCTGGACAGTTTCAAATTTTCGCCTCTTAATGATGTCTCAATAATGTCAATGATGTATGAAAGGGCACCAGTCAACATCCAAATCCTATAGAAGCAGCAAGAATGACTTTTATTTCCAAAAACCTGCTGCACTCAGACAAGCAAAAGTGTGTATGTCTGCTCAGACCCTGACTTGGCGCTAACCACTTTCCAAATCAAAGTCTGTTTTTATAAATATAAAAGTTGCTGTGGATTTTTTGTACGCTTTACGTTCATAACTGTGCGTACGCACGTTTAATAAATGAGGCCTCGGTCACAACATAAACCAAACTGAAAAAAATCATGTCTAAGTTGTCAACAAGTCATTTTAAGAACAGAGAAATGAGTACTGGAGGCACTAAAATCAGAAACTTGGCAATAAAATCTCTTTTACTTATTACAGTATTTGTTCAAATTGCTCTGACCCTCTCTCTGACTCTCATACTATTTCTCCTTCTTTCACAGGCCTTTTTATCTCTGTTCCTTTTTTTACTTTCACGCTGTATCTCTGTATTCTCTCTTTCATTTATTTTGCTCACTCGCCCCACATCGAATCACTCTCTCTTTCACTGTCTTACTGCTGAACTTTGGTCATCACTCTGTTATCTTCAGTTCCCATTAGCATCACAAAAGTACAACCAGCCTGACTCTCTTGTATCTCCAGCGATTGGTATTGAGCATGAGCACCTCATAACCCAGAGGTTCGCATGAATACTGATCGTACTATAAATGGACTTGGTACGTTTCTACCCAAAAGAAAAATATATTTACTCTGGGAAACCACTTGATGTTAGCAGTCTGTGCAGATCAGGAACTAAACTCTATGCAAATTATGCAGACAGTAAATTGTTGTTGAACCCCCCCGCCCCCCTCTTTATCACTGTAAACTCTGCCAAGAAGTTGACCTTGCCATAAATTGAACTATGCAGAGATTGGCTTTTGACACACATACATTCTTAGTGCTAGGAGGTCTTACTATCTTTTGGCCACTACTGTTGGGTTTGGCCTGTCAAAGGTTGAAACCTTAGTTTAGATTTAACTGGGGATACCCCGCTCGGTGTGTGTGAGGGCCTGCATGCATACTCGGTAGACTGTGTTGTTTTGCTGTACATGTTGTGCTGAATAGAGAACAAAATATGGCGAAGTAAGCAAAAGTGCTCAGAAATGTAATGTAACCTCACTATTGGAGAAGACACAATGTCAATGGATTTCAATAAAGGTTGGGATAGCTTGCCAAATGTTTTCGTTATTCATGTCATCTCAAACTTGGATGACTTTCTTTCTTCTGCATTACAGAGAAGAAGATATAGGTACGATGGTAACAAAACAACACTGGTCCCCTTTGAGATCCATTGCATGAACGCAAAACCACTGATACTTTTCACAAAATATATTCTTTTGTGTTCCACAAGGGTCATAATACAGGTCTTGAACAACATGAGGATGCATAAATGATGACAGAATTGTTCTTTTTAGGTGAACTAACCGGCTCTTTTTATTACCGACTGTCCCTAAAAATGTGTGTTTGTGGGTCAGTTCTTGTCTACATTATGGGGGCCAAATAGAAAGTATAAATAGTTCAAAATAAAAATTACTTTATTTAATTGAATGAAAAATCATCTCCATGTGTGTGGTTGAGCAGGAAAAATGTGACCGGTGTGTCAGTGCAGGAATGGAAATAGAATTGCAGGTGGGTCACATTGATTGTCACAAGCTAATTGTTGTGTGTGTATGGGGATGTGTGTGTTGAAGAAGCACAGGTGTGTAATGTAAAGGTCTGTGATCATGACAGGTATTTACAGTCAGTCAGGACTAAAGACAGAGTGGAGCAGATCAGCTTCGGATGATCCCTTCACACAGCAGCTGCTTAAGTCAGTGGAGTCAGTGATTCAGAACAAACACAACAGCACATGTGACCTGGGCCGCCATTCTGACCCATTGTGACCCAAACATTCATTGAAGTTTGATGCACTAAAGTAAATATATTAGCTTGCTAACTATGTAATTAGCACGTTCATTTTAATTCACGTTGCTATTGGTCGTCAGAATGTTGTCTGTCATTTAGAGAAGATTAACTAAAGATTACTAACAATGCAAAGACACTACTTGGTCAGAATTAGATATTTATTTACTTATTTTTTATTAAACACTGTAAAAAATGCAGTTAAAAAACCAAAAAGATTCCGGCTGCTGGGGTGGCAGAAAAATACAGTAAAATAAATGAATAAGTGATTACATAAAACGTTCATGTGTATTTACAAACTTTTCTCGTAAATTTCGAGGTTTTTACCGTAATACGTGTAAAAACTGTAAAAATCTGTACAATTTTACACTGAGTCTTTCTCTGCCAACAATTGTTGACTTTGTGGTTTCGTCTCAAAAAAGTAATTTTGAAGGTGTTTTGGTCACTGTGTGTATTATCAAAAAACTGCTGATGACAGCGCTACACATTCCTAGCCTTTATAAAGACAAAGTTATAAAAAGAATAAAGAATACAGCGGACCGTAATGTCAAGATGAGAGTTTGACTTGAAGTGAAAGTTTAAAGAGACTTCGGACAAAATGAATTAATAGTGGAAAATTGTTCTACTGTAGTTTCTGAGATAAGAGAACTTAATTACCTGTCAGGAAAACGCCGACTCATCCACGGACTGTACTAAAGGGGACCAAATGGAGCTTTTACATCAGGTCTGGGATGACTATTGTAAAGCTAATATCTCTTCTGCTCAGCTCAGTTGTTTGTTCAGGACTCGGGAAAAACAAAACAGCAAACAACCAAAAAAAGTGAGCCACGCTGCTTGGAAAAATAAAGCATCAGCTTTTGTCCAAGTGATTCAAACTGCGTAATGTAAGTAAAGAGAATGTAAGCATTTTTGTAAAAACTGTATATCTGCAAGGGATTTTTTGAAAAGATTTAGTTGGTTTTACTATACCGACTGAAGTATCGCTATAACAAATCATATCATGATGCTGTGCCATGTTCATAATTGAAATCTACAAAATCCAAATGTCATAAAAAAAACAATTTAATTTTTATTCTAGTAAACTGTGCTAAATTATTTATTTTCATATGTGCAGAATGATAATGATATTGATACTTTTTATATCACCGTTTCTGACAATACCGGTATATAGTGACATTTGGACCTGTTGTGATACATCTATAGATTAAATGGCCCACATCCAACTCAATCATTTACACTTTCCTTCATTTCTTGTGTGCATTTTCCTACTAAGACAACAGGCTGTGCGGGCAGTGACTCATATGAGTGTCCTGCTGTTTAGACCCATCGTGCTAGATAACAGACAGAAGGTTGTCCCGGACTTTTCTGGTGTCCGCTCCGTCTCCGATTCCCTAGCGAGTGAAGAGTCCACACTTAACACTCCCAACTGTGCTGTCTCTAATCATTCCCCCTGTTTTCTTCACCAATGTGGCAGGGAGTGACGAACCATAGTGTCACATCACAGAGGCTTAATGGAGGTCAATATTAAGTGCGGGATGTGAAGTTCAGGGTGTGCAAAGGTCCAGCGAGCGGCACAGCTATTTATATCAAATATGTAATTTTTGTCTGTCGTCACGCTGTTTGAAACACAAAATCACAGATTACTTATGGTTCTCTTATTAAAAGTCGATTCCAAACGAGGTTAATAAAACAGGAATGCTTTTAAGACATTAGTTGTCTGTTTGAGATATTATTTGCAGACGTCGAGTTATTTATAAATCAAAGTAATACAGTTTGCTGAAATACTAATCCTTGACCTGAGCTATCGGTATAATCCTTTCAAACGCCATAAAGCCGGCTCATAATTCTACAAAACAAAGCTTCAAATCTTTCTCCAAAGAGGAATTTAAAATTTTGAGTTCAAAGGAAGTGCCATGTGACTCAAGAAGCCATCCTCTTTAATAAAACCCAAAGAAGAGAAATGAGGTCAAAGCAGTACACACTGATTCACTTTTCTCCTAATAAAGAGGCTGGATCCTCTTCTTTATATCTATGTCCCTCATCCTTAATCTGGCTCTTTCTTCCTCAAACACATTAGAAGCACATGCGCGCATACACAGCGACCTTTCAACAGCTTGTCAGAAGTGGCTGTAATATTGTCAGCGACAATAATTAATACACAGATTAATCATCCTGTGTGTGAGTGCGCGCGTGTGTGTGAGCCTGGCTCTTGCGTGAAAATGACTGAGATCTCTTTGAGAGAATTATGAGGAGAGGGAGGGCACCCCTGGATAGACAATAGCTGTGATTTACTCCTTGTTCTCATTAGCGTGGTTGTGTGATGGGTCCAGACCAGGCTGCCCTCACCCGCGGCAGGCTTGAACAATTAAAGTCTCATAAAAGGAGCCACCAGCCTTGGGGTTCTGATGCTACAGCTGTTAGTTGTCTTATCTATGTGTTAATGTTCTTTATTAGGGAGTGCAGAATTATATACCTGTGTGAGACACATGCCATATTTGGTGTTGACTGATTGATATCTTCACATTTAGCAGATGCTTTTATCCAAAGTGCATGTCAAATGAGGAACCGCATGCAATTTATCAAACAAAAGGCAACAGTGAACGCTATGGCAGGTTTTAGGAGAGTAGTAGAAACAGAGTTATACAGATGCTAGATCAAATGTAAACCCACAGAAAGGGGCATTGTTTTGGCATTGACGTTTTTGAGCCAATCACCTGAGCACTTAAACCATGACTGATGTAGCTACAGGAAAATTAAGCCCTGACAACCAAAGCCTTTGCTGTGAACATTTGCTGTCAGTCTGCTTGTCTGGGAATAGCACCTAAATTCGGTCTTCTCACCTATGTGTATGTTTTCTGCTTCGCCAGTAATAGACATTGCTAAGGTTATGCTGCAAAAATCAATTTTAAAGTTTAAAACAATTCTTAAAAAAGTTAAATTGTATATATGGGTGGGTAGTTGCCAAATATACCTATATATATGTGTGTGTAGGTATATATATGAAGAGTTCATTTCCATAATGAGATAATAAAAATGTTCAAAAAGCAAGTTTTTTTGTGTGCCTTCGTATTAATATCAACTGCATTTGGTTTATTTTGACTTCAGCCATTATAACCCCAAAAATTAACTAATATAATAAAATACAATAAAAACATGATTCATAATAAAAAAACATGATTTTTGAAGAAAAAAACATTTTGGAAACAAACTCTCTAAATATGTATATAATTTCGTGCGGGCATATGTGTGAGTATGTATGTATGGGTAGTTGTCAAATTTACCACATTTATGCAATATTGTGTGTCATAAAAAATATTTAGAAGGCAACCCATTGCTAAAATATGATATTATGAATATTATTACTCTGATCTGATGCAAAAAATTTTTTTTGCTGTTACACCATAGGACGCGTGTCTGTGTGCGTATGTGCGTGTACTGACACAATATACTGACAAATATGAACAGAACCTCCAGAAAAGGACTGTGTTCACATGCATACGTGTGCATGTGTATGTGCGCGTATGTGTATGCAGGTTATTGTCCAAATACAGGATGTGCAATATAAGCCCACTCATTATTATTTATCAAATATTTTAGTAAATGACAGAAAAGTTTGGTGAACATAAACTTTTTCTTCTTCTCATTCCTTCAGGTATTAGCCATCTTACTACTGATTGACTGCTGACACTAAAATAACACAATTCAATGCGTTTCATTACACACTGTAGGATAAATATGCTAATTGCCAATTAGTCTGTCATAAAGTAATCCTAATTTAATAGTAAAGATTTATACATTGCCTGCATTTATATGTTCTGTCAAAGTATAAGTAGAGAATATCAATATTAGAGAGAGTTTTTCCCCTTAGAATAGTCTAGTCGTGTTATCTGCCATCACAGTGTATTGGCCAATGCTAACCAGCAGAGCATTATTAATGTTATCCCTGATTCCGTCCAGACAGATTTGAGTGCTTCTGGAGCTCCCAGTGCCCTCAAATGCACACAAACATGCCAAATCTCAAGAGTTGTCCTCCTCAGCAGCGGATACTCTGTGGAGTAATGATAGAGTATCACAGCCCCAGATCTCTGCTGATCTCTTGAGCCTGCTGGGCTGAGATCACGCACCTCTCCTGCACTGAAAACTACAATTCTTTTGCTGCGGTGACCACGAGATACCGGAAACCAGTTGGACGAGTCCAAGTTGCTTTAGTCCTCAGATAAGCATTCTGACATGGAGCGTGGCCTCGGGTTAGCATCGGACCAACATTTCGGCACCCTTCTTCCGATCCAGTCGCTAACGCCTGATGATACGTAAACCCGAAGCGACAGTGCAAGAAGCAGCAATGTCAGCGCTCGCATTAAATGAAGGCTGCTAATTTCTCCAGTGGTGCAACAGTTCGGATTAGAGAGCGTTCCGCACGTTGAGTTAACCGGAGACCAATGGGTTCTCTGCTTGATGTACAGTAGGTTGTAGATTTCATTGCTTGGCATTAAGATTAACAACTCTATAAATTCTTTGAGGCTAAAGATTTGTTTTAAAATGACGTCGGCTTTGAAACACTTCCACGTTCGGCACCCCGCTGCAGTTAACACTGGCATTAAGCCTCCATATCCACTTAAAGGGCACTACATCATTTCTAAACGCCGTAAGGGCCGCAACCACATGTGGTATTCTGTGCACTCAACACAGCAAAAGTAGATGGGCGATGGATGTAATTCCACCGATATATCTGCAATTTAACCCTCACACGCATAAGACTTGCAAATTGGCCAATCCGGAGACGTTTATTTCTACACGTGTAAATGGTGCTCGCTACAATGTCAGATTGTCAGAATATGCCATCGTACACCCACGCGCATCTTATGCGTGGGGCACGGTACAGAACAGATCAATCACAAGGAATCATAGCTCAACTTTCTCATCGCAACTGACATGCTTTCAAAGTCTAAATGCTAGCCCCAGGCACTGCTCTAAATATAAACATTACAGCCAGCTGTCAACGCAGACACACTCGTATGGGTCTTCCGAGCTAGCCTCTCTTTTGCTGTGCAGAGAGAAAGGTGTTTCTCCTTCTTTTGGTGGAATCTGTCTATTTTTAAAAAGCTAGTGCTAAGTCTTCATTTATCATTTATGACTTGGCATCCCCGGCAAGCACTCATGAAAAGCTCGGCGGCCTCGACAAAACATCTTGACTCTGCAGAAAACATTTGATTCGAGATGGGAAAGCTTTGCCTTTTAACAGCTCCGGGTGTCTCAGAGGGTGCAATACCCCGCACATCCAGATGTTATGCAGGCCTACCGCCTCAGGCTCTTAGAGTTGCCTTGAATGCTACCAGTGTCAGGACAGTTTTCATCTGGCCCTTACATATTTATTTTGGCTAATTTTGATTGAGAACTCTAAGGACGTCTGTTACACCAATACTTGAATTCAAATAATAAAAAGTCAAGTTTATTTATTTACTGCTTTTTACAACGCATTGCTTCAAAGCAACTTTACATGAGATAAAAGAAAACAAAGAATAGAAAAATGAGTGTAAAGAGTAC
The DNA here is from genome assembly GCA_008369825.1 of Triplophysa tibetana. Taxonomy (NCBI): domain Eukaryota; kingdom Metazoa; phylum Chordata; class Actinopteri; order Cypriniformes; family Nemacheilidae; genus Triplophysa; species Triplophysa tibetana. The sequence continues at coordinate 11,592,391 of CM017904.1, read as the reverse complement.
AAACGATGTTAATGGAATTTGCAAAAGTTAATCTAATATTAGCAGTCTCCCGATGAGCAGGCCAACACGTCAAGGTGGCTAGGGACCAAACTCTAATGATGAATAAATTGAGACCTCTGGAGAAACCGGTCTCAGCCGGGAGTGCCAGTTCTCCTCTGATGCATTACAGCTGCAGTAAGTGACTTACATTTACATTAAATAAAAGCATCTGCTAAATGACTAAAAGCGACTTACAGGTGGGGTAAGCAATGGAAGCAATTGGGACACCAAAAGTACAACAAAAGCATAAGTGCAATCGAAAAAGACTGGTCTCATATAACTATAAAAAATAAATTTCTGAACTAGATTTCAGAACTGATCAGTCAGTTGTTGACGGAGGAGATGTGCTTTCAGACATTTCTTAAAGATGGCTACAGAATCTGCAGATCTTGTAGCAGCGGGCAGATCATTCCTCATAGGTGGAACTGATCCGGAAAAGGAACGTGAGAGAGATTTTTTGCCTTTATGGGATTGCACCACAAGACGTCGTTCGTTTGCAAGTAAAAGTTACTGAGAAAATGTTTATGAGTCAAACTGAGTTAGTGTATTTAACTGTAGAACCCAATAAATAAACTAAACATAAAAACAGGCAGTAATAGGTACATTTTTATGATTTAACATGGATAGCCTAAGTAGTGTTTAAATGGTGTTTGTGAATAGAAAGCACAGTGCTATGAAACAGCATCTAATGCAATTGTTTGTGAAGGGGGAAATCTATAATCCTCTGAGATATGTAAGAGCAGAACTTGGCAGTTTTTGCAATCATCTGTTCTGAGAGTGAAGGATGATGCCCCCTGTGATGTAAGAACTAGGTCATGTGTCCATTTGATTTCATTAGGAATGCTTGTGATTGTAAATATCTGTGAGCCAGAGTTGAATGGTGACTGCTTGGGACGAGATTTCCGTTTAAGTAAAGGAAAGAATTCATCCAAGAAATAAAAATTGCCCATGGGTGAACATCATAACATTGTTAGCTCACAGAGTACACTCTGACTTAAGATAAAGAATAATGAACGCAGCTTCAGTGTACTGTATTGAATGGGATTTATTTTGGTCATTTTGAGTGACTGAATCATTTTACAGTCATGCTTGGTTTGATTTGTTGGCTTAATATGCAAAGCAGGCTTGATAGCGTGTTTGATGATACATTTGCAAGTGTGCATGCTTTATCTTCTCTTCATGTGTTATCATGCGCCATGTTGCTCTCATTGCATTCAAGCAGCCATTATTCACTTTAATAAGAAGAAATAGCCAGCTGAAAGGCCTTAAGTTCACCATTAAACTCTCTTTAGAGAAGTAGCAGTTTATGCGCTAACAATGCTTCTTTTTAAGAGCGGGCTAAAAGATGTGATAATAATCTACAGTTTCTCTTTTGAGAAATAAAAAGGTAGAAATATTATCCTGCTGTACTCGACAAAGGGGTTTTTAGTGCGTGTTGGTTGGCGTAATGGTATCGCTTTATTGCAGAGGTTGAAATGTCTGTGCTGAATGTGAACAGATAAGCAGCAGGTTCATTGAATGTGAAGCTTTCAGTCGACCGCGGACACGTGAAAAGCATGCTCCAAAACCTTCCTTCACATAAAAATTAATTCAGTGTCCTCCTTTAAGCTTCTTATCACTTGCTACATATACTGGCAATGATCTAAGCAAAAAAAATAAAAGAGACTACTGTTTTTGTCTTTGCAGCCACATAAGCTGCAAAGTTATGGGCTTTGTATTTTGTTTGTACGTTTAACAACTCGCCAGCAAAAACAGCGTTCTGTAACAGAATGAATAAATCACTGGCCATGTAAGAAGAAGCGTCTTGAAATGGCATCGGAGACTTTTCTTAAAGCTTTTCAATTTCTTAACAGACTCAGATTTCTCAGATTTGGCCTGCTCTCAAACACAGTCATCTGAAGCCACTGCAATTGTCTTGGGATTCTCCCGAAAACGCGCCGTGCACATGGATGACTGTGATTCCTGGCCGTGCTTCAAATATCTATCGTCTGCGGTCGTAGTTCTGCTCAAGCATCAGATGCTACATATACCACTTTCGAAGGGCAGAGCAGATGAGAGACGCTCATTAAAATAGACCCACGGCCGTCGTAAAACACCTCGGCTGCACCCCTGCCGCCTCGCTCAGTGGTGGACGGAGGTTATTGGTCCATATCAGCTGTGGGAGCCCATATGTTAAGGGGCTTTCGGTTCGCTGTGCTGTGTGGCCATCATTTTCAGCAGACCATTGCAGTTCCTTATCACCCCCCATAGGTGTCACTGTTTAATATATCAGGCTGATCTGGCAACAGAGAGGCAGCAGTGATGAATGTGGCAAACATTCGTGGCTCCGCACAGTTCGAGCCATTATCATCCACGGCAGAGGCCTGACGGGGTCTAAATCCTAATTATCTGTCTGTGAAAGAGAGCTGTTTTAGGGCTGCGGTGTCCCCATCTCTTGTGTGTCAATCATTACTGTCTTTTTTAAGCCCAAATAAGGGTGCAACAGCATGTCAAGTAGCTGCGCTCTTTAAATGCCTCCGCTCCGGAGCTGCTTTGCTGTGTCATTTCATTATCAGCGTTAATAATACAAAGGTAGATGGCTGCCAGCTTTCCTTTTCTTGTTTTTTGTAAGTGCACTCTCAGGAGATTTTCAAAGGATCTTTTGATCTCCTTATAAACCCGGAGAGCCATTCTGTCCCACATTAATGAATCAGTATCTATTCATACAACTAGTGGCATGTCTCAGACAGATCAGGGACTATTTACAAACATTTAAAAGATGTGAGGGGAGGATAAGTGTGGTTAAACAGTCAGATAAAACTAGAAGAGTTTATAAATGACTAGTCAGTTAAAGATATAGGAGAGTCTGATATGATCGGTGTGATTTTAAAAGGAATAGTTCACCCCAAAATGTAATTTCTGTCATCATTTACTCAACCCTGTATGACTGATTCTCTTCAGCAGAACACAAAAGAGAAGATATTTTAAAGAATGTTGGGAACCAAACAGCAGCGGTACCCATTGACTTGCATTGGTTTTGTGACCGTACTATAGAAGTGAAGGTACTGTTATTATTTAGTACAGACATTGTTCAAAATATCTTATATTGTGTTCTACAGAAAAATGAAAATCATTCAGCTTCATTGCCAGTGACAGTAAATGATTTTTATGCATTCAAATTTATGCTTCTGGCAGATGCTTGTATTACTTAAAGGGATAGTTCACCCAAAAATATAAATTGTTTCATCATTTACTCACCCTAACCGATATGACTTTCTTTCTTCTGCCAAACACAAAAGAAGATTGAAACGCTGTTCAATAAAAGGAAGGAAGGAGGCGGGAAACGGCGAACATTTAAACCACTTTAATCAAAATAAATAAACACTAATACGGAAGTAAAATATGAACATAAACACAAATTTAAACATATGTTCGGGCCTGGTCCTCTCTCCTCAGCAGTCCCATCGCTCGTCCTCTTATCCCCACCATGAGATATGCGGGACCGGTGTGCACACAGCTGATTCCAACTATCACTCACAGCATCCCTCAGGGCTCTCGTCCCGCCTTTCCCACCACAAAGATATTTTGAAGAATATTGATAAACAAGCAACACTGGGCCCATTGACTTCTATTGAATGGACACGAACCACAAAAGCATTTCTCCAAATATTTTCTTTTACCTTCAACAAAAAAGTCATATTCAGGTTTTGGATAACGTGAAATGAATTAATTATGATAGGGATAGCTCAACCAAACATTTATAGGTCGTTCAAGTTCATTACATGGAGCTCGAACCCAACCTTCCTGTTGCTAGCGCCATGCTACCAGTTTAATCAGAAACAACTGAACACAGTGCAAGAGAAAAAAAATCACAATCTACAAACCGAGTAGGTGACTATAACTACCCATCTCTACTCCAAAACATGCCTTTAAACAACAGGTCGATAGGGTTTTTCAAAGAAATATGCGAATGCATGGAGTGTACGACCGCGTGATGATGTTCTCCTGTGAGCTTATCGTGGGCAACACTACGACCCTCAGTAACATTAAAGAGCAAAACGTGTAGAGCTATCAGAGGAGCCGGAGAATAGAAGATCAGTGGGCCAGCACATCTGTGTGATGCTCACCCAGCACTAATGATGTTTTCTCAGACCGGAGGCTGCTCTCATCTTATCCGCTCTAATGGCCTACCCATGATTATCAGAGCACGGAAACTGCAATGACTCATCTAGTATTATGGCAGCATGTGTTAAAAGTCAACTACAACCAACAACCAGAGCCAGTTCTGCTTTTAGAAGTGGTTTTACCATGAACAAAGATGTCCTCAAAATGGCAGTGTTGTGTATGATGTATGTGTCAGGATTGTTTAAGGAATGAGGGGTGAAACGGCAAAACATAGGAAATAGAGAGAGAAAACATAGCGGGGGTATTGATCCTCGTCCGCTTTCAGAAGACGCAGTACGCATACTTAATCTGATTGAGAGTTGTCTCCAGTGTGCAATGGAGCGTGCTGTCTCGCACACATATGCGCGCTCAGGATGGCGACTATTGCATTGTAATAAATATGCTGTGTTAACGTGGCGGGAAGAAGCACAGTGGGAATATGAATCATTTAAAAGTAGTTTGGGTAAGACAACCCAAAGAGTGGCAAGTGTCCAGGGATGTTTATCTGATACCCTCAATGCATGGCAACATGCATTCATATCTTTTTGAATGAAGATCGCTGGACCAGGAATAGAGCTGTACAGACCTCTGGTTTGAATTCTGTACCCCAAAGCCCGGGGTTACTTGTCTGCTTTTATTAAAGTCTCTGTAGTCTAGATTTGTATTATTTATTTATGTCTGTTTATTTCCAGTGCTCCAGTGCTCAAGGACAAATGTACAGTATCAGTGTTAAACACAGGTGAAGTCATGGTGGTCATAGTACGTCACGTTGTTGTGGTTAATGTTGGTGATCGTTTGACTTATTTTGGTGGATGCAGTTTTTGCTTATGCATTATTTCATCTCATTTTTTGTGGAGGTCCCGCTTCTAGAGAACAAGGTAGATACATGCTCAGCCCCCAAATAGCATCCAATTAACTCCAATTCTTCGCGTCTTCTCCCATAATGACATGAAAGGCCTTTTCAAACCTGTGATTCAAACAAGTACTTCACCACAGTGATCCTAATGAGGTAGTAAGACACGAAAAGGAAGCCATGGCCGGAAACATCTGCAGAGGTTTCTCTAAGGTGTCATTGTAACCTACATGACTAGATCGTTTTCCTAGCAACCGAATTCTCATGTGGTCTGAATTTATGTTAAGTAGTCAAATCTGAATTCAGTGAACTTTTGCGTTTCCAGCACTTGTTACAGTATGTGAAATGCACTTAACTCAGTAAGGTAGATATGAGAGATCAGATTTGGAAGGCTGAAAAGATTATTGGACATCCTTGAAGATGCAGCTTGTCGTCATTTGGCAGTTTCTTTTAAAGAAGTACCACATTAATGTCACTTGTGACTCTATAATCTTTATAAAGCAAACATTTCAATAGACATCTCTCTGTTACTATCACTGTTGTTAATAAGTTGAAGTTAACATTTAGTGACTGCTCGTTCAGCTCATCCAGTGAGTAGGAAACTCGGTTGACAAGTTATGAGGACCAACTTTCCATCTGCCATTTTATTATAAACTTTGACACGTCTTTCTCTCTCTCACTGTTAATTAACCTTTATTGACTTCCTGTTAGGTATTAAATTCCTGCGTTATCTCCTGACATTTAAATGACACATATTAAGTCGATGAGAAGCGTTAAGGATGAAGCTACACATACACTCAGCACCTGCTGATGGCTAAGTCCTGCAATCATATTGTCCACTCCCTGAGGCCAATTAGATGTGAGGTTTTAATGACTGATTTTGTTTATCAAATCATGTTAAAATGTTGTTAGTGTAGGAAAAAAGGATGTGTTATACCCACTCAAAGATGAATGCACTTAACAAGTGCATATGATATTTTTTATTGATGTCTTTCCCACATAAACAAACGTTAAGTGTCCCAAACTGAACCTCTGGTAGACCTCCGCAAATAATCATGGGGCGCTATCCCAGACAGGGTTTTGACTAGTCCTACACTAAAATAAATGTAAGAGCTGTCCAAACTGAAATCAACTTGCACTGACACTGCTGTGCTGTCTCACAATGCAAACATGTGTAATGTTTTTGTAAGACATGTTTGTTAGAACTAATTCAATTAAGTAATTCAAATAAATCCATTAGATTTACGAGGCATCAGTGTTGAAACAAACAACCTAGTCACTACTGTTTCCAGAAGACATAATAACTTGGTCACGCATTTGTCATTTAAACCACATTGGTTTAGCAATAAAGTTGATCACACAGTTGGTTTTTATTCTCCGTTGTTGTATTTCAAGATGTGTCATTCATCCGCAAGTTTCCTCCTACGCCTAGGGGATCTACAGGGTCCCCTTAATTTTAAACACTAAGAAAACAAATTTTACTACAAATATTTCTATCCAGTCTCTTGTTGATAAACAGTTGGTTACATTTCTTGTGGTCAAGATTTAGTATAGTGTGTAGGACTAGTGAATGAGGCTTCTTTGTGTGATTGACACTCCGGCACGCTTTCATGATGTCTGAAGTTGCTTGCTGTTTTGACAAGCTGTTTCGCTGAAAGAAAATACTTATGAGTTTGATATCTGAACGATACAAATAAAACATGAGCTGAGGGAAAACAATTCTCAAGTGCATTTAACAGCACCTGAAAGGACGGTGCATTCTCTCTGCCACAGCGAGCACATCCGAGCATTGATAATAAAAATGTGTTGTTGCCAAATAACTGGCCACTAAAGCATGAAGAATTTTCCACTGCTGTAATTCGCCGAGCATTTCATGAGGAGTCTCATATACTGAGTTACACACAGACACACAACTGTCACTCAAAAACACACCCACTGTCACTCACATACTCACCCACACTCCAAATATCTGTGAACATCCACAAAGCTAAAACTCCTTAAGAGAAAGACAGTGATTCGCTGTTTAAGCATTGTTTTCATACGATGTGTATTGTAGTGTTATATTTTCTCCTCCACCTAAACCCAGACCTGTTTGACATTATTAGATTGAAGTTAAAACATTCACCGTTAATCGTTTTCTATTATCTCGAAAAGGTTAGATGTATGGTGGTCAGCAGTCTTGTCTAAAGCCTATAAATTCTCCTAAGAAATGTCTCTCTTGTCTCTGGTGATCTGAACGGTGGAGAGCCAAGACACTAAACCAGCCCGCAATGGCATGAATCACTTTGCGTGCCCTCTAAATGAAAGCGAAGAGAGCAGGGGGGATATAATATTGGTTATGCAGATGAAGCAGGGGGTGTGCGTGCGAGCCGGAATCATAGCGTGCACCGAGGCATTGTGGGGAATCATTTGCCAGAGTTTCTCAGGGATTGTTTTTGTTTAGCAGTAGGCGGTTAGAGGGGGTGGAAGGCAAATGAGGACCTTAGGTGGGAAGGTCTGGTAGGAAGCCAGATATTAGCCCGGGCCGCATGAGGCATTGCCACGTTTTATATCTTCATTGAGGTGCTCGCGTGGGTTGTTTAGGTTTAGGGGGCTTGTCCGGGTGAGTGATTGGCTTTCGACAGCATGCTTTTACCAGGTCACCAGTTCCCTTCCAGCCACTTTGTAAATGACTCATTGCTCTGTGAATCTCTTGTAAGCAAATAAGGCATGAAAGAGAAGGATTGTGTTTGATAAGGTCACTCTATGATGATGAAAAAGCAAATATTGAAATTCAGAAGCCTGATAATTTATCCTTGTAGCTTGAGATGTCGAGCATTATAAAAGCAGCATGAAAGACATTATGCAGATACAATACAGGCTTGTGTGTCATACATTATACAGGAATAGGTAAGTGCATAGGTGTAATTGGGTCTAATTTAATGTCGGGACTGAAGTAAACAAGGTAAACAACAACAATGGGAAGGAGAGTGCCATGTTTGCTTTGTCGTTTTATATTGGAAGATCAAATAAGAGAGACATGGCATTGGATGCTGGATTTACAAAAAGGTACAAAATGTACTCCCAAGCTCAATTGTGTTGTATTATTATTTAAATAAAGTCTGTGTTGCAAGCAAAGCACATACAGTACAAATGCTCAAAGGAAATTTAATGAATAAAGACAGATTTAAGGGAGTCTACAGTGACAGAAGGTGAGAAAACAACAGCTGTGATGAAGAAAAGAAAGAACTGATTGTACAAGTAAAGGGCAGGATTTGAAAGCCGTCAGTTTTAGATGGGAAAATGCATTTGTTCATTTGGAACTGTGTGATTTTTGTTTGAGCAAATATTTTTAGTGGTTTCGCATTACTCATGGTGTACTGGTCTCAATATGACTGCTAATGTTCCGGGGGAAGGCAAAAGCCAAATCACCCCGCTCTTCATTTCAATAGCAAATCAGAGTTTTTCATTTCCTATTTTTGTTCCATGGCTCCACAGAGATTCATTAATGCACAATACAGGTTCTCCATCAAGAGCTCCACAATCCTGCCTGACAAGCGTATCGCCCAGTGTTCTCTCATCTCTAGCTTCATTTCTTTCTTCTCTCCATAATCCTCTCTGTAACTACGCATTTTTTGGTTCGTTTTATTCTTATTACCTCCCACTTTTATCGCCTACGTTCTCATTTAGCTGATTATCCTGAACACTTAATTTGTGTCGCTCTGAACAGATTCTCTTTGATGTGGTCAACATACAATATCTACATTTGGAATTTTCCTTTAATAGTTCATGTAGCTTACAGACACGTCAGTGCGAAGCCATCCAATATCCTCATCTTTTCTTACATTTTTAGTGTTGTGATATGGTTGAAGATGATCCATTGTCAAAACAGCAGAATTATTTGACAACACTGAATTTATTGGGAAGACACAGACAGATTATTCAAATTATGTAGATGACAATTTTAGCAGGTCAAAGTGCAATTTCGAGTAAACGTTGACAGCTGTACTCGGATTATGTGGGGAACACATGAAAAATCAGACATTGTTTACTAACCCTCGCATTGTTCCAAACCCTTACACTGCTATATTTACAAAATGGAAGATCTTTCAAAGTCTTCCGATATCTTTGTGTGACGATTAGACACAAACGTAAGTCTTTATTCAATGATATTCATCATCTGTTACGGCTCCCAATTCAATTATGGAGTCCGCGATGCAGATTAGACTTCGCAATGTTTATTTTCGAGATCATCGAGAACCAATGATGATTGTTGTTGACCTCCATCTGGCATCATAATTGCATCGTCAGTTCTGGCGTTTGAGGTCGGTTTTCAGTAAAAAAAAGATTGCTCATGTTTTTCATCTGTTCATAAGCTGTTATTTATCTTATTTCCCATTTTAAGATGCCTTTATAGTGATTGTTTCCATTTTGGAGGTTGATTGGCTTGACTTTCCAAGTGCTCCATTAAAACAGGTTTATACTAAAAATGATTTGGATTGGTTTCGTAAATATGAATGTTGGATTACCTGAAATGTTTTTCACACCGGAGTCTAAATCAGATAAAATGTATATAGAGCAACTGCAAGGTTTACCAAAGCTCTGAAGAATGAAAGTATAAATCATATCGGTCTCCTAGGCGGTTGAATCCTAACAATAGTTTTGTACCTTTAATGAATAGTAGTGTTTGTCAGGGCACACTGGGCTTTGGGAATGATGGCTGCTTAGAAAACAATAATGCAACCACTTTGCCCTGAGCATTTCTGTGACGCCTCTAATGGGGATGGATTGCATTTACAGCTTTGTTGAACCTTTCATTGAAGATTCCATGGGCACTTCATATTGTGTCGGGCTAACTTACTTCAAAGGAGCCACCTACATGTACCAGTCGCCTACACTCGGATGATTCAGTAAACATGCTCACAACAGCAGCGGAAAGGCTGGAGCTCTATCTCTGCGGTGAAGACAAGAATGCTTATTTTGCCTGATTAAACCAGGATAATTAAACAGCAGCTATTTCTGAGATTAGATTTGCCTTAGATTAGGATTTTATCCGGAACCTTGATAATTCTCCTGTTCTAATTTGAGATGTCTTGTAAAGTCATTAACATCTAAATGTACTGAATTAATTTCATATGCCGGATGTCATTTCATAAGGAGCGCTTTAATGCTGAAAGATGTGTCGGTTTACGTCAAGCATCTGTTCGTGATGTCACACACGGACATAAAAATGAGTTCTGTTCAGTGTGGGCGTGAAAGATGAGGATCTTCCCAATGTGTTTTGCTTTGATGCTGTAAATTACAAACGGCTTTAATAACCTTTCGTAGACTTTAGCACTGATTTTCATCTGCAGGCACTGGAATATCTCATATGTTGCCAGACTTTTATGCACGATTAATGGGCTTCGGCTTCTGTGCAGAAGGGGGTCAATATTACTCACAAAGGCTAATAGCTACTGTATGTGATACTGTACATTAACATTATCGAGGAATAATCGCACCATTATCAAAAATATTCACAATACAGAAATGCTCCCCGACCAACCACAAGGTAACATCATCAGGGAAACGGCTAATTGAGCTTCTTTTATACCTTATGATTGTCAATCCATAGATGTACTTAAAATGTTTGCTTTTTTCCTCAAGTAGCAGTGCCATGGAACAGATATAATAAGTATAATTGTTGATTATAATATGGTTATTCGATATATGCGAGGCACAATTTTTATTGTATTGAAAGAACAGAGATACCTGGTGCCTTGGTGCCAAGTGTAGAGACATACCTTGATGAATACCACGGCAAAACAAATCACTTGGTTCACAGTGTTGTGAACTGACACCCATTCTATATACTGTTGAGGTCCCATAGCTCTCAATCTTCTCTCCCATTGGTCTATTTCTCACACAGTCTCATAGCACTTCCTCACTCCGCCGGTTCCCGCTCAGTTCCCCACAGAGGCTCATATGTCAGGTTATGTGTGCTTTGCCATGTAACTGTAATGCACTTGAACAGGAAAAACAAGGCCCAATCACACTCAATCTCCCCAAAGCCTGGTCTACAGAGGCCTGATTGGAAATTGGAGCTCTCCGTGGTGCTGAAATAGAAATGTCCTGTGCTTCATGCCCAGGGTTGCAGCAAACAAAAGACAACAACACGTATTTTTAGGTTGCTGCAACGCTGACAATGCATCTGCCAGCTACCTTCTTCATATATTTAGCTGCTTTCTTGACTGGTACCAGGGGTTCGGTTAAGATATAAATTAATAATTGTGTCTATGGGAAATTAATAGCTAATTAAGTCACTGTCAGCATGATGAACTCATACTGAGAATGGCGTCCCGCTATGGAGCATTGTAGAAAATAGATGGCTAAGTTGGAGAGAGGAGAGCCTGGAATCTTAGGGGTGGGAGGGCGTGTAGAGTGTTTAAGGTAAGGCCTCCAGGGAAGCGCTATAAATAAATTAAATCATTAATGCGGAACTGCAGCCTTTAGACCGTGACATTTACTTGTTGTCTAGAGCTCTGTGTAATAATTGTTCATTTAAATCTGATTAAGACAAATCAATAATATACCCTGCAACCACATAAACAGTCAATAGAAGGGTGAGCTATGGGTTGAGGCAGACCTCGTGTGTGTGTGTGTCTGGACATTCAATACTGTGCAAACGTGTTTTAGTTTCAAACTAACCAAGTGCGTTTTAAAAGCACCAAATTTTAATTAGATTTACTCCGTTAACAAAATAATATCTGTTAATATTTTTTTATGTGTTTCTATAATGAAAAAAGTACCTACAATGTCTATCATGGACAGCTGTTGGTGCAGTTCTTATGATTCTTAAAGTGATAGTTTGCCAATTCATAAAGATTCTTTCATTATTTAAATAAATTCATCATTCACCCTCTCGTCATTTTAAGCCTGAATGACTTTCTTTCTTCTTCAGAACACAAAATAAGATATTTTGAAGAATGTTGGTAACTGAAAAATGCCGTTACCCATTCACTTCTATTGTATGGACACCAAACAAATGCAAGTGAATGGGCACCGCCGTTGTTTGGTTATTAACATTCTCCAAAATATATTTTCGGAAGAAAGAAAGTTATACATGTTTGAAATGTCTCTGATTTTTCTGTCTCTTCACTCGATGTTGGTGAGGTGACTACTCAAAGTTGAGAAACAGGTATATTAGAGTCAATGCGAGATAGGGTGTCTGTTCGTTTTCTAGCAGTACAGATTTTTAACCCTCTGACCTTGTTCTTTATAATCTTTCACATGAGACTCATCTGTCACAGTCTAGTTCTGTAAGCCACGTATCAAGCAGCTTGGCTGCATGAGCGTTGAGTTGTCTTTACCCTTGTAACCCCGGGCAACTTGTGTTCCTGAACCTCAAACACCTTCCACTGTCTGCTTCATTATTCAGCATATTTTTTTCCAAACTTGTTATTCACCATAGAGGCTTCTGCCAAGATAGTGAGTCAACAGTCTGATAGAACCGTGACAGTAAAATCAATAGAACTATGGATGGGGAATGGTAGTAAATGGAACACATGTACAAGCGCACGCACACCCACACACTGCCCAGTTGAACACGTCATTAGCCCTCACGCTTGAACTTGTGAAGATAAAACTCTCATAACACAAATTTCCTGGTTTCTATATTTAAGGTCTTTCGCCTGTGGTTGGGAATTGAAGACGTTGAAACTGTCAATTCGAATGAATGTTGTAGCTATTGACCACACAATTTGCTTGCCAATAGTTATCCGTGAGCATCAGTCATGGGCTGTTAAATTTGTCGATAACATAGATTTCAATGTAGTTGACACTAAGAAGTTTTTTTTTTAAGCTCAGACTTCGACAGGTTTCTGGCTGTCATTTTAGATGCTGTAAAATGGTTTGTCATTAATGTCTTCTCTAGGGTAAACCTACTTCAAGTAACCTTTTTTCAAGTTTGGCATTTAAGTTCTTTTAGGGATTTAGGGAGTGGGATTGAAAAATGACCAGTTTAATGCAATCGATTACTTTTTAAGATGTAACTACGATAGAATGGTGTGATTTAAAGGGATAGTTCACTCAAAATAAAAACTCTTTCGTCATTTCAAACCTGCATGACATTCTTTCTAACAAAAAACACAAAAGAAGATATTTTGAAAAGAGTTGGTAACCGACCAGTGCTGGCACCCATGCACCTGTTATACAGCTCTGTCACCCCCGGTTCAAAATCTGTCTCTTATGACTCATTAGATATGAGTTTTTACAATTGTTCAGTTCACCCCTAACAGCGCTCCATTAATTATTATTGGCTGCTTGACAGTCAACGTCGAACTTGATGCTTTTTGGAATTTAACAAGCCTGATGTGAATGTAGAATTAACTTTTCTGTTTCTGTTTGTTCCAGAAAGTCTCCTCATCGTGCATTAACAATAGTAGCCTATTTGTTTTGTTTGTTAATGCCTTTTTTTCAAATCTATTTTCTCTCTCTCATTTGCTGTGTCGCTCGTACCTATCTTCATGAAAACTGTATTTTATAAAACCATTATAATGTTTCTTTAGGCACAAAGACTGCTCAAATATTTGTTTACTGGCTCAAATTACCCATTTCAGTTTTTTTCTCTCACAAAAGATACTAGATGGAAGTGTCAGAGTAAGAAAGGACACATGGCAGCAGGCTAATCACAATCTGCTTACAGGCTGAATGTAGTTTGGAGTATTTGCTGAAAGTTTATTTTTTCCTTTCTTTCTTTACAAAAGCGGTGTGACAGATCATGTTTGTTTACAGACCTGGTAATAGAAATACAGGCGTTTATCTTTTGACTGTGTGAATTAAAATGTTCGGTTTGAATGTGAGCTGTATTTAGGGACCCTATTAAATCAAAGTAGCCGTTTTGTTGCTTTAAGTCTACATGTTTTAGCATTAAAGCCATAAATATGCTGTTTAAAGGTGACAAAATTAGAAGATAAATTCATTTAAAATGGCTTCCTGTCCATGGAGAATGGACTTCAGTTTCATAGTATGGAGGGTCTAAAGCACCAGTATTTTTCCTTCGGCTTCGCCCCCAGGTGTTTTACTTCACAGTCTCCGAGGTTCTCCTGATTCACTCTTCATGTTTTAAACTGACCGTTGTGTCTCGCTCTTCATTTTTTCAAGTTTTACTAATGCAAAATTCATATCAGTCTTACCGCATGAATAATGTATTATTTTGTTGCATCCATCCTGTTAAACAGCAAACCTCCAATTGCCTTTTTCGTCTCTCTCACAAGAGTCAGCCCGGGAGAGGGTTGGCCTGAGGATGCATAAATGAGAAATGAAACACGGGCTCTTAACATATTACTCCACAGATATATGCTCATAAAGGGATAGTTCACCCAAATTGAAAAATTCTGTCATCACTTATTCACACTACATATCATTCAAAACACTTTATTTTTTATGCAGATCACAAAAGAAGATATTTTGATAAGTGTGGTTTTTTTTCATATAGTAGAAATCAATGGGGGCCAATATTGTTTGGTGACCAACATTCTTCAAAATATTTTCTCTTGTGTTCTGCACATAAATGTACAAGAAGGTCAGCAAATGAAAGAATTAATTTTTTTAGTAAATTACCACTTCAATACATTAGCTCATTCTGGTTATGCGTCTGGAATAGTTTGTGTATTTATTTTTTTAACCTTTGGTCCTCAATGTTGCAAGCTATGATAGTGTTTTCGTGATGACAGCCTGTGTTTGCGCTCATAGTCAAATGGAGTATACCTTCAAAGGTTAGAATTGTTGACTGCTGCATGCCTCGGGTTTAATGCACTGCTATGGGTGTAATGTACTGTGTAGCTAATAAACAGAAATGTCAGTGTCTAATTAAATGAAAGCTCAAAATGAGCATTCTGCCTCTCTTTTTGACTGTTAAAGCCTACACCAAAGTGATTTTCTTGCAAGAGATCAAAGAAGTTATGGAAGAAAACTTAAGTGGGTTTTTCTATAATGGGCCTTGATGGGCTTTCTGTCTGCTAGGAAGTCAGCTCATCAGCCGGCAATCTAATGCAATTGTTAAGAAATATGATTTTGGAGACATCTTTCGTAGCTTGCAGGGGCTTGATGCGCTTACTTTTTTGTTTGGTTGTATGGAAGCGAAGACTGATGACAGAAGGTCTCGACTCCATACTGAAGCAGATCTCATTTGTCAAGCATTCCCCAAGAGACTGTCTGGCCAGCTAACAAAAATACGTTCTAAGAACTTTTTGCTTACATTCTAATTACGCTATAAAAACAACAATTTTTTTTAAACATTAAAAATAACATAAAATGTATATGTAACGTTTTTTAAATATTACCGCGAAGAACATTTTTCAACTCCATGTTCTTAGAACATTCCCATGGGTGGCTGACATGTACTGTAAAGCAATCACAGTTTCCTTGAGTTAGTTTAGAGATGGGGAAAATGGAAAGTCGATTTCCCTACATCTGCCAAAAATAAGTTTGGAAATCAACCAATTAGATGATTCATTGATCAGCCGAGGTTTTCAAGCATGACGTCAGAGGCTAAGACTACAGTAGGAAGCAAACACCCTGACGTTTTCGGAATTCTGCCTTTGGTGTTTAGCTGAAATAAAGCATTTGACTGACAAATGTGGGTGGATGAGGAAAGAAGCTAATTATCTGGAAGTGCGACAAGATTCAGATGACCCAATTCAAGGATGTGTGATATCTGCCACAGCATTTTAGACAAACCCTTTTTACTGCACCCACAAATTTTATGCGGCACAGTTTGAAGGGGTTTGATGCTTCTGATGCAATGGAATAATGAAGGAAAATTGTGTGTGATGTAGCATCTGTAATAGGTTCAGTTGAATGGAGCTGTGGAATCAATGCAAAGCTCTTGCTGTGCTTCTGATGTGGTCTTGCATGTGTGCTCATGCCTGTGTTTTTGCATTTGATCCCTTTGTGAATGTCTAAAGCTGAATTTGACATTGAAAACAAATGGTGGCACAAACAGCTGTATGCACCTCTTGACAAGAAGTGAAACCCAATAAATAAAACAGGAAGAGTCTGCTGAAATCTCTATGCAATGGGGACCTCCAGTTTTCATACACAACTCTCTCTCTTTCTGTATGCCATAAAAAAGACATTGCCTATACTTCTGTCCTTGACACACATGGGACACTATTTGTTTTCAACTTCAGATGTGACTTTATTCTTCACTACTATTATTTAGCTTTAATTCTGTTATTTGTAATATATTGATACTTTCTCTTTTGCTCGTTTTGGTATGTAGGGACAATCGTAGGTCAGAATGTATGAGCTTAGTATTGTTTGGTGTGGGTTTGGGACACGACTGTCCAACCAATGGCAGGTGACAGTAATGCAGAAACTACATTTCACCGGTTACACCTTGAATATTATGTGCTGTTAAAACAGCCCTGACGTTTATCTCAGGGGACTGTAATTGTAGGTTATAGGTTGAGCATATAGCCTAGATTTAACTTAATTCCAAAGCAAGGACAGATAAGCATGAGGTGATAGGTAATCCCTTCAGCGAAAGCTGTGTAAACCGTTTGTGCCACGAGACATCACAGTGCTATAAAGCTTTTGGCTTTTAAAAGAGTATTTTTCCTTTTCCCTCTTTCTACTATCGTTTCATCAGTCCCTCCCCACAGAAATCTGCTAGACCGAGGGAAGCAAGTTTGTAAGAAGAAACATTGTTTGGCCCGTTGATGGGTAATGGAGTCTGTTGGGTCTCTCCAGAGTGTTTGTAAGAGTAATTTGGGATGCAACCAAGTTCTTTGTCTCATTCTGCTACTACCTCACATTCTGTGCTGTGTTGTGGCCAAGTCGATTGACCTCACTTCACGCTGTGAGCCAAAGATAGAATCACTCGGTCCAGCCCGATCTGATCTATTTTGGTTCAAGTGTCTCTAAGGAATTCACTCGATTACTACCCGTTCTAAAAGCCCAGCCGGTCTATTTAAATACTGGGCTGTGTCTCAACGGCACACCCACGGTCTATTCTCTGACCTTCTGCTGCACGTTTCACACACGAGGGAAGCGTGTTTTTTTTTATTTTGCAAACCCTGATCTGATTGCTAATGGAACTTCTGAGAGAAAGGGCTTTTTAAATCAGTCCACCTGAATACAAAGTTTACTACTTTATTAAGAAAGTAATTGGTTGTTACCTTGTGCTGTTTTAAGGAAGGTCACATTGGATTTGCCATAAAGTATTTGATGGATATCTCTCAAAAGCTTTAAAAGATTTAAACGACTTGCTAACAGTTTTGTTAGGGTGCTTTGTTTCTAATCGTACGCTTTTGTAGGATTCGCAATTTAGGAATTCATACAAATAAGCCACCTCATAAAATAGATACGAATTCCTGGTATCAGTAAAAAAGAGTTCCCGTCTATGCTGAGCCATTAATATCTACTTATTCTCTATTATTTGGGTCGATATCGTACGACCGGCACAAGAAGAGAGAACCCAAGCGTAGGCAAGGGGGTAACGAATAAATAAAAACTTTAATAATGAACACACAAAACAAAACCCCACGATGGGGAGTAAAACAGGAACATACATAAAATGCGAAACTTGAAACAAAAGACTGCAAACTAAAACGTACACAGCGTATACAGGACTAGGGAAATAAGGCATCAAACGGCAATCCAACACGACAAGGTAATTCCACAAGGCACGGAAAACAGGGCCACGACCAGTCAGACACAAGGTAAAACGGAACTGCATAGGACAGAAAACGCAAGGGCTAAATATAGGGAGACTAACAAAGGATAATTAAAGAGGGACAGGTGTAGGTATTTAAACACTGAAGGGAAGCTAACTATGAAACTGGATGGGTGGGGCCAATAATATGTTCCTCTCCACACAAAACACATGGCTCTGTCATGATCCTGCCACAAAACTAGTAAATCAAGACGAAAGGAGGCAGAACCATGACATATTTCTTACAAATCCTTCATTTCTGAGCCATTTTAATACAGTATTTGTTTTGTTGATGAAAAACATGTTGACATAAATATATTTTTCTTCACTAATTTCAACATTTTTGAACAAAATTAAATGTGGTCAGTTATGTTTCTTAACATAACTGACTTCAGATCAAAAGGTTTTTAAGGTTATGTAAAGTGACCCTAAACTTTTGAGCAGTAGTGTACTGTATAAGTATAATCAAGTATAATAAATTAATTCAGTCCATGCAATGAATGTTGTACTTATTTAAATATGTTTAGATGTCACAATCAAAGTGCGAAAAAGGTAGCACCTCCTTGTGCCAGCAACCAAAATAGCACTTTGAATATAAAACGTGAAGTATGAGGCTTGAAGCATGCATACAGCCTTACTCATGTTCTGCTCAACATTGTCGTGTTGTAGATTTGCAGAATTTTATTTGTCAGGGTGCCAATTTCCGTGCATGCATAGAAAACACAAAGACAGCTTGCATATGCATCACAGCGTAACCGCTATAGAAGATGTCATAAGACCGGAGTGAGGCAGCCATCATACATTCCATCATACTGCACAAAGCAGGAAAAGAAACACCACCAACTGACGGAAAAAAAATTCTCCCTCACAGAGCTGGGAAAAAAGCATCTACGTTTTTTAGACTGGCTGAATGAACCAGAATTGGGACCCTTGTCATGTTTCATCGCAATGTTTGAACACCACCGTACCTGCGTTGTCTTCTTCTAAGAGAACATGTGATTCATTTCTCACTAAACAAGTTTTATCCGTACACTGTTTGAGTCTCGCCCGGTCAGAAGGACTGAAACCATTTTTGATGGTCTAATGCTGTGTGAGTAACATTACTGATGAGCTGTCTCAATGGAGAGCTTCCTCGCCTGCAGATGTAGTGGTTACCATGGGGATGAGACTGCCAAGCGTAGAATTGGCTAAAGCAGATGTTGTTTTTTGTCTTTTTAAATTGCAAGGGCACGTAGAGATTTGACAGTGGGGAACATTCATCAGACTCAATATATCAGTACACTGCCAGTAAACATCTTCATCCTGCACTGCCTAAAATATTGAGACCAAATATTTTGTCTGTACAGTTAGTAACAACCTGTTTTTTACACTGTCATATGTGTAATGCGATGGCTTGTGAAATTAACAGCAGGAAAGACACTATCACAACATGATTTACGTAAGGAACAAAGTGTCTTTTGTTTGAAGTAAGAGCTACTTGTTGCTAGGATTAACATTTTGGCTTGAAGGAAGCTCCTGGAGTTATTAGCTCCTGGGTAGGTCGATTTTGTGAAAGAAGCAAAACTGAGACATGATTTGACATGTGTCTATGTGTGAGAAATTGGCACTTGAAGGATGGTGTTCACCTGACGAGTGAAGTGCGGATACATTGCTTGTATTTTGAAACATGGTAACTGCTTTCTATTCCGAGTGGGGATTTAGCTGGTTTAAATTGGTCATTAGTTGGTTTTTGGAAACCATGGTAGCATGGATTTATTGGCAGAGAAATGCTATTGAAAATAGCAATGACAAAGTTGATTTATTGGTCTGTGAAAAAGCTTTTGGAGAAAATGAAATGGTTTGACTTCTCTAATGCACTCATGTGTTTTAATAGGGTCACATCGGGCATGTCTGTAATAGACATTAACATTTAGATATAACATGATGTAGGTCCTTTTCGTATTTCAAAAACAAAGACTTAGGATTTTTAATCAGAATTTTACGCATGAGCTATTTAAAGCAATTTAAAGCAAGAAGCTCATCATTAATAATATGTATTAATTAAAAAAAAGAAAAAATAGAGATTTTAGATCTAATCGTTGTAATATCATGGTACTTCAAGTGGACCGGTCCTGACCCCTATCAGCCGGTGCCGAGGGATTGAGTCGACGGAAGGACTTATGAAGAGCCATTAACTCCAGGCACTGGACAGCCCAGGTGCAGTAACACCTTTAGATGCAGCTGTCACCTTCATTTTTAGCAGCGATCACTTTTGCGTAGTGTTGGAATTGCTTGCATTAGTGTTACTTTATGATGGTGAATTTTATTCTCAATATAGACATTGCTAGATGAGGATTGTGCCCCCATGTGTTTTATTTCAGCCCCCCTAATCTGAATCTGTGATTAACTCAGCTGACAGCCCTCTTTACAAATCTTTGATTCTGTGATCCCTCTTTACGCTTGCTGAAAATATCACTTGTGGTAAGCTGTGTGAGGCTATTGTAAGGCTCTTTTGAATACTCGATTCTGAGTGGTCAGTCGTGCCATGCAGCGCTATGGTATATCTCAATAACACTGTACCCCCAGGGGTGATAACTATGCTGGTGCAACAAAAAATTTTGATTTAAAAACAACACAGACTTAAATTTAATATACGTAAATATTTAATCTCAAATCAATACTTTGTTGCCAGTTTTTGTATTGCGAAATGTTGTATTAAGTAGGGATGCAGTGATTACCGAGGTTCACTATTAAACAACATCACGGTTAATTGGTCGTAAAGGCTCTGTTACACTTTGTTTGCATTTTGTGCAAGTTGCATCCGTTCCGTGCAACAGAAACATGCGGTGTAACAGAGCCTTTATGATTAATAACCGTGAAGTTTTTAAGCTCTGTTAACCTCTGTAATTGTTGCATCCCAAGTCGTATTTTGTTTTTAGGTTTGGGAAGCAAGATTATGATCAGGCGAGCTAATCTGAACCAATCAATATTTATAGTACATCCTGGTTAAGCCAGCAGGGACAGGTCATATCTCATCTTAAGTGACAAGACCTCATTTTTGTTACTAAATAATAAGTACCGTAAATGGTCACCTAGAGGTGATGTTCTTGAATTGGTGCTTATTCACCCATAGACACTTATAGATTTTTTCATGTATCTTTTTCTTCTGTCACCTGCAGCTTTAGCTCAATTGAAAGCTTTAAAATTAATGTTGTTCAACCTTGTGCCAAATGTTTGTTCTGCACCTTTCTTCTGAGGTGTTCTATTATATAAGGGCTGCATAGGTTAAAGCATTAACATATAGCAGTTGTTTGTCTATAGAGGGAATGGTATTGTGAGGTTTAGAAGGAAATACTTTTTGGGGTGTGACATATTACTGTATATTCAGATATGAATATAGATTTGTTTGTATGTGGCCTAGGGTTGATGAGACTTTTTAAATGTGTAAATATTCTATTTTTGTTTACTCTGATGGCCTGCTGCTTTTTGCTTTCCTTGTGTTTTCTTCATATGCAGAACTCTTGGTGTGCAGAGTGTACTTCCAAGATAGAAAAACACAGCATATATTCTATTCTCAGCTTTTCTGTAAATATTGTTCAGCTAGCAAACACGATAATAATCCTCAGAATAGTTTTATTATGTTTCCAAAAATAAGATGTATTTTCTGCCTGTAGAAGCCTCATACAGTGGTTATTATTTTATGTAGTTTGTAACTTAACAGCCCTTCCTCGGTTAAGGGGTCCGTTCACCCAAAAATTCAACATTTTCTCACCGTCGTGACATTTCCAACTTGTATGACATTCTATTTTATGCAGAACACAAGAGACATTTTGAAGAGTGTTGGTAATAGAACAACTGCGGTACCCATTCACTTCTATTGTATAGATAAAAAACAATGCAAGTCAATGGGTACCACTGTTGTTTGGTTACCAACATTCTTCAAAATATCTTCTTTTATATTTGAATGATGACAGACCAATCCCTTTAATGGACAAAACAGACCACCAAATCTTCCTTTGTTGATGTCAGTTTTACATTTTTACAACTAATACAATGTATAACTAGCTGATTTTCGCTGTTACTTCATTGCATTAGAATTTACTGGATATTAAGTTTGTTTGTACTTTGACCTGGTCATATTATGGAATTGACATTTTGTAAATAAAACATTATTAAGTGCCTACCTGCCATGACAGAATTCGAATCGTGCCACTGTACAAGTAAAACTGGTATTGACTGTGGAGATCATTTCGATTGAGTGTTCAGTTGTGTTTTAGCTGTATAGTGTTTCTGTACAAGGGAGATGAAAAAATGCATAGGGAATGTTGGTGGAATTATTATTGAATTATTTCCCTTTTTTTCCCCTCAAAGACTTCAAACAGTCATTTTTGCTAGTTTCTGCTCCTGGTTACATATTTTCATACTGAAATTAACTTCAGCTGAAGATTCAATTTCCACCGTTGACCATAGAAATATGCACCTGGTCTGTGAAGTGAAGGTTTTTCCTTCAAGGTATCATTAAAACCGTTAACCTAATTATGTAACTTTTCCTTTCGCAACAGAATAACGGTGAATTGTATATAATTTTCGCTATACACCCTAGCTCGCATAGATTTACTAAGAGTATGTTAATGATTAGTACTGCTTCAAGTGAATTTAAGGGTGCGTTTTGAAGTCTCAAGACATCAGATGTGTTAAATGGGTGTTGCATACTTGGAATAAATAGGGTATATGCACACAGGACGATGACTTACTTCGCCTAAATGGCATTTAGCTAGATCACTTTCTCTCTCATAACACTAAGGGGATTTATAGTAAGTTATAACGATGTTTTAAAATAAGATAATGTTCAAATTTTGACATACCAACAGCACAACGGGTGACAGTTTTAAGTTCCTCTGTGATCATGCCTCTAGTAAGTGCAAAAGTTGCACTTTTTGTTGATGAACCTTGAAACAAATAGCCTGAAGCGCTTCTCCTTTTTGGTTATCGACGTATGGTGAAGTGTTTCAATAATTAGACTCACATTGTTGATCGTAATCCTTTGTGCATCCTGAAGTGAAACGAAATTGTTCCCTATGACACCGGATGTAACAGAGTTGGCAGAGTTTTTAGCTGAGATTAGCAGAGATGTTTAACCCTAACGTCATCGCTCCGTGCGCATATACCCCATTGATGTGACACTACAATAACATAGCTTCTCTTTAGCTTGTTGGTATTTGTTCTCTGGAGATAATTCCACTGGGGGAAGCAATTGTGTGAAATCTGGGCCAGAGTTCTCGCTTACCATTGAAAGGATTATCTATCCCTCATCACATCTCGGCTCTGCTAATACCCACAGATCTGATTTGACACATGGATAATATCAACACTGAAATGGGACCAAATGAAACTATGCCCCCCACCACCCAACTCTTCCCGCAGTATCTCTCTCGACCGCGAGCAGATTCCGTCTGATGCATTGCCAGAAAGAAATATAAGCATCCACCCCCACATTAAGCATGCATTTAGCTCAGGTCAGGAGCATTTCATAAAGACTTGGCGGAGCTATGACTCTTCACCAGACCAAATCAGTTAGCTAAAAGCCCAGAGCAAAGCTCTAAACAATTTTCTTTATCTCCGTCTGGGTTTTCTTCCCCCTTTCCGTTTTTATCAGAGCAATGCAACATATTTCTGATCTGATAATGTTGTTTTGGAAATGACAAACGCATCCAGCCTTGAAAATTGTTTTATGTGGCGTAACATAATTGTGGACGAAAACAATAGTTTTCTTGGCTATTGAGAATGCGCTAGAGCCCCCGTGGGAGGACGAAACGATAACGGAGCTGGCGTTCACGGTATATATTTGTTATTGTAAGGACCGCACAAACGGTAAGGAGGGAATAGCGGAAATGTGCCCTGACCTGCTCAACCATACGCCTTGAGCAGACGAGACAGAACGAGGTGGAAGGGTCTGTCTGCGGTGCATTCGTATTCTCAGTCGTGGCTTAGTGGCTATTAGTTTTGTTGACTGGCTACCTTTTGGGCATGTGCAGTAAATTGAGCAAGGTGACACATTTTATTCATGTTCTCCTTAGTGTGAGCCACAACCCTTACCATCTGGAGCTGCTTTTGCAATCTCTTCATCTGGCTTAAATAACTGAACAACACGAAAATGTTTATATTAAATCAATTTGCAGTAATATTTTGCTTTTTAATTAAAGTATTATTTATCGTACTAAATTTCAAAGGCTATTAAAACAAGTATAAATTAACTTATATTTTAAACAAGATATTAACAGTTAATCAATTGGTATTAGATTAGATTGGTTTTAATATGCTTAACCGTAACGTTCCAATATATCATAATTAAAGTAATTGTTTTACACCGCTAACCTTTTCGCAACACTAAAAGGCCTTTCTATGCATCATATGACGTGTTTATTGTTCGCATAACCCCATGCGTGATGCAGATATTAGCAAGTTCCTACGCGCCAATTGCCAGCATTACCTTTATGATTGGTTGCAGTTATATCATTACTCAGTGCATTAATGCCTTGATATAAAAGCCCACTGCTGAATTTAATGCCTCTGTCAATATCATTAAAATGTTTTCCACCATTACAATTTTAATTCATTATTCCCGGGCCATGATTTCACTGCTCCACCGCCATCCATGAATCTCCTATTTACACAGCGTCTGTACTTTACAGCCTGCTGATGACTTTACGACAGGCCCTTGTGAGACAAGACGTTATGCAGAGACAGGTCATGAACATCAACTTAGAATGGATTCGCCAACAAGCCACTAAATGTACAAACAGAGAGTGTGAAGGAAGATGGATGTGCTTATTGTTAACATTGCGGCCCGTTTCGTAGGTCTAAAAGTACAGGTGCTGTACCATGGTATCAGTGTTGGGTAAGTTACTCTGAAAAAGTAATTAATTACTAGTTACTTATTACATATTCAATAGTGTAATTAGGTTACTGTACAAATTACTCTGTCCAAAAAGTATTTAGTTGCTCAGTACTAATTACTTTCCGTATCCTACATCAACCTTGATTAGTAAAGTAATTCAAGGATAGACATGAAACGGCTTATTTAATTCATTCAAATAAATAATATTATTAACCGAGCAAAGTATTACAAATGTGAGAATTATACATTTAAGCACAGATTTGAAAGTTAGACTTTGAATTTGATGGCAATACACTATTGCACATGCATGTATTGCACAAAGTATTTAATTTAATTACATCAAAAGTAACTGTAATGATATTACAGTAGAAATACGAGTAATCCCTTACTTTACTTTTTCAAGGGAAAAGTAATTAAAATACAGTAACTAATTATTTAGTAACGAGTTACACCCAACATCGCATGGTATTAGTGAAGTCCAAAACACTACAACTCGAATTACTATATGGAAAGAAGGCCAGATGGCAATTTATAACCACTTATTTAAAAAAATCTAAACAAAAAGTATTTGAATAATGAGCTATTCCTTCCAATAAAACAAAAGTAGTTTGATTTCGAAGGAAACAAATTACACTGCAAGCTGCAGTTTGATCTGCACGCAAACAAACCTTTTCTCATTTTCTCAAGTCCCATTAACTGGAATTTCTGTGTGTTGTCTGCTCGTGTGGAAACCGCAGCCATCAATGATGTTTATTCACTTGCAAAAATGCCACAGCAATTTTTTTTTTTGCTTAAACACATTGCCCCTGTAGTGAACCCTTTAGAACAGCATGACAGCGTACAGAATAATGACCTTAGCTCGCTCTCAAACCGTGCTTCATTTCAGCCAGTCTTGACCTTGTTAGCAAAAGGCTCACTTGGAAGTGCACTTACAAGCCTTCCAAGTTATTCGTAGTGGTTATTCGTCGTATTCATTCAATATACTTGCACGCCACCGTGATAATATGAAAGCGGTGGGGTGTAAAGGTTAGTGGACCTCATAAGCTTAAATAAAAAACGCACTCTAGGGGCCTTTCTAATGGAACCCTTCTCTTTGCTTTCATACTCATTACCTTTCTCTGCAATAAAGAAATGCAAAATTGCTTAATGAAATGGATAAACGAAACAACAACAGCATAAAGAGGCCCTGACTTGAATATAACCGATGGCATCCCACCATCACGCACCTTGTTGTGTGCTTCTCCATTACAGTAGAAAAGCCGTAGAGATGTAATTGTGATTGAAGGAGAGCGTTGAACGCCCGTAGATGCAATTTGGGTTGCTTATCCATGCAAAATTGGCGTGGTGCTGAGCTTTGCTTCGATTTTCATTTACAACCAATTATAAAGATACAAGAACATGGAACATCTGTGCTACGCACGGTATTGACAGAAGGTAAGAAATCATCAGCAAAAAGACATTCATTTATGATTTGAATGCGCTTTTTTGGTTAAAGCTCTTTCTCAGAGGCCTGTTCAATGTTCTGAGAAATCTACAATTTGTAATCATTTGTAAGGTTTTTATTCGGGTGATATTCAGCTGCTGCCCCAGCCAATAGGATCAGTCTTGTCTCAATTATAGGAAAGGGCTTTGTGGCAGGAGAGGCGATACTGAAGGTGTGTTAAGGAAACTCTTTTCGAAGTTCCATTTGAAAATTGTCTTCGGGTGATTTACTAACATGATGCACGTTAAAACACACAGGCGCAATTTCTGATTCCCAACGCAATCAACCAAGCGCTTCAGAAATTAGCACAGGGTTTATGCTTTTTTTTGGCATTAAATAAGTCCGTAAACCAGTACAATGACAAGCGCAAACCTTGGTAAGTTGCATTGCGTGATTCATTTAAATATTCTCCTTTCATAATGTTTGCGTCTGAAGAGTAAAACTCCTACAAATGAATATGTAATAAGGTCAGTCGCAAAACAGCGTGTCTTTAGTATATAACCACAGTAGTTTTTTTACGAGAATTTTTTTTGCGCTTTCCCAAGTTAGTAAATCTGGCCCTTAACCTTTTACACTATATTTTTACTTTTTAGAAGGTTGAGAAGAAGGATAATTTAACTTTTAACACTGGATTCAACTTAATAGCAAAAAATTAGTGGTGGGCCGTTAACGGCGTTAACGCCGTTAACGCAGTGAGACTCTTATCGCGCGATAAAAAAAATGTCGCCGTTAATCTATTCTCAAAGTCGGGTTGGGAGCTGGGTCTATACTACGCAATCTATGATGACTTTCGCTTTGATATTTTAGCGCGGATGTATACATAGCTTCATTGCACTGTAGGGGAAGAGAACGAGATTTTTCAACTCGCGTGATTCGCGTCATTCGCGTGATTCGCGCCGCCTCATCATCTCATAACCAGGGCTTCATTCGCGCGATTCGCGCAGCAAGTAGGTCTATCGCGTCTTTGCATTCACTTAACATGTAAATCACTCGGCTTGACGCGCCATTCGCGTTTGGTCCGAAAACAACATAACGTTACTGTTAAATTACCACATCAAACGTGACGTGCTAACATGGATGCAGCTTTGAAGCCGCCGGGTTTGCTTTAGGGAAAGTGTATTTTTAAGACGCTTCCCACTGGAAACCTCGACAAGACTAAGGTTGTTTGCACCTTGTCCAATGTGGAATTGGTTTACTCTACGAAATTGGTATACATACAGTTAGTTTAAAAAAAAGACTTTCTCTCAACAGGTAGTGGTCTAGCTTTAGTTGAAACCAGTAACTTTGTATTGGCACCTAATGTATTATGGCTCCTGTATGACATATCGCTTGTTGCTCCCTAACTCTTTGTAAGTCGCTTTGGATAAAAGCGTCTGCTAAATGACTAAATGTAAATGTACTGTAGGAGCTCTTCCAGTCTCAAGTACCACCTATACGCAAAGCATCCCTTAGCTAATGCGGAATTAAACACAAGTACATCTTATTAAACATAATTTAATTTTCATCACAAATGATCATAGTAGAACAGCTTTCTCAAGCAGTTTGTGATGCATTTTGGAAACAGGAGATGAGCCCCTGGTCTAATGCGCCACCTGGCTTGAGAAACCCGTTCTCAAAGACTTACTTTTAGTCATTATTTGGGTAACACACATATTCTGAATGCCTTCGGCAGAATTCAAATGAGCCATTTTAATCTAGATTAATCTAGATTAATTCCAAGATTATGTGTATGCAGACAAGATTATGTGTGTATGCAGACAATCCTTGCTAAACGGAATGCCAACAATAATTGTTTTATCTCGATTTTGTTTTCATAATTGTTAGAAGCCTAAATTTAACTTGAAAATCGATTTGGATTAATTGGACGGCGCTTATTCATTTGATAACTATACCAATAAATGTATTCCAAATTTAAGATAATAGCAGTTCCACACCACAACAGTACAACCATAATAACACAGAGGAACGAAAGTTATTCAAATGTAAAGGGCTCAAGCTTTTAAAAGTGAAGCTTTAAAGCACAACTTTTGATTTTTCTGTCTATTTGTGTGGATGTTTAAACAGTTATTGCAATAATTATCTTTATTTGTATCATTGTGGGTGTAAATTGGGCTTTAGCTTAGGCAGTTGAATTAAATCTGGTGTCTATCCATTCATCGATGTTACTTTAAAATATTGAATATCTGTTCATGTAACACTACAGATACAAGTTTGACCTGTGTGAGACCTTGAATGTGATCCAAACATAACCTAATAAGCCTTATCAAACATTTACCATTATGACGGAGGAACACGTCCAGATTCTGTCAACGGCAATTTGGCAGGAAATGAGGATGGGTGTGAAAGAGAGAAAGTTAAAGATGAAGCGAGAGAGTAAAGACTTTAGCAGCATGTCCCCTGTGCCCTCTCAATATTAAATCAGAAGTGTTTCATTTCTGTGCCACTTAGCATCACAGAACACATTAACGACAATAATGACCATCTTCACACCGATAGTCCCGCCCCCAAACTCATGCCATTGGTCCGTAAAAAGGTGACACAGTTACCCTGTCTCGAACCAATTAAATACTTTACTGCAGGCCATGTAGACATTCAAATTAAACACTTGTGTAAGACGACCAAAGGCCAGAAACCTTCTGTACTCCATTTTTTTCCTTCTGCTCTTGAAAAGAACCTGAAAATGAATTTTAAAATCAATGTTAGCTCTCATCGGGTTTCAATAATTCAACACAATACTTTACTTGTTTATGGGGATTACTGTAGGTTGTTTCCTTGTTTAGTGGTTACAGGCAACATTTTAGATTTTGTTTCGCCAGGAACACATTTACCTTAATTTTAAACAGTTGTTTGGCACAAACCCAAGTGACAGTGTAGAGATTGATTACAGCACAGCTTTTCTTATTATGTGTATGACAGATGCTTTGGTACCCCTTTATTAATCTCTGCCATTCAACTGTACTCAGTTTACAATGACTGACTGAAATTTAAAACATTACTTGGATGTAAAGCAAAGCTTTATGTATCGACACATTCTGAGACAGACATTAGTGAAAAGCTGGTTCTTTCTTTGCTGCTGTAAACGTTTCCAGTCAATGTCAGAACATGGCTGGAGGGATTTGCTCCTATTCAGACACGAGGATCATTGAGGTCAGGTTCTGATGTTTGGTGATGGGGTCAGACTCGCAGTTGGCGTTCTAATTCATTCCAAAGGTGTTGAGATCTGGGTTTTGTTCAGGCCAGTCAGGTTCTTCCACACCAGACTCCGTGAAACATTTCTTTATGGACGTCGCTTTGTGTGCAGTAACATTAGCACACATGAACAAAAACTGTACGGAACATATGAAACAACTGTTATATACCTTATGACCTGTTTATAATGGTCACAGAGTGTATATTACTCAATTATTTCTATGCAGACAACTTGATTTTCTAGTCTTGATTCATTTCATTTCATACCATTCATTCTTTTTAAAATCTTGTTTTTAAAAGTTAGCTAGAGGATGAGCTAAAATGCTTCTGCCGTTTAACATTGTAGGATCTAGGGTCACTGTAATTACCCCTGAGAATATTGATTCCTCAAAGCTTATCTCACGCTCAAGGATAGCTGCACAAGTTCACAATCTTTCTTTAATGGAGGTGAGAGACGGTGTGTCAA
The DNA here is from genome assembly GCA_008369825.1 of Triplophysa tibetana. NCBI lineage: Eukaryota > Metazoa > Chordata > Actinopteri > Cypriniformes > Nemacheilidae > Triplophysa > Triplophysa tibetana. Next base: position 11,562,665 of record CM017904.1, on the reverse strand, counting down.
ATTCGGTTTGACAAAGATAAGATTCGTCAGTTTGTAAATGCTCCACTTAAAGAAAAGTGAAAACCTCTGGCGTAGGTTATTACCATTCATAAACTAGAAAAGAAGATTTAAATTGCAATTGCTGGTTTCCTTGAGACAAATGCACAGTATGAGACTAGCCCATTCAAAGAGCAAATTAGCCTGGCACACCAATTATCGTTTCACTTTTTCAGGGTATCAACAATCCGAGCCTGCGTGGACTCTGAATGGTTAACACGTTTTACTTATTTGCAAGAGATTCAGCCTTGTTCAGTTAACCGATGTAATTAAATATATTTCACTGAATGTAATAAGCGTAGGCTACCACGCAAAGTTGCTATGTAGTACTGAAGCAAAAATATTGGATCTCTTTTTCATCCAGGCTCCACTATTAGTGCACATCTTAAAAATGTCATTAAAATATTTGATTGACACCAGCTGGTGAACATTTTAGCTTAACAAAAAATATAGTTTTAAATTAGAAACACGAAACAGTATGCACATTAAAAAAGTTAATAAATATTAAAAACATAATATGATATTTAAATACATTTTATAGCAAAAAAAGAAAAAATATTAATAATATTAGATAATATTAATATATTACATTTTTAAATATAAGATATACAGGAAAACATATTTGTCATTAAAGCGACAGTTAACCAAATAATGGAAATTCTGTACCCTAATAACATCACTTTATAAAATAAAGTTTGAACCACTGGAGTCACATGGACTATTTTAAGGATGTCTTAATTTGCACTCTAAAATAAATTGTGGGAATGACAATTCTTGTCGGAATGACTTGAGGGTGACTAAGGATTTTTATTCTCGGGTGAACTTTTATTTCAAATAACACAAGTAACTATAAAAAATTGCTCAAAGGATTCTAATATTTATTCATTACTAATTTTCCAAAATTCTTCATAATTTTTATATTCATAGTGCTTCTATAGTTACTCAGCAGATGTGAAATTGGCAAATATCTATACAGTACATTTATACATTTGCATTGCGTACATTTTTTCCTTTCGTTTTGAGAGATCCACACAGACAAATTGATCTTAAGCAGCATTCCTTTTAAATAACCATATGATAGAAATAATCTCACATCTGAATTTTATTCCATCATCTAAATGTGAAAATCATCAGACTGTGGCATTCTCGTCAAAGCTGCGAATAGATAATAGGTACTTTTTGAAGCTGCTATCTGAGGATATGGGGCTGAAATGATGTTGCAGACAGACTAACAACCACTCTGCACAGAATATAAATTGAACTCTAAACTAAGACTGACTACAGCGCTTTTGATTAGTCTGACATTTCGAAACATCTGGAAGGACACGCCTCCCTTTTGTTTTGTCAGTCAACACACAGCGCTTTTGAAGAAGACACACCTTTTACTGAAGGACTTTCAAGAACATGCTTTGTAATTGGTCTGTTGTTCGAAGTGGCGTCTTCCAGTAAAACAAGTCCTTATCTCAGTGTTTCCATTTGATGTGGCACTACAAAGTGCCAGCTTCATAGACGAGTACTACTTTAAAAACAAAGTCCAGCTACTATCAACTAACCAATTCAGATTGCATCCTAATGGCTTCAAGGTTAATTTGTCATCATTGTGTTAGTTAAGTAGAAAAATGCTTAGTACAATGTTGCATATTTGGGTTTGTGGTGCAGGAAAGTCAACATGCTGGAAATGTGTGTTTTTATCAAAGTAAGATCTTACTCTATTTGTGCTTACGGACAAGTTATGGAAAACAGATGCAATTATTTATATTTCAGAATTCCCCCATAAATATAAAAATAAGCCCTATGTTGTTCCGAAATCGTGACCATTTTGCATGTAACAAGACAGGAGGATTGAAGAGAATTGTGTTGGTCGTTCCTATGTTTTTGTATTGTCCCTATTCAAATAAACCCATGAATAAATAAATAAGACGGGCATATAAGTTTGAATTTTGTTGAACTAATCCGACATGTGTAGAGACTTTTATTTTTTCTGGTGTAATATATTATTGTAAATGTTTTAAAGCTTCCATCCTGACTCTCTTTTTATCTTTCTCTTTTGCTACCTTGGTTTGACGCTGCATTTCGGCCAACCTCTGAAAACAGGTAAGACTTTACTCGCATGCCACTTCTCCCACTCCCTGTTAAGATTAAATCAGTTCCATCTACCGTGGTAAACAAGCCTGCTTTGCGGTATTTAAGTGGTTTGTCAGAGGCCAAAAGTAAAAGAAGCCATCAGTGTATTCGGTCGAGCTCCAGACTGCTGATTCATTTTGGCCACTCAAACTTGCCTCGTCAGCTTGCCGAGACATACAATGGCCATAAGAATCGCACATTTTATTTATGTCAGTGAAATCGCTGGGGAATTTATGTGCCGCTGTTATTCTGACCATTGGCACCACAGGAGCTATCCTATAAAAACACCCGGCAGGTTAACTTGCTGCCACGCCTTATGGCCTCCACATAATTTGAGCGGAGGTAGAAAAGTCTCGCTGTGTTCAGTGGGGCATTCTATCGTCTGGTGGTATGCAGGGACGCAGTCGTGTCGGAGCAGATGGATAAGTACAGGATGGTGGAGGGGGGTGAATGTGAGTCAACAGCTGAGCGAGTGGGATTCATCAACAGAGCGTGCAGAAAGGATTTGACAACTTCTTCGACTTTACATCAGTCAATAGCGGTGGTCTTATCACTCATAAGCCGAGACTGCTCAGTATGCATCACAGCTGTATTTACTCTAGGTAAAATTTATGTTGTTCGGTATGCTTTCCCCTGCCGAATGGATGTTTAATGGGTTTGCAAAGGTATTATAGGTAGCTGTCAATGGATTTGATTTGAAAACCACTGAGGACCCATACACATTTAGATTTAGTTTTTTTACCCACATGGGTTTGTGTCATATAGTGGGGTTCAGCTACCTTTCATTGATTACTTTTTGCTGTTTTATTTCAAATATGGTTAAACTATGGTATAGACTCTAAAAAAAAACATTGAATTAAAGGGCTCATGTGCCGCATATACGTTTTTTCTGTGTCTTTGGTGTGTTGCCCATGCATGTATAAGACACGTGAAATTGCAATAATTAAAGTGTTGGAACAAAAGATGAATTCTATCTGAAAGCGAATGTTCACCCAGACCTGCCTGAAACGCCTCGTGTAACCGCACCCACACAAATCTACGTCAGATCATGGTATGATTTGACTTAGACCGCGCAAATGTATTGGCAAGTAAGTACAGTGAGCACAATTTATTTTGAACTAGATGTTCCAAATATGGTAAAAGGCATTACATTTTTGTCACATGCTTGCAGTATTTGACCAATCACTGCGCACTGGTTAACTGGCCAATCATAGCACACCTCGCTTTTTTCAGAACAATGGGCTTTGTTAAAGATCCATGTGTTTCAGATAGAAGGGGCAAAGAGTAGATACAAACATGCACGATAATTGGAAAATACAGCGTTTTTGAATCTCAAATCGTGTTTACACAATGCATTACATGTACAATGGTTTATTTGATCCAAAAAACAACCTAACCCAACAGCGGGTTGAAAATGCGATGCGATGTGTTTAAAAAAGATATATCCCAACTCAACTCAACTTTATTTATATAGCGCTTTTTACAATTTCCGTTGTTACAAAGCAGCTGTACATGAGACTAATTGACTACAAGTAAAACAACTAAAGTCATTTACCTGTTAAAACAAGAAAATGGTGAAAACACAAAAGACAAACATACAAATGCTCCACACACACAATATGCATACATAGACATACTTAGACACATTGACATAGACGCACACACGCATCTTATCATTTATCGACTTTAAAATCATTGCGATATCCGATGATATCAGGAGTGTTTCACTTATCGAAGGCACGCTTGCACACACACACACAAACAGACGTGCGCACACACAGGCGCTTTTATGATTGTAGGATAATCTGACAGGTTATTTACACTGTAAATTTATTTTATGTGTTTATTTTAAAATGGTATGACTGTCTGACAGGGTATTTGGCATTGTAAGATCATCCTACCTGTTTATTTTGTCGTTTAGATTAAATTAAGTTTTGCCCCCTTGGTACGAAAATCTGACTGGGTATTACAATTCGAACACCGGTACTGCCCACGAGCGTGAGGTTTGCTTTGCTGACACAGCTCGTCTTTTTCTTGGTCTCTCTGTGCAGTGACTGGCAGAAAACAGCAACACATTCAAATAAATGTATAAATAATTTAATAAAACAGCGTTTCCAAAATTCTGTCACTGTTACTTACTGCCTGGGCATATGAACATTAACGCTCATGCTAAAGCCTACATCGTATGATAATGTTATAACGCGTATTTTCGGTTATCATCAATTATCGTCTGGTATCTGTCTGTAGTAATCAACATCGGGATACTTGCGAGACATCGGCGGTACACGATAACATCGTCACATTGCCAAGCCCTTGTGTAGTATATTTAGTCTCATACTTATATTGTTTTTCTTTTTGTGATCTTCATAATCATTGCTCGCTGTGTGCCTCGTAGCTTCAGGTCTTACAAACTTCAACAATGCTAATTGTTTAGCAGCACCTCCCAGTTGGATACGTCAAGCTAATGGTGAATTCTAAAGAAAGGCTAGCAAAGAGCATCCCTGGGCTGTTGACTGAATGATCAATGCACACTTTGAATACACACTATCATTTGTTTCCTTCAAAAGCCCTTCTCCCCTCCCTGACTCCTTTGCGATTAAATGCTTGTTTAGAGGCAAAAATGATGTTGCTAATCAAGAGTATAGTTTCATAGTCAAATCCCACCACACTTAAAATAACTCACTGCCAAGGACATAGAAAGAGTGTGAGAGACATTAAAGTAGAAACATCTCACTTGAGAAAAGCCAGTATAGCTCTTTGCATTTTTGTATCAGATGGAACTTTAGTGTAGTATTTTCTGCTATGTTGAGGTGATCAGGACCTCATGGGGCATGTGGCCAACATTGAGGCTACATATCTATAGAATATAGCAATGTAAGGGAGGCATTGCTCCCTTGAGCCCTTGCTAGCTGTCAATCAGAGTATTTTTAAACTGTTTGCATTCTCAGTGGAGACTGTTAACTGCAGTTATAGATTTTTCAGTAATGCTACATGAAGGTCAGTCTTGCTTGAAGGAAATGTCTGTATTGTTTTAGACGCCTTAGAATCCTTCTACCTTCAGATACAGCTAAGATCCAAACATGGGAATTGTTAAAAGCTCTACTTTACCATACACATAGTATAAATAAAATGAAATTCAACATATGACATGAAGTATACATATTATATAGATTTTTCATAATGCCCTCAAGCTGTCAACTCTTAGAAGTACCCCAAAAATGTTTAACGGAACAGAACAGTAGCTCCTATAAGACCTCAGAGTTTTGTTCGGGACATGTGATATGAGGAAATTTGGTTATGAGACAGACACTGCCAATGGTGAAATGTTATTGATGTACTCCCTATTGGTGCCCTACTCGGTCAGAGAGCTGCAATATAGGTGAAGATTTCAGTCAGTTTATCACAGAAAGCTAAACCATGACTTGACCCAGAATACAGAAGCACAACATTTTTGGTCTTTCATTGCTACTAATATACCTTCCAGGAAAGAAAATTGATACACACAGCCCTTCCTAGTACTGTGAATAGAAATGTCAGATTACAAACTTATTAAAATGTTCAATTAAGTTCCATCAATGTGCATTACATCATACTACGCATAACTGCAATATTGAGCTCGGCAGTCGCATGACCTATTCTGTTTACATCTCCATACTGGCAAGGCAGTGACAGCAGGGAGCGAATATGAAATGAATAGTGCCAGCATGAGTTTCAAGGCAACAGAGTTCACAGCACACTTTATTTCAAAAGACATAGAACTGTACATAGCAAAACTTAATAGATTAAACATAACAGATCCCTATAACCCCCCGGGGTGCTTTTAACATGTATCAATAAAGAAACGGATAGCTTTCCTGACCTGCAGGATCCTAATATCTACCTCATCAACTTTTCATTATCCTACTCCGGAGACTCTTTAACAGCTTGGAGTGGAAAAATGTACGAGAATTTTGTAATGGATATTCAACGTTGGAGTCTGCTTGCTTTAACCTGCTTTGTCGTCATTGGAAGGGTAAGTCACCTGTGTTGTTAGCTAACGTAATCGACCCTAGCTGTCCTTGTTTGTAGGTAGCCAGCATAGCTATATCACTGATCTTGCAGGTAAACCTTTCCCCAAAAAACTAAATGACCCTCCATTGAAGCCATGGGTGGTATTCAGAAACGATGAGGTTGTGATAGGAGCCCACTGCGATTGCACAGCTGGCCTAGGCGAGTGCTGCTCTCAGGTGTCTTGTTTGGGATTGGGCAGCATATTGCGTGGCGTCAACCTCCGGAGCTCTATAATATCCATTATAATACCATATATTCTGTCTCTTTGTTATTCATACTTATCTCTTTACTTCATTAACCACTGCTTAAATGTATGTAGAGCTGCTTAGCAACAATACAAAATTGTGAAAGCGTGATATAAACAAAATTTAGTTTAATTAAATTATGCTTTATTTAGTGCTTTTTGGATCTTGATATCTCGTGGTCATTCCAAACTGATGCTTTGTTGTATACAGGAAAGAAACGTAGGCTATACCCTGAAAACAAATAACAGCATAAATCTTTGTATTAATACATTAAAGATGTCAAAAAAACACCTTTCCTATTTTTATGGGTGAACCATTGCTTTCATTTTATTTATTTATGTTGCACCCCCGCCATAGAGCGATGCCTTTGCTCACCCATCCATACCTCATCTGTGTGAGACAACAACAACAAAACACACTAGCTCCCTATGGGACGTAGACTAGCTGTCCCCAGTTCTTCTGCTGCCTGTCAGGTGCATCCAGATGTGTTCCGGCTACGTGTGCCCGTTCCCCAGCTGGGTGCCGTGCAGTCAGTGAGATGTGGTTTCCTGGCAACACACATCCGAGAGGTTTGAGCAGTCCACAGTGAGAGACAGTGGAAGTGAGGGGGCCTTTACTATCTAAGCTGAGCATAGGCCTCGACGACACACCGCATTTACCTCGGCTGAGCCCCCTGTGGTCGGGCGCTTTCCAGGCAAACGCCCTTAGACTTGATGAAAGCAGAAATGTTTAACATGTGAGAGAGCTAGCACAAATAGTCCGGAACCTGAGCTTGTTTTTGAGTCCTTTATCACTGAAGCACTGTGGATTGCATGGTGACTGGTTAATGCGATCATTTTAAAGATAGACCAGCGAACGGGTGTCCTCCAGCACTCATGAGAGCTTTTAAAGAAGACACTGAGGTTTGCCGTCCTGTTATGTTAGTCAGCTCCAATTCATTCCTTTATTAAGTAACCTTGACATAACAATAGATTTTGTTTACACCCCCAGCATACAGTACATTCATGGTCTTATTGTGTTTGATTCATCTCTACATGTGTTGCCAAGGATAAAATGCATGTCATAATGTGTCAGTGCATGAGCACGTCCTGCTGCGCCACTGACAATGTGAAAGTCTTCAGCATATGCTGTGACTGGTGTCATATGCTGTACATAAACCTTACTCACAGCCTTGATTTGCACGCGGTGGCATTTTAAGTCTAGAAGTCTTGTGGCACCAAAGACTCGATAGAAGGGATAAAGACTGATCTGTCTGGTTACTGATTTTTGCATGAGTGAAGCTGAAATGAGGGGCACCGTGAGGCTCCCCTGGGCATGTTTGATGTGCACATTCAAATTCAGATTTCTCGTGTCTGCTGAAATGAGTAAAAGAGGCTTCACTTCCAGAGTTTTGACAAGATGAGTAGAGGAATTGTATTTGCCCTTCAACCAGCACTGATGCAAGAATGAGTAGTGAAGACGGATATTCTTTGTATTCGTTGTAACCTGTGCTCATGGAAAGGTCTGCCCAGAACTGCGACTGCAGAAAAACATAACATTTTTCACAGAACTCCAGATGCTTCCCATTGCATGGTCATGTATTAAAAACCTAATATATGTTAATAAAAGATTATTGAAGTTATTCTGATAATGCTTTCAGCTACCTGGATGGAACACGGTATTCCTAGCTCTGTTTCACACGTTACCATGTTTTTTACACACAATCATATTCCACTTTGGCTAACTTGTGAGACTAGGGCTATCCGTCTACCTTAATCCAGATACGTTTGATACAGAGTTTTCGTTAAAAAGCACTCCTCGTCCAAACTAGCATTCTTCAATGGTTTTTCCAAAAATTTCATACACAAAACGTTTGAAAAGGCTTGCATCCATGTAGTGCACATTAGTTAAAGTTGTGACAACTTAGAGAAAAGCTAAAGAGTTGTATTTAATTAATGTACAGACAATGTGGTGGAGCTGCTGCTACACAAGACTATAACGTATCAAAAGGGAGTGTAAATGTCTGTAAAAGATTTTCCTTACCAAATTTTCCCATTATGGAGAGCCTTTTCAAAAGTTAACTTTTCCAAGTTGTCATAGTTTGAAGTCTTTTTCTCTCGGTTTGTCCACACGGAGACTGATTTCAAGCCACCTCCATGTTGAAATCAAATGCAAGGCAGATAGATCCGAAAAGACAGATAAACTGCAATGGTTTGGACAACCAACCTGGAGCTATTAAAACAATTTATGATCTGAAAATGTGATATTATAAGCAAAGGATCCCTGTCACACGAGCTATTTTATTTGACCACTTTAGCCGTACCATCACTTTTTATTCACTGTTTAAGCTGCCATAAACAGGTTTCATTCTCTCACACAAAGCCAATCTAACGTTGTTTTTAAATGCATCATTTGTTTAGTCATGTAACAGACACTCAATGGTAGTCACAACCATTGCAGTTTATCTGTCCATCCTGTTTTCATCCCACCTCTGCCTCGCTTTCAACATGACAGCGGAGTGAAATCAGTCTGTTAGTGTGAACAAGGCCTTCATTTAATCTATGTATTTTGTTGCATGAAACATCAGGTATATTAAGGGTTTAGTTAAGGACTAGATTCTTTTATGAATGCAGCTCATCTTATAATGCGGTAAAATGACCTGAATACTGCAGGTCCTCCTTAAGTTACTTCTAATAGAACAAGAGCACAAGATAAATTGGTTTAGTCTGCCCTTGTGGGGCAGTGACATTCATTCCAGTCAGAGCTTCAGTGTTTAAAGTGTCAACATTAGACAATCAAGAGAAGGACAATGTCATTTTCATGAACTTATTTCAATACTTAAACAAAATAATAAAAGAGAAGGATATATAAGGAATAAATCAATTCTCTGGGATCTTTAACACATCTACATTATCTTTATTCGACTGGAAATGCAATAATTATTGTTTTCAAACAGGATTCCTGAACTTCTACCATTTGTCAAACACACAATCTTTTTTTTCAGTCAGTTTTGCTATGCCCGGCTGGCCTGTGTTGCTCAAACAAACAGAGCTGTTTTTCGATTTAACCAGGTTAAACCGATGCAGAGGATACCTCTGTCTAAAATACTTCATAATATCAGCCCGTAATGTTGGCAGTCAAGTCACGCCCCTGGTGAGTGATAGAGAATTAGAATTAGAGAAAGAGAGAGACAATGCCACACCTGTCCAGGGACCTGGTGGGAAGTGGCTGGCAAAGAGCCCCCTGCGTCTGTCTGGGACAATCAGCACAGGCGGTGGGCCGGAGTCTTCCATTTAACACTGATGTGTGCAGAGAGGAGGGGGTCCATGCGTCCAGCCCATAGTACTCATCTTGCTTGATAAATCACCATTGACAACAGGCAGGACGTACTGTAGAGATGGGGCAGAAGGTGAGATGGAGAGAGGACGTGGGCTGAGAACACATTGACACACATCCCGTTTAGGACTCGCAGGAGTTTACAGTAGCTCGCAGGTGATGTCGAGGAGATCGTTGGTTTGAACAAAGAATGTCACTTCATCATTATGTTCACCGTTTCCACCGTTATGATGTCAAGAAGGTTTTGGCTGGTTTTGTGGTAATAGCAATTCCGAATGTTGTCTGGAAGAGTAGAGAATGCATATAGCCATGATTGATGTCTGAGGATGTTTATTTTTACAATATTTGCTTTTAATGCTCCCTTAGGTTTTATAAAACCATCAGAATTTGCATAACATCTGTATGGTACATATGTACCAAACACTGAACCATTAGTGATTGGTACCTTTATTGTGAAAATTATTTTGCAAAAACTACAGTGTATCAGGGAATAGGAGTTTTATTTGAATATACAAAAAAATCCACAAAAAGCTAAAAGCTCAAAGGAAATGAAGCATACACAGACTACAATTTTGTCAGTTATTAATATTTGTTGATTCTCGCTTGTGGTAATATATCTATTAATTCTCCTGGGCCTTTAACTTATAAGCTTTGCAAATAAGCTATCTGCACTTTTTTGCTAAGACTCCTTCAATTCTTCTCAAAGTTGACCTTTAGTTTACACTACAAGTAAATGCAAAATGAATGTTATTTTTGTACTAATACAAATGAATAAAAAGCAATAATGTCAATCATCGTTGGCCAGGGCTGTATGTGCCTATCGCTTGCATATGGTAACATAGAAAATGATTTATTGGCAAAAAGTTCTTAAAGGCTACCGATATTTTTTTAGCTTTTTGCGACCATTTGCAGAGACCTGTTACTGTGTGTGATGTTATAAGTTTGATCATATTTTTTGACAGTCAGTATAGGGATATTTTCAAAGAACACTTTTCCCACCACCGCGCCGAATCATTCTCGTTGCTTAATTGTACACACGGTTATAGAACCGTCCTGAAAATTCCCAGCCGAGAACAGATGGATGGTGCCGTGTCTAACCTGGCTCAGGTGGAAACAAAACTATAACCGTTTCAGACTGTGCTTTCAACCGTTCGGCGCGATGGTGGAAAATCGCTCTAAGTGTCCTTAAAATTCCATATAAATAGCTGGTACCACTTTATAGTAAGGTAGTATTTCTTAAGGTTGTGTTAACATTAGTTAATACATGAGCTTACATGAACTAACAATGAACAATACTTTATAAATAAGTTGTTAATTTCAGCAATTACTAATAATAAATGCAGAAAAACTATATTGCGCATCGTTAGCCAATACTTTGACTTATGTCAACAAATACAACCTTATTGTAAAGTGTTACCATACCGTACATCCAAAAGGGTTACACAATATATTTCCCACAGACTGTTTTCCACCATTGGGTTGACTGTATGTGAGGTGGGGAGCAATCTGCATGTGTCGCAGTGAGTTCTAGTCTTCTGAAGCGTTCAGGTATTGACATCAATACTGTTTGAGGCCTGAAAATCGATCACCAGTTTTCGGCTTTTTTTTATGAACTCCCCACTGCACTTTTACTCAGCTCAATATCAACAGCCCATTTCTGCACTTCCTCCAGCTTTTAAAAGAGCTTATGTAAATAATTAATTCACCATGAAATAATTAATAAGACAATTTTCTTCAGTATTTGATAATGGAGGAGCTAAAAACTCACAGGAGAGGAGCTAGTGGGATATACTTTCCACTTATTCTTTCGGCGTCTGTCGCTTTCAAAATCTGCATGTGCACATATTGTTCATCCTTATCCACAGTACAGTGGATAACATACATGCATTTTTGAAAAGGACATGGATTAAACATGAGATACAGCTCACATCTGTACCTGCAAACATATGGCTACACACTCTTTACTGTCCACATACACCATGACCCAGATGGACAGTTTAGAAAAATTCTGCCTGTAATGTCCTGTTACAGTCATGTTCAGGAGTCCTGCAGCCCTCTGCTGGCATTATACAACTCAGAATCATTTGAACACACACACACTCAAACTGGCATCTCCCAGCATGCACTTGGGCAACCATGCAGACAGTGAAACTACCACTGAGTCTCCTTCGGGTAAATGTCAATCCACGTCTTGTGCTCTAGGTGATCTTTCAGTTGACAATGACTGATATAAAACTGACAGATTCTGTCAACACGTACATCTGCGCTTTGTTTCTCGGGGACTCATTGCCAAGGCCATGTTCATGGTGGCTCCTTTGGTCTTCTAGCCGGCTAGTGAGCTTCTTCTACCCTTTTTCCAGCTGTTTTCTGTCTGTTTTTGAGGTGATATCCAAAGACGCCCTTCTGATGCTTATTGTTATTCCTATAAACCTTAAAGGGATGTTTTTGTTTCAAAGCTGGTTTAGCTTTGTGTGGAGGCTACCACAGAAATGTATTTTGACTTGTCCCTATTTTTTACTGCAAAACTTTTGGTAAGGCACCTACAAACAAGAGATACTCCACAATTTATCTTTCAGCGTTGGAAAAAAACAGCACAGCATGTGAAAGAATGTGAAAGGGCTTTGCTATTCAGGACCTGGTCTTCTCAGCAGATCCAGTAAAACGGACTGCTTGAGGCACTTGTGGTTAGTGAAACAGCAGTGCATATAGCTTGTCTAATGTGGTTATCAACATCCAGAAAGCTGTGACAGATGGTGGACACCAGAGATGCAAACCAGTCATACTCAACACTTATGGCTTTCATTTTAGCGCTAAAAGTATTCTTAAAGGAGCCAGTCTCTGTGTCAGGAGCAAACTGTTATGGTCTGTTTGTGCAGTCTGGGTATTTTGGACTACCTGTACCCATGGAGTACAAATGGATACAGGTTGAAAAACAGCCCCATGTGGTACAAGTCTATATATAAGCAATGAAGGAACCCCAGGAGGTTTAGCTCAAGAGTTTATTACCTGAAGCAAAAGCACACGGTTATTTGCAGGTTTATTAAATGGCTCTGCTTTAATGCATTATGAAATATGGTTTAATGGCCGAACTTACAATAAAATCTCCACATTATTCATTGTAATTAGGTTGATTAAAATGTACTTTGTTAATGCGGGAACAGCAGCTACCATTCGAAAGCTGACACACGCGCGGGCTGAATGTAATCCATCACTGGTCGTTGTCGCAGTAGCGAAATGAAAAGAATGATAAAACAGACGTCCATTTTTCGTTTTTCATTTCCTTTGGAGAAACCACACCCACGTGGCTGTCTGCAGGCATCGACGGAGAGAGGAAGGTGGAGAACGCGTTAGATGATGAACGTTCATCCAAATGAAACATCTCTTTAGTCCCCGGGTGGCTGCGTGAGGGCTCAGTATGAGGACGGAATAAATATGCAGCAGGCGCTGGGAAGACTACCTCTGTTGTGCTTTACCGACTGTGGCTTTTATCATTTTTTATTATTCATATTATTTGTATGATGCATTAGTGGGTCTCCCTTGGTATTATAGCCGCGTTCACCAGCCGCCCCCTTTTCATGCGGCTCTCTAGTGGCTGTGGGTGCAGGCGTGTAAAAGCCTGCAGCGTTTTCAAGTGTGATTTTAAACAATGCCCCGGGTCAGGAAGATGGAGGAAAAACCATAAAGATAAAAATGCAAAGTGGTTGAGTTTTTATGTTCCTCCTATGCTTTGGTTTTGTTTGGTGCCTGGATAGTTTGTTTTCTGCCTCCTGGTTTTGTTGACATGTGCCAACGCTACTCTATGGGATCTGCAGTGTGTTGTCAAAGTTATGGGGTTATGAAACACGGAGCAATTCCACTGCTTTAGAAATACCTCTTCCTGTTTTTTTGTAGTCCAAACGTAAAGATCTTTGTTTAGATAATCGTTTTAATGCACTGTAATACTAAAGAATTTCTCATTTTAAGACCATTTTCATATCAGTGTCTCAATTGTAGATCAGCAGTGCATGAAACTCAGTAAATGTCTAATGAAACATCATTTTTGTATGAAAGTACCTTCTAAGGTAGCTTGTGCAGACAGGCATGTCACGTCTAGTGATCTAGAACAATTTCTAGTGAGCTTTAGGCATGAATAACCAAAAACTAATTGACTACAGCAAATAAAATGGGAATGAATAAAATAATAAATAAAATAAAAGTATGTACTCCATCTCACTGAATTTTTCAACTAACCGTTTCTCAACCATTGTACGCAAAGGATTGTGGGATATCATAGACAGTGACATAACACAGAGTAATCAAAGCATGTCAAAACATGCCTTGCTGAATTCCTGTCTATACTGCGTCAGTATGCAACTTTGTTTCGATTTCAGATCTAACCTCAGTCTCCCAACCACCGGCCTTCCTTTGTCCAGTATGTTTCATGTCAATTGGATGAGTAATAAGAAATCATGATGTTACCCTGAGTGACGTGGCAAAATGGGCGATAATGTCATAATGAGTGATGATCTTATAATGGGTCATGATGTCAAAATAGGTGACAATTTTATAACGTGCAAAAATAAATCGCTAATAATTTTGATAATTAAAACACTTGCTATTCTGAGGCTCTGGTGTTTGCCTATTTTCTGATGTACGAAATATATTTTAATTAGCTTCTTATAGCTTCTGTACTGTAGGTATTATTGTTTGGATTTAATTTCTCCATGTCGGGTAATCAAACTGTGTGAACCACTGCTTACATACTTGAAACCATCAAAGTTGTGCGTTTTGATCGGAAACTAAAGTAGACCTGTTTGGACGAGATGCTAGTGATAAATTGGAACATAAAAAAAGTGATAGCATTTTCTGCCCTGTGGTTATGTGCTTTATAAATGTTTATGTTACATTATGTTTTAATATATTGCATGCAAGAACTATATCTTAAACTTTAAGTTAGCAATTGTGTTTGACTTTTTTTAGAGGCAAAATATGCTGAAAAATTATTAGTCATGCTTAAAATGTCATTCAAATATGTTAATTTCTTCTTTTCTGATGGAATTCAGATCAACTGCGGGCTTGCTAAAATAAATGATTTAGTCATTGAATATCTAACAAAATGAGCCAGTAATTTACTTTGATCTCATTTCTCATTTTTATTTTTGACAAGTTTTCAATATTTTGAAGGTAAAACATTAGGATCAAGATGATCCTTACATTTGACTCAGAACTTTCTCAGCTCAACAATCTCATCTTAAAACTCACGTAATATATCTCTGTGATTGTTTGATCATTAGTGACTGTTCGGCAGTCTTGCCTGCATAACGGCAATAAACAGTGGAGTGCAGAAATGTGAGGAAGGTTTGCTTTTCACAGGCAAAAAGTAGCTCAGAAATGTTCATTTTCATATCTTTCCTTTTATAAATCCCTTTTTTGCATGTATTGCGGCCAGGGGCCGACTAATGTTGGTGTGATGAGGCAGAGAGTGAGGTGCTCATTAAGCAGCCCGCGGGGGTCTCTGGGTGTCTGCATATATGTGCGTGTGGGCTAAGACCCCTGGGGGATTTATAATCATTCCCATTATTAATGGCATGTACTGCTAGCCCAGAGGGTGGAGACTGGGGTGAGAGTGAGCTTCATTCTGTTTGCGTGCCTTCTCAGGAAGACCAGAATTATTTTTCACTAGCGTGATAAGCTAAACAAAACTATAGGATATACAGAACGGACAATAAATAGAAGAAACCCTAAAGAAATACCATAAGTCACCAAAGTCATTAAAGGGGCGATGAATTAAGACCTCAATTGTAACCCGAGCTTTTGTTATATAAGCGGGAATCGTATACAAGCGAACATCCTGTAAGAGTCTGAACTGAAAACGCCCTTGTTACGGAAATTAGAACTGTTATTGACAGCAGGCTCACTGAACGCCAGGTCCTGGAATGCACTTATGTATGATGTCATTGATAGGTTGAACACCGCCTCCACAAAAACTTCTCTAGCCCTGCCCAGTGGTTCCTGCATTACAGTCATGAAGTAAAACAAGTTGCGGGGAACCAGATAGAGCGAGCGAGCAATAAACATGGCGTTAAAGATGGCAAAATATTGTGGAGTCAATGCCTGGTTGTGGAAGAACACAGTAGCAGTATAACCTTCCTTCAGATTCCGACATAAGTAATGCTTGGTTGAAGCTTATTCGGAAGAGGTTCCATGCAGCATACGTGGGTAAAACATTACCACGGATTCCTTTATGAACAAGGCAGAGGATGACGATGGATTTGCGTGAAGACTAAAATTAAAAAGCAGTGCTGTGCCGTCAATATTGGATCCGATAGGAATGGCACAGCAATCTTATGCAAGTACAATATTTTTGTACAATGCGTCACTATTTTTTGTTAGAGATCGCTTGATGTGCCCTGAGCGCTTTTCGCAGAAGATTAGTATTACCTGGGGACCTCTAGTCATTTGCTTTACTTGCAGAGGCTGTCTGTGATTTTATTCTATGCAAATCGTTAAACACCATACAACTATAGGCTACACAAACTGTACGCAATCACAGCAGTGGGTGTTTACTTGCAAGTCTTCATGGCGGAATGCCCCTTCAAACCAATCGTTTGTCAAACAGGCCTCAAAAGCCTGGGTAGAAGATAGCCTGTTACTTATTGATTTGATGTTTTTGAATGTAAAAGCCACGCAAACGTCATAAGTAGACCTCCTACAACAGTATAAAACTATAGACAAGCCCAGTTCATCACACCTTTAAATGTTTTTCATAATTTACTCACCCTGAAGTCCAGCTTATATTGAATTAACAGTGTATGTGAAGTTTTCTTTCCACACAGTGATGGATAGGGATTAACAATGTACAACCAAGATATAAAACAAGTAGATTGTATGTAGATTGAAATAGCTCATTCTAAGGTAATAAAACCTAATGCTTCCTTATGTATGGTTTTTATACACTTCTGAAGACATAGTTATGTATATTGTATTCCATTTCTGTCAATTGATCCTCCTATAAAACAGAGATGTGTATGGATTGACTGGTTCTCGGCATGAATATGGCCTGAGATGCGGCATGGAATGGCGTTAAGAATGAATAAAACAAACAAATCAATTGATCCTCTAAAAAATCACACATTGGACCTTTACAAGGATTATAGTGTAAACTATAAAGCTTTATGCAAGAGAAATACAGTACCAAAATTTTAAAGTCAAGATTTCCATCAAAAATCGAATTTGGACCAAGATCTCTGATTTGTCACTGTTGGTTCTCCATGTGTCTCATTTCCCCTATGATTCGTACAACTTGAGAATGATTTCATTTTTGGGTGACATATTGCTTTTGAAAGATCCAGAAAATCCAGTTTTTAAAATTCCCTTATCACGGCCAGAGGTAAAGAAACAACTTTGCTTCCTAAAAAGAGTTATTTCACCCTGGTGTGCAGTATTTGTGTATACCAGCCGTCTGACAAATTATAGTGTTTTCTTTGTAGTTTCAAAAATGCCATCTTGTACTTGGTTTCAAGGTAATCCTCTGTATAATATTTAGACAGTGTTGTGCACTGTTGCCACCTCGGGCACACATCAAAGACTGCTTAGCATCATCCTCTGAAAATCCTCATACTATTAAGAGACTAATTGTGCGTATTATGTTTGTTTATTTGTGTACAAGGTCAACCGTATGCTCAAATCGCTTGTGCTTTGTTAAATAAGATCATCAAATCTCTACACATGAATCATGTGATGCCATACTCCCTAGCATGTTGCATGTATATTTAAACACTCACATCAGAAGGAAGTTTTGCATGTATTGTCTTTGCGTGTATGAAGTCTGAGCAAGACTTAGATCCTTTCCCGGCGAGCCAGCAAATGGGGATTAGTCACAGAAACAGCAAACTGAACCCAAAGCATACAGCCGTTTCACAAAGACGCCCGATAATAAACAAATTCACCCATCTCGTACACAAAATGATTTCTCTACTATGCTTTGTTTTGGCACATGCATAATCGTTTAGAGCTCAAAGCGTCTGTCTGATGAGTCCCGTTTCTTTTTTCTGTCTTTCTAATGATCAGAGTGGTCTACAGAGATTAGCGGTAGTCGAGATATGCATACTCCCAGTGTTGAGATGACACTCTGTTTTGAAGCTCTTTCGCTTCTCGCCAACTCATTAGTTTAATTAAGTAATTAACGAGTGAGGTGGTGTGCTGGCTGGCAAATTCTCCAAGGAGCGAGTGTTGTTTTGTTCCATCTCTAGGGTCTGGCGTGAGCGCCGTGAAACCGGTAGTCAGATCTGGCAGATAAAATGTGGCATTGCGCTAAAATGATTCATACCAAAAGCACGAACCCGATGTCCCCTGTGGATGAAAGGCCCTCTGGAAGCATCAAAGAGGCTGTAAAGATCCTGTGCTGCTATTAGTTGAGTAATTATGAATAGTGTAGAAAATCTGCGAGCATACCTTCAGTATCTTGTGTGTTATTATAGGAGACTGTGTACTAATAAAGACTATTATTTTCTCATCTACCTCGACTTTAAATGGATGCAGATGTTTTCTTGGCTGTAAAATATAGGCGAGTATACATTTTAATTGCCTTTATAAGGTGTCTGTGCGCATCTCGCGGTGGACAAAAGAAAGTGGGTGCCAAAAGATATAATTAAGTTGTGACTAATACAGTTAAACAAATACTGCACTCAAAAACCTTGTCAGCACAGGCATCAAGTCTAATTTGTTTTGATGAAGTTGTTGTTGTCCAGCATTGTTGATGTGACATTTTAGTAAAAACTTTAAATATAAAATCTCACAGAGAGAACTTTTTACCAGCATATTGAACAGTCTGTTTATATTTTAATTATAAACTAACTTAATTCCTGTATTTTTTCATAAAACAAGACTCAGAATCTTGGGTTACTTTCCTTGTCAAGGTAATGAATCTTGATGTAAGAATCTTGTTAAGGCTTTACTAGAGAATAAGACAAAATTCTTTGCAAGAAGCTCATTTTTGCAGAGCCAAAACCAAAAAATATTGGTACATACACAAGTATTCGATTTTAAAAGTGAGAAAAATATATGCGTTATCGATGTGACAAAAAAGGGATTAACATTTTCGAGAAACAACATACTAGGATTTCTGTGAATAAAAATGAACAAACCAGAAGCAATAATACCAAAATAACGCAGAAATGATGGCTCTTTATAGATCATAAAACAGTTATTTTAATTTTCATGTGCCGGATTATTTGGACCGTTACGGATGTGGCACTTGTGTTATGGATGTGACAATTTACTTACCTGACTTAAAAAACACTAAAATGCTCTTAAAGTTTCTAGTTTCCTTAGCTTAAGCCAGGACTATGCCATAGTTAAATTATAACATTTAAGTTGCTTTTATTCAAATGCCTTTGATAAATATTACTGAAATATTACTGATAAATATTGATAAATATTATCTTTGACAAACGATGGCAATGACATATTCTAAGATATGTCAGGGCAATTTATTTTCAGTTAAGACAGCTCAAACTTTTATTTTAGTCTGGCACTAGTCTTAAACCTTGTCTGTGTCTGTGAAAGACTTCCCATGGGTATTTAAACCACCAAAAACAGACTTCTAACCATCAGAAGTACGGAGAAAACCTTTTCGTCTTAAGGTTGACATTTACATGGAATAACTCAGTTAATGAATACAAAACTACTGTGTGACTCTACAGGCACAGAAATATAGTGCAACAGGTATTTGGGACACTTTTATGATACTTTAGAGTCATTCGGTGAGTATTAACAGCATGAGTTCCCCTTTTTATTGTGTACAAAATTAACAAATTCTTTAAAATTTTCCTATTGTGTTCCAAAGAAGAAGTCCTCTCCAAGAACAATAAATAAATGACCCCATAATTTCGATTTGCTGATGCCCTATCCCTTTAAGGCTTTTCACAGACAAACTCTTAGTATGACATAACTTCCTGTGGAGGAAAGGGATGTGGTAGGGGAGATGGAGAGAGACAAAAGGCAATAGAGAGAAAAGCAGACGGGTGATAAACGATGTAGGAATGGGAGCGGTGTGCCTTAGCTTAGAATGGTAATGATGACAGCCATAAGAAGACGAATAAAAGTGCAGTTTCATGTCACTGCGCTGATTTATGAATCCTACAGCACAGCAGGAAGGAGAAAAAGTGCCTGCATGTTTCATTGAGAGACACACACGTTCTTTCTCTCTCATACACACATACACATTTAAATTGATTGTTTATGGGAAGTCAGGGCCTGGTGGTTCTTCGAATAAACATTTACAAGAATTAGAATATTATACTCAACCTGCCATAAGTAAGTTATTATCACAATGTCAGATCGTTGCTTTATGAGACGTACCAAGGAGAGCATCTTTGCATTGTCCCGTGGACCGTACATAATGAAGAATCTCATTGCAACAATAATATCTACAGAAATGTACTCGCTTTGCTGTTAGGAATCCTTCTTCTGACTTTGTAGGACACACAATGTCAGGGCTTTTGAATTCATGTGCTTTTCAAGTCATTTTATATTCTAAAGACTTACCTTATATACCGTACCTCTCTGCAGTAGGTAAAGACGTCAGTCTTTGAGGAGTTAACCTCAAAATATTGAATATACTAGCATTGTAACATTTTGTCTCTCAGAAACCATACCTTTATTATCGCTGTATACTTTATAGACCAAAAAGGACATTTATTTTATTATTTATTCATTTTGATGTCATTCCGAACCTGCAGAACACAAAAGAAGATATTTTGAAGAACGCTGGTAACCCAACAACACTGGACCCCATTGGTTTCCCCATTGATTAAGTCATATATAGGTTTTAAATGACATGAGTGTGACTTAATGATGACAGAATTAATATTTGGGTTTAAGGGTTCCGCGTTGCACCTCTGCATATATACAAAACATAAAATGTAGCACCCCTTTTAACTGTTCATTTAAAGGTAGAGTTTTTTATGTTTTGTATACCTGTAGATGTACAAAAAGGACCCTTAGGATGAAAAATACAATTTTGTAATCTTTTCTGACATTGTAGGAATTTTTAAGCTGAACGTCTAATATCTGACCATTATCTGTTTAGGCGTCACAACAACAAACTATTCCCTGGAGCTTTTTTCACTTCAGTGCTGAATGTAAATCCAAGTTATTGACATAAAACCCATGAAAGTCACTGATGTACGTGTCGTTTCCCTCACACACAATAAATCAAATCGAGCAGACTTCGCTTTTGTTTCAATCTTAACTGCCTCTGTATCAGCAGAAAGAAACAATTCCCTCTAGTACAAATTCTTTGTTGTCTTCTAACAATACTTCTTCCCACACGGCCATTTTTTTCCCAGCTGGGGAAGAGTATCTTTGATACCGGGGTACGGCAGACCACCGGCATTAGGAAGCACAGGATGATTACATTAATGAAGATAATTATGACTTATTGCTGCGTGCAAAAAATACCCTCACAGATCATTTTCTCACTCTTTCTGGTGAATAATCTAAAGAGGATCTTAACATCCCTTTCTAGAATTCAATATTTAATTCAAGTCTGTTACTAAAGGTAATTCAAACGTCTAATTAAAAGTTTTAGCCAACATGCTTTATAATAACTAGTATACAGGAAATGAATTAACAATTTCATGTTTACAGATTGATTTATAACCCTGTCAACAGAGTAACCTCTAAATGGCTTATATCTGCTGACCTACCATTGATATGTTCTCAAAGCAAATCATTATAATCCCACACAGAATAAAATAATGAATAGGTTTAGCCGCTTAATTATCACTTAGCAAAGGTCAGCAAAATGCATTCCAATTAGAAGGTGATCTTGACAGTTAAATGCGGATCAAAGCACTGTATATTTAAAGATAATGACAAATCAAAAATGCTCATATCTGACCAGAGAGGCATTAAAATCTCAGCGCAAGAGAAACCTGTTTTACAAGATAGCTAATTTGTATGAATGTGTGTGATGTGAATCATACAAAAACATTTGTTAATAAGAAAACAGCGATACACAGCCTCTCCCATAACCCCACTCGCAATCTTAACGCCACTTGCGTGAAGGCAAATCATAATAAAAAGTACAAAGAAGACACATCGCAAAATTGTTATGAATTCTTGTAAAACTATGTTGTCTTGTCCATTTTGTGAATTTCTGTACAGAATGTCCAATATTATTAAGATCAATTTTTTCAATCAATTGACTTTTTCAGAAGCTATTAAGATAAAAAATCCAATGTTTTCATATGTTATTAAGGACGTATTCATTTACATTTACATTTATGCATTTAGCAAATGCTTTTATCCAAAGCGACTTACAGTACATTCTATACATGCGTTATCCTATACATTTATACATTAGTATTTGTAATCCCTTGGGGTCGAACCCACAACCTTGCAATACTCTTACCACTGAGCTACGGGGTATCTTTCGGAAACCTGGTGCGTTTTCTCTGTTGGTTCGGTTCGTTTAGGCGTATGTGAACATGGCAATCCCGCTAGGATCCATCGTAAAACAATCGCTCCGAGACCGCCTGAACAAAGTGGTTTTGGTCCGATTGCAAACTCTGGAGTTGTTTGCAAAATGTGTGAAAGCCATCCGGCCCAACGGACCAACAAACCAAACTGTATCTCAATGTATCATGGGTAATTACGTAAAGTTGTGTGACGCAAAAGGCATTGTTCTGCTAATGGGTCCTTGTAACAATGTTCAAAGGAAGAAAGGAAGAAGGCGCGAACCGGCCAACGTTAAACCAAACTTCTAATAAAATAAACCATTTAACAAAATTAAATTAAAGTGCTGACAGCTCCCTCACGGTCGACTGCCGGCCACACAAACATAATAAAAGTCCTGGTTCTCTCTCGTCCTTCTACTCCTTTTATGCTTCCCGAGGTCTGGCGTGAGAGATGCGAGACTGGTCCAACGCTCATTATCACTCGCGTCACCAGCTAAAAAATAAACAAATGCTCTCTGACCAATCAAAGGAGAGTTAAATCACACGTGACTTCTGTTAACAAAGTTTGGTCCGTTTGGAAATATTGCCATGTGAATGCAAACCGAACTAAAATAAATTGCAATATTGTAGCAATTTAACCCCGGTTTCGGAACAAAGAAATCGATCCACAGGTGTGAAAACGCCCTTAGATACGAATAGGATTTTTACGAACTTGTGAGTTTTTTTAGATGTTATGTGTATATAAATATTTTTTTTCCGATCTTGTGAATTTTGTCAGATGTTATTTAGATACTAATAGTTATTTTTAGGTCTTGTGAGTTTTTTCAGATGTTATTCGGATACGAATATTTTTTTCCGATCTTTCAAGTTTTTTCAGAGGTTGTTTACATACGAATATTTTTTTTCAGATCTTGTAAGTTTTTCCCTTGTTGTTTATATAAAAACTATTTTTTTCTGATCATCAGTGTCATCACCAGCTCACCATCCAATGTTTTGGCCTGGTGTTCACCGCTAGCTCTGGGTTTAATTAGTCACCTGCGGGTAGCATGATTCTTGGCTATGAAAGGATGTCTGAGCAAATTTGAACTAGCTCAACACACCTGGTCCACCAGCTTTGCCAGCTGCTGGAAAAAATCCTCAGTATTCCTGCCACGGCATGACCACATGCATTACCTCCACGCGCATTGCGAGCTCGCGCTGGCCATGCTGTTCTTTCATATTCGCAGACACCTTGTGTTTGATGATTCTTATTCTCAGTTGGCGTCTGTTAAATGTTTGCAAACGCGAGAACGTGATTCCCAACAACGGGATTTTCCAAACGGTAATGCACAGCACCCTGCCGAACTTCCCGCCATTGCCATCTGTTTCGTGTTTGTTTTGCGCTATTTAATCCGTGAGAATCTTTCTGATCTGTACACTGTGTTTATGGGTTTTACACGATTAATCTGCGCTAAAACTGTGTTGTGGCTATTATCCAGGTTTTTTGAAGTGTTTTCAGCCGAGCGTATGTAATGTCTTGTGTTTTATTGCTCTATGTAATGTGTGTAATTGACCGATGCGTGCACTTGCTGTTTTATATGCTAGACTTTCATTTAATTCTTAACAGTGGCTTCACTTATTGTACTTGATTTGGATGTGTGGATGTACTTGAGTTTCTCAACTCAATCATGTTTTCTTTTGTTAAACATCTTTACACCGATTTATCTTAACACCTTTTTGTGTGTTCTAATTCTTGTTTTCTTTATCAAATTACCCAGAAACGTGTGCTGGAAACACAGTTAGCATTGACGAATCACAATTCATTTTCCAAACAAATGAAAATCTCTTGAGTTTATTGAGAGAAAAGTTCTGTTTAAAAGCCTTTAGACATGAGAAAAGGGGATTTATTTCTGACTGACACATCACCTGATATAATCCAATCCCATCGGACGATCCGCTCCGAAACGTCCTCGTAATAAACGAAGAGATCCCCCCGGGACACCTGTTGGCAGGGTTCGAAATGAAGCCAATGTTATGATCGATGGCTGTTTATTTTCTCCTCATTCCAGGAAGCACCCAATGGTTTATTCCAGTTCAAATTTCCGGTTTTAATATTTGAAGCTCTACCTTTCGGTCTTGTTATGCTGATGTGAGATATCTATCTTGACATTTGTTGAACCCCTCACAAATCTGTTTTCATCCAAACACGCCAACCTTAGAGATTAGCGCGTGCAACCGAGGTATGGCTCCCAAATGAAACGATGAGCTCATTGGAAATGAAGAGTAATTTGGCTCGCGCTCAAACAAAATCACGGCGAGTGTTTGTTTAAGCGATTATAACAAGCAGTGTGGAGATGATAATCCATTAAGGTCATGTGTTTTGTCTGGAGTGCGTCTTGCTTTACATTGTCTCGGTATGTCACATTATCCTGACCCTGCATATTGATTGGCTTAAACAGATGTAAATTCCCTCCCCGTGACTTTGAGTGAGGATCTGATCTGGCAGACGGGCGACGTATGCTCTAATTGGCCCGCTTGCAGAATTTGGCGTGAACAAACTTGAAACAATTCCTCTTTGTGATTATGTGCCTCATGAATTATTAAATGTAGTGAGATCTCCACCCCACTCGTTTATTTTAATTTGTCCAGGCCCAGAAGTCTCCAAATAGGTCCTAATTCATTATGCATTAGCTCGAGAAAATTCTGAGTGATACAAAAAGATGGGAAGGAGAAGGAGAGATCTGCAAGCGAATTAGACACGGGAATCGGATAGGTTCTCTGTGTTTCGTTCCGCATGGAGAAGCTCCGAGGAGCTGTGTTCAGCCTGCTCGGGGTCTACAATTAACAACATGTTTTTGCTGTAAAGGTGTTTGAATCCTCACCTCAATTTCAAGCCTTTCCTTAAACGAAGCCGTGTTCATTATTCTATCTACCAAAACAGACTCCGTGTGTTTTATCTCTGCGATGCAGCGACTCTGGATCCCCACCAAAGGATCTTCCCCCACGCAGTGATACAGTAGCTTCCTCTAAAGTCTGAGCAGGTTTTCACACCAAGCTCGTAGTGTTTTTCACGGTGGCTATATTGAGGTTTTCTATAATGGCGTAAACAGAGGCTGGATCCGTAAGGGCTGTGGGTTCTGCATGCTCTTGTGTCAAACGGGGCATTCTGATAATCTCTGGATTCAGCATCCGTGCGGACGCCATCCATTTGACCGTGAGAAGATCTAATCGCTGCTTTTTTATCTCGCCAACCCTGATAGCTACAACACTGATGAAGCAAAGACCCCCGTGGCGTGAGAGGAACAGGCAAGCTGGGCTCACTCAAACATGGATGTCTTTTAGCCATTGATTTTCTGCTCCTCTGCTCACCCGCTCTCCCAGGGGGGACAGAAACGTGCCCTGTGACCAGGTCCTAACTGAAGCGTTCTGTCTCGGCTCCTTTTGGCACACGTCTTGCTGTGAAACCTCATGCATCAGCAACCCGGTGAAGATTGAACATCACAGTGCAGAGAAAACAATGTCGTGTTTCAACATGCGCTCAGGTGTTCTAATGAATGCTTTAAATCAGAGATTTCAAACATTTTTTTTTAATAAGATGTTCTTTAGATTTGTTTTGATAGAAAATAAAATCACTGAAACTTCCTTTAAAACGTACTAAAATGTTAAAACCCTTTTTTTTGGCATTGTGTTCCTACAAACAACATATAAAAGGTGTCGTTTTTACGGTTTCTATTTTAGGGCTAAAGAATAGTTCAACCAAAAATTATTGTTCTGTCATTTTTCACTCACGAAATTAAAGTTCTTGTCATTTTTCGGTTACCAACATTCTTCAAAATATATTATTTTGTGACTTGACACGTCTTCACTACAAAATTTCAAATGCTATCAGATTATTAATGATAATCTTACACCTATAATTTACCTTTTTAGCTAGTTTATTTATTTTTATTTAGCCTTGTTGTGGAAGAACTGATGAACTTGAGCAGAGGCAGAGAGGTTTTTTTCCCGATTGGAGTTTTGGGTTCGCCACCGTTTGCATACTGTTTTGCACTATTTGCCTGGCCGGAGGGGCTGCTTTAGAATTTCAAAGATTTACAGAATTAATATTCCATATAGGAATTTATACAGGAACAGGAATTTCTCTTTAATATTTGACCTGTGTTTCCTCCTTTATCTTTAATATGTGCTTCCACTCTGCGTATATTTCTATGTTTGTCTGTGTGTGTGTGTTAGTACATGTACATATTGTGTGTGTATGGCGTGTTTGTATGTGGGTATATCTGACTTCTGTGTTTTCACCTTTTTCTCGTTTTTTGCAGGTAAAACTTTAATTGTTTTGCTTATAGTCAATAAACATATAACACACAGTGACCCGGATGCAGAAAACCATTTTTTCTGGTCTGTTTGACAAAATAAATATAAACATGTCCTATAATAACATATATAACATTATATTTATCAATAATAAAACCAAATCACCTGTTCATGACATTTGTACGTCGTTTCTTACCTTAATACCGAAAGTAAAAGACTTTTCCTCGCTGAAGGTCTGCATTCGTTAAAAATTAGCTAATCAAACATTTATATTTATCATTTCCTGTCCAGATTTTCTCATGTGGCAAGTAGCCATGTAATAAGCAGGTTAATGTCAATGCAGCCGGCTATTATCGCGAAATAATCCCCTTCAGTGTGATTCAAGACACAAGTCCTGTTCACACTGTCGAGTCTTATTTCTGTGATAACAACCTGTACATTATCCCTTACTAACTTATCTATAATCAAATATTAACTGAAAATGAGTAAATGTGTATCCCTGAGTGACTCACAAAAGCCATGGAAAATGACCTTTATTGATCTAAGACAGTGTCGGCCATTGATCATGCACAGTTTAGTCTAAAAAGGCTTCAGAATGTCATGTGTAATTGAAGGTTCCACTGCTTTAAAAGACATGATGCAACATGCATCAGAACAAATTAAGTTCATCTGACCTGTTGTAGCTAAAACTGATAAAAAAACATACCGATGTAATAAATTACAGATTATCTGGTCTGTTAGATGCTTTGAAATCTTGCTAGATTTGCTCGCTGCAGTAGTAAACATGCTGCAGTACAAATTACTGTAGCTCATAGACGACCGGCCTCAAAACTCAGCTTGGCACTTAAACAATACAGTAGAAGGAACATTATAGCTTTTGGTGCTCTTTGTCAAGGTTAATGATCCTCCGTGTACCCAAGTGACCATCAGCTCCTGCATAATTTTAAGTACCTTGTTCATTTCAAATTTATGTCATGCACTTATTTTACAATTCCCTCCGTTACAGTAGTAAGAAGAAAAAGCATTTTTCTGAATATCTGTGTGATTGTGACTGTAACGATGAAAGAATTTATGATTGAAAGAATGGATGAAACAAATAAACAAACACAAACATACAAACAAACAAAGCTCCAATTTTGTACTGATGCATATGGAATTTTTTCATCTCTCTGTTTGACAGCGTGTGGGATTAAAAAACGAATATTTGTCTATGTTGCTCCCCATCAAGGCATAAAACTTGTTTTGGGTAATAATCAGCGCAGCACTTTAGCACAAGCAATTTCCATAAAGCACAATGAGAGATCCTGATGTGTGTGACTGAGGACAAATAGAGCCCACTTGATTTGGCTTGACTGATTGAGTGCAGTATGAGAATAAATCTCAGAGATGGTGTCTGAAACCCCACTGTGGGAGGCCCCTAAGAGTCTCACTGTCAGCTGCTCTGAGTGATACAGCCTGAAACATTGAGATTTATAAGGCTGGAGTCCATTAAGACATCTAAAGGAGTACTGCAAACAATTTACCATGATACCAGTCAACAACAGATGAATAATCAATTACATCCCAAGACTTTCCACTGGGGAATAGAGATCGGATTGTAAATGGGAATGTGATATCCCAGAGAGGGGGGTTAATACTACATCAATTTTAGAGCTGTCAATAGATTTTTTTAGAATCAGATTTATTACATGATATTGGGATTAATACATCAATTTTATTATAAATGAGGATAATTTAAATATGATACGTCATTGTCACAAACAAAGGCAGTAGATACACAATGGGAATTCATGTTTTATACTATTTGAATATATTTGTTGTTTTTGTTTTCATATCATTGGGTGCCTATTACAGTCTGAAGAACCGCATTTTGCAATTGAGCTTGTCAGTTTTTTCAAGTTAGAGTTTGGTGCTGTGTATACAGAACTTAGTTGTTGTCACTTGTGTCCGAGTTGTTAACCTTGTTGCTTGAGCAATTTGCCATACGTTTTTTTCTAAATATTGCAGAGTTTCCCCGGAGCAACCTGAAATAAAGTGTTTTGCTTTTGGACACAATATGAAGAACAGACCAATATTTGAAGCTACAATCTGGGTTTGTAATTTTTTAATGTTGAGAAAAAGTTCTTCTAAAAATACATTATTGACTCAGACTCATGTCACTATGATACATTTTCTCTTTTGCATGAAACTAAAATAATTATTTTTTGACGGTGATGACAGAATTTCATATTGGTGAACTACTGTATTTATTTTACTTCAGATGTTTGATAAACCTTCTGGAGCAAAAATCATTTTGTAATTCCATTTTGTACCACTAGTGGCGCATCACCGTACACCTTTCCACTTTGACCAAAGTGTCACCAGCCCACATTACCAATCACATACTAAACCCATGACTACACCGGATCAACATGCAATCATAGCAAATTTGTATTCAATGCCGTAGCTCATTACAGTCCATCAGAATTCGGCTCACTTCAAGTGTTTATGAACTTTTTCTCCATCCTTCATCTTGTATTAAAGTGTTTGATGCAATTATCCTGCGTCCTGTTTCTGTCTAGCAGATCTGTACGACAAAAAGACAACTATGCATATCCATTTCCAGAATACGATTGCTATCTGCTCTCAATAAAAAATCTTTATTCCTTTTTTAAAAATGTCAGTTCCATTTAATCAAGCTGAATCCTCTTATCTAGCTTGAGTCATTCGAGTAGTGACTATGCATTTGTATTGTTCTAAAGTAACAATAATGAAACCGAGCAGAGGATTTCCAGTTTCCAGCATGCTTTGCATGAGACTGAAAAATTAAAGTATTGTGTTAAATATTGTGTCATTTAATGCATTTTTAATCAAGGTGAGATGAGATAGGATAATTATTAGAGGCTATTTTGTTACTTTGATGTTTTAAGAGGTTACATTGAACACATGCTTAGGCTGAGAACAGACTGAAAGCAATTTTAACCTGAATATTGCATTGATCAGATGATGTTCTGTTATAAGTGTTATGGTCAGCTTTTGCTTACGTTGAGGTTTGTTTAAAACGCATACTATCTTGCTAGCATGTGCTGTTGCTATGTAGTATAGGTAACGATGAATGGTTCAATCTGGTTGCATTGAACTCAATCTTGCTGGGTTTACTTTATTCGGTTTTCTGATGTTGTTTCATGTTTAGACAACTTGTTTAATTATATATTACAGATATATATCTTTGAATGATGTAACTCCACAGAGTTATCTTTTTCGGTCCGTGAGTTACCTGAAAAATTTGCAAGTAACTATTGCATAGAAATGTTACAGATATTGTTCAAGGCAATAGGTTTCCTGGAAGCACATGAACTGATAAAAAGTATATTTGGATTAAATAAAATGATGTACCATATGCAAGAATTTGTGAAATGTTAAAGTGCTTTAAACCATCTTAGCCATTTTGTTTGTAGACTTGTCTGTTGAATTAGATAGCCCTCACTCTCCAAAGACATGTTAACAAACTTGGTGCCAGCAAACCCCAACACTCAAAATGACTGACAGGCAAAAAGCGCCAAGTCTTTGATTGGCTGGAAAAAACTGTTGAGTTCTTTTTAGCTGTTAACAGCTTAGAACCGTCACAGGCATAGATGTGATAGAGCATTTCAGGGATATCTGTCAGGTAGCAGGAAAGCTGCTTCATTCTGCTACTTTGAGAAATGTGTACAACCCATTTAGCTTTAATTTTACAGGACCTTCAGACTGTTCGTGGATTTGTTATGAGAACTGCAGAGTCAAGATAACTGATGGAGAATTGCGTCATCTTCACTCTCATTTGTATCATTATATATTTCCATAAAGGGAAATAAAAATAATTGTAGGGTGGAAATTCTGCTCGTGTCAGTATTGTTGACTGGGGTGGTTATTTGCGTGGTGCTTCTAATGCATAACAAATTCATATAATTTGTCCTGTCAATGACTTAGCTCTTATATCTGTGTATAGTATACTTCTAAATCATTTTTAGATATAACTATAACACTTCTCTAACAGCACAACAACATAGCTGTTGGAAATGTGTCAGAAGAAGAGAAACTAAAGGTGTGACAAGTCCGATCATCCGAGCTGGAGAGATCAAATAAGAAATATTTTTTTCCATCCTTTATGCAAATTGATATGCTTTCGCAATTGTGTCAGTGGAACCCCAGACTCATTTATCTACCCTGGCAAGCTTGGCTGCCCAATTCTTTCCATCCTTCTTTCATTTTATCCTGCAATATCTCTGTATCTCTCTCCATTCTCATTTTCTGGCTCGGGGTCCTGACTGGTATACTCCTATTTAATGGTTCAGGAAATCAGATTCAAGAAGCCTTGGCCCTGTAATCTTTCACCCTTGGCCCCATAAAGACGCCAACCGTCTTCACTTCCCCTCATCCCCCAATGAAACAGAATGCGCCTGGGTTGATTATCACACACTGAAACCTTCCATTTTATTCTGGGGAATAATAAAATAATAAGAAGGACAAACATAGTTTGGTTTAGGGGCTTCAATGAGAAAGGGAGCGACACAAGATGCTGGGTGGCTTTTTATAACTGAATTAAAAATGTATTATGAAACCCAGTTAAGTTCTTAAATTTCAGTTGAGTATAAGGGGAGGTAGAAAATATAATTAATTTGAGGTTTAATTTTAGATGAGGTTGAAGTGAGAGCCAACGTAAAGAACTAAAATAAAGATTTTAAAAATATGAGAGAAAAATAAAACCTGGACCACTCCAGTATTTCCTTTCATAAGTTTTCTTTACGAATTCCTAAAATACATGTTAAAACGTTGTTTTTACTTAAATATGAAGTAATTAGGTAGCACATTTTTGTTATTGTGGTTAATTTAGTGCAAATAAACGCAAATCAAAAATTTTCATTTGGAATTTGGTTTCACTTTTACACAGAATAAAAAACTCCATATATATACTCCAGCATACTTTTAAATAGTACATTTAGAAAACCCAAAAATATTTGTTCCACAGCTTTATATATAAACTATAAATATTAAGTACAGAATACTGAATGTGTTATCTGTTCTTCTCGATTTAGTTAAAAAAAATCTTAAAAATAAAGTTCGATCAATCCTAGCTAATATTCATACAGTATGAAGTATGTGTTGCTTGGTTTCCTCAGACATTATTTATAGAATAAGCAAAGGATTAAAATAGCATGTTGGGTTCTATAAATAATGCATTATTCCTTGCTTCTTCCAACTTACAACAATACAGAAGTGTTTGTGTGTGAGAGAAAGAGAGAGAGAGAGAGAGAGAGAGGGAGAGAGAGATTGTATTCCTGTGCATGTACACAAAGTGCACTCCAGATAGCTTTAAGTACAGCTAAGAAAAACAACCATTTTGTTTCAGAGAGGAGAGTTTCAGAGAGGTACAACATAGAGGATTGAGAAGTATTAAATGAAGCTCTTGAAAAACATTCTGTAGTGCAGACATAGTGCAGGTCGGACGTGTCATATGTGAGCGTAACTCAAAACACTGAGGCATTTGCAACTCTAATAACCAAGCAGTAGTAAACCGCCTCACTGTATTCATCTGGGCCTGCCTTCGTCTACTGTTTGCAAATTCTGTCATGGCAAGCAGTGGTCACATTTGCATGAAATTGACTTGTTTAAATAACCGTAAAACATTCATGCAAAAACAGCAGCGCTGCGTTCGTCTCTGTGCCATCACTCCTGCATTCATCTTCAAAGTCCATTAAAAACATCATATTATTCTTTCTGTGGGCACGTTTAGCGTGGCAGCGGACGCAGTTGATCTGAGTGATGAATATAAATCACTGAGGAATGCAGACGGACGGAGAAGAAGAGTTTAGAGAAGTTATTCCACCGTCCACTTGGTGCATATTTTTCTCAAACCATCTGTGAACATTTTATTCATATTTCTAATAAAATTAGAGCGGTTCTGTTGTCTCTCACACCCCTCCATCAGGTTTTTTCAGACTGAATGTTATTTTTCATTAGTTTTGAATTGAGGGACAAAAGCTTGTCCTTTTGACCCCTTATTGTTTTCTCTGAACCTCTTACTGAAGTGCTGTGTTGAGTAAAACATTACCTTTTAAAGTAAAATGTATTCTTTCTTCCATCTTTAAAGGGGCACTTCTTCATTTCTCTGTTCAGTGTCTGCCAATCTTTGTCCAAAACAAAGGCAGTTATGTGTTAGGAAAGTGAGAAACTACTTAACAGAAAGTTAACCTTCAGTTTACAGTGCTGATGGAAATTATATCAACCAGAGAATCGACTTCCATCTTGTTGAAACTTTAATATATTTACAGTCAATAGACTCAGTATGGAAAGGTCTGTTTCATCTCTTTTTGCGAGTGTACATCAAACCCGCAGTTATTGGAAGGCCAGCCAGGTGTACAGTTGTGCCTTTATCAATGAAGAAGACAAGCATAGGACACTTGAAGTAGAAACCAGCCATGTGGAGCCAAAGGGTTGAAGATATCAAAATGAGTAAAACGAAAAAGAGAAAAGGTGGTGTCTCATAGGCAAATAAAAATGTTATAAAGTAATTATAAAATAATACAATTTTAATGTAACAATACAAAATACAAAGAATACAGTTCCAGAACTGTCAATCAGTGTTGAGCTGGTTTTATATTCCCAACACCTATTTTAACGATCTAAGCACATGGTCTGAAACGCACGGCGCAGGTGCAGTCAGGACGTCTCCGAATCCACTTTAGCTAGTTTACCGATAGGAAAACGGTGGGCATGATCTAAACGGATTGTCACGATTCTCTTACTGAATCATGGGTGTGTTTTGTGAAAAACGTGCATTTAACCAATCAGAGTCTCATCTCACATTTACTTTAAGAGCCAGTTGCATCGCGCCATGGTGAATTCGCTACATACACAGCGGAATTTGCAAGAGCAAAGACTGAATGCTTCTCCAGAGAGGAAATGCATCTGCTCATCCGTGAGGTTAAAGTGCACGAGCAGACCGTCTACAGGACAAGCCAGATGTATTATCTTTATGCACACAATAATAATCTTTTACATTGTAGTCCATTTATTTTGAACATCTGGCATCCCTCTGTGTATAATAAGCAGAATGTATGAGCGCTGTGCACCTGCCTATAGGCACATATTACCAACACGCTCTTTAAATAACCAAAATGGTTAACCAAATTGTGTCATTGACTTTAGACTTAAGACCAGGGTTAAGTTTATGGCGCTGTCTATTTTCAGTTCCTCAAAATAGCAACGCACCAACAATGCGCTTGAACACACCTCTATTTTTAGACCAGCATGCCCATGGGCGCATAAATTGGCGCAAGTAAATTTGCTATTTAAACAATGCGGCACAGGATTGGAAAATGAGATCTGCTTCTGGATTAAACTAGCAAAAACACTTGCGCTGTATTGCGCCGGATCTACGATTGGGCCCGAGTATCAATGCCTGTTGCCAACAGGAACGACTATAAAGTTCTTAAAATCATTCTGAATTGAAGAGAATAACCAAGTTCACACACAAACTTTGATAACTGTTTGATCAAATAAGTAAAAAAATACATTAAAAGTTAAAGAATTGATGGGTCCATTCCATCTATAAAGTAAAAAAAATGGTTATACATTTAGTGTAATGGGAGTAGTTATAATTTATTATATTATATATATATTATACGATATCAGAGAAATCTCTCTCAAAGCATTTTTTTTCAGCTCATGAACGATAAAACCACTTTTACCAAAAACCACTCGAATTTTAAGTGGTCACGTATTTAAAATGTGAAAATGCAGCACCAATCTAAATCCATTTGAACTGAAAGGGATGGTGCATATAAATTGTGAAGCTAAAGCCAGCAAACTTAGACTAAACATTTTTTTTGTGATAACATCCTGCTGCCTGAATATTATCCCTTACCTAACAATCAACAAAAAAAATGATTAAAAGTTTGACGACATCTAGTTGCGCAGTAACAGTCAGTCTAAATGTCTAAAGAAAGTCTAAAGTGACCTTTAAAAATACAAAGTGTTACCTATTTATCTTTATAGATATCTTTCTTGGTATGAACAGACATTTGTACTTTTGTCTGAAAGATAGATGACAAAGTTTGCTCTGCCTGAAAGAAAGTCCTTTTATCAAAGAAGGAAAGAGAAGCCAAAATCACGGTTTGCAAATCTGATACGAGTGCGACACTCAAGTCAAACAAAGATAGTTGGTGAGTGGGTGCAGACACGTGTCAGGCCCTGACTGCTGGAGACCTGGCTCTTCAAGATATGTTTGAAGTCTAATTCACCTCCCGGAGGAAGATGGTACATGAGACGAAATAAAAGTACATGACGCTATGAGAGAGTATTCTGTACAAACCTCAAAAACAAAACACATCTTACGTTTCTTGTTCAATGATTTGTTGAAGAGGCTGATTCCGTCGCCTAGTTCCTCGTAAACCTTTGTCAACGTAAAATGTTGGTGTAATGAAGTATGATGGAACAGCTGTCAAAGGCCTTAATTATAACATTTTCTAAACGGTTAGAGGCAGTTATATATAAAGCTCTCATTTACAATAATCAAGACGATAATGGAATGAGGAAACATCATCACATCTCATTAGCCTCCAACACATTATGTCCATCACTGCTTTGAGGAGAAAAAAGCAGATTCCTGTACACCTGCCATCTAATGTCTTGTCTCTTGCTCAAGACGTTGATTTTCAGAAAAGTTTTGTCGGGCCTCAAGGATAAATGTAATTAGAGGTGCAGAAAAGTCACATTAACAAAACTGGCAGTATAATTATTTTCTTGTTCTTTCAGCATTCAATGGTTATTGTGAATGAAGCTGTCAGTTTTCTCTTGAACATGATCTGTTGTCAAGGAACCTGTAGGTTAGACACTTTCTTCTGCCGTCGCCGTATGACACTTGTATTTGCTAAAAGGGATAGGTTCACCTAAAAATGAGAATGTTTTCCTCCATTAGGAAGACGCACATAATGTCTGAGCATTTCTTTTTTTATGTAGTAAAATTGGACGGTTCTTTATACTACCGATCTCTAGGAGGGATATAAAAGCATCATCAAAGTAGTATTATACATTATTGAACAATATGATTGGCTTCTGAAGCCTAAAGATATCTTTGTGTAAGAAATGCAATTCGAGCTATTATTTTCGAATAGTCTTCCCCTTATTCAAGGCCTATTTGTGTTATGCTCAATTCCAATATGTTACCTATGCATGTGACATTACTGACAACAATCATCATTCATTCCCATCATACGTCATGTGACCAGTTTCAATGCAGCAAACAAACAGTTCTTAAAGTAGTTTAAAAAATACTCATATCTAGGTGATTTCGTGAAATTCTGAGAATGTTGAATTGAAATCGAACAAAGTTTCGTGAATATTTGATACGTTAGTTCTGAAAAAAAATCTTATAGTCCTGGCTTTCTGAATTGAACAACCTAATTGGATATGATCTATCCATACAATATTGTAACACTCTGGTAGCGAATCAGCAATAGGGGGCGGAGCAATGATGGCCGGGTGCTGTTTGAAAAAGCTTTTCTGAGAAATCACTTACTGTACCTTTAATTGCAATTCTGCTTAATTTTTGTCACTACACAGAATTGATGCATGGTCCTAGCCACATGGACTCATCTAATGCTGTAAGAAGTAGTGCTACATGTTTGTGTGTAAAAGTCCAATTCTGGCAAAGAGATCACACTCCTACTAATTTCCGCAAGAAAAAGATTACATTTTTTGCAGATTTTCTGCATGATAAGAGACTTTTACATTCACTTAGGATGCAGAATGAGTCCTTCCCACTGTAGATATTTACAGTAAACATTGCAGCATTTTGTTTATTGAGAGACCTTTAAAAAATAAAAAAACATAAGTACCAGAAAAGTTCAGCATGTACCAAATCACATATTGTATAAAAGAGTGAAGAAAAAACACGAGTGCAAGTTCTGTTTTCATTTTGTTAGATTGTTGTTTGAGGAAAAGGGTGTTAAAGGTAATGATGTCTTTTGATAAACAGCGAGTAGCAGCGTTTGAAATCAGCAGGAGACCAATTCCTCCCTGTGCAGTCAGCGCTCGGTTCCGGAGTTTTCCGCACCACGTCCCATCCCCTCAGCCGAAATGAAGGATATGTGCGAAGTCAGATTCTGGCAGATGTGAGGGAGACTGTAGGATTTATCAGGTTGATTGTGGAGAGTGATGGAGAGGTTGCACCGTGGCAATCTTTAACTGCACAATTACTCAAGCGGATTTGCCATCACTAGCCTTATCTTCAAACAAGCAGCTTTGATCGATCATCTTGCAGATAGAAATGAGAAAAAATAAATATTTCCCCTCGGCGGGTGGTGAAAGTGCTGTTTGTAAATGGCTCTGCCAACAGGTTGTGCGAGGTGAGGAGTAGGGTACACAGCTGCAACGAGAGATATCGCCGCTCACACTCGCGCACGCTAAATCAGTGCATGTTTAAAGACTTGCTTATTTAACATCTCGTTCGCCCCGTTTTGGCAACTTTTGGCTTGAAAATAAAGTGTCAAATGCGGTTTGCCGCCACTTTACATGGATCACACAAATTTGACGTGATGTGGGAAAAAGAGCAGCTCAGGCGGCGGGAGGTTTTTTGGCAGCCAAGCTGGTTTAGCAGGATGAGAAAGCTGGGTGATTTCATTTGACAAATTAGCTCGTTCGCCACAACAACAAACACTTCCAACAGTTCTCTTTCCTCACGTACCCACTATCGATCTGAATCCTTTTAGGACTTTATTAGACCTGAATTAAAACCATGCTGCCATGCTGGGCCAGGTGGTTTTAAAGCTTCCGTGTCCTCCTGTAATGCATCATGGGTTGCGTACAGGGTCATATAGAATATGCAGTTGTCACCGCGTGTTCGCGTTCAACCAGAAGAGCATAGTTTAACCAATTTATAAATAAAGGCCTAGACATTTTTTTATAGAAATTTGGGCCCTTTATTTCAAGCTCTCACCTAATCGAATGCAATCAAACCTCTTGTTTCTTCCCCAGCAGCAAGAGAGAACTTTTCAATTTTCATTCAGTTTAATATAGGGATCAAGGTCATTGTTTTAATGTTATTGAAAATTTCTTCAAACCTCAGAAAACAGCCTAAAAGCTGTTTTGATTTGTAAAGATAATTGGTTCGGTTTTGTTGTGCTGCGCTTTTAGAAATGACCAATGTGACTTGTAACACAGTTTTTTAAATTGAACGTAAATTTTAATGCTGGATTTGAAATAAAGCTTTTAAGTTGAAATGGGTGAAATTTGTTTATTATAGCAAAATAATGTGAAAGATACGTATCGTTGTTATATTATTGTAAAGTGTACTTTAATAGAATTTAAATATATTTACAAACTTAAGGCATTATTGCTTATGTGTTGTGTATTGCATATCATTTTATTTTGCAAGTAACCAAATCGAACAGCCCAAGCTTTTATAGAATAATTATCTTCTATACCCCAATTCTGTCACTAACCAAAACCCTTATACATACCTGTTAACATTTTTAGATTTAAGGATTAGGATGATTTGATGCTCTTTTGTATTACATGTACATACTGTGCCATGTTTTACTATGTTTGTATTCTAAATATTTGTGAGGATGACCTTTCCTCAGACCTAGACGCACACACACAAACACACACACACAGATAATTGTGGTGTTGAGGTCTTCACCTTCACCTTCTTTTGACACCCTCAATGACCTTTTGTTGTACTACATCTAGAATGTATTTGTATTGTGGGTGATGAAAGAAGTTTAATTATGATTTACAGTGTGTGGACATTAGATAAACCCTCATTTCACCTGACCTTTTATGTTGCGCCAGAGCAGTTATAATAGGTCAATGAGACCTTTCAACAGGCCCATCTTTGTGATGGGGCGCTCAGCGTAGTCACTTTAGAGGACAACAATACTCATTCAGAGGGAGAAAGAGAGAAGGTAACATCTCCATCAGCCTGTCTTTCTCTACAGGTCTTTCTGCTCCACTCATTACATCCCATTTACTCTTCTCTTTCTTTCTTCTCTGCCTCTGATGTCTATTATTTCTCATTTTCGTTCTCTTAATATTTGCCTCCAAAGGGAACAGATGTTTTTTTGTTCCAGATGAAAAGACAGGAGAGATCCATCAGGAGCAAAATGGCGCAAGAAGAAAGAAAAAGACTAAAGTAGAAAGATAAATACAATTAGTGGGAAGAATAAGAGTTTCACCTGTGTTTTGGTTGTCATGGTTACTGAATTCATGACCTTGGAATGAGCAGAATCTCAAACATTTCTTTTTTATTTACTTTTAGGTCCTTCAGTTATAAAATGCAGGATTTTAATTGTTGTTCCAAATATACCAAAAGGATACTTAAAGAAATCGGTGATAATTCAAATTTTTTTTGCTCTTTGTTGAGCAAATATTCTTTGTGTAAAAGAAGGGGACATCATAGTCGGGACCCTTCAGAAGTGTTGGCCATCAGCACAACAATACCAAGCCTTTTCTTTCATGTCTGTGAGACAGAGAGAAGTCAAAGCGATAATAAGTTGTCATTTTTCCCAACCTCTAGCCTTGGAATTAAATTAACATTTCCATGGCAACCATGGCAGGCTCTTTCTCACTCAATTTCTACTTTACTCGCCCTCCCATCTTTTCTCTCTCCAGTGTAATATCATTTTCCTTCTTCTCTCACACCTGTTTGGACACTTTTTGTTCTAGAGAAGGACTTTTAAGTTGATTCTGGTGCTTTAATATGCTAACAGCCAGAGGGGTGCGAGAAGAGGGGCTGGTGGTGG
Organism: Triplophysa tibetana; assembly: GCA_008369825.1. Classification (NCBI taxonomy): domain Eukaryota; kingdom Metazoa; phylum Chordata; class Actinopteri; order Cypriniformes; family Nemacheilidae; genus Triplophysa; species Triplophysa tibetana. The sequence continues at coordinate 11,523,395 of CM017904.1, read as the reverse complement.
GCATCTGTGGATGGGGAATGGGGCTGTCATTGCGGTTCAATGTACTGTTGTCATGTGGATTGAGTCGGACTGCCATTTGTCACTGCTGAGAGCAAAAGATGACATCCATCATGATGTGGAGAGAGACGTGTTCTTTCCTTATGACCACCATATAGTGGGGCAGGCTGGGAATGATGTCTGGATTGATGTGTCCTCTGTACTGCTCGAGGCCTTGTCATATAGTTCTGCCCATATTTTTATTAAAAAAAGAAAACCGTGAGAAAGAACTTTCAAAGTTAACTTAAAATGAGAAATGTACTTTTTTTCACATCACATCATGCAGTGTTATGCATTTGCTTGTTTTTTTCATTGCATAGAAGACAATATTCTGTAACTAACTGTGGGATGTTACATCTACACTGATGAACATTGTCTTGGGAACAGATCCTTTTCGTGTTGCTGTTCTGTTATACTATTTCCATAAAGAAAAGAGTTTCTCTTCCATTTCTCTACTCAGGACAAACATATTAAATCAGGTCTGGCTGTGAGTTTCATCAGAATATTGTGTGAGGGCGATCTGGTGTTCATTTCAGCAGTAATGTAAGCACCTCTCAGAGCTTCCCCAAACATTCCAGCTGATATAGACGAGCTTGGACAGATAGGAACCGATTTTAACAGGGTGAAATTCTGCCTGGCAGGGCAAAAAATGAGCAACGGCGACACGTTTTGCATTCTTGAATATGACCCGTCAGCAAATCTACAGTAGTCAGAGTCTGTGTCACTTTAACATAATGGAGGCTGTGAGCATAAATCCACATAAATGTGAGCAGGTTTTGTTTTTCTGTCTTCTCTGATTGTGTTGTTGTTCTCTTGTTTGTCATACTAGAGATTCCATTTTGGAAACTGTTGGTCATTCATTTCTCATCAATAATTCAGTATTTATCCATTCAATTCAATTTGTCTTGTTTTGCTGGTCAACCTACCTTTTTTTTCTGAAACAAACGTATGCAATTCAATATCTAAAACCCAGGTTGGGTTGGCATGGGAGTAGATTTTAATGTTACCGAAGCTAGAAACCTTGCTCTTGTTTAATGCGATTTACGTTTTGCTTTATATTTATTTAATGCTGTCATTGCTATTTGGCAGTTGGGTTTAGTCATTTTAACCGGCATGTGTTTTGTCATTTTGAGATATTTTACTAGATTTCAATTCAAATACAGACTTACAGACTTTAATATAAGTAGGTTTCATTGCATTGTGTTAGCACATATTACATAAATCTGTATTCAATATTTGCTGTAGTTAGCAAAAGTGATGTTTGGGGGGAATATTCGCAGAAACATTTCTATGAATCACCCCTCAGTTTTGATTTAATGATCAAAATACGTGTGTGGTACAAAATGGAGAAAAAAAATGAGCTTATTAAAAAATATATACTCCATAAAATAGGCAAACTACATCCTATCAAGTGCGGGTTTTATTCTATTAAAAATGCATAACAATACAAAAAGCTCACTTAAAATAAAGCATAAATGAGCTCCCCTTGTTTTTTTTTTCCCTTGAAAACGTGTTTTGTTTCTCAACCAATGTTTCTTTAATGGTTCTTAAAGCTGAGCTTGTTTCTAAACACAACAAGCATACAAAATGTCTTAAACAGTTTAAATAATATGCTTGAATAGTGCGTTTTCTATTTCTAAACTTAGACATTACTTTTGGCAACATTTTGTATATACAGTATAGGCTTATTATATTGTTTTTTTTTTCATTATTGGTGATGGCGTCCCACATCGGCTGACTGGTAATGATAATGTTCCCGGCTTTGGCCGCACCACTGACAAAATAGCTTCTGCTACATCGTGGCGTTAACACAGATGTGTATTTTTGGCCTTAAGTGTTTTTTCTCTCTCATTTGGCCGCTCACTGGCTTGGGTGACATAGACATCTTTAGAGAGCTGTGGGGAGATAGGCTCACAGGGCCATATAATGAAGAGAAAACACTAGAAACTCCAGTGACTTTCATGCATCGTTATATATTTGTTTTATTCTTGAGCCTTACTCATCAGCTATGAACATGACTATGAGCACTGTAGTCTCTCTTTTTCATCCTAATTGCTACTTAATTAAATACTAGTACTGGAGTGCCCGGGAGCCCTTAGCAGAAACCCGGCTCGTCCAAACGGCTCTCCAAGCACAAGCACTGGGAGGCTGCCAGTCTCCAAATTGGATCACAGGCTCTTTTTAAATTGGAATCGGTGTTGAAGTATCAAAGAGATTGGATTGCTGACAGCGAGCAGAATTAAGGCATTAACCATAGCATCTGTCCAGGTTCCGGACGAGACGGAGCAAAGAGCAGGACAGCTGTCCCTAAGGTACAAGCGCTGAGAAAAGAGATAAGTGGCCGGTTTCATCAGGGTTGGAACTCTCTTTATGTTCTTGTGTGTCGTCCAGAGGTTTGTGCTTATCGTGTATGACTTTGAGAGACAACCAATGCTAAGTAAAAATACAATAAAATTTCAAACCTGTATGACTTTCCTTCTTCTGCAGAACACAAAAGATATTTTGAAGAATGTTGGTAATCAAATTACAACGGTACATACTGACTTGCATTGGTTTTGTGTCTGTACAATAGATGTGAATGGGTACCGCCGTTGTTCAGATAACAACATTCTTAAAAAAAGTTTCTTTTATGTTATGCATGTGGAAGAAATATACAGGTTTGAATGTGAGTGTGAGTAAATTATGAATCTTTTTTAAAATGAGAAATATAATACAAACAGACTGCGTGATTCCCAATCAATAATTTTGTCGAATTATCTGAATAAATATTACATTGTATTTGTATTGAATACATAAGATTTAAGGTATGAAATTAGCCTGAGCAAGACAAGACTCCCTGCAAGTGAAAACTTCCATACAGGAATTTTTTTTCTAAAATATACTTATATAATATTGCAATCAAAAGCACATAACACTCTGCAGCATTACAGGAATCTACAGGAATCCTCCAAAATGACTCATGCAAAACATGCCAAATACAACCCACACTTACTAATGTGATTATTTTCATCTTACATAACCATTAGGAACATGTTTCATGTGCACCTGATGGGTTACGATGTGTTGTGCGGTGAAGAGTTGTCTCTGATCAGGCCCTGCGGGAGGCTGGAGGAGCTTTAATGGATGATATTGTGGTTGTGGGGGTAATATAGGCCAGAGATTAAACAATGTGGACCTTCATCTTCTATTATACCTTATACTGGAGGACTTTTATAGTGCCTGGGAGGCCACCCATGGTCTTTCCGGAGGTAGTAAAACCGTATTAGTGTTAGCTTTTAATATCTGCAATAACATAATATTATCTAGACACGGACTATACGAAGGTTTGCTGCATAGAGCTATATAAAATAAAAAGTCGAAGTGCCTGTTCAACAGAACAAAGAAATGTATAAAGTAGTGGTGGGCCGTTAACGGTGAGACTCTTATCGCGCGATAAAAAAAATGTTGCCGTTAATCTATTCTCAAAGTTGGGTTGAGAGCTGGGTCTATACTACGCAAACTATGATGATTTTCACCTTGATATTTTAGCGCGGATGTATACCTAGCTTAATTCCATTGTAGGGGGCGAGAACGAGAGTTTTCAACTCGCGTGATCCGCGTCCTTCGCGCCGCCTCATCATTTCATAAGCAGGGCTTCATTCGCGCGATTCGCGCCTCAAGTAGGTCTTTCGCGTCTTTGCATTGACTTCACATGTAAATCACTCGCCCTTGACGCGCCATTCGCGTTTGGTCTGAACACAACATAACGTTACTGTGAAATGACCACATCAAACGTGACGTGCTAACATGGATGCAGATATGAGGCCGCCGGGCTTGCTTCATGGAAAATTTATTTTTAAGAAGCTTCCCAATGGAAACCTCGACAAGACTAAGGTTGTTTGCACCTTGTGCAATGTGGAATTGGTTTACAGTACGGAATTGGTTTACATACAGTTGGTTTAAAAAAAAAAAAACTTTCAACAGGTAGTGGTCTAGCTTTAGTTGAAACCAGTAACTTTGTATTGGCACCTAATGTATTATGGCTACTGTATGACATATCACTTGTTGCTCCCTAACTCTTTGTAAGTCGCTTTGGTTAAAAGCGTCTGCTAAATGCCTAAATGTGAATTTACTGTAGGAGCTCTTCCAGTCTCAAGTACTCCCTAAACGCAAAGCATCCCTTAGCTAATGAGGAAGTAAACACAAGTACATCTTATTGAACATAATTTCATTTTCATCACCAATTATCATAGTAAAACAGCTTTCTCAAGCAGTTTGTGATGCATTTTGGAAACAGGAGATGAGCCTCTGGTCTAATGCGCCACCTGGCTTGAGAAACCCGTTCTCAAAGACTTACTTTTAGTCATTATTTGGGTAGCACACATATTCTGAATGCCTTCGGCAGAATTCAAATGAGCCATTTTAATCTAGATTTAATCATAGATTAATTTTTTTAATCTTGGAATTAATCTAGATTAATCTAGATTAAAAAAATTAATCTATGCCCGCCACTAATATAAAGCAATTTTTCCTACTATGGTAGTCAATGGTGGCCAAGAACTGTTTGAACACATTCTTTCAAAAATATTTCTTTGAGTTCATCAGAAAAAAAGAAATTTATACAGATTTGGAACAAATTGAGGGTGAGTAAATGAAGACAGAATTTTTACTTATGGGTGAACTGTTCCCTTTAAAGGAGCAATGTGGAGATTTTAGCGGCATCTAGTGGTGAGGTTGGGAAAATGCAACCAGTAGCTTACTCCACCCCATCATTATAGTGGCGCGCAGAACTTAGATGTCGTCGAGTTTTGCTTCTTCCCGCTGAAACACGCTGTGTGAAGCAATTTGTCAATTTGGGGCTACTGAAACAACATGAATTCCATGTAAGGGGAGCCGCATTGTAGAAATAGATCATTCTAAGGTAATAAAATCATAACGCTTCATTATGTAAGGTCTTTATACACCTCAATAGACATCGTTTTGTATATTATATGACATTTCTGTCAATAGGCCCTCCAAAAATGACACACTCGAATTGCTAATTCGCCTTATAAATAGGAAAAATATGTTGTCTTAGACAATATAATATTCCGTTGTAGTCCCACACTTCAGTATTTTAGCTGCTGAGTGAACATTGTGTTTGAACAGTGTTAGGCAAAGAATCAGCCGTGCAAATATTCATCTGTTTGAAATCACTACCATGTGTGCACAAAAACAATTTTCTGTTTCTGTATGCAAGTAAAACATGTCATTTAGATACTGTAATCCATGTATTCAAATAGTAGAGCTCTCGGTTCTCATTCTGAGTGAGTGTCACATTCACACTTGCTCCCATGTGCTCTTCTCCTGTGGATTTAGAGTCTTGAAAGACAGGACTCAGTGTGTGTTATGCTGAGAGGTTTCAGGGCCTTACCCTAAGACTTAGATAAGTTGAAAGTCTGGAGCTGGATAACCCGTCCCATCCTCCACCGGGAGTAAAACCCCTGCGCTCATTCTTAGTCACTTTGTGATCATGAGTCGAGATCGAATGGCTCACGGGACAGACAGAAAAGATCGTTAAAACTTGGACTGGATGGAGAAAGAGAGAATTAAAAGGTGGGAAGAAACTGAGAGCGAACGATTCAAGGGACAAGACTAATTCATATTAAAAAGAATTGTCTTGGAGGCAGTGTTGTGTACTGTGGTTAATTACCTTTGGCTTAGACAATTACTGAGAAGCAATCGATGTCAACAGGAAACGCTCTTTGCACACTGTACCTGAATCAGTGCTCTGCACAGTCTGCTGTTTGATAAAAGACAAAGCAATCTAAAGCATCGATCCGGCCACAGGAGAGGCGCCAATTCAACCTTTAACAGCCTTAGAGTGGTGGAGCAGAGGGGAAAATACAATTCTAGTATAGACAGCTGTTTTCTACACCCAGATGTTTTGGAATTAAGTGTTGATCTGAGGTGTGAAAGGTAAACTATTGATACATTCCATGTTGGAATGAGGGGTAAAGGATCATCAGGGTGATTTGTAGTGGAAATCGATGGGCTCAAGGTAAAGATAACATCCCACAGCAGGATGTGTAGGAATGAGAATTGTAAGTGTTCCTTATCAGTTCCTTTCAGCAGATAAAATAAACATAACACTGGAGAAAAATACATCACTTCTGAAAATTGTTGCAACCATAAAAAACATGAAATATTTTTAGTAAGGCATGAAAAATGTAATTCACTTACTTTGATTCATTAAAGGGATAGTACGTCATTTTCTTGTGCACAAGAAATGTTTTGAGAATATCTCTGTGGTTGCTGGTTTTCTGTCCATACAATGGAAGTCAGTGGGGTTCAATGTTGTTTGGTTGCTACTGTTCTGCAAAATGTCTCTCGTGTTCTTCAGTGAAATGACTCATAGTGGTTTGAAATGACATGATGGTGGATTAATGATAAGGATTCATTTCGGGGTTAAAATTCTCTTTGACTGTTTTGATTCCTTCGAAAGAAGTCATTCGTAAGATGCATTTGCATTCACTGTAAACCGAACCTTAAGGCATTAAAATTATTACGTTTTAATATTTAAGGTGAACTAGAATAAGCCTATTGGTTCCCAACCCTTGTTCTGTCTTTTTCTATATCCTCATGTATTTTTGTGTACTTTGTGTTTTGCTCGTGTGTACTTTAAGCCCAATGGTTAGCGATAACATTGCCTTCCCAGGGGTGATTTTTGTTTGCATGCATGAGCACGTGTTGAAGCGTGAGTGAGTGTTTGTGTGCATACACGTGCATGTGTGTGAGAGAACGAGAGGATTTTTGTATATTGCTTTGCTCAGCACATGGCCTTGTGTATTCCTCATACTGTGCATGTGTCCCTGTAGTATTCGGTGTGCTAGAGCCAATGCGATGGACTTCTTTTTTTGCGCCTCTCTTCTAAAAATATATTTATGTGCTGTCTTTTGCTCTTCCTAAAGTTATTCTTAACTTTTACGACATTTGTTTAAATTTAAGTAAGGAAATGTTAAAGAATATTATAATTGAAATTGAACGGGAATGAAGATAAAGGTTGTCATTTCCTAACTGTATATTTAACTTAATATTTTTAGTTTAGTCTTTGTGATCGGAATTTCAGTCCTTCTGAAAGTAATAAGCTATTTGTCTATATCATAGACAAACTACGAAATGAACTATGGTCTTTTATCACAACACCTATCGTATCCACATGGTACAATGTACAAAGGTACACATCTGACCTTTTCAAAGAGCAGTAAATCAGATGCAACTGAAGATTTCCACCAGCAACATACATCAGGCGGTCATGGATCAGAAGAGAGACCTTTTATCAAAACCTCTGAATGTTTGTAAGAAAGGAAAATCATGGGAGGTTGAGGTTATAAAAGATGGAGGGACATCTGTAGAAGATATAATGCACAAAGAGCCGATGGGTCAAGGTTATGCCGAGCTTTTGGTGGGATATTTGAGTTTTCACTCCAGAAGGACAAACACAGTCCAGTATGACCTTTTAACACATAACGGATTTCTTTGGAAATTCTCACACTCCCTGCCTCACTCTCACGTATTCTTTTTCTTTTTGTCTGGCATACACATTCTGGCCGCACAAACACATCTCCACACTCTTTCCCTGAACGTCTTAGGGGCGCTCTGTTGTGCTGGAGGAGCGGGCTGAATGCTCGGTGGCATTGAGGCGCACAATAAACTAGAGCTCATTCTCCTTCATAGAACATTGCATTCTGGGAAAGAGAAAATGGGAAATAAGCGCAACGTCCTCAAAACAACCCAGATAGAAGATCTAGCTTCACATTTCCTCTACTGATCATAGTATGTCTTCTGTGATGGCATGCGCATGATCACAGCACCTCATTTATTAGACAGTAAACAGAACAGTTGCTTCTCCAGCAGATGAAACAGTTTTGATCGTCGCTTTCAGCTTGAAACGGGGAGTGTGAGACATCAGTCCCAAACGGACCTATCTCTTTCATTCCTCAGTGCCCAACCATCTGTCGCGGTGCAGTCATTCTGTTCCTCAACTCTCTTTTTCTGCTTTTATTCTCCTTTCGAAGGCTCTTCATTCCTTATTCGGCCTTTACACACAGAGGAGTATACACTTTACACAGTGGAGTATACACACAAGCCACAACACCTCCGACCAGTATGGCCCTTTGTGACATCGCATACCCTCTTTGCTAGTAGACCAGACATGCTTTTTCCAACTGTTAAAGAGATCAAAAATAAAAATGAAATAAAATTCTGTTATGAATTACTCACGCTCAAGTTGTTCCAAACCGGTATACATTTCTTTGTTTTGTTAAACACAAAGATATTTGGTCGAATTTGTAGCAACTGACATTTCTGGGGCATACTTTGACTAACACTAAAATGGTTGTCAAAGGTTCCCCAAAATTTTTTTTTCCCTTAGTTCTTCAAAATGTTCTTTTATGTTCAACAGAACAAAAATGTTTATAATAATTATACTATGGTAGTCAATGGTGCCCCAAAAATCTTAGATTATAACATTCTTCGAAATATATTTCTCTGTTTTCAACCAAACAAAGAAATGTGTAAAGATTTGGAACAACTTGAGCGTAATTCAATTTTGGGTGAAGGCTTACCCATATATGGAAGGTCATATAGCGTTTCTGGGTTCAACCGTTGGCATAATAATCAGATGCCATAGGAAAATAACAAAATGATAATATAAACTGTGATTTAAAACTGCCGAAAACCAAGCCGGCAAACTGTAGTATACACAGTTTATAAAAATTTTGCTTAAATGTCTGATATGGATAAACAGTGCTCATAAACAATGTTTTTGATGAAGTCCTCAAATGAAATGAGTGGAGACTTGGAAACACTGTTCGTGGCGTCACGACTTAACGAGTGGATTTGGTACAAGAACAGAATTTCAGAAGTAAAAATCCTTGTATTCTCAACAGAGAAATAGATTTTTAATGTTGACATGAACCTTTCAAGACAGACCTCTGAGTATCGTACGCGATGGTATAGATCAACAATTCCCAAACTTTTTCATTCCAGGACCCACCTAGACAGGTATAATCTATCTTGAGACCTACCCAAATTTTTTTTAACAGAAATATGGGGAGAAAATACAGATTCATCCTAGTAGAAGAGTTTTTTATTTTCCCTAACAAGAATTAATGAAATTTAATCTGCAATACGAAACTATCTAATGGTAAAATATTAAAGCTAGCGTCATTAACAGGATTAAGTTGTTTTTTTGTGTTGTTTATTTCATAAGACATGTGACTTTCCACGACCCACCTCATGCCACTGTGCAACCCACAATTGGGTCCTGAGCCACAGTTTGAAAACCCCTGCAATTGATTTAGTAGGCTGGCTGATTTAAAAGAGAAACTACCCGCTTGTTAAGCCTGATGCCACGCACCACCATACATATACTGTTTCCGGGTTCAACCGCTCAATTAGATGCTATAGGCAAAGAACAAAAATGCTAATATAAGCTTATGGCGAGCTATAAAAACCCAATCCTAACCTTTATCTTCATAACGAAATCCCACATGGCCAAGTCAGCAATTTATTTTTCATAATTTATTCAAATATTGATGTTGGTGATTCCGTGACCCTTCTGACTGTAGTGTATACTTTGAGTTAATACACGTTTCACTTAAATATGCAATATGAGTAAAATGAGCTCATAAACCGAAGCTTAAGTTAGACCCGAAAAAGGAATTCCTTACTTCACCACTTAACAACCGAACACTATTCATGTTCCCAAGGAGAGATCCACCAATCAGACAATTTGCTGTTACCATGGAAACCACCATCGCAGCCATAGCGCTTGGCAGCAACCGTCCAGTCCCATGAAATATTGTGAATAAATGAGTCAGTCTGACTACGGTCACAAACTATCTTTGCACTTGTATCTGAACCTTCTGAAAGTAACTTTAATTGTTTTTTATTTACAATCAATGGCTGGATGTCAATAGCTTTATATATAGCAGAGGTTTTAATAAGATGTCCTTGGCAATACACCAGCGTTTTTAATTAGACGTCATTTCAATACTTTATGTGATGAGTAGTTAATTCCCTTATAAAGTAGTTTTAATATGCAGTCTGATTTATATTTTGTTTTGCTTCAATTTTAAAGTGAGTGTTATAGCGATTCATCTTGGAGCTGGTTGTCTTGGTTAATGACTTAAGACCTAGTTCATTATTAAATCATGTTTATAATATCCGTATAAAGCAACTGTCGGCATAAAAATAACTTTAAGTGTGCTGAGAAATTGTTGCGCCCCATAAAGTCTTGCTTCATACCTGCACTCACATGTACATCAGTCATTTGTGACATCACAAGGACCCCACTCATAAACACACAATAGTCCATAAGTCCAACTGAAGGCCTACAGTATTCTCCAGAATTATTACATGAGTTTCTTTGGTAGAATATGTAAATCACTTTTCCTTTCAAGGCACTTTTGAAAGATTAAAGCGTAACAGTTTGAAGCCGCTTGGCATGAGTAAGTCTCACCTTGAGAGGTTGCAACCCATGTGTGAGGGTAATAGACTAATAGACTTGGATCATATGGTGCTTTGATGAGTGCTGTGGTGATGTCACCTTCTGTTTCATACAGGTGCTAGACATGCTGTAGAGGTTTCACACGAATCAGCAGTTAGCCACTGGAGTGGCGTGCGGCCAAAAGAAGATACAACTGCACATCCATATTTATGACCGGTGCCTTCTCACACAAGCGAACACACACATCTGCTTTATTATCCCTGTGAGCACAGACCATTGGTGTTATGATTTTTATACTTTACAAACTTTATATTTTATCCCCCAACCCAACCCCTAAACCTAAAGATCATAGAAAACATTTAGCATTTTAAAAAAAGTATTGTTCTGTACGATTGATAAGCTTTTTTGCCTATGGGGACCTCAATTTCGGTCCCCACGGTGACACGAGTCCCTATGTGTTGTGTATTCAGGTTAAGGTCCCCACCGGGATATAAAAACAAGGCTTACAGTTTTGATTAAAGGAGGCAAACACACCCCGACATACACGCTTTGCCCTTTCCATGTTTAAAATCAGTGCGCAAATATGTCCCTTGGAACTATTGCTGTGTTTGAAGAGAATTTTCTTCTTTCTTGCGCTTTAGCCCTCAGCCAAATCTCTTCAAAGCATCTCTTTTCTCTATTCTCCAGCAAAGGTGTACTTCTCACAACCTCATTCTAGTAAAGTCAAAGTCTTTTGGGCCCAATAAATTATTCTCCCACACTGAGACTTTACATTGAATACTTAATTCAGGGAAGATAAGAGACAACACAACCTTAGTGATGCCACACTGGTGGCTCAGAAAAAAAGAGTTAAGTGGAGAGTTATTGCTCTTGTCTCATTCAGGAGAGGGAAGGGTTTCAACCACATGCCATTGAACGAAAGCTACTTTCATGAATAGCAACAAATTCTCAGTTCTATTAGAAGATGGATTTGACATTGAAACTGATGTAAAAATAGTAGTTTGGTAATTAAATAACTGTAGCATTCATGTTACATTTTAATTGCCTTTTTTCTAGTTCATTCAATCTATCCTGTAATGTGGCAAATGAATGAAAAAAAACGTATATTTCCTGTAGTCTCAGAAATTATTATAGGATCACAAAGCGTACTGTGCATAATACTTAAAATAAAACTGTTGTTAAATTGTTCTAGAGCGTAGCATGTGCAATATTAGCAAGCTATTAACACACTTGACATGTTGCCAAAGGTTAGTTTGTCAGTGTGCTAGGCTAGCATCCACACAAATGATTAAAGCTCCAGCCTATTTTACGCTGAAGTCATACAACCTCTTTATTCATTCTGAGATATCACACAGCAGAAATAAATAAATAGAAGATTAAAAATTCTGACTTGCATGACTGCGTAGTGCTTAAGGCCCATCAATTATTTAGTTATTAATTGTATTTTTGTAATTACGGACGATAAATGTGTATATCAATGAATTTTTGCGGGCTATTTTGTCATTGTGGGCCTTAATAATCTTTTTAATTTTTAACATCAAGGTCCTGTAAGATTGGTCTCTTATTTCTTTTTGGCATGTTAAATAGCAACATTTAAGGAAAAGAAATGTAAAAATAATTTCTGTACTGGACTGTATTCATATCTACATTGAGCATTTTGCTATAAAGTATCATCGCAGTTTGTATGACTATTTCTAGAAACTATTACTAGAAATTGCATTAATATCCAAAGTTAAAATAAAAAATATTTAAATTGAAAATGTATTTTTAAACAATTTTGATAAATGTCAAAAGATCAAGGATTTGCACATGTCTTTACACTACGATGTTAGACGTCAGATCCATAATACTGGACGCTTTGCTTCAGTGTAGAAAATCCTTCGTGTCGTTCCTGCCTTTGCTTAATATTATTCCTTTAATCATAAAAGAAGGGGCTTTATTCACAGACTTAGCCTTAAAGAAGATAATAAGCAGATATAAAGAGTAGCATGGAAAAAGAGAGAGAGAACAGGCTCCAGAAGATGAATGAAGGAGTTAGATAAAAGAGGAGGTGGAGGAGGAGGCAGAGGATGAGAAACCAAGGTGATTTCTAATGAGTCACAGGTTGAATCAGTCCGTGCTAACATGTGGAGATTCACATGTGAAGAAGCATTCCATTCAAACCATTCAAATGAGGTGGAAGCGCTGCAGATACAATCACGATACCGGAGAACACACACACAGGTGCGCGCACCCCCACACAGCCAATCCAAATGCTGCAAAAACTAGCACATCCTCCGTTTAGCCAAGGGGATTGTGGGAGTTGCGAGTAGTTTCTTCCAGTTTTCTTTTCTCTCTTTCCTTCCTTCACACTTTCTCTGGCTGCGGCTGCTACTTTCATACTCCTCTTTTAAGTGCGGTGTACCAGGTGCGCCTGCAGCACAGCATAGATTTTTTTGCGCTCGCGTGCAGCCAGCTGGCGCGCTAACCCGCGATCGCATCTTCATTACACAGACAGGCATTCCGAAACAGATCCCTTCAACGTGGCAAGAACGTCCCTTCATCAAACGCTTACATCTTGACGTTTGGAGACTCTCCCACCTGGAACTGTTTGACTCGTTTTCCCTCATAGCTTGCCACAATCTTCCAGCTCCCGAAGAGTGCGCTGGCAAACATCTGCCGTGCAGGACGGTTGCTGGAGGAAGTTGTAGAGACTGTGTTAAGCTTTTTTTTGTTTACTTTCAATTTTATTACATGGGTTAAGCCATTTTTCTCTACTTTAATTTAAGTTCTAAATCCACTGATGTAGCTATGTAGTGTTGGTATCTGTACAGTAAGTTCAGCTTCTTGACTAACACACAACTGTCTATGTCTTAAAAAAATATATTTTGTTGTTCATTCCCTCCCATGCTTACTCCGGCTAAATCATTCTAGTGGCATGGCCTTGTAAAGCATCTGTCAAATGAATAAATATAAACGTAAATTATGTTTATGAAAATCTACAAAGGAGAACAAAAATCATCATATTAACATAGAGTACTGTATGCACTTAAAGAATTCTTAAATTTGCGGTGTTTTCCTGTAATTTTATGTTTTTGAACCAAATAAAAAAATTGTAAATTACCGTTTTTTACGACATTATACATGAAAATGTGCAAAAAAGAGTAAAATTATGTTTTTTACAGTATTACTCCAAAGAACCATAAACTGTAGCTGACCTTAAAATTGTTTTACAGCCTGTAATGCTTCTGAATAAAAAGCAATTTTAGATGAGTCCAAGGTAATGCAAAGAACCTTTGGAAAACCCTTACTTTCCGCAGCATGCAGGAATATCCAAATGCCGCATCTTAATTATTACACAAGGGAGGTGTCAGGGAAAATTGCTCAATCCTTTCCAGGATAGTTTCCTTCTCTCTGGGTAATTAGAGAACAATGTCCAGCACTTCTACCTCTAATTAAACAACTGATAAGCATTTAATTCCCAAAGAAGCAATTGAAAACACTACAATAAGGGCTGAAGATGAATCTCTAATCTGAAGATCTCTAATTTCTTATTGCCCTATGCCAGCAGTGTGCAGAATTCCTTTTGATGATAATAGAGAGACACCTTTGGCGGCGAGGCTGGGCCTGAGAGAGAGTATGAGTTGCGGATCTTCTTCATAAAAATGACAGAAGCAAAAGCATCCACTATAAAGAGAAAATGCCCAGTGCTCTCCTGGGACGAGTTTATCTGGAGTGCTCAGTGGCATTAGGGGCGCAGGGGAGAGTGGGGTCTACGTGTGTGTTTGTGTGCGCAAGTGGCAATGGGAAACGCTAAGAAGGATGAGGAGCCGAGAGCTACTGTAAGTGCTAGACAAGATTTCTTGAGAGCCGCGTCTGTGTTCTTCTGCTCCATCGCTCCTACATTGCAGGTATTTTTAAAACCGAGAAGGTCTCTTGATTTAAAATGGAAGCGAAGAAACATACCCACAGGTGCAGACGTGACAGGAGATGAGCGTGTCGAGAGGGAGGAAACGAGTGTGAATGTGGCAGCAGCAGCTGAGAATTACATTAGGTTGATCTGTGTGGTGTAACTAGGCCCTTTCTGCGTTGATGTTGTTTGGACCTTTATGAGATTCAAAATGTGATATTGACTTCATACTGTAGTGATTAGTGGATGTACACGAGAGATTTCCGACCCGTAAATAAACGTAAATGTGTGAATACAGTAATGTCTTTGTAGCTTCCCTCATGTTACTTGGAAGTCCATTTTCTATCCAGTCTTTACACAGTGAAAGCTTACCTCTTCCCGGTTACATTATTATCATAGCAACCTATGTAGATACGTCTGAACAAACAGATTTTTTTTCAATACTTGCAAAAGTTAGAGATCGAATTTGAAAAGCAAATCACATTTGTGTGCTGTGTGAACAAAGCCTCAGAGATACTGTAATAATATTTTGAGGGGTTGTGAATCACAGTTGTCCGTGTTTGGGCATCACCTGTCTTTGCTCAATACTTAAGTTCCAATATGAGTGACATGTCAGAGACCTTGCAATATGGCAACAAACAATGTTTGTTTCCTTTTTTTTTATGAATTGCTATATAAACAATAATTATGCATGAAGGATGAAAGCAACGGCAATTATTGTTGGATTTACAAACTGAAATTAAATTATTTTTACTAATTTACACTAATTGCAATAAATTGTGTAATTAAAAAACAGCTTGGATTTAACTTATCATAACTAAAAAGAAAGACTCTTAATTTAAATGCAGATATTTTGAGTGATTACTCAAACTAACAAATAAATACAAGCTTTTTGGTTTGTTTAACATGGCTAAATGCACAAAAAAATAAGATTTTTGAAATAAACTCTTCATATATAACAGTCATCCTCAATTGGTGGACCGCAGGCTGGATCCGGACCTTTACTTCGTTTCATCCGGAATGTGAGACATGACCTAATAAACCGTTAAAAAGATTTGACTAGTTGTTTAAATTGAGCTGCAAGACTACACAACGGAGAATCGCATCACATGAACATTTATGTAATTGATTTGAATTGAAGAATTTGTATCCCTCAGTCAGTTTGCTGTTTACTATATGTCTCCCACCTTTTGACTAGATTTGTGATATTTTATGTATCATAACATTTTTTAATCTACATTTAGCATTATTGATTAGGATGTAAACATTTGTGACCCTGTGAAAACCCAGGCTAAATACTTAATAATCTAATAAATTATTATTTTACAAACATTAAAAGATTAATGTCACAAATTAATTTCACTAAGATTTCAATCTTTGAAATATCATTATTCATTTAATATTGAAGATGTTGCTATATTTTCACATTTTGTCTGTAGGGTGATTTTGTGTAGAAAACAGTTAAAGACTCTTGCTGGGATTTCACTAGCAGAGTCACATTGAACCATAATGAACCATGTTTCAATTTTTTTAATACAGTAATTTTGATGGGATCTGGGAAAACCAAACACATGGGAAAAAAGGTACATACTTTAGGTATTAATGCCAAATGAAAGCTGGTTTCAAGCCATTTCCATTTCGATCATTCCTTGTGTGGCCTAAATTATGGCCATCTGAAGTCAGTGCTGTGATTTTTGGAGAAAAACAGGTTTAATGTTAGGAGATAAAAATAAAAGGACAGTAAAGTACAGTAAAGTATCATAAGTTAAAGTCACTTTACAGGGGTAAAAGACTTATAACAATTTAATAAAAAATAATTTCCTAGTATTGAAGTCTATAACTGTATAATACTGAGCACTGCATCATTACACCAGGACACTAGCAAACATTACTGTCAACAACTAGTAGGCTAAGTAAAGCACATTCCCCTTCAGTCGGTCTCTCCATGTTGTGTTTAGACACAACATGGAGACACATGAAATGAACATGAATATATGAAATGAAAGTCTGAATATATGAAATGAAAGTCTGAATATGTGAAATGAAAGCTGAATGTTCATTCCACATATCAAGACTTTCATTCCATATATTTATCACTCTCATTCCATATATTTAGACTTTCATTCCATATATTCAGACTTTCATTCCACATATCCAGACTTTCGTTACATATATTTATCACTCTCATTCCATATATTCAGACTTTCATTTCATTTATTCTAGTTTCATTCCATATATTCAACCAATCATAAAATATAAAAAATTCCTAAATTTCCTGAAAGGCTTGCCATAATTACACTTCTTTTAAGAGGGCATTTCCTTAACTTCTTCAGTTATACCTTAAGCTGTACCTTATCGTTAATACGTGTTTCCCAAAACCTTCTTAGCTACATATACCTTCTGTAAGTCATACTTAACATCGTACGTTTGGTCTGGACTGCTTTTTACTATGACTTATCGACTTTGATGTTTCATACCGCTATTTATCGTAGTTTAATTTCACATATAAAATGTAATATAATAACTAAATATAACATTCTATTTAGTATTCAATTTACATTATTACTTTAACTTAGTTTTAATTTTACAAATAATATACTCAGGTTTAATACACTCAGTGTAGGCTATTGAAATGTTTTCAAGAATAAAATTGTCATACACTGATGGTTGTATGCGTTTTGAATTACAGCCTGTGATATAGGCACAATAGCTGCCAAATCATTGGACAGGAAAGGTGTAGTCTATATTTAGGGAATGAATGTTATGGGGAGTTTGGTCAAATTATAGCAGCGATAGTTGTTTTAAATCAAAGACGGCGCTGTCCGCTGAGCAAGTTTGTGTATTTGCTCAATTTCATTAGATAACATTTTAGTCCTCTGGCTACCATGTCAGAAAATTCTACACAAATTTAGGCTGCCACGTTAGCAAATTCTGCAGCCCTTTCATCTTGTTGGCCCAACTTTGTTGAGACAAACTCGACCTAGTTGCCACCTCAGCCTCCAAAATCAGCTGCTGCATGGTGGCTTGTTTGCGCATGTTTGCATTTTTATTGGGTAAGTCATCAAATCAAAAAAAATTGTGATTTACGCCAATATTGTGAATCAACACAGATCGTGGTGAATATTAACATGTGATGGCAGACTATGAGAATATTAATGACTCTTTCAAAAACAAGCGAAGCCAAACCGCCAGTTAATGTAGCTGGTGAACGCAGAAAACGTATGGCCGTGAGGGTGTGTCATCACACACTTGTAAAATTATAAATACATACATGCATACACACACAAACATTTTTCTTTCTTTATACTATTTGAGTGAGCCCTTATAAATGCAATTTCTACTACTTCTAAAGCGTTTCATTATAATAAACTTTGTTTTCTCAATACTTTTCTCACTCTATAACGCAAGGTAGACCGAAGAATCACTTCACAAGGTTTCCCTTAAGTAACCTCCTAAGGTATAGTTCGGGGAACAGGCCTAGAAAAGCTATAACTTGAGTGAAGGTGTTCCTTTAGAGTCTTCGTAGCGTGCTAAGAGACAACGTTATCGAGAAACGCAGCCATGATCTTTTATCAGGCCATTTATTTTATATTTTATAAGATATTAATACTGTATTGTAGGCTCTCTCTCTCGCGCGATTAATCATGATACAACATTAATTCAAGGTAAAATAATCATTTTAGCTTATGACCAAACAATTCTGGCCTCAAAATATCAAAGAATAACTTTAATAGGAATCACTGGGAAACATCAAATGTGAATGTCTCCCTTTTAATTTATGAAGGTTTAGTGCTTAATATTAAAAAAAAACATGTTATGTAAGGATCACCGATATATAATCAAAGAGATTATTAAATTATGATAATTCATTTGAAATAATTGATACATACTGTCTTCCTCACATGTGAATCATTGGGAGGATCTTAGCGGTAATTCACACAAGTGCTTTAATAAGTAAGGATTAGCCAGACTTTCCATTTTCAGTGAATCCAATCCATAGCTGGGTAAACGTTCTACCTCATTAAGCAAGATCTTGTTAACTCAAGCTCGGCTTATTCAGCTTAGAAACCTGTGAATTTCATCAATTAAATTGCACTCTTTCAGTTAATCTTCATTATTTCTCAATTGTCATGAGATCAAATGTTGTGGTTCAGTGTTAGTGTATTTGTTAGGATGATTGGCAGTTCATTTATTGTTTTGCAGTTTAAGTTTGTAATAACAGTAGGTGATGTTAAAATGGTTCAAACGGGAAATGATGAACCACAGAGTGTCGGGGATAAAACACTGATCGCTACAGTTTTGACATTTAACTCCAAGACCTGTCACTGTACCACTCAAAAGTTGCTTGTATTTGTGTCATGTCAAAAAGCTTTCAGATAAAAAAGCAATTAAATATTCAACATTCACACAAAAATCAAAAACTAGCCACCTCTGTCTGGTCTTAGCTGTTTTCTTCAGGTGTATTTTCTCAGATAGGATGAGTCCCAAACTCGGTGATCGCAGGGCGAATTCCAAGCACCTTTTGTAGTGAATTTGTCATGGTTTCACCTCTCCTTGTCAGGTATTACTTGGTTTAGAGGTGGAATCATACAGAATCCTCTGTTTCATGTGGGGAGAGATGGTTTTGACACTTATGGCCTTCCATACTCTCCCTGAGTCGCGTCATCGTTCCTACCCTCCTGTTTCCTAGTTAGTGTTAATTACCCACCCTATAAAGAGTCCTCACGTTTCATTGTCTTGTGCGCGTTCATTGTATGATGTCCCACGTCTGTCTAGCTGAAAGCTTTACATGTTCCTGTATCTGTTTCTATGCCAAGTCATTGTTCCTGTTTCCTGTTCCCCGTGTCTCAGTAAGTGTCAGTTTAGTGTTTGTTCCAAGTGTTTTGTTCTTAGTTTATTAAGTCGGTGTCGTTGTTAAAGTTTCTATATATTACCCTGTCTTGTTTTCCCCCTCGTGGGTTTTGTTTTGCTGTTTTCATAGTCTTGTTTGTTTATAATAAATACCTTTTGTTAACCCCTTCATCTGCCTTGTCCTGTCTGCCTGCAATTGGGTTCACCATGAGTATTCATGAAAGAATTGACAAGAAAACTTGACAAGAAGAAAGACGATGGAGTTGTTTTGCATCGCTTCATTGAGAAAGAGCTTTATTGCCAAGTGTGCTTGGACACACAAGGAAGCTTCCAGTGCACTCACACAGGTTAAAAAAGTGACAACTCACAGTTAACAAAAACGTGAGAGACGATACACATTTGACAAAAAGGACAATATTCGACAAATGGACAATTATATTGTATGTACAGATGTGGTATATGCAAATTATACTAAATTATATACAAGTTATGCAGGGGAGTGTAGTGAGATAGGGATGCTCCCCTTCAATTGGGATTCTGCTGTTTCCCTCTATAATGTTTACTCAACTTCAAGGGTCTTCCATATAGAGCAACATAAAGTGGCCTTGTTTGCACATAGTCTTCGTTTCATCTCTCAGCTTGCTTGTTCAGCACTATTGTTTGCGTCTTCGCTTCCTCCCGTTCTGCCCCTGTTGACACTTCCATTTTTTTCGCCAGAGTTGGCAAATTACACTGCTTCACAGCCCAGCTCCACACACGACATTTCACCTTCCCCAACTTCAAAACGACCAAATAAAATGAGTCAAGTAAGATAAATGTTCATATCTGGCATCAGCGTAACTGCACATCCGGGAGCCACAAAAGGAACAAGGGCATAAAAGGTGGGCTTTGGGGTGGGACGGACTGTCAGTTTGCTGGGAAAAGCCCTGTGCTTCATTATAGAATGGAATAATGTTGTATGGTGTGTGACTCATTTGGAAAATGGTGTAATTACTAAGTTCACAGGGAGAGACAGATCTGCTGCTGTGATTTATATAAATCCTTACTGCTCATCTATCAAGACGCATTCACTCAAGCATTTATGCAGGGGAAAAAAGCACCGTCAGTGCTGTCTAATGATCAATGGTTTAGCAAGTGTACACTCTATATGAATGCAAAGTTTATTAATAAAAAAGAAAAATATATATTCATACTTGTAGAATTGTATGACAGCTCATATCCATATATTGAATAGGCTCTCAAATGTATTGTTTTAAATATGATTTTTCTTGGCATCAAAATGTGTTTATCTTTTTATTACTTTATTAAACAGGAAAGTGAATAGATAAATGAAGTAGGAGTCAGGACTAAACCAAAAGCTGGGACTTATTGTTGATATGTGGTCGACTTGGCTCCAACCAATCCGATTTTTTTTTTATGTTTTCTGTTGTTTATAATTCAGTAATTATTCTTTCACCCAGATAGGGCCTGAACGGCCACTTCCGCTTCCTGTTAGTATGTCCCAGTGCATGCATATTGTTTTGCATCACAATAAAATGTATATACTTTTCCATTACAAAAACAGTGCATACTTTTAGTGCAAAGTATGAGAAGGTGAATTGGGACAGACCATGAGTCTCCGATAGCCCCACCCTTGTTTGTGACAGGAAGTGAAAAGAGGTCGTTTCGAGGAGGAGGTTAACGCAATTTGATTAAAAATGATAAATAATCCATTTAAAAAAAACGTGACATGCTTTTAATCTGTCTTTTAATTAAACTTTTTGATATTTCTCTGTGATTCTTAGAAGATCAGAGCATTCAAAATCCAAGGGCGCTCGCTTCCACTAATAAGGATCAACTATTTTTATGATGTAATTCTTCACTTCACCTTCTCACTGATTCCAGGCTGTGTGTGAACCTTAACACAATTTGCTATTTTTTAAGGCGGAGGTGTCACTCAATATGCCCTCCTTAAACTTCCTGTTTCAATAGTTTACGTCAATGCGTCACATTTCAAGGTGTTTTCAAGGTATGGGGTTAAAATATTGTGTGGCTAAAGTATACTGTTCCATCTCTAATTACAAAGGCCTACAATGTGCTTTTGGATGCAGAGTTTTAGAAAGATGGAGCTAGTTTAATTTATTGGCTGAGTCTGGCAGAAACGGCCAACATTTAACTGGCAGTATTCAGATGGAAGAGTCTCTCAAAGTGCTGAATTGTTAATAAACCTCTAAGTAGGGAGGAAATAATCATATTTGCATTGTTTCACAGTTGTAATTAAGGCTATGGAGAACACATATTGATCAGCAGCACCTTTAGCCGCCAGCATCTAATTACATTCAAGGATTGGGTCATGCCGTCTCATTTCTTCAGGCTGGCAAATAACATGACTGCTTCAAACAAAATAGAACTACATTTTTTCTCATGGGTTGTTTGAGATTGGGGTACTCTGCTATTTGCAGAACTGGTAAACAATCTGCTTTTATTTGATACTTTGTAAGAAATTACTAGGGTTGAATTCCACCTGCTTGATACTACACTTTATTTGCATGCGCTCTGTTGTGTTATAGCTGGATTCACTGCTGTCACGATTCACTTGGTTACACTAGATTGTGGGTGGTTTGTATTAAAGTCAGTATTGTGATGAAACACAGTAGCACAATTTTTTTCTTATCTTGTCAAACTGTTACAAGACATCCGTTTGTGCATTCAGATTATTTTGTTCATATGAATATGTTTTTTGAAACTACATCTCTCTCTTTTTGTCTCTTTCTCGCCCCACAGCCTGTGAGTTGATGAATCGAGGTATTCTAGCTCTGGTCAGCTCGATTGGCTGTATATCCGCAGGCTCGCTGCAGTCTTTGGCTGATGCCATGCACATCCCTCACCTCTTCATCCAGCGGACCCCCTCCGGGACTCCTCGCTCCAACTGCCCACACACCACTCGCCTCCAGGCTGATGACTACACAATCTCCGTGCGACCTCCCATCTACCTAAATGACGTCATTTTCCAAGTGGTGATGGAGTACACCTGGCAGAAGTTCATTATTTTCTACGACACTGACTATGGTGAGTGTTTGCAGATGGCATTACAGAGACATGAGGAGCTCCCTTAGAAAGCATCCATTCAGTGACCCCGCATTAACACCCCATTATTACCACCACCGGGGGAGATAATAAAGAATCATTATTATTCTCATTATGTATGTAAAGCAAGATTTTGAGAGAAAAGAACATATGCTCTGAGCAAGGGTTATAGGAAGGCGATTAAGGGGGAGATGATGGAAAAAGTAAATGAGTGAGTCAGCAGTATTAAATACATAGTCAAGGCTGTCACATGAGAAAACACAGCCTGGTGCACATTTTTATGGCCGGATCCTGTCTTTCTCCAGTGGTTTTACATATATTAAAGAGGGCGTAACACACAGGGTTTCTGCAAACCTCATATCAATCTTGATTACGAATAGAGTAGTATGGCACACTTCGTATCTTCGAAGACTATTTAGTTTGATCACATTTTTAAAAGATTGATAAAGCGTTACTACTGTTTCTGAAAACATACGGCACGTGCGGGCAGGAGGGGTAGGCTGAGCCAAAGGACATTGTCAACAAAACAAAGACACAAAACCGGGAGAACTGTCCTGTAAGGGACTAAGAAAAGTTCTTGAAAATAACTTGTAAACTGAAACCTGTACGATCCGTTTAACATTGTAAAAGAAGTCAGAATGCACGACACATCGTTGCATGGCCTCTTTAAATGGGGTTGGGAAATATACCTTTAATATACGGCATCTTATAGGTCCTAGTTGATTTTGTAGCCATTTTTCATTTGTAAACGTTATTCGTAGTTGTAGATTTGGATAAAAATGACCTGGCTGACTCGAACACAAGTTTTAGAAAGACAAATATTCTCCTGTACAGCAGTGGTTCTAAAAACGTTTCATTATAAGGCCCCGTTTGTGTAGGGGTGCTTCGCTGTGTGCCCCCCCCCAAATAAAGACGTATGATCTTAAACTTTTACAATTTCAATTAAACCAAATACATCAATTATTTTGGTTGATGGTCTTATTTTTTTGATGTTTGATTGCACAAAATTATTATACATTTATATATTTCATAAAATGCCATAAAATCTGTGCCTCCCCCCAAAATCATGTTGACCCCCCAGGTTTTTCGAGCCACTGCTGTACAGTAACTCTTAAAATGGATAAATATACAAATATGCATCTTACAAAGCTCATGATCACATACATATTTCTAATGTTAAAAAATATTTATGATAAACATGAATTTTAGAATGTACTGTTTTAATGGTCGAATGTTAGACTTGATTCATTTCTCACCAGATCATATTTGGGTATAACCCCCTCCCCCCCATTTAACTTTGTTTTAAGCAAGTTTTTGACAGATTCCTAAAATATTTGTGATCTAATATGACTAGTGGTCTGAAAGAATTGTTAAGCACCCCACATATACAAATATATACAGAACAGTTCAGCTTTCCCCTTGAAATGACACTTGACATAGTAAGTTGATACAAGGAGGGTCTTTACATTTGTCAAAGATTGAAAGAGAGAGAGAAACAAGGAGCCAAAGAAATTGAAAGCGAACACAAGCTAAACAGGAGATATAGAGATGAAGAAATAGGGTGTAGTAGTGTGTGAAAAGAACTCCATGGTTGATGGTCCCTCTGGAGGGCATGCTATGCCTCAGAACGTTTAGGTTCGGATGAATAAGTACCTGTCTCCAAAGAAAAACAGATGTGGTTTCAGCCACGTCCGGAGGCCACGCGCCCTGCGTAGCTATATAGTGCGCAGCTATTTAGTAATGAAGCCTTAGAGATTCTCTCGCCTTCTTTTTCCTTAAGCTTGCTGGGAGCTTGACCACTGACTCGGAAGATAGAATCCCAGGTCATTTGATGAGCTGGCCTCTAAGCAAGAGGTCTTTCAAAGTGAACAAAATACTCTGAAAGTGCATTGGCTTTAAAAATGGCTTCTTGGACAATAAAGTTCATTGGTGGATTGATTTGGGTTTCCTCTGTGTCATCCATTTTCAGGTCTTTTGGTGCTGGCAGAGACCTCGTAAATGAATCGTAAAATGTTTTGTTTGCAGCGTGAGTGTTCCCAGGCAGTCTGGGTTAAATATCTTCAGCCGTAATTGTTGATCACTCAACAAAAAGAATCCCAAAAATGTTTAATTATATAACTTAACTAATTATATAACTTGCGACTTCAAACGATCAGACAGGGTACCTTTTTCAGCTAAAAGGACCAATTCTATGTAATCACATGTGTCACGTTTTCCTTGGAGGTATTTGAAAACACATGCTTAAAGCTTAGGAACTAATTGGTGTTATCTGTGGAGGGATGGAGGTTCCCTAATTGGCTTGTCACTAGGACTGTATGTGTGCAAATGAAGACAATTAGGCTTGCACAAAGGAAAAAATATGCCATATTTTCCAAAAAAGTGATTTCATATACTAAGCAGTGACTAAATGTAATCAAATTTGTCCAAATAGTCTGAGCAGCATCACAAAAATATGTATAGTTTTGAAATTCCGTTTTTTAAGTATAAGATAACGTGATCAGCTGGTTATTAATATCAAATAAACCGCAAGAGGGTGATCAGGACCCTGCTGTGAAATGAAGGGGCCTTGTACTACCCTGAAGGGCTAAATAGGCAGGATGTACATTATTCCGCTTATCGCTTTTTGTCACATGAGTAAATTAATGGACACTTAATATCAACATTTTGAAATATTTTACTTGGTCGTTTTAAATACAAACCTTCTTCGGGGACAAACTGTTTTCTATTGTCTTTAGGAAAAGGTACAATGTTCAAGATGGTTAAATAATTTTTAAAATATATATTTTTAATAGGTAGAGTTATATTTAATTAATTTGTAAGTAAATCATTTTTTAAAGATGACTCTAATGAACCTGCGTTATGTTTTATATGGTTATTCCAGAACGGTGTATAATGACAGCACTGTACAGTAAGAAAACATACAAACAAAAAATCTCACCTAATATTAATTTGAACATTTTACAAATTTTCTAAATCAAAGAGTGTGTTTGTCAACATTAGTCAATGCACAAAAACAAACAATGCAAAATGTTTTTGATATCAACTAAAATTGAAAAAGATTAACGCTATTAAAATGCATGCAAGTTAATAAATGGAACCTTATTGTGAAGTGTTACCCGTTTTTGATTCTCCTTGTTAAAATCCATTATTAAAATGCATGTATTCATATTTAATAAGACAAGTCCTCATTTAAATTCCGCTCTAACTGTAGATCAAACAGCCGATAACAAAGACATGTGTTAAACGTAATGTGTCGCCACGTTGTTTAAGGTGAAGTCATTGACCTCTAATACCATTACCACCGTCCATAAATTCAGTTTCAATAGCTGCGGCGTAGCACTTTAATATTAACGTAACCTGTCCGGCACTTTGCTAAACCAGGATAAGGTTAATTTCATGCGCAGCCAGTCCAAATAAGACGATTTCATGGTTAACAGACAAGTGAATGAAAAAGATAAAGGTAATTGAATCCCGCTTTTGTGAAGATAATTAATAATGATCTAGGCCAATGACCCTATTATTCCCTCATGATAACCATTCGGCCTCTGGATCGTGGGTTGGGTCAAGAGAGAGAATGGATTTAATTGCACATTATTTCTCTTTTTTACTGAAAATTTTCTTCCTGGAATTCTGAATAAGGTTATCAATGTTTCACATTGATAAACCTAAAAAAAAATAGATCTTTAGCATAAAGCAAACCAATACTGGTTTCCAACATAAAGATGCTGGTGTGCTATTTCTTTTTATTAAATTATATTTCCAAACAGAGTGTGAACATGCAATGTTTTTCTTATGATGAATTCCCCAAAACACATGTTCTTCAGTGATATTAAACAACCTTGAAAATGATAGTTAGTGACCTTGGTAACAGAAAAAAATATGAAACTACATAACCCAAAATTATGCTTATTACAGTAAAACCGCATTGCACCACTTCCCAACACACAATAAATGCAAACGTTAAGTAAAATAAAAAATAAAACTAGACTGAATATGTGAGCTGATCATGATTTATGCGCATGACTAGATTTGGACCAGATGATACAACTTAATGCCTGATACAACAAAATCACTTCTAAAATCATGTAACTATTTCTGCCATTTCACTTAAAATGACGGTTCACTCAAAAATAAAAATTCAGTCATCATTTACTCCAAAGAGATTAACATTAACACGATCTGCCACTGCCCTTACAATAAATGGCGAGGAATGCAACAATCAATATGGCCGCACTAGCAAAGGAAGTCCCGCCTTCCTGTAAAACGAGCAGCAAAGATTGATTTGAAACAACTTGAGCATGAGTGAGTGAAGACAGGATCGAATTGACTTCAAAAGAAGTGTACCTTTAATTTCTTCCTAAAAATAAAATGGCATGCACAGTTTTCTTTGTCTTGTAGAGAAAATGCCCAAAAAGCACTAACCAGCATTAGTGACCACATGTAAATCCACATATTCCAAACCCGTTTTTCACTTCAGCAGAATTTATTTCTAACTCTCTTTGTCTCTGTCAGTTGCTCTCTCTCTCAACGAGATGTGCTGTGACATGAAGATTTGTTTTTAGCCCCTATTGTTGCTTGCGGGTGCTGTGAAGTCTATTGGAAACATTAAGCACAGTGGAGAGGATGCAGCTAGTGGGAAATTCCCAGCGTGAGAACTCACTCAATCAGCACTCAGCTGCAGGCCTTAGATCTAGCTCTTTCCATTCGGCTCACAGGTCCTCCCAGCCCCACATGACTGTGTCACTCAGAGCATCGTTCTAGCTCTGGTATTGGATTTAGAGACCCTATATTGGCCAAAAATAGTGCCAGTTTCCTCTAATCAGTAATTAGATGACAGAACGGGAAGATGACATGTATTGACTCATGTCAGGCTTTTGAATGACTTAAGTCTCAGGCAGGGATTGACGCACGCTAATCAGGAACAGCTCCATTGATTCTCAGTTTGACAGAGTTAGAAGCAGAAGCAAGAAATAAGATATTTTGCCTAGAATACTTGTTCACATTTGTTCATTACATTCTGGGTTATTTCAACCCAGTGTTTTGTCAAAAAAGGACAATCAGAACCACTGGGTTGTCAAATAAGCCTATGTTGGGTTGTTTCAACCCAAATCTTGGGTCAAATTTATTTGAACCAAGTTCAATTAACCCAACTGATTGGGGGTTGTAGCTTTTTGACCCAACACTGGTTTAAAATAATGTATGTAGTAAACAAATGGAACAAATATTCTAGGTAACGTAAAATTCCACACGCTTCTCAAAACTCATTTCACTTTCAATCAATTCAATTCATTAAATAAAGTTTGATAACCCAGCATTTTTAGTGTAGGCTATTTTAAAGACCCACTGAGGGGGAATGAAATGTATTGCTTTGTTAAATATGTCGATGTAATTTTGACTGAAACAGTAAGTTAGGGTGGACATACTGAGTGGCCCCTCCCCCTTTTAAAAACCCAATAGTGTTTAATTTACGGCAAAACCTGGGACTATGAGAAGCTTAAGGCTGCCTTTACGTGCTTTCTGAATAGTCTGTTATGAGTTTCTGAGGTAAAAATTGCACATGAACGCCCTCTGATGTCACGTTTCCCACTGGGAAGTTGGGAAATACTTATGATACCCGAGGTCCCGAGATGGGCGGGCCTTACACAATCAACATGGCAGATAATAGAGAAGGATTTCTGCTATGATCCGCAAGTTTGAAGGATTATATTATATTGAAAATGTTATTTTTGGCCATGATGTGCTAGTCATTGAGAGAGAGAGAGAGAGAGAGAGAGAGCGGGGGATAGATTTAATCTCTTTATTCAATCAAATAAGATTGTCTAAATAATAACAAAAACATTTTTAACCCAAAACATTATCCACAAAAACAAACACCAGATGTTTATGAATTCCTCTACATTATTTGTAATACTAAAAAAAGCTCAATTAAAACTAGAACAGAATTATACAAAATTAATTTCAATCTTCACTTCTGTTGAATGTATCTAAAACCTTGAATGGATGAACTGTATTCATAGAAAACGTTTCAATAAATATACTAAAAAACATCTGAAACAGAAAATAAAATCTGCCACAAACCAGAAAGCATTGATAAATTGTTTCCCTCTGCAAACAAAAAGGACAAAAAGAGAGATTCAATTATTGATTGATTATAGACAATGTGTCATTATTTCCCAAACAATGAAATGTTGAGTTTCTTGATAACCCTGTTGCTTGTATAAAGTTCTGAAGTTGTCTGGAAGTACGCTGGAGATCCTTTGAGTCACAGCTGAGACTCCCTGACAGGAAGATAAAGTAGTCTCTAATGATAATGGAGATGCTAATGCTGATTTTAATTATATGTGTATTTTCTGTCAAAAAAACAGGACCTCATGGGTGTGTTAGCGATGTGCTATGAATCTATGTATATTACTCTTCCATCCCCATAACCTCTCCTGTAATGACAGACAGAATAAAGCTTCCCAAACAACAAACTGAACGGTGGCCTTCCACAATTTCATAGGAATGTAAAATCATTGCCATCCACTCGTGCGTTTTCACCTCGTTCTGCAATAACACAGTCTTGTAGCGTCTCAGTAAACAGCAGCTACCCAGATGCTATTCCAGCACAGGGACTGCGTTGAGTCCCTCTATGTTTGCTTTGCTAAAAACACAAGCTGCTGTCTGCTGGAGCTCTGCCCTCCATGCTAACAGGGGAACCCAGTGAGAGATTTTCAGCAGAAATGCATTCGTACATTCGCACTAAATTGGATTCAGCAAACATATGGAAACGTGGAAGCTTCTGGATCTTATCCTCATCTTCCCTCTTTAGAGAGAGTGACAGGTTTTTTTTGGAGGTTTAGGGGGCAACAGTCTTTCTAATGTAGAATTCAAATAATTGTACTGAACTTAGAACAACTTGAAACAACAGTTTTTGATGCAACAGTGCAATTGTTAAAAACAAAATAGTTTGATTATGACAAAAAATTGAATCACAATTATTTTGCCCAATATTGAGATCACAATTAGTCAAAACAAGTACTCATTGACTTATTGAAACGAAGTTGATAAATAAATTATAAATTAATAACTTGTTAATTTAACACTGAATTGAACGTAATAACATACAAATAAATGTTAAAATAAAGTGTGAATTCATACATTCAAATAATGAAATTAGAAAAAATGGTCGAAAATCAATTACGATACATTCCACAGCCCTAATATATATGTTGTGTTATACATTTTATTTGATTATTATGTATAAACATGCTACTATATTGCAGTTATATTCAATGTATATTCTTGTTTGATTTCTTATTTTTTAGTTTTAAGGTTAAAGGTTAAAGGTTACATTTCAGGTGAAGCATCTAAGACAAAGTTGGCATATATCTGAGATCTCTATTAGATCCAACAAGTTGTAAAATAACATCCTGTTGCATCCTGAAATTTGCAATATGTTTAAAAGTACAAGAAACTCTATATTGTGAAAAGATTAAACAAAATCTAATTTCTTATTTCATGACCTCTTTTCTTAAATCCTATCCATCAACAAGTATATACTGTTGTGTTAACAGACAAAATGCTAGTCTACCCTGCGGCACATCATGGTATATTTATGTTTTAAAAGTAAGAGTGATATAAAGTCATCTTTTAGCAGCTCACCTCTGAAGGCCTACCTGAAGACGCTTTCGTCTGATGTTTTTCTTGAAAAGACTCTCTTCTTTCACATCTATGTCAATCAGACAGAGTTTCACCTTCAACAGCCCCACCTTAAATCTCCCCCAGTTTCCTCATCCGGGTCCCTTCTTTCAGGAATGCTTTGATCCAGCTTTCTGAAACGGTTTGATATAGTAGAGGGGCATCTGCACTGAAGGATGAGTGCGTGGCAGCTTTCTCTGTGAAATACATCTTTTATTAAGCTCAGCCCTGAGACAGCACTTCTCCTCTCTATACCGCACTGATAAATGTTCGACACAAGTTTCTGCTGCCACCCTCTCCCATTCGCTGTTAGCATGCATGCTAATCCATTTCCATTCTATGAACTTCTCACAGTAATGCAGGAGGTGCCAACATTTTTTTAATTGCGAAGCAATTCACGTATGTTGTGTATAATTATTAAATGATATACATGACTTTTACTTAAAGGAACAGTTCACCCAAAAATGAAAATTCTGTTTTCGATTACATGCAAATCTTTATAAATTTCTTTGTTCTGATTATGACAAAATAAGATATTTGGAAGAATGTAGGCAAGCAACAGATCTGGGGCACTTTTGACTATAATTTTTCGTTTTTCCTAATATATGACAGTCATTGGTGGCCAAGAACGGCTACAAGCATTCTTCCAATATCTTTCTCTGTGTTCATCAGAACAAAGAAAATGATACAGATTTGGATCAATGCGAGGGTGATTAAAGCAATACAGAATTTTACTTATGGGTACAATTTTTACTCTAAGGGCATTTCCATGCAAAGGTCAACTTTACAATACAAAAATAAAGATGTTAGCAAAGGTTTTCACCATACAGATAGCTTAGATCACATCCAAAACATTTGTATATTTCCCCCATCTCAAATAGAAACATCTGTATAGACTCAAAACATACAAAAAGTTATGAGTTAATATAGAGTTAACACATTCTCTGATATTTTGACTTCAAATGTCACATCCATAACTCTGAAATTGCCCATAAATGTCCATATCCAATTTTTCTTGAAACAGTTGTATCTTACATTATATTTTGTTTTGTTGATCAGATATTCGAGGCATACAGAACTTCCTGGACCAGACCTCTCAGCAGGGAATGGACGTGTCTCTCCAGAAGGTGGAATCCAATATCAATATGATGATTACCGGAATGTTCCGCACCATGAGGGTGGAAGAGCTCCATCGCTACAGAGACACGCTGCGGCGTGCTGTGCTGTTCATGAGCCCCGCCACCGCCAAAGCTTTTATTACCGAGGTACGTTCAAACGCTCAGATGTGCTTCCACATGTACAAGGACATTTAAATACATATCACACTGTGTGTTCAATACAACGAATTTCATTTCCACTAGTATTTTATTGCATTCCACAGATGTATAGTGGTTGTCAAGTTTAGCCACCAGGCATTCTGGCCTTCAATCTGTCAGTCCAAGCGCTATTTAACCAGCTCACATTATTTTGATCTGTAAGTCTCACAGCGGCAGGCCTTTGATTCGATATGCATTTATGATAAATTCAGTGTTTTTGGTGTTTTGTATTACAGTTAAAAAAATGTTTTCCATTCGACTCGACTTTTAGACCCTTTTTCTTATGGGTCATAGTAATTCATTCTGATTGAAAAATTTCACTTGTTTTAATGGCCAATATTTGTAGGGAAGCCATTAAATGGCTTTACTCTGTCTGATAACACTCTCTGGGAGTTAAACCATGAAGTATAGCTTAATCTCACATGCTATTCTCATTCGCCTTTAATTAAAAATATCCTGCGAAAAGCAATCAAAATCCAATTTTAGTGGAATGTAGAATAGGACAGGAACCATCAGTAGTGGAGACTGCGGGCAGCTGTAATGACTCTCAGGTCCGGGGATGATAAGTTGGTCAGGGGAGCTCAGAGTCTTAAAGATACGCTCGCAAGGGAATCATCGCAAGACATTTAAACGCAGCTTGTTGTTTTTGTTAATGGACTGCACTGAGGTGGCATTATTTTTGCGGGGAATGCTGGGTGAGGGGTCAAAAATGAACCAGAGCTTGGGGGCCAGTGCCACAGGAAACCAAAAAAACTGTCTCGTTGAAAATGTGGGAGCAAAATTATTATCAATATCTATAAATTATCAGTCTCAATATCTATAAATATAAGTCCTTTATGGCGTTTCATTGGAAGAACAGTTGTAGGGAAATCATATGGAGTTGTTTAGACATGACGCGGAGTGGACGGTGCGGAGTTGGACGGCGGTTTGCATTGAGTGCGCAAGGCATCATTTAGCATTTTTTGTAAATGCCTGCGCAGTGCATCAGAATAAAACATGCTTCCTAACACCATGTCTACACCGTACGCGACAGGTGCAACGTGACACGACACAAGACATCAGAAACGCATTACAACCCATTATTATTTCAAATATTGTCCACACTGGATGCGGCACGGGGAGACGCGACAAACCCATTAAGACTAGCAGATTGTCAGGTCGCGTCGCACCTGACGCGTCCGGTGTAGACACGGTGTAATGATTAATCCACGCAGTCCAATGCGTTTTAAATAACATATGTGAAGTTTAATATTTATCAACACCTCATGTGAAAAGTTTGGTGGACTGTTTTTTATATTACCATAGTTTTAACAGACATATAATATAACTAATATTCCTGTATTTTGTTTCACATTTTGTATATATATATATGTCTGGCCTGTCCGGATTGAAAAAGTGTTTGGATTGATTAAAAATGTAAATATGTAATAATTCCTTGACAAGAAACTTTTTTAAAATTATTTTATGAACTTTATTTGAACCTTTTTGGACAACAAGGCATAAATAGACATGTCAATGCTGAGACTCTATTTAACTATAAATGTGTCTTGTTTTAAGATTTCACCCACACACTTTTTTTAATTGGCTATTTTTCGAACATTATGCAGAATTTTCACCTGTTTTTTTAATCTGGTTGTTTAACATCCGGTTAGGACACGCTTAGAGTGCGTAAACAGAGAGAAACCATGGATTGTTTGTAAACATTTCGCTCGCCGTTTGATAAATAAGACTCAGACAGTTGTAGCCTCATTATTGGCCTTTGACTGCATGCGGTGAGTGTGCTCAGGTCTCTCTGCACCATGGGAGGAAAGACTATTAAACATCTGTTGTGAACGTTCATTACTGAGTCTGAGAACTGAGGCTGCTGCATTCCGGTTGTTCAGAAAGTGTCACATAAAGGCTGTGGATCTGGTTTATCTAAGCCTTTTGTCTGCACTATAAAGCTGATTTAAAGGCCAGTTCTTGGACAAGAGACATTCTGGGTATAGTTAGAGACAAATTGCCCCCATTAGAAGTCTTGCAGAATGCAGCTTTCTCTCGTGTGTTTTATGCTCAATATTGAACATATTTTACATGGGCGGGTGTTTAATGTTGACAAAATACAGGATTGCATTCTTCCAGCTATACGTAGTTATTGGTTCATTTGAAGCAACTTTTAAGTGTCCTTGGAATCTCTTTTTCAGTATTTTTTAACAATTAAAACAAATTGATTATTGAAAATGCAGAAGCTGGCTTGATCATACCTTTGTTTTGTTAGAAAATGTTGTACAAACATATGAAAAAAACAAAACAAAAGGAGAATCTTGGTCTGAATTCCAACAACATTTAACACGATTTTAAGTTCTCAATCAATTCAATCC
This sequence comes from Triplophysa tibetana, assembly GCA_008369825.1. Classification (NCBI taxonomy): domain Eukaryota; kingdom Metazoa; phylum Chordata; class Actinopteri; order Cypriniformes; family Nemacheilidae; genus Triplophysa; species Triplophysa tibetana. Next base: position 11,489,726 of record CM017904.1, on the reverse strand, counting down.
AAGAGCAAGAAGCTCGCTTCTAAAAATTGGTTTGCTATATCTCCAAAAAAGGATTAGGAAACACTGAAGAAGGTCAAATGTAACCGAAACGTCTGTTGACTTATTTTGCACCTTGTGAATAAACAAGATTGCGAATATCTCAGCCTGTAATCCTTTTTTTGGAGAAATAGCAAACGAACTTCAAGAAGTTAGCTTCTTGCTCTTGGATAGAACTGAGAACCAATGTACGATACAGTAGATATCCGAACCCATGTCAATGCCATAATTTAGTGTTTTTTTCGCTGGTCAATCTGGTCTTTCGCAAACCAAACGTGCCCGAGAACTCAGCGACCCAGTTTCCACAGGGTATACTTTCAACATAGGCTTATTTCCTATAACTCATTGTAAACTGCCTTGCATCCATTCAGCGGATGAGTAATATTACTCTTGCCACGTTCGCTAGCATAACAAATAATATCCTGGATCCTGTCCAGCACTGTGAAAGCCAACGCTTACAATCATCCAGTGGTCTGACAGAGGAAGTCTGGACAGCAGGAGTGAAATGCTGGAGTCAGATGGCAAATGGTGTTGTACGGGTGATGGGTCCCATGCCAGGCATTTAACAGGAAGAGGTCAGACTCACAGTGGACGGACAGGATACGTGATGAGGGATGTCAGTAGGGCGAGAGGTGAGAGGCTGGACGAGGAGCTGTCTGTCTGTGTGATGTGTGTAGGGTCGATGTCCATCAGGCAGTGTGCTGACAGACTGTTATAGTGTGGAGACAAACAGTCAACCCTAATGGACATTTGAAGTATATTGTTTCGGAGAAAACATGATTGATTTGTGTGGCCTTGTCGAGCTGTGTCACTGGCGAGCTATGGTTCTTCATTGTGTGTATGAACCTTATTGCCTATTGCGTGGCTTTATAATCCTTCAATGTGATTGGCCGTGTATCGTTGCGTTATATTTCTTAATATACGGTGTAAGCGATCACCATTCGGAAAGCCTCTCTTCCACTTTTTTTTATATATTTTTTTTTTCAATAACGGCATGTAAACATCCCATAACATCCATTATAACATAAATATGTTGACATATTCCGCTGTCATCCTGCCCAGCTCGATGTTCATTTTTTTATTTATTTGGCAGGCACCCGTGCAACAAGGGATAATGCATGATACGAGACCGATCACCCTGTCAGGCTTTACTCCGTGATAATGACCAGCTGACTGCACGTTGCGCTTTACAGAATGGGATCGCGCACTGGTGTCGCATCGCCTGACTGACGAGTGCGAGATTTGAGCACATCCAGCTTTGTCAGATCATTTTCTTTTTGCTATTACCAAGGAATATTACAATCTCCTTCTGCATTACAGATTTGACACATTCAGCATGTTCGTTCCACGGTCCTTTTTCTGGCTACAACAGCAGAATGTTTATTTGCATTCAAAGCCGTCGGGCGCGGCAGCTGCTGTGTGCCATCAACCCGCGTGATTCACAGGCCTCGGTAACTCTTCAACGTCTGTGGTCACTTCAGCTCAAGGTTATAGTGTTGACTGATGGTGTGCGCACACAGGGACACAAACACGCATGGACACACACACAAACACGCGTGCAGACGTGTTTGGACAGGCCGGTCTAACTAGCACCCAAGGTCACGCTCACAGAAGCAGACAAACACGGCGTGTGGACTCTGTTGGCTCTCGCTATGACCTTAAGAACTCTGATTGGATGAGAGGTAAACACTGACAAATGAAAGATTATTGCATCTGTGTGGGCAAACTTGTGAAAAAGAAAGAATAAAGGATAAAGAAAGACATTGCAGAACGTGATACTAAGGGCGAAGTTCATATCTGCTTTTGAAGGTTAACACGGATAAGACAACAATTGCTCGCACCAAAACAGTTGGTTTGGGGAAAGTTGTCATAATCAGAGTTTTGAGGTAGTAACGTCATGTAAATGCCTTCGTACAGAGCCACAGGATACTTGTTTCATTAGTTTGAGCTTTAATATTTGAAGTGTTAATTCAAGGTGACAATTTGGAAGTCGGCACTCCGCTGAGCTCTTATACTGATTGACGTGGGAGAAACTTTTCTGCTGTTCAGACAAATCCTTTCCACGGCGGCAGGAAACATAGAGGCCTTTTGAAATGCATTATTTAAAATGGAGGAGAGGAGATGATGAGTGCTCGGATTCATTGTGTGTGTTTTACAGTCAGCATTACATCACTAGTACCTGTGCCGTGGAGAAAGACATCTTGGTACAAAGGGTCTTTCTGAGGAATTGTAATAACCAGTTATGACTTTTTGGAATGAAGCTAACTTTAATGCATGAGTGAGCACAGGTTTTGCTATGCTTTTGCATGGGTTTTGACCAGCAAAATTCCTTTACTATTAGTATTTTCCTATGCGTATTATGCCGGGGTAGAAGACGTTATAGCATCAAAAATATTCCACGCTTAAAGGGATACTTCACCCAAACATAAAAATACTGTCATCATTTAGTCACATTCGTATGTCTTTGTTCTGATGAACACAGAGAACGATATTTGGAAGAATGCTTATAACCAAACAGATTGACTCATAGTAGGAAAAATTACTGTATCATTTTTTTGTTCTGTTGAACACAAAAGAAGACATTTTGAAGAATATAGGACAGCACAGTTCTGGGGCACTTTTGACCACCATTGTATTTTTTCAAAAATTCTGTCTGGTTTTAAGCATTCTTCCAAATGTATTTCTCAGTGTGAATCGGAACAAAGTATTGTATATGATGTGCAACAACTCAAAGGTCAGTAAATTATAACAAAGTCTTTATATTTGGGATAAGTATCCCTTTAAATGAAATAAAATTAAGAAACACCATAAAAAAGCCATGGAAGAGCAACCACCGAGTAGTAACATTTTCATCATCACAGTCTCCATTATCATCATCAAAGTGTTTAAACATCTATAATAGTGCACCCTGTTTATTTTACACAGCGCTTTGTTGTTATTGCATTAAAGCGAGTCCTCATGAGCTCATCTTGTGATGATTTGAGAAAAAAACATCATTTGCATAATGCTGAAGCAACAGTAAATCACGCACGCATAAGAGACTTCGGCGCGAGCAAAGGCATGCGTTTGTAACAGGACGGCTGGCAGCTTCTTATGTTATACGCCGAGATGATTGTTTGGAGACGGGGTGGATGCGCTGATTGACATGTCAGCTTTTTTCACTGGGGCGGATGGCCACGGCTGTCAGTCGGCAAACAGTCCAGCTCACATGATGGATTATTTATAACTCATGCGCCACCATCGCTCGCCACTTCCTTTGAGCTAGTCCTGTCCATTACATGGCCAATTACGCTCGGCAGGCCATTTTCTCATCTCAATCAAATTATCTCCGCATTGTATTTAATTTTAGTGGCGGAGAGCTCGGCTGTTTTTACATGGGGCTGCGGAAACACTAAATCATGCAGAGAGTCCTGTTGAATGGGCAAACAGGCTGATATAAAACAGGCTTCGGAAAACAGATAACACAGCTAGGGCTGGCTTTTCCATTAAATTGGAATGAAGGAAGACGAATTAAATTAGTCATGCTAGTTTTTCGCTTTAATTCGCACATTTTCGAAAACTGGAAGCTCCCTAGTAAAACGTATGTAGTGGAAAGAAGTGTGTAAATGTATATTCATCAATATTCTGCTGACTTTCATAAAGCATATATATTGTATTTCTATAAATTTTTGCACAGTAAACAGAATTGTATTGATTATTGATTCACAGCGATGGTGTGGATTAATGGTCTTCTAATGTTAAGATGCACCTTCAGCAACTTTTTTCCATTCAGAGATGGAAAGCGTTCCTCAAAAACTTCTGTATCATTCAGACCTCGCATCAGATTTGCATGTGGTTGCCTTGGGGCCATCTTATTTCAAAAGCATGCATTCGCATTTATTTGCTATAAGTGCTGCAGGTCTCTCAAAGAGGAAGTTGTTGAATAGTGACACAGACATGTCCTCTGCTGATAAGCCTACAGTGGGTGGATTACCCCCATAATCCCCTTCCGGCTGGAGGTCTCCATCATAGTTAGGTTGTCGCTACCCATCAAGCCTTGCTTCTGCTACAGCAGCCAGGTGAAAACAGCACTCTCTAGAAGTGTTAGATGCTATCTGGGGACCTCCATCTTGTGGTGGATAAGAGGACGTTGTATTAAAGCGGTTCGGTCGGAAAAAGATGATGCTGGAGTTGGAGAAGCTTTTGGAGCCCTCCGAGATCAAACTGAACTGTTGCACTTGTTAAAGATCTTGAATATTCCAAGTGTTGTTTTTGACTCGTGCAAGTGCACTCAGTTGCAACACAGGGAATAATGACACGTGAGGTGTGAGAAGTGAGGTGGGACAAGAGTTGTGTTGTTGGTATGGTTGCAGTGGTTAGCATGGTTAGGAGATAACTGAGAGTCAAACACATTGAGACCCGTAATGAGAAACTTGTTTCCCTAACGAAAACGTGTTGCCATGGATAGAGGTTATGAAAGTTTCTTCACACTGCAAGGTTGCAGATCATTTTTTCTCATAAACATCGGTCCTGTGAGACACAACTCCAAATACAAAATGACAGCAAAACTCATTTTGAGCACTGACAAGGGCACTGATGGTGGAGAGATTTCACAAAACTTCACCTTTGTCCTTTCACCACAAAGAGTGAAATCACAACCATAGCGCCTCATTTAAAGCCCTGCCGTGCAATTCATGTGCAGAGGAAAATATTTGTTATACAGTATGTCAGCAACTATCTTATGTGAAGACATCCCTGCAGTAAAAAAATATATACAGGATATATTTGCTGGTTTATGTTGCTCTAGCTGGTCCTGTAAAGAGTTTAATGGTTTAGCAGTCAGGTTGAGAAGTCTTACAGATACATTTACAATATAGACCACATGACAAGCTGTTAAGATGTGTCCTGAATTTAATTTGTTTATCTTACATATCGCTGCTGTCCTTTTAAAAAAACTCCATATTTCCTGATTTACATTTATTTTTTTGTCATGAATCATTATTATTAGTATGCCTTTATGTTTGTAACTGTATTTTAGAAATATTTAACTAATAAAAAGTATGCTTATCAACTTTAACAACACAGTATTCAATCATTAAAAAAGTACTGTGTTTTTAACATTTTCTGAAAAATTGTGAATTTGGAAATGCAAGGTTTCAGATGTACAGTAACAATTAATCTTAAATATATTTGAATGATGGGTTGGTTATATTTTGTTCAAACTGTTGTGCAGTGTAAAAAACTAAAACAGAAAGTTCTTCTTGACCAGCGTTGTAAGTCTTCCAGAGTAATCAATAACCATCTCTGACCTTTTTATATATTCCAGGTGGGTGTTCTAGGTGAAAGAAAAAGGCCATATTTATGCTCTGTCACCCCATTTGTTACCCTCTCTTCTCAGTGAAGATCAAACATGGTAATGGAGAAAAATGACTTCCATGTTGACCGTTATAGCTTCCTGCCTGCTGTCAACACATGAGCCTGCAAGGCAATTATTTGACTTCATTATAATTAGTTAATGTTAGGATCTAAAGCTGCAGAGATGACTGCTTGTGAAAAACACTGTCACCTCGACAAAGCAAGACTCGGGGAAGACAGGTTTGCCGTTTCAGCGAGTCTCAAGATCGCAGAATGGTGATTTTACTGTATTAATCTTTCAAAGTGATCAATGGCTCTGGTGGGTTGCTCGTTCTGTAAGTACCCTGAAGCTCGCATTGTGTTTGCTGTAGCATGCCCTTGAGACCAGAGCCCTGTTTATAAGTACGGTAAATCTGCGGTGTATTATAGTGAGATCACGGCTGAATTAAACAGGCCAGTCTAAGTAATTAAGATGATGGGCGATGTAAGAAGCCTCTCAAGTGTGAAGCGTGATGTTCTCAATAGGAACACACTGTGGTTTTGTATATGACATAAATTATCCTATGGTGACACATTTAAAGATGAGGTATCGCACGCAGTTTTTGCCAAATATTAATCTTGAGTACCTATTCAGTAGTATTGCATACCTCGTTTCTCCGAAGAGTATTTAGTTTGATCAATTTATGAAAGATACAGCTGACCGATTATTTCCTGAAAAACACGAGCTCCTGAAGGCGTCTACAATACATCAACAATTGTCCCTGCATAAGTGTTTATTCACTATAACTTGTGTGGTTTACCTTATGCACGTACGCGCCGATTGCAACCAAAACACAGATATATGACTTAGTTGGACTTCATGTCCAGCATCATTTAGCGCTGATACTGCATCATCTATCAGTTTCAAAAGATCTCCGTATCCAATGTTATGTCCACCGTTTACATAACAGAGCTTCCTTTTTCTCTCACGCTCAAGCATGGGCGTGCTCTTCTGCCTGCTGGATGATGGGTGCTTTTCTGGGAAAATGTGTTCAATAAAGGACTTAAGATCCCTTGTTACAAAACAGGAATCCATGTTAAAAAAAAACTTTCCGAAAACAGTACGAACCCTGGTGGAGTGAATGGAGCACAGAAATACCACGTCGTACATTCAACTCCTTTGTGGACAAGTTGACCATATCAAGCATGAGAAGCCAGTACGTTTAACAGTGTGAAGAAGTCAGGTAAAGGTAACAGGTATCATTTTAGTGGCATAAGAGGCGGGAAATGGAATTGAAAAAAGAATGGCTGTTACATAAGATACATAATAGTTGTATTATTGTATTATACTTTATACATAATAGTTGTACTTTTGTATTATTGCTCCTATTTGACATATCGCTTTATTGCTTCCTGAACTCTCTGTAAGTCACTTTGGATAAAAGCGTCTGCTAAATGACTAAATGTAATTGCTTTTTGTCATAAGTTGCCTTTAATGATAAAGGCAACTTGAAACCTAAATTCCAACTGGGATATTGAATTAAAAGGTTTACACTTTCCCTTTACGGCCTTGAAAGTTCAAATTTCAGTGCCACTACCGACACTAAATTAAATTGCAAAAGTGATGATCGTGTCAAAACAATTTCTTAAATGGCCTTCTGGGCTTTTGTATGTTTGGAAACATACAAAACATTGTTTTTGCTGTTCCATGTGGTGGTGATAGTTGTGCGGGAATTACACATCATGATTACGTCCAATGGGATAATCTGTTAGTTTTCAACATCTTTTCATAACCAGCTCTGATGCTTTAACGCAGCATATTACTTTCATTTTCCCATGATTATGCGATTATGATTCATTGCGTACCCACATCCAATTTAAGTCTTTGCGTTATCACAGACGCAAGTGGCATAATTATAACCTGTGAACGAGCTGGAGTGTGTTTTCATATGTACGTTCACAAAAGTGTCTATTCGCACTTGTGTTCTTTGAGCGTTGCAGTGCGCATTCATCATCCAAACCTCCACCGCAGGAGCCTCACGCAGAAACCTCAGAGATGGTGCGGTGATAAGTGTGTTTTTGTGGCGTTATGTGCCTTGGAACGCCACGCTACAGTAGTGAGATGGGCCACCCTCCAGACAGCCTCAACACAGCGGATGAATTATACATGACTAAATCCACAGCTCAGACTGAGGCTGGCAGATATTAAAGCAAAATGGCAATTGTGACATGTAACAGTTTTGATGTATTTAAAGCGTTCGTGCTCCAGCGAGTCTGAGCTAAGTATGTAACGTGCAGGATTTCGCTCCGAAGAATACAGCGCTGTTTGAGGAATTAATCATCACTTGAAAAAAACGGCATTGGAGTATTCTTGCGCTCACGTGTGCCGTTCTGCGGCTAGTGAGAGCAAAATAATTGTTTTGTAAGATCTTGTCTTGTCAACTTTAGCAAGAGCATCATACATGAATAATGTTTTAATCACTGTTAAATGATGCAGAGGTTGTCTGGATAGTTACCAGGTTGCTTTAATAATTTGGAATTTTTTAATTTGAAATTTTTATATGACAGGTTCTCGGAAATATATTCAAGAGCTTGAAGCTCCTTACATATTCTAAAGGTGTTTGCCCATTCAAAATTTGCTGCCACATGCTGTCCTGTGTGGTTTCCAAGGTATCATTTTGTGGTTGCTAAGGTATTCTGAGTGGTTGTTAGTGCATTGCTCAATGGTTGCGGTTTTCTGGATGGATGCTTACTGACCCAAGTCAAAAGAACTACTGAAATACCAAAAGTTTCTATGATATTCTTGTCCCTAGATATGATTTTTTTTAGTTTTTGGTCCACTGGGATGAGAATAGTAGGTCTGATTGCTTACATAAGTAATTTTTCCTCAACAAAAGGTTAGGAATTTCTTCAATTCCCCAATTCTGAGCAACCAGCCCTATTAATTCCAAAGAGCTAACATTCATAAGAAAGTCTGTGTCTACAATAATACTACTACAAAATTACTAATAAAGCAATTTAGACATTTATATCATACAATCAACGTCATTTAATCAATGTCATTGATTGTCTGCTTTAATTGACTGGAAAAGGAAAGGTGTTATACCCGGTAATGATTCTGTCATCATTTATAAACCCTCATTTCATTTCAAACCTGTATGATTTTCTTTGTTTTGCACAGCACAAAAGAAGATATTTATAAGAATGTTAGTAACCAAACAACACTAGCCCCATTGGCATCCATTGTATGGATTACTATTTTTAGATGACTTGTCCCTCTAAGAGCACTTGCGTATTGATGGCCAAAACTAACAGAGATGACCTACAAAACTCATGGTGTCTTGTTTTGTAACAAACTTTCACTTAGCGAAACCTTTATAGTTATTTTTCTGTGAAAGTTCTTGTTGACAGAACTAAAAGGATCCTGTTCAAACTATTCCTTATTGCCTTCACAAGATGTGATAAAAACTTTATAAGAACATTGAAGTTAGTAATAAACAGTTAAATCATGAAACGTCAAAGTTCTTTGTGGAATGTATGAAGGTCTCGTTCGGATCAGATGGGTCAGTCAGGAGGTAAGGAGAGGTGGTGCGGAGGAATCTTTGAGCGCTTGCTGGATGTCACAGGTCACGTCTAATTCTGGTCATCTCTTCCTCCGACTCTCTTTAATAAATGCACACCACCTTACTTTCAACTCGCAGGGCTCAGAAAGGTGGAAAATATGAGATAATAACAATAATCATTATTCTATGAAAGCACCCGGTTGAAGGACAGTGCTTTCACTGTGTAATTTGAAGAACTTGGTTGTGTTTGAAAGTGGGTCTCCTTGAGGACTTTCTTATTTGTGAATTGTTAGACGCAGGCTGCAGGCATACAGATTCATTAGAAAGCGAGGAAAAGGGAAGATTGGAAGGACGTGAACGAGATATATGATTGTTTTTAACTGTAGCTGCTGCTCCTTCAATAAATGGTCTGACATTACTGCAGGTGGAGATGTCGAGTGTGGGGGTTACAGTTCATTGAATGGGGCACTCCTATGATCCATCTCTCTCATTCCCAGTAAAGAGAATATATATATAGGTGACAGAGATGATTAAGAGTCTATATGAGATTATGGCTTTGATCTCACGGGTGCGAAGGTGCTCTCAGGCTGGGCTTTCAGCATGCGAAGACAGGTTGGCAACATATTATGATGTCATTGTCTAGGGCAGGGTCCTGATTTATTTTGTAAGTCTAAGTAAAGTTTCTTTGGTAGGAGCAAATAATACTTGTTAAATGTACTGTATAAAGCGAAGCAAGCTTTGAATTTTACATTCTTTAAGACGAGAAGTCGAAAGACGAAAGATGAAATTTCTTGAATGTGTGATGTTTAAAGCCTCTGTTCATCAAAGGTGTTGTTGCAGCATGAATTCACAGGTCAGATGTCGCTGGATGTGTGTGGAAGATGAATTTCCTTTACATAAGCTTTCTCTTCCATTTGCGTTTGTTATTCAGATTCTCAGGCATTCATTTAGGCAGCTTTCTTCAGTGTCCTTGTTTCTTTCGGAACATCAGAGACGTATTTGTTTAATTTTGGAGCCTGATGTAGTGAATGATAAGACTCTTAAACTCGGATAGATCTGGATTTTCTGAAATCAAGCATTGCGTGCTTGTCCTGGGCATTGCATTCTCCACTGTAACACATTTAAGCCTACACCAGAATTAAACAGACAGCACACCTTTTACCATCAACTCACTGCATATTCAATAGGGGAAAAAATAACAGTTTGCATGCGGTCATTCGTATATATTTAGCCTTTTGTTTTTATGCGATCAGCCTGTCTAACAAACTTTAACGTTTTCCAGGCATCACAAGCCTTAGAGGTTTGTCTTTTGGAAGTTAAGCTGTAATAGCACAAAACCATCTGTTTCTGAATCAGGTAGAAAGAAAAAACCTGAATCAATCTGAAATGTATTTTTTCACGTTTACAATATTTTATTATTACATCCAAACGCATTAATCATCAAAATAAAGCCTATTATTCAATTAACTTCATTTGGCTTTTTCAGAAGGAAAGTTTGTGCTATTATCCTAAGTCTGATATAAAAACATCATATTTCTAATGTCCAATATTCATAATAAGTATGCATTTTTATTACATTTGTTTTTATCTGAATTTACTGTGTCTGTGTCTGTGTCTGTCAACGCACCCACCATCAGGCATGTTAGGCATGCATGTTGATGGGATATTTTATGCCTCCTGTCTTTTTTGTAATTATAAAGTTTTATTAGGTGTTTGTGGAAGATTAAAACACTATTAGCCTCACCGAACCAGCCGTCAGATTCCCCAGCTGTTCCTTTTGTTTATGAACTAAACGTTTTATGACACCCACATTTAGTCACCTACACAATCATGGTTAATGTATTCAGTGCTGGTACAGTGGGCACTGGTGGAAGGGTAAGGAGTATTTTTCTTATGATGTAGGTGTGAAGAGGGAGAGAGAGCCAGAGATAAGACACAATGGGAAGAAGGGTGTTTTGAAATGCATATTACGATAGAGAATAGATTTGTTTTTCTCACTGAGTTTTGACTGAAGTTCTGCGGTGATGGAGCCCAGATGGATCTGAAGTCATAATTGTATATATTCTGTTTTAATTTTGGGGCGGATTAAGGACAGTTTTGTGAACGGATCTAAGAATATACAGTATGGCCTGATAAATGGCACAAGGAATGGGGGGACATGTAAAACTTATTAGGAGGATGAGAAATGCAGTTCTGTGGAACTCTACTGCTTTCTGCAAAGTTCCTTTAGGGTCTTGTGATGAATGATTAACTTTTCTGTCGAGTATGCTAATGCATTGAGGACATTAAACTGAATTAAAATTAAACTGAAGCAAATCTTATTTCAGAAGTAACAGTCAAACGTGGAAGAGTTAGTGTTCTGACAATATTTCAAAATAGTTTCTAATTATCTCAATCTCTGTCTTTTTCTTTCTCTCTAGGTGGTGGAAACTAATCTTGTGGCTTTCGATTGCCACTGGATCATCATAAATGAGGTGGGTTCTTGCAAGTGAATATGTTTGAAATATAATTCATTCTTCACACAAAACACGACATTTTTAAAGAGAATAATCTAGCATGTATTTGTGTAAGTGACACTTTCTTAACACTCTGATCCAGGCGGCCGGATAATGACGAAATTACAACTCTATGATTTAAATTAGTCTTGGCGAGAGTGGGAAGAGCTTTCCAAAATAATTCAATAGTACCCATAACGAATAAAACATTTTGCGAAATGTTCTTCTGACAAGTAGAGAGGACCAAGAAGATATACAGATCAAGATTACCTTGAGGGTATCCTCTTCTCTCTGAATTATAGCAACTGCAGTCATTCTTTAACCTCTTTTGATCTCTCTGGTTTTATTTAAAAGGATTTTAATGTATGAGAAGCAGTTCTTTTTCACGTTTAAAAATAAGCGGTAAGTGTGCTACTAAACCATATTGAACTGCTGTGGAGATTTCTTATTATAACTAATATGCAAGTCCTAAAAAAGCTGCTTTTTCCAACTTGTTCATAAACCAGGCCCACATGAGATACATGTAGCAGTTAGTAGACTGTTATTGCTTAATGCCAAATAAACTGTCTTGGATCTTTAGAACATCCCAAAAATTCCAATGTTAGGAAACCGTGTAGGGCGTTCAAACGATTAATCGTGATTAATCTCATCCAAAATATAAGTTTGTGTTTGCATAATATATGTCTGTGTACTGTGTCTGTGTAATCTCTTATAAACGCATACATCTACAGTATATGTATATGTATATATATTTAGGAAATATTAACTTATTTACCAGTTATTTAAAATATATATATAAATATAAATGTTTATTATTTTTTATATTTATATTGTATGCAAACACAAACTTTTTTCCTGGATGCGATTAATCTTGATTAAGCCTGGAAGTTTAGAAAAGAAAGTTTGAGCTAAACGAGGTCCCTTTTTGTGAAGGATGGACATTACAGTTTCTGCCCATGTTTAAGTATTGTGTCTCATTTCACATGCAGTGACAACCACATTAGCAAAACAATGCCTTTTTAATTCTACAGGTAAGAAAGATGGGTAATGGTCATGAAAAACTGAATTATGACTGCCTTTGGCACAAACCACCTTGACTAACATTATAAACTGACCCCAGGGATAAAAAAAATTTATATGATGTGACTCTGCAAGAATCTTTCAACATCTCAGAAATATCCTTCAGCCCAATTTTCTTGGTTTTATCATTTCAGCGTTTTCGGATGATGTTTATTTAAAAGAGTATTCAAGTCTTTTAAAGTGTTTGCCATGCCTACTATCAACTTCCTGGGAATGAATAGTTAAGACAGGTGGAACATTGAGTGCAACTGAGGGAAGTTTCATTTCCTCAGACGCTCAACACAAAGGCATATGACTTTAAAGGGACACGCATTGCTCATCATGGTTGCCCTTGTTTGACAGCTCTCTGAGGGGAGAGAGAAGCGAGCAGCTGCCAGGACCTGAACCCTAAATTTGGCCCAAAACCCTGTAGGCTCATAATTGTGTCATTCTAATTTAGTGCTCCTAATTAAGTATCAAGGGCCTTTGCATTGGTCATCTGAGGCTGGAATAACTCAGTGTTGATATTTTGATTTCTGTGAAAGCGTCCTCTGTGTTCTTGAAAGTTAGGCTAAACGTCACCATGTCCTCACGAGTCCGCTTTTGATGTCATCTCTCATATCCTCCTTTATGAGATTAATTATCAGCGACCCAAAAACCTTTGACAGTTTCTCCAGCGTGTCATGATTTTCATTCCTCCGAGCGGAAATATTAAAATTACCTTTTGGAGAACAGGTTACTTAGCAGACAACATTAATTTGAATCTAATTGAAGCCTGAGCAGCCTGGACATTCGGAGCGAGTTCCTTTGCGAGAATGCCAATAGACGTACTTCATGAGAGCCAGTCAGCAGCAATCACGGTTCCGGAGGTGAGAGCGAAACTCAAAAGCGAAGGCTGTCAGAGGGAACAGCTCGGCCGCTCTGAAGTCTACCTTCACTGAGGGACGTTCCCTGTCCATTCTCATCACATCACTCCAAGCCCTCTTGCCTCACTCTGTCCGTCTGTAGAAGAGATGACTTCAGGCTAAAATTAGCAATCATTCCTATTAAGGCTGCACAAGGACACACAGGCACACACGTTCATGTGTTTGTTATTTGGCAGCACTCTGAATGACCATTCATTCAATAACCATTCTAAGTAGTTGTGCTTATCGAGATTTGACAACATTTTTTTGAAGATGAGAGACATGGACCTTTCATGGTTGTGAATTTACCCAGATTCACCAATTTAATGCACAATAAACAATTTTTTAAAGCATCTGTTGCATATTTTATTGTTGAATTGTTTCTTAATATAAATCTGTTTTTGAACAGTCTTTTATTGTTTTTTTTAATGGACTCTATTAAAATGTTTAGTGAATATACCAGTAAATATTAATGGTAAGTTTAAGACTAATGTAAAATATGCATCCTCTCTCTTGCTTGATGCTGCAAAGACCTTTGGCTAAACTCACCGGTCTGAATACAAAATGTTATTTATGTTAATCATGTAAATCACTTTTCAAGGGGCGAGTCTGTCCATTTTCACAACAGTGTCTACACTAGATTTGTGCGGCGACGTGTCAAAACTAGATTACTCCCATTATTATTAATAATGCTCTCAATGCTGGAAGTGCACATGTTTTAATGTGTTTGTGCTTTAGAGATACTTTGTGTTCTCTGTCAGTTCAAAACAATACTTTCCTTATATTTTAAATTATTTATGTTCATAATGATGTTTTATATTATTCAATAATAATTAAGACTGATAATTATTTCTCAGAAATTAATTTTTATCATCAAACTTTGAGTTATTAAAATACAGCATAAGATGGAAACAGGCTTTCCATTGTTTATATCAAAAGTAGTAATTCTTCTGTTTCTGCATTTTACATATTTTGGTTTTAACATACATTTTTAGTCATAACAAACTAAACATGAAAGAATAACTTTGTAATTCATTTTTAAACTCACATTGTCTTTCTCTCGACCAAAAATAGAGCAATGGATGGATTACAGTGCATTTGTAACACCTAAAGTCGTTGTGAAAAAAAACCCTCAGCTGTTATAAAATGCACTGTAACCCACTGCTTCGCGGGGCTTATTGCTTTAATAAAACAGTTATTCCAAATGCGTAGCAAGGTTTCATAAAATAAAGTAAAAAAAGTGATATTTAGGCTATGAAATAAGGTCGGACGTTATAAATCAGGGTATTTTATAACGGCTTGGAACTCGGCTCAACAAATCAGAATGAAGGACCAGTACTGACCGTTTTATAAAAACATTTTTACCATGAATTAGAAAATCCTTCTGCTTCTGTCTTTACCGTTCAGAAAACCTCATTCCCTCTCTTTTACTCTCACACACTGCAGGAGATCACAGACATGGATGTACAGGAGCTGGTGATGAAGTCTATAGGTCGTCTGACCCTGGTGAGACAGACCTTTCTCCTCCCGCAGAACAACAGTCAGCGCTGTGTCAGAAGCAACCACCGCATCAACAACTCCCTCTGTGATCCCAAAGACCCAAAGGCACAGATGTTAGAGGTGTGATTCATCATTCATCTGTGAATACCACTTCAACTGCATATCTTTTCTGCCTTCATTTTCTCTTCTGATTGTGTCCATTAGCCAATCATTAGCCTCTGAGCTAACTTCATTAGAAAAGATGAATATGTCAATAGGAAATAACCTTCCTTTTCTGTGTTTATAGTTCTTTACAGTGTGCCTGTGGGTGCTCTTTCACTTTCTGACGTCAACTCAACTGTTGTATTTCTCACACATTTAAAGGGATAGTTCACCTTCAAAAGGAAAAGTCTGCCATTATTTACCCTGTTGTCATTTTAAACCTGTCTGATTTTCTTTCTTCTGCAGAACACAAAAGATATTTTGAAAAATGTTGGTAATCAAAAACTCTTGGTCAGTATTGACTGTATTGACACAAAACCAATGCAAGTCAATGGAGACCAATGGTTTTCTGTAACCAGCATTTTTCAAAATATCTTCTTTTGTGTTCTGCAGAAGAAGAAAATGAGACAGGTATAAAATGACAACAGGGTGAGTAAATAACGGCAGAATTTTCCAGAAAACTGACAGAATGTTAATTTGAAGGTGAACTATACTTTTAAGTACACAAGTTAAAACACAAATTGATAGATTTGATGTGAACTGAGCAGATTTTCTAAAATGAAATCAGAGCCTCTCATTTAAAAATAGTGCCTTCATTTTTTCTTTTCCATCACCTCTTGAATTTGGGTAGGTTTCTTCAAAAATACAAACATTATGTTTGCATCAACATGTGCAAATAGGTATTTGTTGTTTTGAGGAAGATGTGCTGCTCTCTGTGTAGCTTTGAATATAACCAATTACTGTTTGACAATAAGGATTCAGCACTGCTCAGTGGTCATGAGCTCAAACCCGGAAAACGGCAAATTTTACACCACACCGAGGCGTATCTCTCTCTCAATGTATGCTCCACCCTCCCATCCACCTCCTGCTCCCTGTGGACCACCGATCCCTCATCATCCCTGAAGAACCTGACTTAACTCCGGCACTTCAAATAGACTTAATGGATTTCTCTGCTCAGCAGATCTTTCCCCTGTGAATTTAACCCTGACTTTGTCTGTTTACCCCTTGGCACCATGGCGTTAGCGGGGTTGGTCACAACCCCTTTCCGTATCACAAAATAACCTTCCCAAACAAAAAGTCCACAAGGAAGCAGTCAAGCCCAGCTTTGCCATTTCTCTTCGTGGCTGAGACTGAAATAAATCAATAAGAAACACTCTTTGTGTTTCTGCGCTTAGAGATGAAAAGCCCAGCAAATGGGGAAAAGACACATGACTGGACAAATAGAAACACCGTTGCTCTGTAGTCTGGAGGATTCCTTGTCAGGTCTCTTTGTCCGGCTCATTTCTCTTTTGTACTCCTATCTCTCGATACTCTGAGGGCCAGTTTAGACTCTGTAAGGTTTTGTGGAAGTTAGCTTTGGTAAATGCAACAGCTCTGGCGTTCCCTTGCTGTGTTGGTGTGGTAAACCTTGTTTTCCTTCATAAATCCATGTGGTAACACCTATAGATAATTCTGCCAATATGATGCACTTTAATCCAGAGTCTGTTAAAACCGATGCATATGCATTTTATAATGGGCAGTTAACTCTATCGGCTCTCGAAACCATTATTACAGTCTCATAGCAGGGCACATATGTAAATGCGTATTCATAAGGCCTACTGACCGTGACTCCTTATAATTCGAATATTTTTTCAAGTCCAAGTCCGCAAGTGAATAGTTTACCTCACAAAATGCGTTGCTCAGACGGTTACGCTAATCCCAAACCGACAGCGAGACGTTTTCCCAGATATATGTCAGAGCAGTTTGAAACGATTCCGTGCCGCACGCTCGATACTTTGTCTAGTACGCTAGAGAAGCGTGGGTTAATAAACAACGCAGTAAAGCTAATGAGCGCTGCACTCTATTTATTACTTTCTCATTAAAATGGAGACAACGCTTTGGCTAAATCCGAGCACGCTATCGATCAGAGCAGAATTAACTAGCTTTTCCTGCTGACGCTCGCGTGGTTTCAGGGCGCGTGGACGAGAGATCAGTAGAGCAGCACCTTCACTGCTATCTCTACAGTCCCTCGCGCTAAGACCTGGTTGGGTTTTGCGTCTGTTGTCACGCCGGATTGAGGGAAGAGAAGGGAAATATGCCGGGGGGGAAGCGAAAGTCAGACATAATACATGCAGTTTTATACCTGGCTCCAGTCTGCTGGAGCATGAGTTCAGACTGCCACACTGTAAATAGAAAATGTTTGCATATGGACGGAAATCAACCAATGGCAGGTTTTAAATGTGACTATAAATTGTTTAATAAATATGCACTGCTTTCTAGAAAGAAAACTGCTGACGTCCTTGTTCTATAAGCTAATGAGTTGCATATGAAGGATGAGTCTTAAAGCATCATGAGCAATTCCAAAATGAGGGGCTTATGTGACAGAAAAGCAACATTGTATATGTTTTATGGATAATGCATGGGAACATGTGCACTAGGCCACGATAATCCAAAATGATGGATAAAGCGAGAGATTTGTTTATGTAATTCATACAAAACAGTGATAACACAGTATATACACAAAACAACAGTTTATTATTAATCATACTCAACTTAAGTGTGTGTCTTAGTTGACTTGTGATGCTTATTATGGCATAATTAATTAATTAGTTGTTATATTTTAAAAAAATAAAGGCGGTATTTCCTAGAGAAAATAACACTAAAGTTTTAGAGAGAAAGAGCAACAGAGCCGTAAGCTGCTCCCTTGAGTATACACAGTCACAGTATTCAAAGAAAAAAATGTTCCTTGTTGATCGAAATGTGTGTTGTTTATATGTCTCTAATTTCGAGTCCAAGTCTGTTTTTTTACTTTGTCTCTTCCAAGTGAAGTGTGACTTTCCATGTCTGCGCCTGCTGTCCTGTTTCTTTTATACAGAATAAAACAGTCCTTTCATATCAGCCATATACCCACTCAGGCATAAATCATTTTCTTGTAAGAGCATATTTATCTAGCGTCTCTGGCTCTCTGTGTTCACATCACCAGTTTTTTTCTCCTCTTTGTTCTTTCTTTCTTTCCTGCTGTTGTTGTCTTGTCAGATCACCAACCGTTACATCTACGACACGGTGCTGCTGCTGGCCAACACCTTCCACAGGAAGCTGGAGGACAGGAAGTGGCACAGCATGGCGAGCCTGTCATGTATCCGCAAGGGCTCGAAACCCTGGCAGGGTGGCAAGTCCATGCTGGACACCGTGAAGAAGGTAGGCAAACTGTGAGCAAAGGGATGTGTGCGTGCGCGGGGCGCAACAATGAAGACAGAAAAATAATGCAAATTAGGTTTTCTGTGATGTGTTGATTTGCTGAAGTGTGCTGGTGGGAATCCAAATGGTAAAAAACTAAAAGAAAAAAGTTTTGCTGAAATTTAATGTTTCGAAGTATTTTGGAAATAATTCATTTTAAAATATTTTAAATTCTGTGCAGGTCATTGATTTCCAGCAAAAGTGACCTTTCAATTGTGTGATTTGCACTCGTGTGTAGCTGTTAACTTTCCCAAGTCCTTAGAAAACTCGATTCACATTACAGTTTTCAGCATTCAAATCTGAACTATAGGAAAAATCATTATTTTCGAAAGAGTTCTGAGTTTTGTCTTGCATGCAATTGCATTTGCCGCTTTTGTAAAGGGTGTATTTCAGTTGCTGGTTTGAGTCCTGCCAACCTCTGACTCTGGCTACGCAAGGGGAATGTTGTTATTCAGTGAATATCTTCTTACTTGCTTCTGACTGGTGTAGAGCATGGCTACAGAAACGGCACACTGCCTTGGGTGACATGACAGTCTGCGTTACATGGCTAGTGGCTGGTTTAACACCCTGCACGGTGAAAACCTATACCCCCCCTGAGGGATCTACTGTTCCTGCTGTATCCACATGTATCTGATACCTACTGCCATCCCACAGTAGAGATATCACCTCCTGCTCTCACCTCACACCGTTGCTTATAAAATAATCATATTAGATACAGTGATATATTCATTCGCTGGTTGACCATGAGAGCTTGGAGACGTTTTGAAAAATAGTACTTGTATATCATAATAGTACGGAGCATTGCACATATATTTTACCGTACATCAGCTACGTAACGGCCTTGTATCGGATTCCCCGGAGACTTTTTTCTCCTGGAACATTGCTTTACAGATCAATTTGGGAAATTTCGCGTGTGTTGGTTTTACAAAGCAGTCGGTGAACTCATTTGGAAAGCGCCCATCAGCCTTTATAATTGGCTGTCTAATTATTTCTGTAAGGGCCGGGTTTGGTGTAGGAAAACTCGCAATGGTTTTCGGTGTATCTGTGAGAGCTTTGGAAAGGTATGAGTTTTACATAGACTGGAAAGGATGCAGTGTTCTTTTGGAGCTTTTTTAAGACGGCTGCAGAACGAGGAAAATAGTTGAAATACATTTTTGCCACACTCTTCAAGAGAAAATATTTTGTGATTTGTTTATTTTATTTTATTTAGTTGGAGTCTCCAACTACAAGTTTACATACATACACGGTCTAAAAACACTTTCATTTTCTAATAAAACGCAGTTATTATTACCTCACTTGTCTAACTCTCAAATGATTATTTCGGCAATTCATCCGTCTAATCCCGTCCTTTCTATCAGCCTGCTCTGATCTAAATGGTCAGATTGTCTAGTCTGCTGCGCTTGGTCTACTCCATGCAGTGTTGCAAATGGAACGTAGGCAGGCATTACACAGAGTGACACAAATCCTGAACTGAAATTAAAACGACAGACGGCTTGTTCGCGTGATTCAGAGTCGACTCCTTTTTTCCCAAGCCACTTTGCTACTTGTTCACTTTCGGCTTTTCAATTTGTGCTTACATTCATACACAGCAACATTACACACTGCATGAAATGAAATTTTACGGACATTGTAATAGTTACTCTTTTTAGGTCCACTGTAAGAAATTTTGCGGATTACAACCAACACCTCTCTCCACCCCCTTTTGAAGCACTACTGTGGCTGAAACAGGACTAAGATGTCGTCACATTTACACTTTTTTTTCTAAAGGAGATAACATATTTACTCAGTAGTGCATTTTGTCCGTTTAGGGCTACTGTTGAACATCATGGACAGTTCTATAAGGGGACCCATGGTGTAGGTAGATAGATATTGCTCATTCTAAGGTAAAAGGTCTTAATACACCTCTGAAGACTAGTTAGCCAATGTATATTATATTGCATTTCTGTCAATGCATCCTCAAAAATTCATAATCTTACTAAAGAGAGAGAAAAGTTAGATATGAGCTCGTAACTTGTTTCACTTTAAACACAGTTTAGCTCCGCAATGAGATCAAGAAAACCAATTGAGTCTAATGTTTTTATTTGATGCTTAAAAAGCCAAACATATGAGAAACTGAATCCATTAATGAGCACTGTTTTTTTTCAGGGTGGAGTGAACGGTCTCACCAGCTTGCTGGAGTTCAATGATAATGGCAGCAACCCCAACATCTACTTTGAGATCCTGGGGACCAACTACGGAGAAGACAGAGGCCGTGGAGTCAGCAGGGTAAGATAAATCCCAGACCGGCATCATATGGTAGAGTTCAAACTCAGTATTTCCTGCATTTCAGCACTGCCGATGAAATCAAAAACTTAGTTGTGTTTAAGTTATATACATTACGGAATGACATGCCAACTGTGAACTATATATGCAGCCTACAGCACAATATAATGGACTCTATCCTTTCAAGCTTTCTAGAGACACAATCGCATTCATTCAGAGCAAAACAGGTTTTTCGATATTCACAGCAGCCTAATGAATTTCATCAGCCTCCCTTAGAGAGGTGCGGTGCATCAGCACACATTATTGTTTATCCATTTCGCTGTTGTTTGTTCGTCTGTTCGACTCGGCTTTGGCGGAGTGAGGAGGTAGTTAAGCAGAAGTAACACAAGAGTCGTCCCCCAGTGATCCGCAAGATAATTAATCTGTTCTTTCCATTCGTTTGTCATTAATTACTTTTGTCATATTTATGTGTATTTGCTCATTCAAATATTGGTCCTAATCTGTTTCTGTCTCCCCCGTGGAATGCGGATCAATTGCTTGTGACAGAAAGGCTGCTTAGAATAATGCACAGACCAAGAAATTGCTCGATGTCAGGCTACGCTTTTGGATGGGGATACCCCAGTCCCCCCCCCCCTGCCCCATCTGGAGAAATGAGCTTGGGCTGCTTATCTAAAGTAGCTGGAATAGATTAAATAATTGATCGAAGTGAGATGCTGATCAGAAAGTGCTTTTATAAAAGCAATTTATTCCTCAAGCACTGAGTTTTAAAATGATGACTTTATACTCAGGTCGCGTGTCCACCAGAGCGTTCTTCGCTAGGCTGTGGGATGCTTTGGTTGATATGTGTGAAATATCTGCAAAAGTAACGTTTTTATTGTCTGATTTTGTCAATAGTTTGTTTAATCAAAAAATAGTTTTGGTAGCCTGAGGATATCATCTGTTACAGTAATGGATCCGCAAAGATTTTATTAACTATTTATTAAAACTATTATTAACTATTATTATTAACTGCATTGTTTTTGGCCGTTGTACACAGACAGGGTTGTTCAAATAGGGTGTACCGGTTGGACGGTGTGATATTTGTGCTGCCCATCTTCCATTGGGACTAGACAGATGAGTTAAAAGTGACATTAATTATAATACAAAGTGTCACGATGTAAACCTGTGACAGCGTTGGGACTGAACAAACACACATACATATACCGCACACACATAGACTGCACATTATCACTGTTTGTTTTCCGGCACCGTACGTCATATGTACACAGATCGGTGTAGCGGTTCTATGTATTGTGCGCATTTATATTATTTGAAGATTTCTTTTATATGCTTGATTTAAGAAAAGTTACGGGTTGTGTTGCTTGTGTATCTATGTTAGTAACTCAAAGGCTACTCTGTTATGAGAGATGTGTTTGTAAACTTTTCCGTGTGTTAGAAATAAACACAAGACCATGCACATTTGGTTTTTATAAGATTTATTAAAATATTTGCCATAAATACAGGACAACACTTACCCGTTTAAAGACCCATGTTGCAAAGCCTGTACGGTTCTCCATGAAATGCATAACTGAACACTGCGGCCATGTTACGGGTGATGTGCGACGTCATTGAATGTTCCATGGTTCATACCTGTGAACAAGTTTTATTTTGGCAGAAATTACTTGGATAATACCTGCTTTGATATTAGAGAATAACCTAATTGAAACCTATGTTTATAAATCATATATGTGTATAGGATGCTACGATCCGGGGAGGGAGGAGTCAAGCCTATAAAAGGCGCCTGGATGCAGTGTAGGGTAGTGTGATGTACTGCTTGTTGAGATACGGTCAGATCTCTTGCACCTAGTGGACTTGCAACGTTTTATTTTGTTAACATTTTTGAACTGTTATGTTTTGCAATTTTTCTATTGCTTGTATCACTTTGGTAGACTCGCACTGAAAGGCACAAATAAAGTAAGTCTATTGTGCAGTTTGTCTTGTCACTTGTGGCCTCCATCTACCAGGAGCATCCTAACACAGAGGATTCGCCAAAGTTTAGCATTATTTAACACACAATAAAAAAACAGTAGTGGACACAGCCCAGTGCTCCGACATTTGTGCCTACACGTTTTACCTGTCAAGCATTGTGATAGTCATTGAAACAGTTATTAGTTATGTAATATTGAAAGACACAAATTAATTTCAAGTTACTTTCTGCTACACAAGCTTTTGAGTTATAAGCTTTGCAAGATCATCAGAGCAGCACATATAAACGAATCTGCCAAATGGATCTGCTGTAAACTAAGTAAACAACATTTTGGCCTTTAACAAGCACGAAAGGATGAGGTATGACAACACAATGGTCTTTCACAGTGCAGATCATGGGTCCGAATGGGTGTGGATCCCCTGGGATGAGATTGAGATCATAGGGTCCGTGATTGTCCTTGAAGGTTTCATCATCCTTCCATCAGACAACAGTCTTTAATGATGCCAGTTCCTCTGCATCCACAAGAACCCGACTGCCACCATGCTCAAATTAAATTGTCAGACCTCATTAGAGATAATGGTCTCTGACATAAACAAGATCTGTATAGCACTTCCGAAAGATGAAATGAATTTTTTAAGCCCAAAGTAATTACATTAAGCAAGTTTCTTTAATCGGACAGGATAATTACTTCTGTAGGAATCAAATGCTTGTTATACCAGGTAGCGCTCAAATCTCCTGGGGTGGCATAAAAAGCAAGGCTTGCTTTTGAGGTGGCACTAACAAGAAGCCACCTGTGCTCACAGTAATTGCATGTGTGTGTTTTTTCACCTAGCGATTTTTATCATGTGGAGCACACTAGGGTTTTTTTTCTTTTAAAGTAGAGAGAAGATTTACTTTAATTATATAAAAACTTTTTGCGAAGTTTTGCTATTAGTTTAACACATCATGCCCCTTTGCCCTACATGTTATTGTTTGGCATTAAAGCCTCTTTATTAAGTTCCTATTTTAGGGGGAAAAAAACACGCATGGTGAAATGCAAACAGATAGTTCACAAAGAAGGACGGTCCTTCAGATAACAGTACAGTACAGTACTGTAAATATGTTGAAGCTCCAGTGAAGCAGCCCTCCAATTATTCGCTGGGTTTCGAGACATAAACAATGTGTTACCGCACTTGGTGAAGTGGACCAGAGAACAAAACCTGTTTAATGTGACCCCCTGCTACCACATTAACAGCAGTTTTCTCAGCTGTGACGAGGATGTTCTTCCAGCTCAGCAAACTGACTCGTGTCTTCTTAGAGAACGTTCTGTAATACGGCACTCCATGTTTTTACTGGGTCGAGGGATCCGACAAACCACTGCTTTCTTTTCATATGATCAATTGTCCAGAACATTGCCTCCGTCCCCCTGAACAGGCTTTCTAATGGCTTTTGTTCTAGTCATACACTTGTCGCTGGGTAACTGATGTGAAGGTGACCTCTGGGGCGATATCCATATTTCAAGTCCGCTTTTATATTTACCACTGGTCAAAGCCTTTCCTTTAGAGATCGTTCACATGCCCCAAGAATACTGCCGTCCAAAGGCAAAGCTACAAAGTCACTACACATTTGGTCAAAATTGAGGTCTAAAACGGACTATGTGACATCTGCTCGGTCTTGTGACAAAGTCATTTGGTTCAAAGAGAAACGAGAGAGTTAAAATTGCATTACCGGCAAAATCCAAGCTAATACCAAGGCAAACCGCAGTAAGTGAAGTTACTGAGTTCTGGTCGTTTTTTTCCGGCTTTGACACCGCAGATACTGCGGTCGCCGGTAGGCTTAACACTCACACTCAACCAACGAGCAAACCAGCTAGCCTACCATTGCACAATCCCGCGGTCAAATGATGGTTAAAATGGAAATATCTAAAGACGTGTAAGGAAGAACTCAAAATATTAACTCCTAGCAAGGCAAATAACAGTTTTTATAAAAGAACATTAACCAGCTAGCCCCTAGCAAATTAAACAGACATTAGCCTACCTTTTCCATTGAAGGCAATATCCACTCTGACACTTATGATAATCTGATTTATAATTGCATTGATGTTCATCGATTCGGACATCTATCAAGCAGATAATTCAATTGCAGTGACAAGGGTACCTCCCTCAAAAGTTTGCTGGCTCTGGTAAAGTTATTATTATGCGCAATTAGCTAACAATAGCTGCGCCTCCTCGGAGTCATCCAACAGCAATGTTAAAGACAGCATGATTTGTCACAAAAACTGTGTGTTACAATCCAGGTTATCACAAAAACAATATATGGTTTATAAACTTTTCTTAAATACATGTACGAATATTACTGTTGTATTGTTTATAAGTGAATAAGAACTTGTTTTCTTTGCAGTGTTTGTGATCTGAAAAAATACAGAGCATGTTTTCTGTCTTTTTGACCTGTTTCTCCAGTTTTCAATTTCTGCTGATAAATGATGATAGATACAATCTTTTCATCTGAAATTTGGTGGAAATATTGCTGGTGGTTTTTAGAATGAAATAAAAATGATAATTTGAACTATTCTGTATACACCAATAATAAGTACATTATAAAATCATTTTGAAAACAAACTTTTAATAATATATTCTTTTATATATTTTAAGTTTATATTTATAATATATATATTATATATTATGTGTTATGGAGTTTAGTTTGGGTCAGCACAACATTAAGGTAGAAGTTACATTGAGTTAACTAGACACAGACATTATTTTAATATTATTTTATCTCATATTGAATATTGCATTGTTAAAATCGGCATGAAATAAAAAAATATCTATGTGCTACTTCCGTTTCATGCCGACTTGAAGCAAGTTATAGCATATCACATTTTTCTACAAAGTCGTCCAACCCTATTGAAATTTTTACATTGACATCTTATTTAGTTCCAGTTTAAAATTAAATCATAAATCCCACATTTTCTCTGACCTCAGACTATTGGACACCTCTGTAAACATGCCAAGATGGGCACTCCCTCTATATCTCCATCAAATGGTTCAAAGCAATCTGTCATCATTTTTTGCCAGCATGCAAGAATTCGTTTTCCACATCATTAAACCCATTGTCTACATTCAGCGCACCTCTGTATATATCAACACATCTAAAAGCTTCACTGTGCTGTAAAGAGCGATTGGCTCTGCAGAGTAATTGCTCGATTAGCCATTTTGGCTAATCCTCCCTGCTGGGATACAACACATTCTTTTGTTTTTTCCTTCATTGAAATTGTATTAGAGAGCAGGTCAGGCGCTAGGGGAGATGTGATGGAGTTTACAGTAATAGGAGAACCCACTGAGCCAGAAGGGGTCAGAAAATGTACAGGGGAAAAGATGGCACGCCCGCCTACAATCAAGCCAGATGAGGGGAATAGAGGGAGAGAAAAGTCTATTACGGATCATAATGGAGCTTAACATCCCAGCAAAATTGACTGCTCATTACCCATGTATGCCCATCAGAAACAGGTAAATCATGCGCTCTGTTTTTATAGCTATTCACATACCCTGTATCAGAACGTAACATGTACTTTATGAATTGAAATGTGGCGTGTTCCGAAAAGCAACAAACAAATCATTGATCTTGTGTAACAAAAAACGCTTTTGGGGCCTTCCACACTATGGGGAGCGGTGTGTTACGCGGCCAAGTAAAGGTGCTCCTCAGGGTACGGCCACAGTTTGACAGCAAGACTTGTGCTTTATTAGTTTTCGGAAATGGCTCTGGCACCTTTTTAAACGGGCGACGTGCGTTAATGTGTTCACCGTGGCGCGAGCGAGAACTATACAGTGGGAAAGACGTCCCCTCGGGTCCGACTCCCCATTTCCCCCAATTTTCCATTCCATTAGGTAGATTCAGATGCTCTTTGAGAGGAGCCGTCTCCGCCTGTGGGGTTGGAGGTAGAGAGAGAGAAGGCGTGAGCAAGACTATCATTGATTTGTCCTACTTTAATGCCATGCTTCTTTTTTTTGCACATTTTGTCTAGACAACTCCCGGAAGATTGTCAATGTGTTAAATGCCCTCTTTTCAAAACCAGCCCCTCTTCAATTTCCAATGAGTAGAAAATATATTTTCCCAGGCGTGTGTTACACGGATTGTATTATCATATTGTTAAAGGTGGAAGTGATTGAATGGATATAGGAGAAGTTCTAGGCATAGCTGAACCTATTGTTCGCTGAAGTCCCATATTTATTTCTTTTGTTCCACGCCAGTCCTCACTTTCACTTTGTAAACTCTTACAGAAATCTATAACCTTTTTCCACATCCAAATATGTATTCAGTGATATTCATAGTATTTGCGTCGGTGGGCTTTTGGATGTTTCTAAAATATGCTATTATAGAATATTTATAAAAATGTACAATCTGGTGTCACCTTGCACCTTGCACCTAGTTATAAAGTTAAACTTTTTCCATTGTGAAATTTGCTTCTCTTTCATTAGATTTTTTCATAAACAAAGTGTCCACTTGCACTTGAGTATTACCTATTCTTCAAACAATTATTTTATATATGACATATTCCTCTAAATCTTATTGTTATTGTGATAATAACAGCAAGTTTGTGCAATGCTCTGTTCCTACAGTTCATGTTTTCTGTTTTCTTCAGAAATCGTCTGTTTTCCATACTTTGCACTTGTGTGCAAGTTTAATATTTACAAGGAAATCCAAACAAGTTATTTCTCCATAACACATTTATCTGTGATGTGACTGTGTCCTTTTTCGTATTCACACACTGTTTTATTCAATATAAAAAAGAAAAAATCTGAAATCTTTCTTTTTTCATCATTTATTTATACGTGTGTGTGTAGTGTTGAGTATTGTGGAGACGCTCGCTATATAGTCACACAAATAAACATGTGTTTCTCTCTCAAAGGATGAATGTCCGTCGGTATAGAGAGCTGCAGTCCTCAAAGCAGAGGTGTTTGTCAGCGTCTCGAATCCGCTGCTACAAATATCTACTGTGGCTCTGGCAAACATCATAAAGCTGCAGTGAGCAAAACATCCGTTTTATTTGGAGGAGGGATAGTGAAATGCAATACCCCTCTGATCATTATTTATTTACAATGTTGTTTTGACAGAAAAATACATACTTTGAAAGAAAATATGAGGTTAAACCATGATCTTTGTGTGCAGAGGGATGTTACAAGCACATAAGTCTTCCGCTGTTGATACACTTCTGATGAATGCTTATCCAAACTTCATACAGTGCACTTAGAGGAAGTTTTTATAGTTGAGAAAATTTACTGGAGTTTTTAGTATTAGTTTAAACCGTGTCTCCTAAAAATTGTGCAAATATACATAAATGAGACACATAGAAAAATGAATGTGGATAGCATAGTTCAGATAATGTGGTTTTGGAAAAAATAGATAAGAAATGTTTGAGTTGTTTTTGAAAGCGTTCTTGAAAATGTTCTTTCCTGTGGGACAGTGATGGTGCTTTCAAGCGGTTATGAGCATGTAATGTAATAATATTACGGCCTGCTGGGTGCTCAGGCATTTCAAATTGCTAAATGTATTTTCTGTCATTTCGGTTTTCCTTGTTTTTCTTGTTATTTTTAACATCCAGATACATACTTTACATTTTAGAGTGTGAAGCTTCAGAGTTTTTTGTCCTTCTTTAACGTGACAGTTCACCCAAAATTGAAAATTCTGTCATGAATTATTCACCCTCAAGTTGTTCCAAACTTGTATACATTTCCGCATTTTGGTTGAACACAAAGAAAGATATTTGGAAGAATATTACCAACGGAGATTACTGGGACATCATTGACAAGCATTGTAAAAACAATATTCTTTATTTTTTTAGTTGTTCTGTTGAACACAAAATTTGATATTTTGAAGAATTCAGGAAAACAAATTCAACATCAATTTAACATACTATGGGAGTCAATGGTGGCTCAGAGATCTTAGTTGCAAAAATTGTTCTTAATATCTTTCTTTGTGAACAAAGAACAGAACAAAGACATTTATACAGGTTTGGGGTTGATAGAATTTTCATTTTTGGGTGAACCATCCTTTAAAAGTGTAAATATATTTTAATTTTATGAGGTTTAAAACGGGTAAACAGTTTGTAGAGGTATAAGAAAAAAATCAAGACATTCACTAAAAGTATGTTTTATAATCTTGTGCAATATTGGTTCTTAAGTAAAGGTATCTTGTTTTAAGGATCTTTAGAAAATAATAGTTAAACAAGACAAAAATACTGATTAAGGAAATATTTTTTGCAGTGTTTGTCTCAAGCAACGTGGAAGGGATCGTAAAAGAAATGTGCCATCTCTAACACTTTGTTTAATTTGCATGCACATTCATTTTTTTATGTGACAGATTGATTCTCAGTGCGTTGAAGTGCAGTTCACTGTCCAACCCCCAGCTTGCTGTGCTGCAGTCCTCCAGTAGAATTACAGCATGTAAACCAGGGGATTACTGTAGACGAGCCTGTTTAGACTCTCCATGCCTCCGTGGATCAGAGCATTCCCATGCTCCCGCTCCAGACGGATTAACACAATCCAGCAGGTCTATAGTTTTCTCACCTCTCCATAACTCAGTGCCTGGACTTACCGGTTTCAGCAATCTCTCTATCTCTCTGTCCCTCTCTCTTTCTCCTCAATTGGAGGCTTTGATCACCGCCGGCTCCTCTGCTGTCTGCTGGTAATTGCCTGGTGCTGATGAAGCCATCAGAAAAAGCCAGTGTGCTTCACAGATGCCTATTCTAGTTTTCCAAAGGTCAGGCTGAGGTGTAAAAGCGACAAGTGTTTTCATCAGACAAGCTGAGAATACGCCTAAGAAAGGCACTGTTGATTCAATGCCAGATTTGAGAATCCGTGTGAAAGGTGTTTTATGTCAAAGGCACTCATAAAAGAGGGGCACGGGCATCTGTGTCCTCATTCTTCAGCGTAATACCCGAGGCTCTTGTGTGCGCTAGACAGATCATATATTTTTGCGTTCTACCCCTGAGTCTTTAATCCACACACGTCTTTAATCATTACATTCCAATATTCTTCGTGCCTTTAATGTGTTATTCATGAATAGACGGGAGAAAATAAAATAGAGAGAACAGTGCATTCACAATAAGATAACCCAATTTGCAATAATGGTCTCACTTCAATTCCATCCGTCTAGTAAAGCTAATCAAAGTGCGCCTCGGTATCAGGGTCAGCGCTCTTTCCAGGTACTCCCCGAGGGGAGAGGTGGAGCATCACAGTGCAGTTAGACAGCAAAGGAGCGTGACATTGCTCCCCCGTGAAAGAGCACTTAACAATCCACAGTCTGAAATATTCAACAGGACCACATCATTATCTGGCGGCTGACTTTTTGTTCTCTACATCATACAGGCTTTATAATGTTGGCTAATTCTATATACAGAATGTTTTCTCATGACTGCATATCTGGATCCCTGAAGCTCGTGAAATTTGGCCTCTCGCACGGATCTTTGGACTCTCTCATAAAACGTTTTTTCACAGGGGCTACTTTAAATTACAAAGATACATTGGATTTCAGCCTAGCAGCGTTTCACCTGGTTTAGCTCGAAGGCATGTAGTTGGAGAAGGTTGAGTCAGTCTAGACTCTAGTGTTTTTACATGAATAGGAAGTCTCTCACAGTTGCCCTAGATGTTGCCTAAGGGGGTGGTCGTGTGCACCCAGCTGGAATTTGTAATGTGCCGGAAAAGGAGGAGGTTTTCTCCATTAGGGGTCCGTGCACTTGTTAAAAGTAATGTCATTTTCAATCTGATTAAAATATAAAACAGATGCTAGTTGTATGTTTAGATGCAGAATTACTTCGTCATTAAATGACTAATTTTTGTTAGTTAATTCTTTTAAATCGAAACAAACATGCAAAGTAATAATCAAAACCTCAGCTTTTTTAGAAGGTGCATACATAAAACATACAATATAAGCATCCTGGCGCTGTGCGTTTTACCTTCAAATTACAGTTTGCAGGGTTTCATGTCTCAGCATAAGAAATAATAATATGTTTGGATCAATTTGCCAATGAACAGCACAACAGAATACAGACTTGTTTATTTGTTTAGGGACTTATTTCATCACAATATATTTTTAATGATTTGTTAATATTGGAAATGTTGCTCTGATCCTTTTCTGGAAACTTCAGAATTGAATATGGGGAGGCAGTGAAAACTCAAAACATAGATGTTGTCATGCACTCTTCATTTTTCAATCTAAATGTGAAATTGTATTTAGTCTTTTTTAATTGACTATTCACAAGGCTTTATTAAAGTGGCACAAGCTTTCACCTCTCTGAAGCGGATGATGAAATATTAAATAGATTGGCTTTAGTCTAGTGTTCACTCAAGTTCATTATTGTTTATCCAATAATTAGTTCAAGCGATAATTTCGTGCACAACTATAATTGTGTTTACAAAACTGTTTTAACCATTTTTAATTAATTTGCTTACTTTGTTGCTGTCTAATAAATGTATTTTTATTATGTATAGTGGTCCATTTGAACTTATAATAGTTCTATTCTCAAAGATTAATTATAATTTATCTTGGGTAAAGCCGATTAACCTCTGACATAACTTTACTAGAGGAAAACTTTAAAGCAACAGCGTGTAATTCCACTTGCTTAAATTACTTACCAGTCATTGTGCATTGGTTCTGTTGTCCTTTATCAAACCATGAATGTATACACAAACAAAAAAAATGTTAGGACTCCTTGTTAACTTCTCAATGACTGTAAACCCTTACATCGCCCTCATAAAAACACTTTTTGCTGTGTTAAGATTTGAAGCTTGTGGGAGGAGCCGGCAGTCTGAGATTAGTGGTTATTTTGTCATATATTAATAATGAATGTTTGTGAAACATAATTCTGAGTTCTGTGTAGTGTTGGCAAAGTCAGTTCTTTCAGACTTTTCATTTCAACAATTCATCCAAATCATCCAATTCAGTATTTCCCACAAGAAAAAGGTCAGAGAAGTTCTTGTTCCATCCAAAGAAGCCTTTAAATCTGCCACAGTGGGAACAGAACAGTTTACGCCCGATTGCTTAAAGATTTTGATTTTACTTTTTTTGTTTTTTCTAGTTTTAAAATTCCACTACCCATTGCTTTTAACATTTTCTCGGGAAGCAAAACTATAAAAAATGATGATATATTTACTCTTCACT
Source organism: Triplophysa tibetana (assembly GCA_008369825.1). NCBI lineage: Eukaryota > Metazoa > Chordata > Actinopteri > Cypriniformes > Nemacheilidae > Triplophysa > Triplophysa tibetana. Next base: position 11,458,075 of record CM017904.1, on the reverse strand, counting down.
GCACATATGAAATTAAATAATAATATTTGTAATAATAATATAAATATAAAATTGTTTGCTTCAAAACAGCAGTGCTAATCATAAGTCCCCTCATTTGCAAAGAAAAACAAGATCATCTCTTAAACGGTATTTCTTAAAATATCTTAGCAATCGACTGGATGAAGGGACAGAAATGCAACCAAAGTTGAGTTTTGGACATCTTCATTTACTGATAAATGGGGATTTCAGTCACAGATGTGTGGAAACGCTTGCACTGCGGCTCCAATCAATTCCAATCAGCTCCAAAAGTTCTTATCAGTTGTTAGAAATCACAGTGAACAAATTGAAGCTGTTATAATGGCAAATTAAATAAACGCTCTAACTTTCTCCAAGAAAAAGTCAGTATTAAACATAAATAATTGCATTATCATGCACGTGTAGCTTTTAAAGTCCTACAATTTACAAGTTTTCCTATCTCAGTTTAATATCCAGGGAAAATGGTTAGAAACACAAATATTGTTTTGTTTGTTTGGCCGTCCTGACCTGCCCAACTAAGGTACAGACTGAACTTTGATGTACAGCCTGAAGCTCTGGATTCCTGTCCACATTCCCCAGTGTACTGCCGTCTCAAAGAAAGCCTTAATTCTGCTTTTGTTGACTAGAGGGAGAAAGAAAATGTTGCTTTATCGAACATTTGTACATGTCTTGTAGTTCATTTCCATGGGGGCGGTTGTGGTACACCTCAGTGTTGTTTCTCTTGAATGAAGCACAATAGATTGGAAACCTAAAGGGAATTTCTTTAGCAGAAACTTTTCTTTCATTAGACAACCTCATTATCAGACATTGATGTGTTGTTTGTTTGTGAGTGTGTGTATTGTTAAAAGTGTGCTACGAACAAACCACGTGATAGTTCAGATGCCAGCCATGGAATGTCTTTAAAGGTGCAGTGTGTAATTTTTTGGAGGATCTATTGACAGAAATTCAATACAATATACATAACTATGTTTTCAGAGGTGTATATCTCCTTCAGCAAAGATGCGAAAACACAACGACATCTTAGTGCTGTGAGAGCCCCTGTAATGCTGTAATGAGTGAGCTGTTGGTTGCAGTTCACCACCTCACGGCTAGATGTCGCTGAAATCTCCACATCGCTCATTTCAATGTTCTTGTTTGTATTCTCTTGAACAAAAAAGCAATGATGAGCACTTATAATGGAAGTAAATCATGCCAGCGCCCATGGGGCAAAATGTGAAGCATTTCCATTAATTGTTATTCTTAAAATCTGGCTTAATACAGCAGCTTCACTGCCTAATTGAATTTAGCCCATTTTAAAGCTTAAGTAAGACGTTTTATTATAGTATAAGTCATGTAAATGCTTTTATGTAGTCGTCGTAAATGTAATACCATTGATTATTTTCAGTACATTAACAGAGCCGTGTTGTCACACACCTGTCAGGTAGAGACATATCCGACAGCTTTTGTTTAGACTCTCTGGCTTTAGTCCTTAGAAACATAAAAGAGACAGGTTTATGTTCTTCAGCTGAATTAAGACAACGTCTGTTAAACTTCAAATGCCGAGAACGTGTCTGTCAATGTTTATAGAGGGTGGCATTTAACAAGCATGTACTACGAGACCTCGCTTAATTCTTTGAGGCCAAGTTGTAAGTTTGCCGCAGAATGAAAGCCCTTTTATTTTAATTTGATCACAAAGCCACACATCAGTCAGCATATTGAAAGTTTTATTGTGTACGTTTTTATATCGCGATGATGGATAGCCGAGTTTTATAGTGACCGTTGTGGTGTGAGAAACCGTGTCTCAGTGGTTTTCCTAACAGGTGCTGCTTTGCATTGTCAGCATTTTCACAAGTTACTGTATTGTTTACAGTTTGCCTTAGGCAGAGATCAATCGATTTGACCTGCCTGCCATGTTAGCACAGAGATACGTTTCACAAGGTCCCCGTGGAGTATCTTAGTGAGGGCATAACTGTTCAAATTAATTGCCAGACACAGTGGCTAATCCTGTAGACGTAGTGATGCGAATAACTCAATAGGAACAGGTGCGGCTCAGCATTGACATTATGATAATTGCTTTGATATTGTGTCTTAAAGTGCAAACATAAAGTATATCAGGTTAGAATACGAGAATCAAGAGGGAGGGAAAACAGGCGTGGGAAATATAGATTTGACCTTCAGAAAAATTGAGCGTTAAGGGCTGTTCATATTATAACGATAACTGTAACTATAATTTGCGCCCGGCCCATGATAACATCGTGTTTTTTAAGCCTGTGCGCTCCAGTGTTCCCATTCACTAAAATGAATGGAGATGACCTGCTGCTGATTCTGTCGTCTTTATTCCCGATCGTATTTTCTCCAAAATATGACAGCAAAGGCTGGATGCTCTCTTTGAAAGATAAAGGTGCGATCGTGTCCTGGGATATAGAGCATCCATTTTGCCAGCTTGCTCAGATTAATATTTGTTATATATATACTGTATATATATATTTATATCATCGCTTTCCAATTGCTATAGTCTGTAATGTAAGGTAGAAACTACTGTTAGAAATTAATTGTTAGAAACTACTTTCAAAAGTCACCAACAGGCAATTTGTTTAATCATTTGTAAATATAATGTCATACATTTTTCAAAGACATATTTATATTTTGTTTGACAAAAAAAACTGTCAAAATGATTTGCTGCATCTGGGTTACTGTGTGTTATTAGTTTTGAGAGGTCGTTATCTGGGAGTAACGAACCTGTCGCGACTGGCCAATCAGAATCAAGCATTTCAACTAGCCTTGTAATAATCAGACACAAAACCCACCTTGCGATAGTAAGTTTTATCTTTCATCTTTCGTGATCCCAGAGATTTCGTTTTCTTTATCGTTATAGTTGTGAACTCCACTATTCAACTATATGGCGAACGATTTTAAAAACTTTTTTTATATTTTTAAATATAGTTATTGTCACAATGTAAACAGATCTTTAGAGTGGTAGTTCACCCCAAAAAGAAATTTCTTTCATCATTTACTCATTCTCATGTCTTTCCCAAACCTTTATAACTTTCTCTCTTGTGCTCTCTTGTCAATTGTACCCCATTTGACTTCCATTGTATGAGCACAAAACACGTTTCTCAGAATATCTTATTTTGTGTCCCACAAGAGAGACGAGTCATACAAGTTTGGAAGGACATGAGGATAAATAAATAATGACAACAGTTTTATTTTTGTACAAACTATCTCTAGGAGGCACACTAGGAATGGAAGTCTCACTATTCACAAATCCACAAATTAAAATACTATTCTCATCAAAATTGTACAGCTGAAAGAAATATATTATTGAACAAACTTGACAAAACTGTTTTGTCACTGTACTTATATTTCTCTTTTGTACATGCAGTACACAAAAAGCTGTCTTATGGTGTTACCAACATGGCGGCCAAGTGAACTGACTTGCTAATGAAGTTGTACAGAAAATAGAGCGAGCTTATCAAGAAGCCTTTTTGCTCGTCTTTGACCTTGTTTGTTTCAGCTCTGCACTACAAGGAAGTGTCACATCAACAGCCTGAGAGGTTATTGAAACCCAGGCAATACTGGCGGTGAAGCCTCTCGTACCCGCGTGTCGCCCCTGAAACCGTCTGCTCGCTCCAGCGTCAAAGCATCAGCCAAGCACATCTGATTAAGGTGAACAGATCCGTGTGTGAAATGCACAAACGGCGAGAGCAGTCGGCAATGCGCCTGCACACAAAATGGGAATGAGCCGAATAGAGCGCGGTATTATGAGATGCTAATGGTGTCATTCTCGTGCCTGAGAGGGCTGCTGGTTTCGATTCGGCACTGGGAAATGAGCTCTTATCAGTCTCTCTGTAGATAAAAGGTATTCTCCCCCCTTCTTCCCCTCTCTCTTTCTCTTTCTCCTTATTCAGTCTTGGGTTTATGTACTCAAGAGATGAGCCCAAGTAACATTGTGGCAATGGTTTGTGATTCAGCATTCAAAAGAACTGTCAGATGACAAGCACTTCCTGTCACACCGTAGTTCCAAAAACACCCCTGCTGAAAGTGTTAAAAGTACACGCTGCTCGAAATGACAGTTCTGCTCCAATGATTGCGTCGAGGGCAAACACTCGGGTTTGACTGTAGGCACGTACTGCATGTCTGTCGCGCTTCTCGCTGTTCCCAGAAGTCAACTTAATAGCAGCGAGTCCGGGGGTCGATGGATGTGTCGATGCATGCTGATGCAGTCAGCAACAGCGTTTCATCCGTACCGCTACATGTATTCCCACAATGGATGACACTGTATCGATTAGGCGAGGCTTGAATTTTTTCACCAGCCCGCTCTTGTGAGCTTATCCAGTCATACTCCAGAAGGCTCTCGGCCCCCACAGACTAAATTTTGTATTGTGTCCCACAATCAAACCATAATTACGAGTTTTAAAAGGGAACGCGACTCACATTTTGTTTCAGATCTGCTTTCCCGGGGTTGCTCTTCAAACCGTCCATCTAGAGATCAATAAGGAATTGCTTAAAAGCATAGCTGTGTCCTTAAGTACAAATGTTCCATTTAATTAAGGGGACTTTTTGAATCAATCAATCAAACTTCATAAAAACATCCCACCTGCTCCCTCAGGACAGGAAATGGACTGATAATGCGTTTAATGGCTGAAAATGAAGGTTGATTGACTTTTTTATTACGCCATTGGAGAGGCACAACATGATGTCTTGTTTCTATGCGGCAGAGAACAATCCATATGGCCTCCTATGAGATCTGTTCTATCAGCAATTAGACGTGCAGTGTCATTTTAAAGCATTAATTAAATTAAGTCAATATCTATAATGTTCAACTCACATTAAAGGTGCAGTTTGTAACAATTTTGCAGTAAAATATCCCAAAACCACTAGACTAGTGTTAGATATTTTGTTCGGCTGAAGTAGTTACAATATCTCAAATGTTTCCAACTACTTGTAAATCGTGAGAAAATCGCCATTCTAAACAGTGACACGGGGCTGTGCAGTCGCCTGTCAATGGCGTCATAACCGCGTTAACCTTTGTTACCACCTTCAGTGACGTGGAAACTGCATGACAATATGTCTTGGACAATTACTTCACAGCCAGCAGCTTGTTTCAAGGAGTCACTTATTTATGGACCACAATTATTCGCAACATTTAGAAAAACTTTACCTCATTCGCTAACCTGATTTCTCGTTCCCGTCTACCTTCAGCGGTGGAGTTAAAAACATCAGATCCCATCATCCCACGCTCCTTCATAGCGTCATCAAGCTACGGCATTGTTTTTGTTTTGATCGTGCGCCCTCTAGAGGCGTTTTTTACAAACTGTAACTTTAAACGATCGTGAGTCTCTTCCTGCCTCATAAATGTCTTTGCATTTTGTAAACAGAAAGTTCACGTTCGGTAAGGTACTTGGCACCTGTTGAAAGTGAAGTGTCTGTCTGGAGGGATGGATTAAAAAGAGAACTTTAGCTCGGCTGGTGCATTGAATTTCTAAGTTTGTATTCTGCACAGACTCGCTCGGTGAATACCTGGCTGAATTGATAATAAACCACTAAGGGCGTAGTACTTGCGATAAGAATGAATAAATAGTCTCAGAGGTTAGCATGGAAAAGCCATTTTGTGCACGTGACCGTATGGCAGATCTGTGGCGGAGCATGAGCTTTATTGATTTTTAAGCCATCATCTGAGAAAATAGACACGCATTTGCACACAGGTACTTTCAGGCTCATTTAATGTGAATTGATTGTGTAAAGATAGTTTGGAGGCTGATTCTTTAGAAGAAATTAACTTAAAATCACTTTTAAGGAAAGAGAAGCCCTCTGCTCTTCAGATATTCATAATCGATCATATAAAGAATGTCTTCTATGGGATGGATTGCAGTTTTCCAGTCAATACATTATATTAATATGCAGGAGCTTATAGGAACAATACAGGTTTTTTGGGAGTATCTGTTGACAGAAATGCAATATGATAAAGAAAAATATTTCTTCAGAGGTGTATAAAGACCTTACACAATGAACCGTTATGTTTGTAATGCTTTAGAATACGCTAATTATATCTACATACAAAGCGAGACTGCGTACATTGAATTCGCCAGAAGCCCAAAACGTTGCAAATCTATAATACAACACTAGTAGCCGCTGTAAATCAAAAACTGCGCCTTTAAAGGAACAGTTCAACCCCCTGTCATAATTTAATCACCCTCAAGTTGTTCCAAATCTGTATAAATATCTTTGTTCTGATGAACACAATGAAAGTACATTGGGAAGAATCCTTGTAATAGTTCTTGTCCGCCATTGACTACCACGTTACAAAAAATGACAATGGAGTCAAAAGTGGCCCAGAACTGTTTGCTTTCCTTCATTCTTCAAAATTCCTTCTTTTTTTTTAACTGAACAAAAGACATTTATAAAGCATTTTTTCCTACTATGGTAGTCAATGGTGGCCAATAACTGGTTTGGTTACAAGCTCTCCTAATTTTGAATTTTATTGGGACTTTAAAACAATTCAGCTCATAGGCTCCTATCAAACACCCGGCGCCATCCGACGAGAGGCGAGTATATTTTTCTAGTTTCAGCCTGACGCAGTTATCATTTTCACGTCCTGCACAGATTTGTTTAATAAGCAAATGTTCTATTGCTCATTTTTGCCCTCATGGGCGTGCTGGTCTGAAAACGGAGGGCGGTTATTGCCTATATTTTGCGGCAGCTGAAAAAGACTACATAATTGATTGACCGACTGAGACCCGGTTTAAAGTCAATGCCGTATTTGTTATTGAAAGATTATACACACAGTGACGCGCATCAGCACACATAAATTTTTTAACGATTAAAGTGTTAAAATGCAAAAGAATCATTGTTGTGTGCTTAAATATAAATACCGTAGGTGGTCTGCTTGTGAGCAAGAGACGTTTCCCTCTGGAGAAACGTTCAGTCTTAGCTCTTGCAAACTCCGCCATGAAAATAGCAAATGCACCATGGGGCAAGTGCATTTGACTTTAAAAGGGAATGGGAGATGAGACTCTTATTGGTTTATTTTGCGTTACGACCAAAACACACTCATGACTCATTACAAGAATAGATACAACCGTTTTGGACCATGCGCACCGCGCATCGACGTTTGAATTAGCAAAAGCGGATTCGGAAACGCCCACCTATGCTCTGCGCCATGTGCTTTAGATCATCAGCTTAGATTGTTAAAATAGGACCCATACTGTATAATGTTTATATGTGTTGACTAGTTTCAGACACCTCTTGTGTGTCAATGAATTTCCTTTCAGAGTAATCTTCATTCAAAGCCAAAACTCCACTGAAAGGGACAAAAATGGCCTAGATAAAAATGTTCCCTCTGGTGACTTTTTCCCACATACCTGAAACGAAACTCTCCGGTGAAAATGTGTGATTCTTATCATCCATTATGGAAACCTGCTTCTCATTCTGTGGTGGTACAATATGAAAGATGGTTTATCTGTTATCTCACATTTGATATGTTTCATAATACGACATGTTTTCATTCCATCTTATTTGGGTTTAGTGCATCTGCAAACGCCTCATATTGACCTGTAGCCGTCAGATGTGTTGTGTTTGATATCGTAGAAGCAAGTATTGTAAAATGTGTAGCTTATAGGAAGTAGTTTTATGGGAAGAAACACTCAAATCCAACCTGAAACCAATTATTGTAATGACACTTCCAATAAATCTGAAAGTTTGTGATTACATAAAATCTACTCTGATGAGAAAAGAGAGCAATGCAATCGAACAAAGTGTTTTGAAGGATGTAGTCTATAAAATAATGTCTATTGTGTATGTAGTGCATTATGTTAAGCTAAATTTTTAAATAGCAGTCTAATTATTGTGTTGTAGTGTTGTATGTTAGGAACAAAGCAAAGTATGTTAGGAAAAAACACAAAGGAAAATAAATCAACAGAAAATCAAATCTCACGACTAAAATTTTCCCCTTTTTAAAAAGTGTGATTCAGTTTTTTTGTGTACAGTTTCTTATCCAAAATTGTTTATGTTGCGTATTAAGGGTGAAATTGCTATCGATATTAAAATTGTATGTCTGGATCAGTTTACCTTCATTTTTAGACATTTTGTACCATGTCATTTGAGTCTTTTCATGGAAAACTTCAAAAGCATCAAAGTCTTATCTACACACCCACCCCTGATCTCTCTCATATCACGTTTTTGATTCAACAGAAAATCATTTCACAACACTTTCTTGCAGGCAAAATGGTCAATTTTGATCTTTGCACAAACCCTTCTCAAAGGTAGTTTGATGCTTATTATGAAGCATTGCTTAATCATCAGCCCTGTTTTTTATTACCTTTTTTGGCAAATAAATCAATAGCTGTTTTCGGTTGTAATAGGAATCGAGAGGAAAAATGAGCACAGTTGCCCAACAGATTGCTTGTTTTTGCGACACACTTTGACAGAGTCTAATTAGAGTTTGTGTTTGAGTATTAAAGCATGGCCCTAAATGACTTACTTGTCTAAATCATGATTGCTCTGCTCCTTGCTGTGGGGTCACATTAAAATACTTGATTTCGTTTTTCGGATTACATTGTGTTTGCACTTGTGGTAGATTTTGTTTTCTTCTGCTTGGCAAGCTCCTGAACACTTAACATCCAAATGAAAGCCACTCAACAGATCCAAAGCGCTGGCCTGCATCTGAATGCCCGGTTCGCTGAGGTTTAAAGCGCAGAACCAGCGGGTCCATGGACAGCTGCTAGTGATTTATTTTGTAAGGCGCATGAGCCGCTTTGCAAAAGCCGTGCATTGTTAGATCATAATGTGTAGTGGCTTTTGAAAATAAATGTTAACAATAACACCACACGTGAAAGCCGATGGATAAATCAGATCTGACTCTCTGGCCGTATTTCAATCGGGGAGCTTGTATGGTTACATTGGGACGCAAGTGGATTGCGCTTTCACCTTTGCATTTTAGTTTGAAGGGAACAATCAATAGGTTGCACATCTAACCGGCTGTCAGACGGCATCAACCAACTGTCAAATGAATGGAATAACATGAGTATGTTATGTGGGCTAGATGAGTTTTAATGCAAGAATGTCAAAGCCCTTCATTTTGAGATTCGGATCGATTGAATAAAAATGAAAAAGCAAACTTCCTGCGCTCGCGTGCTGAAATGCAGTCATATATGTGAGTGCACTTAAGTTCATGTCAAAAATCTATAAGTTGTTATTGTAATCAATATTTTGGCTGTGTGCGCTGTGAACTTACGGTGAACTTTGTTTTTATCCTTACAGCTCGCAACTTGGGACCCAGTACACGGGCTGAATGGAACGCTAACCGATCGGAAGCTGGAAAACAACATGCGCGGGGTGGTCCTGCGGGTGGTCACTGTGCTGGTATGTACCCCTCTCATAGATACAGGGCTGTATGACTCATTTAGTGCTACAACAGTCCTTATAACTTCTATTTTAATTCACTCTATTCTATGATCTCTCTCTGTTTAACTCTATAATACAAACGACACCAAAGTGACTTCATCAGGACTTTATCCCAGTTTGACTGGACATCACACTGCTTCAGTAACCCCCAGTAATCCATATTCATCTGAATAAATTCAAGAGCTCTGAATTCACATCAAGTCAATGGTCTCCAGGTTCATTAAGAAGGAATTTCGGGGTGCATTGAACGCAGAGAAGGGGATCTGGGTTAAATTGAGATTTGAGTTTTGCTATCTTGCCTCCAGCGCCAATTTGAGTGAGTCCCTGGAGTTCTTTAAAGATTCGGGGCTTTAAATTCTTCATATCCCTGCTTTGAAGTCTGTTGGAGAAGAAAGATGTGATGCTGCTTCTGCGCTTTTCTCCTCTCTCTCCGTCTTTTCCTCTTTTTGTCCTTTATTCTGTGATTTCTCGGCCTAACAGAATGCTCTGTGAATAATACGCTCCCTGACGCTAACAATGAGCTGTCTTTCATGATGGCAGTGCCTTCATATAGCGTTCCTATAACTCAGCTGATCGGTAGCAACACTATGGATGGGTTCAATCACTGCAAAGAAAACCCTACAGTGTATTTGTATTTTCTGATAAGTCATGCTTGAAGAAGCCAACTGACGGAAGTAAATGAGAAGAAATGATGTGGGTTTCTGTAGCTGTGTTGGTAGAGCATGAGGCTTACAGTTTCAAGATCATGGGTTTGATGAACACAAACTGATTATATGTGTAGCTTGAATGCCCTGGAATAAAAGATATTTATCAAACGTTTGTTCCTACTTGGAAACATGGTTTGGTGGACTGAACTTCTTCTTTAACTCTTTATAAAATATGCTTTCATTTGTAAGTATAAAAGCACCTGCTAAATTAATATATGGGCGCAGAAAAAAATGAAGAGACCACTTCAAAATTATTTTCAGTTTTTCTGAATTAACTATTTATAGGTGTGCGTTTATGTAATAAAAATTGTTTCATTCTGTAAACTGCCAACATTATTTCTCCCAAATTTCAATTAAAAATATTTTTTCAATTTGCATTAATTCACAGAAAATAAAAACCGGAGAAACAGGTGAAATTAACTGAAAAGATGTTTTGTATTTTTTTCAAACCTCAGATGCTTAGAAGAAAACAAGTTCAAACTTGCTTTTAAGCAATACAACAGTAACATCTGTACATGTGTCTAGGAATAGTTCAAAATGTTATGTGATTACCTCTTTTTCTTAAAAGTTCTCATGTGTCTTGCCATGCTGTCAGTCTTTCACATTGCTGGATGACTTTGTCACTCCTGAGGTTTGCCCTTGTAGAAATTCAACAGATACTGGACTGGATGCCTACAATACATCTAGAAATGCTGATTAAAATTGAAATGGTCTCTAAATTCTTTCCGTAGTAAGTTTCTGAAGAGTAAACTCTCTACACATCTGTTGGCAAAATGAAGATTTCGGAGGAAAGTAAGGCTACCCTCAGTTTCAATTAGTTGATAAGTTATTAAAATCTTTCAAAAAGTGTGAGCAAAGAATTTTGTCTATTTTGTGCCAGTGTAGTTCCTTTGAGCCTTGTGGTAAAACATATGGTCTGGGAGGAGGGGAGATTGGCACCATGGCATATGTGGTGTTTGTAAAGTAAGGTGCGTGTCTCCTTTTGGTGGCTGTTTGAATGCTCCCTTAGGTCTCACAGTTAGCTGGAGCCCTCTGTCTCCTAGCAGCTTAAAGTCTCCTCTGCTTCCAGCTGTCCCAGTGGCAGGGGTATCAAGATTCAAGGTGAACCCCGTTCTGACATCTCTTCACCCGTTTGAGAAATTCTGGTTTTGTTCCACGCATTAACTCTGACTGGTAGAACACGCATCTGCCAGTAAACCATGCGGTTTCGTGGCAACACTATTTGCTCGCTGAGATACAGTTTTGCATTGTTAGGGCTCTATCACTATCAGGAATATGGAAAGCATAAAGATCCAGAAAGATCTCAAATACTGTGTGGATTGCGGACCAACGCGTTGAACCGCTGCCTCACACAACCTGCCAAATATTGATTAACATAAGTAGTAGCAGCAAATATTGTTCACAAGATCAGTGAGAATTTGAATCACTGCATGTGTAGTTGGGTGGAAAGGATGACCACATAATGAGCGAGGGAATCAATGCAACGCTGGTAGAAAAGAGTGCTGGGGGAGGGAGGGAGGGAGGGAGGGAGGGAAGGGTCTGCACCCCTTCAAGGGCAGTTCAATAAGAACAAGTCTGTATCTCGACACAGATAACAAACGGGAGAGAAAGAATCCTGTTAAAAGGGCCATTGCCGCTGTACTTTGCCCCCACTCTAAGTGCTACAAATATTGTTCGGATCGCACTGATGGCCAATTGGTCTGGAAGATTCCGGTAGGGGTCTTGCATAGGGCGCTCGGAGGGAGGTCTGATGGATGGCACATCTTGGCTATAGTGCGAGTTGGCATGCATATCCTCACTTCCTCTAATAGCTTATTGAGCGAGGGGGGTCTGGTGAGGATTAGAAAGCGCTGGCTTAATGTGCAGGCTGCATGCAGTCAATAACGCCCCTTCCGTGATAAATCTGCCAGACATATTCCCAGAAACACTTCAGCCATCAATAGGGATTTGTTTAGGAGAATATGAAAAATAAACAGCAGGCTATTATTTTCAGCGGGCCGGCGGCGCCACGCAAGGGTTTCGCTGGGTCGCGGTGGCGGAGCCGCGGAGAGGGACGTGTGTGGTGCCGGCCTTCAGCTGGCAGCTGTGACTTGAATGCGGTCATGGCTCCATGCTGTGTTAAAGTTCCTCCAACTTCCGACTTGTTTTTAGCAAGAGTTCTTAATTCTTTTAGGAGAGATAAACAAGGGTGTCTGAAGGTTCAAAAGTGGCAGCTTTAAATGAAAGTTTATTAATATTCTACTGCTGTCTTCTTATGCAGAAGTGAGGAGTGATTTTTCAGAGGAGACAACTTTATAGAAATCTGCTTTAATGTTTTAAAGAATGACTGTGGCAGGAAAAAAGTATAATGGGGTGGGAAAGAGAGAGAGAGAGAGAGAGAGAGAGAAGCCTTGAAAAAAACTCAGCTGGAGCTCATCCTCAACTGACTCTAGAGTAAAGCCCATATGACAATAATATATATTTCTGTGGTTTGTAAATAAGCTGGTCAAGAGAAATAGCTCAGATATGTTCAAGTGCAACCTCCATGACCCCTTCAGAGTTTACAGACCATTTGTTGACTTATGGGCACAAATGAAGCTGACAACAAATAACAGGCATACAAAAGCCAGTAGTGACAAAAGCGACTTAAGTAAACACCAAATTTGAGGTCGTTGTCAAGTGATTTGATAGTATGAAAAAGTTGTTTGGCATTAACAGTAACACTCTTGGCCTCAGAAAGCACACAACATTAGAAATACTTCACTTCTTTTCTTCGAACTTCATAGAAACAGTCATCTGTCAGCCTTTCCGAAGACATTTCCTAAGTTTACATAGATTTGACTCTCGAAACTTTCTACATATTAAACAGCATATTCTCTGTGTGACCTTCAGAAATCCTCTAGAGCCCGTTTGACAGTATATGACTGTTTAAGCAACACGAGTAGGCCCAATGCTCAAACTAAATCCAAATCACATCATATCCACCTCCACAATAGTCTGCTGAGCTGGTTTTGGCGATCCACAGAGACGCTGCTCATCTTCATCCGTGAAAAGAGACTAATGGATACAAATGCCGGCAGGTCCCATCGCTGCAGAAACTTTATTTCCTCAGCCATGGGTGTAGCTAATGCTCGTACGAACATCTTGAAACAGGTATATGTTTTTAATTTAAAAGCACGGACAATCCTTCACGTAAGGACTTAATTTTCTTTGATGTGAGCACAGTAAAACCTTAAATCCCTAATTGAACATTCGGGATTCCACGAGTCAGTCAGAACCCTCCATGAATAATGCATGACTGACAAGTACCATCAAGTTAAGTAATGTTTTGATAAATGGGAATCTTAATATAGAACCGAGAGAGAATGATTTTAATTTAATATCAACTTTTTCCTTCAGAGAACCTTGCCTTAAATTCCCAGCAAAGAATTATGAAGCGTATAAAGGGATTAAACGGATGGAAAAAACTCCACTTTTGCTGCTCTTACTCAGCATGAGCAGTAACAATAGTAATGTATTTCATGAATGCTAATCATTTACCAGATGTCTAAAAATGAATACTGAGAAATAAATGCCAGGTTTTATTCTGAGGTGTGAAAGTCATGATCAGACATTTTCATAATGAAAGTCTTAATTAAAACCTGACCTTGATTGCTTGACATTTATTACATGTTAATAAAAACAGCTTACAGTATAAAAATGGTACTTATCATGATTTTTTAAATGTATTTTGTATTAGAATAAAAGGTATATTGTACTGTACACCCTTTTAACTACGGTTCAAATAAAAAAACGAAAAAACGACATGGCTTATTTAAAGAAGAAACGCTGCAAACAAAATGAAATACCGGTGTGATACCTCGAGAAGAATAGATTTTAGCAAATTCTAGGCACAGGGCGTTCTAGATTGAAGATGCTTAAATATAGCAGTGCGTTTTGTTTTACATTTCTTTTAGTGGTAACCCAATTTATTGTATTTGTTCTCACTTTCTGTCTTTCTCTAAACAATGTGTAGATACAGAATTGGGTTTGAAATTGAGAACCTCTCATCTCTGATTGTACTTTTAAAAGGCCAATGAACTTGGCGCATGACATGGCATGCCAGTCTCTAACCGAGGAAGATGGCGTGCCCATTCATTCCTTTTATTCTTCAGAACCTGCAAGGTGTTAAATGCTTAGCATTATCTCTATGATCTCCCTACTGCACTTTCTATGACGCAAAGCAGCGGGAACGTCCTCTTGTCTGTGAGTTCCCCTGGGCGTTTCAGTAGCGCACCTAGGTGTCTATTAGAGTAAATTTTCTAAAAGAGATGAAATTACCTACAGCTTGCACAAGTTGCCAGGCATGTCTCGCCGCTGTAATCTTGGGTGCGGCCGCCTCGTCCTCGAACTCGATGGGCGCGATACCTGCATCTCATGTGGGGCAGCATGGTGAAGTAGAGTTTGTTGATACGGCATGCCTGTACTGCGAGCATTTGTCGATCAAGGTGTTGCGGTCACGGGTGGCTCTGTTCTCTTTAGACCTCTTATAGTGCTATACCTGAGCTAATGCCCCACACGTAGTAACTCTCACCTTGGGTCTTCACTTCCGACTTTTCCTTACTCTTGGTTCCCCTGCTGGTGAACCTGTGATCTCCCCTCGATGGACTTCTGTGCACCTCTGGTTAGGGCCCCGCACTACGACTCCCATGAGATCTCCCCACTTGTCTGTGTAGGTATTCCATGTATTATCTCCCTACAGCAGATGTGGTCTCCATCGCGTCCCCCCCCTCAGGTGTATGTAAAAGTTGAATAAATGCCATTAGCCAAGTTCATTGACCTTTTAAAAGTACTTTCAGAGATGATATGTTCTCAAGTTCAAACCTCATTCTGTCTCAACACTATGTCTCGTTCCCTCCATCAGGTAACGGAGGTTACATCCGTTACCGAGACGTTTTGGTGTGTTTACGAATATTCTGAAATGTGGAAAAAATATTAAATATAAGTGACCCTAACGTTTTGCACAGGTGTTTTTATAATATTTGTGTAAATGTATATGTATTTATTTCTGTGTCCAATATATTTAAAGTTTCACAGCTGTGTCCCTACATCTACCTGAGATGTTTGTGAATTATTTTATTAAATAAAGCAAATAAAACTCAGCATTCAGGTCCTACCTTTTACATCAGGGGTCCTACTTTTAATTTTTACCTTTACGAGGACCGCCCACATGATTGCAGTAAGCTTATAAGCACCTTTATATCCCGTATTCTCTATAAAAAATTATAATGATCACTCAACTATACCCTGAAAACAAAAAACATGCATATTAACTTTCCGCACATGACTCTTATTGAATATGATTTGGCGGTAACACCAGTCTGATTCTCTCAGAATTACGTCATTGCTTATAAGAAAAGATTGAAATCAGGTGACATTAAGCTTTTGCTTGTATAGGACATCCTCTGACTCCTGCTGAACATCAAATCTAATAATGTGTATTAACCGAGACGCTGCAGGAGCTTACACACACATTTCAGTCGTATATCTCCAGGCACATATACTGTGTTCTTGAGTATTACTGTTAACTGCAATGCTGGATCTAAAACCAGAACCCTGATTTAACTGTGTCCATATTTTAAGTTTGACTTTGTTTGTGGCTTCCAACTTGACGGTTAGTTACTGAATAAACTGAATGATTTCTCTGCTGTCACTGTTTTCAGGAAGAGCCATTCGTGATGGTGTCTGAGAATGTGCTGGGGAAACCTAAGAAGTACCAGGGATTCTCCATTGATGTTCTGGATGCTCTGGCCAACTACCTCGGCTTTAAGTATGAGATCTACATTGCCCCCGACCACAAATACGGCAGCCAGCAAGCTGATGGGACTTGGAATGGTTTAATGGGAGAACTGGTTTTCAAGGTAAGATATTCATAAATATGTGACAAAGTCAGTATGATACATTTTAATGCACAGTATATTGCTAAGTATTTGACACACTTTTCTGTCTCTTTCTGACTGATGGTGTCCAACACTGTACATTTAATCTCTGCAATATTTCAGTTCCCAATTCAAAGATTAAAGATTCATTTTTTTCAGATTTTCATGAGGCAATATATTTTTGTCTAGTCAGCACGGCCTTTGACACTAGTACCATTTTAAATTAACTGTATTCCACAAACTTCTAGGATTTTCAGTGGATTCCAACTTTATATTTCGCTAAAAAACCCAAAGCAATATGGGCCGCTTTGATAAAGAAGAGCACAGATTTCTAACACATGAACGAGAGAAGCACCACACTGACATTCTGTCCACTGGCAGATAAACAAAAGGCGAATCTTGCAGCAGTGATAGGTCAGACCCACACTTTCAGATAAACAAAAGGCGAATCTTGCAGCAGTGAGAGGTCAGACGCACACTTTCAGGGCCATTACCCATAACCCCCTGCTGCTTTCCATTCCACAGCTCTTTACTGTTCCACGACACACCTCCATCCCTACTGCTCTCTGTCCTGTGAATGTTTCTCATCGCTGTTCGGTCAGGGGAACGAAAACACTAGCCAGAGTGCACTGCCGCTTATCTCGGCTTCCAGAAAGATAGATCACAACATAAGAAACATATAAACGCCCTTATCCCATTGTTGCGGTCTCTGTTAACACATTGTTTACCAGAGTCTTCAAATCTGCATGCTTTTATGATACGGCACACCTTTGATGTTATATTGAAAAAAATCTAGCAAAACTTCATTTTTGGATTGTATTTTGTGTGCTTGCCTGCATGGTTAGCATTCTCTAGTCAACCCCATTGGTAGATGCTGTAACTGCACCATCACGTTGAAGAAACGTTTTTATTGACAGAAATACTAAGAGATTGACTGACGAATAAACATGCTTTGGATGGTAGATATTAACATACAAAGTCTTAATATTAACCGTCAAACATACATTTAGGTCTAAACACACACGCAGAAACACAATACAAAATTCCCTACTGCTAGGCTTTTGTACAAAGAATAAAGTCGTCATACTGTATATTACTCTTGCACAATAAATGACCATTTCTGTTCATTTAAGCATTTTGTTTCCTTAGCAGACCATGAAATTAGCAGATTTAGTCAGCTGTAAATTAATGGTGTGAGTGGTACGGGGAAGCGACATCGGGATATATCGCTTACATTATGTACTTGTCTTCTTTCCTCTTACACAAGGTTGGCTGATATGTCATTGCTAATGCACTCATTTATAAAATAATCAGTGAGTTTTTGCAGCCACAGCCAGCTGCGAACAGCCCTGCAGGGAAAATGTGCCGAGTTGACGATAAGCATTGTTTGACCTGTTAATCCACCCCCACTGTTTTCAGCACAAACTGTGAAAATTACATGGATGAACTAAAATGGATGCAAGTATTTTCTTAAAGAAAAACAAATGTGGAAGTGGTTTGAATGTATTAGGATGTATGCAGTGATCGAGAGGTCGGATGCTTTTCTAACCCTGCTCAAACAGGGGGTCTTGTGAGGGTCCCTGATCTACGAAGGTGGAAAGGCAGGTTAATGGGAGTCAGACAGGTGACTCTGCCTCTCGCCCTCTGATTATGAAATGCTTTTGTTCTGCAGATGATAATCTCTCCTGACAGGAAGTCTTGCAGCCCGTGCATGTCTCACTGGGCCTGTGTGCAACCAGTCAGTATGAGTTCAAGAACTGCCAAAAATCACACAAATTAGATGTTGCTTGAGCTTTGAAAGCCTTGGAAACAATTTTCGTTCTGGCAGCAGAATATTTTGATTTTTTTCAATTGTAACTGGAATTAGTATAGATCATTTCGCAAGGTGTAAACACTGGTCCAGAGGCTCATCGAGTGTCAATTTAATTATTTTAATAAATGTTCTGTTGGTTGTATTCTGTTCAAACGTTTGTGTAGTGTTAAAAAACAGAAATAGGAAGTTCTTCTGGACCAGCGTTGATCAAAGGATGTTTTTCTTATTGAAGAGAGAAAAAACATGACATGCTCCATCCTAATCTCACAGGAATTCATAAATATATTAGGAAACTGGTTATTTGAATGAATTCGTGTCATGTGAATCATTTAAAAATCTATGACTAGTATATAAAAGCAATACTGAAGCCCCTGCCCTAAACCTTACGTCACCGGCTCGAAAGCAAATTGTACTAAAATGTACGAACAAGATCAAACAAATTCATACGAATAAGCCACCTCTTAAAAAAAGTAATGAATTTCTGATAGATCAGGTTATCAACCCTTTCTCAGCATTGTATTTTGTGAAATGTTGCTCTAGGATTTCTCTCAAATGACCTATATTTCTCATCATAGGTTGGGAGTACAACACTGTGAATCTTTGCATGGTCTGGCTTTAATTTGTGGATTCTCTCTGTGTATCTGTTTGTTTGGCAGAGAGCAGACGTCGGTCTCTCTGCCCTGACCATCACACCCGAGCGGGAGAGCGTGGTCGACTTCACCACTCGCTACATGGACTACTCCGTTGGTGTGTTGCTGAGGAAGGCCGAAAGAACGGTGGATATGTTTGCATGCCTGGCACCCTTCGACCTCTCTCTGTGGGCTTGTATAGCTGGCACGGTGCTGCTGGTAGGAACTCTTGTGTATCTGCTGAATTGGCTCAACCCTCCCAGACTACCAATGGGCTCGGTCTCCTCCACCACTCTCTACAACTCCATGTGGTTCGTCTACGGCTCCTTCGTGCAGCAGGGTGAGTGCGTGAGACGTGCGGTGCGAATCTGTGCTGGAAGGCAAAGGAAATTCAGCAGGGAGAAAAAGATAGGAAGGCCAGAAAGATAACTTTTAAATTCTTGCTTGCTATTGAAAGTGTATGTGTGTAATGGGAAAGATGAGTGAGTGTGTGTAAAGGTGAGCCGTGTTGATAAGATATTTGTGTGTACCTGACAAAAAGATACAGACAAAATAGGAATGGAAGGAATATTTTCCGTTAGAATTATCAACTTTGGTCTATGGTGGTCTTACGACAATTTGGAAAATTGGGAGAAGGTAAGGAAAGACACGCTTGAGAAATAAGAAGATGGATGAGAGTAAGATTGTGTATTTCACAGAGCTATTGGGAAAAAGGAAAACAGTGTTAGCAGGTGTCAGATTTTGTGTTGGGTGTAATTAAATTCAGTGTTGATATCAGTAATTAGCAGTGAGAATTTAGCATGACTACAGGGTGCAACATTTTTTAATTAGCCAAATCTAAGGTCATTACCATCTTGAGCCATTTGAATAGGTATTTGCAGAAGGAATCCTGATAAAACACTTTTAGAATAGTGTTCGTTTATTATCTTGTATCTCTTTTATTTCACTTAGGAAATCTGACATTTTTTATTGTTTTACATGAAACAATTGCATTAAAGATCCAGTGTATGAAATTTAGCGGCATCTAGCGTTGAGGTTACGAATTACAACCAGTTACTCAATCCACCCCTCCCTTTCAAAGCACTACGGTTACTGA
This sequence comes from Triplophysa tibetana, assembly GCA_008369825.1. Taxonomy (NCBI): domain Eukaryota; kingdom Metazoa; phylum Chordata; class Actinopteri; order Cypriniformes; family Nemacheilidae; genus Triplophysa; species Triplophysa tibetana. The sequence goes on along the minus strand of CM017904.1, from coordinate 11,438,537 downwards.
CACAGAACTAAGATGTTGTCATTTTTTCTCTTCTTTACAGAAGGAGAGAACGTATTTAGGAAAAACGCACTCTAGAGCATGTTGCCTGTTTGGGGCTACAGTGGAAACAACATGCAGATTCCATGTTAGGGGACTCGCGGCGTATGTAGTTAGAAATAACTCATTCTAGGGTAATAAAACATAATGCTTCATTATGTAAGGTCTTTATACACCTCTGAAGACATAGTTGTGTATATTATAGTGCATTTTTGTTAATGTACCCTTCGAAAATTACACACAGCACCTTCAATAACGCTATAACAGATATTAATTATAACCACAGCTGATGATGGATGAACTTGACTACAGTGATCTTTAAACAACTGCTGAATTTACCAATATTATAAATGTTGGATAACAGGTTTCACAAGATCTTAATTTAAGCAAATATCAAATGTCTCGGGCTCTCATGAAGTCAGGACACTGTGATGAAACAGGTTGCCTTACAGATTTTGTGCATGAAAGTTACTTTTATGAGAACGCTTCACTGTCGCCTGATTACATCAGCCTGTTTCAAAAGATAGGAATCAAAGTAGATTTTTCCTTGAAATACTTAAGTACAATTAAATGTTGAAACGTATAACTTATTACTTTAATTCAAAGATATTTATTGCAAGACACTGCATTTTAATTGAGTAAATTCCCATGTACTTCTTACACCATTGAGTAATGGCCACAGGATGGGGGAAGGTTTAGTTCTCTTATACTGTACCTCCAATCTAATTGTCATTTTCACAAATAATGAGGCGAAAATACTATACTTTGTTCATCGTTTGAAAGATGATTTCATAAATCATAATGTTTCATTTTTAGTTAATTATACAATCAACATATTATTGGTGTATTTCTTTCCATTTTGGCCCTTGTCCTTTAGTGAAATCATTGAAACAAACCAACTCGAATGAGTTGACAAATATACATTATTAAGGATATATAGTAATAAACGATTCTTTCAGCAAGAACTATAGTTCATTATATCCTAACTGTAGGCTGTTGCTAAGCAACACAGCAGCTAGGTGCATTAATATAGAATGTCCAGGGCATATGCATTTTACAATGCACCTGCTTCAATCAGAGTTTAGGGATGCAATTATGTGTTTCATAAAAAATATTTGAACATGGGCACACAACTCGTGTGTGGTGGATAAACAATTTCCTTAAAATTATATTACAAAGCAATAATCGAGTAAAATATAGACCTAAGCGGGTTTTGGTTCCTTTGATAAACACTTCATTTCTCCATGGTAAGGTTAACATTTCCATGGAATTGCCCTTAACCAAAAGTCAGTAAATGCACATGAACTGGTTATAATGATGATGATTATAACAAGACAGCATAATTGCTCCCTTGTATCCGGGTCCATTGCAGTTCTAATTGCAATATCAGCTTCTTTATGAAACGTGCTCATTATGTTGAAAAATCTGTTTATTAATGCGCTTTCATCAGATCGCTGGACTGAGTTCTACCACTTTTAAGCATGAAAGTTTTAATTGGAGTGGATTACAGTACATGCTGTTGGATAGAGTATGATACCAGAGCACAATTCAGAAACGTACACACGAATCTCAGTGTGCTCACATGTGTGTTCCCTCAACACTTAGAATATCACAAGCTACTTTTGTCTTATAGTTTTCCATGATGCTTTGAGGAGAGCTGGTTGTACAAATACATAAATTCTTTAAAACGAGAGCGGGTACATACTGTAGCTGGAATGGTATAGCTAGAGTCTGTCTCTTTGATGAGTCACTTTCATCTGGCTCACAAAGACCTTTCCTTCTCTCCTCTGATGCTTGGTGAGTTTTTGTTTTATATATATCCTTAAATTAAGGCCTTTCCTCTGGTAGAGCATCGCGATCGTGGGTTCGATTCTAAGGAAAAGACACATAATGATGTAAATAAATCGATGTGCTTGATTGCATAAATGTACAGTAAATGTATAAATTGCTCTCTTGCTGTATTATTGTAAATTATTTAATGCCATATAAAATGGTCGCCACCCTACTTGATATCAAACATAAAATGTGGGTCTCAAAACAAATTAAGGGAGTACTCTCACTAGGCCATCTGAACTGTGGCCGAGCAAGTATGACCCCCAAAGTCCGGTTTATTTGACGATTGCGATCGCTCCGTATCGCGCCCAGTCATGGTTCGTTTAGCGGTCCCTGGCTCGCTTGGAAGAGGTCTGCCCAGAGCATGGTGCGGTTGGGCTCAGGCGTGATACACATGCACTGTGAGCGCAAATCGCGGCAGAGCGCAGAACTGAAAGCATGACGTAAATTATGCGACTGTTAAAATCCCTCCCTGAGATTCAACTGTTGCTGTAAAAAACTCTGCCCACTTACACGTGCAGGCGTGTGTCATCGCAGCCAAAACTACTCCAGGTTTGTCAAACATAATCCAACGTGTGTAACGATAATAAAGCACGAGAGGGTAATTAAAAAACACAATGAGCCGTTTACTCTCGAATCGTTCTCGTTTGAAAATGACATCATTTAAGCAGGTCTGTGTGTGCAGCTCACCCATGAAGTTAAACACCTCTAATAAGCCCCAAACTGAACATTGCGATGGATTCCGTTGTGCTGAGAAGGATCGCTTTGTTTCACGTTTGCTTTGAAGCAGTCCCATTGTAATGATGAAAGCGTGCCCGGGTATGGACGGTAAAGAGCGATGTGAGCGCAGGCCAGCGGGGAGTAGGGAGGGGGGACAATCGTGCTCGGGCACAGTTGAGAGCAACTGGGATAAGAGAGAGTACAACCTAAGTAACCACTGTGCGGTACATGTGATATTCTGTTTGTGCAAAATCGGTCTGTAGCTTTCTGTAGATCAGTTAAAGCCTGTCACACGTTGGGTAACATCAAACTCCTTAAGCCTTTTCCTTTTAATTTAAAGCCCACAAGATTTTCTGGAAATGTTTCTTATCTGTTTGCATTTGTAAGTAAAACATGTAGATTTTGTAACTAATACTGAGCCCCTGATGTCTTAAGCTCACTAAAGGAACTGCTTTAATTAGCTGAGAAAATACATTTGCTTTGTAAAGATCAGTTAGTTGCCTGCTGATCTCTCTGTAACCTTTTCTTGCATTTGCTTTCTAATGCGGCAAAATTCACAGTGCTTAAGCCTTGTGATCTAGATGAGCTTTTTACAAACAACACCTTTGTACTCTAATGTAACACAACAGGCGTCGCGACACATTGCAAAAGATGGTGTTGAATAAGCGAAGATTAGATGTAGACTTATTGTTAGTGCCTGTAGGGTACAGCAAGTATAAGGTTTACCTGCGCAAACTGACATCTGTACATACTGTGTCATTTTGCTTGGTAAATTTGCATTCTTAAATTTGTATACCGAGTGTTTTCTGGTTGTCACTTGTTTAGTTTTTTTTAATTATAAAAGTTCCAGTTATGTAATTAGTTTGGCATGCTACAGTTTTTATTGTGCATCCCTGAAGAAAAATCCTCAGTATTAAACTTCAGAATCAACTCATCTGCTGTTTTTCTACAAATTCAAATGATTCTGCAAATAGTCTGGCTTTTTTTGAGCGGTTAGACGTTTTGAGTGGTTAGACGTTTGCACTTTGAATGTTTTTGCATGGCTGGAATTAAAGTAAGTGGAAAAAGTTTTGTGTAATTACATTGAAGGAGAGACCACTGAGCCATATTTGGCAACCGAAATATCTCAGAGATTTGAGACTAGCCTTTTTTGAGTTGGAACACTAAGAAAATTACTCGGAACACCTTGTCAAAAGCATTACGGTTCCCTGGCAACCGTCCTTAACACCCTGGCAACCGTCCTCAGCACACTGTGACATTGTGGCAGCAGCTCTTTATAGGCAACTCATAGTTATTCAGAAAGTGTCAAATTCTGGTTGTTAAATTATATCCTGGGCCTTATTTTGCAGTAATGGACCTTGGCTTTTAGGAACGTTCTCTGTGTGAGAGGTAACGCACATTTGTTACTTTTCTTAATGCATTTCCTAAAAGGGGGCACATGCTTTAAAGGTATAGTTCACCCTTAATTTGAAAAATCTGTCATCTTTCGTTCACCCTCATGCCAATCAAAACTTATGCAGTATGTAACTCTTTCCCAAGTGGAACACAAAAGAAGATATTTTGATACTTTGGGATCATACAATGGAAGTCAATGGAGTCCGATGTTGTTTGGTTATCAACATTCTTAAAAATTCTGCAGGAGAGAGTCATACAGTTTTGAAGTAACATTATGGTGAATAAATGATGAAAGGATTTTCATTTTTTGGTGAATGATACCTTTTATGGGTCGCGGCCTGTTTGTGATGTGTTCATGATGAACTGAAATGTACTTGGACAATGCTGCAAATAATTCTTTTCACATTTTGAACTTGATTATCCACATCACTTGAATTATGAAGTTGTGCACAAATCATATTTAACAATAACTTCCCCTGCTTCTTTTGACGTTTCATTTTCACAAGCTTATTGATGGGACGAGGTGCAAGATTCCAGGCTCTGTGGAGTCAACGGTTACCCACTGAGACCCTGTGAATGAACCTGTCAATCACAAGGACAGTGAATGTCGCTGTGTAGTGCAGATGGCTCAACAGGAAGGTTCAGGCTGTGCTTAGGGGATTTTTCCAATCAAGAAGTGGAAAGTGTTTTGAGAATATGTGCAACATACTGCTGGTTTTCATGTACAGCACCAAATCATTTGCTGATTTTTCTTTCTATTTCTTTAGCCTGCAAAGCACATAAAAGAATATCTCTGTCAGAGTTACAACTTATACAGTCCTGATAAACTGTCATGCCTCCACAGAATCATTGTACTTTAATAAAATGACCTATTTATTCATCTGTTTTAGTCTATTTTTTGTGCATGTATTGAACATTATTTTTAGTTTTTCAATTAATTTCTCAAATATATTTTAAATAAGATTATGATGTCAAAGTCCCGTTTGTAGGCGAGTTTTATGTTCTCGCTCTTCTGAGGAGTGTTGGTAGCAGTGACTTCTATTTTTAAAGAGTAGAAGTTTCTCCTTCACAACTCCTTCTTGGTGGAAAATTCTTCATAACTCAGTCCGGTCAACCCCATCTCTCACAACATTTAAAAAACTATTTAAAACCCATTTAAATGAGAAAGAAGAAAAAACACGAACCCTCTCTTTCTCTCAACAGATATTAGTCTAGCTTTTGCTGAAAAATAGTACATTTGTATTAACACCCGTTGTATTATTGTTCCTGTATGACATATCGCTTTTTGCTTTGGATAACAGCGCCTCCTAAATGTAAATGTAAGTTATTGGTAGAACAGGATATCAGTTAAAGGGATAGTTCACCCAAAAATGAAAATTCTGTCATGATTTACTCAGTCTTTTCATTTCAATCCTGTGTGCAGAGTACAAAATAAGATATTTTGAAGATTGTTGGTGACCAAACAACGACTTTCTTCAAAATATCTTCTTTTGCGTTCTGCAGAAGAAAGTCTTACTGGTTTAAAATGACACGAGGGTGAGAGCATTTTTATTTTGGGTGAACAATCCCTTCAATTCAGAGTTCATGGCAGGAAAGATAGAGAGAATCATGATGGAGGTTAAATCGTGCTGCCTTTTTTGTCTCTTGCAATTAGATGCGTTTCTGTGGCAAACATGTTCACTTACCGGAAATATAATTAGAAATTATCAGACGTCGTGGAATAACACACATATAGAGACCCAGTTAACGTTGTGCTGCGTTTCTCCCCATTGCCCCAGGCTACATTCACACACATCTGCTTAACTCCTCCCCCAACCAACCCTTACACGCACACACACTCCCAAACGTGTTGTATCACAATTGAATATGAGGGCCACGGGCCCCTATCAGCTCTTTCATCTTGGCTCTCCTCTCTTATTCCTTTCATCTTCATTCTGACTGAGCTCCCCATCCCACCTCTCCTCATCTATCAAGTTTGAAATATGAAAAGCGCTGTACTCCAACATCGTAGATTTCACTCACTGTCTGTTTTGCAACCGCGCCATACGTCAGTCTGAAGAGTGACATTATAATGGCTTTGAAGAATCCACTTTTTGTCTGATACTTAGAGCAGTATAGAGAGGAGAAAAGAACAAGCCCTGCTTTTCCTTTTCTTGCCTTTTTACCACATGGCCTTTGCCTTATCACTGACATACAGAGACCCAGCACATGGGTTTCCACAGCAGGACACAGGATTTACTCTGTCTACCATTAGCTTTAATCTGTACAGCCATGGGCAAGGCAAACCAACAGATACTCAGCGGCTTGTAGGTCTTTGCCTTACCAGCATTTGAGCTCTTGGACAGGGAAACAGAAATAAGACAGGCATAGTGAAACCCCAGATGACCCTCCAGTCAAAAATGAGACAAAATGTAAAGAAGTTGCAGGAACACTGTTCCAAATGTTGCATGTTTGAAAGGTTTTAGAATTATTAGCTATGGTTTTCCTTCTTTCACAAAGATATATGTCAAGTTTTTTCCTTAAAAAAATAGGCATCTTAGTAGGTAGCATAATTGAGATGGTTTTGTAACAGTCTTCGCTTTAGGAGCGCTTCTGTGATGCCTAAAAGCGCCGCCTCCGCAGACAGCACACAAAGAGTTTGAAACAGAGCAAATCCCTCAACTGACCATTTCTCTTTCTCTCTCTTGCAATGTTAAACTGATTTCATCATCCTCCAACACTGCTGTGCATAGAGAGGCAATGTAATGCATGCATTACTGGAGCACAATTCGCCACTATATATGATTCCTCATTCATAGTGTGAGTGTGTGAGGGAGATTAGTGTATCATTTCAGAGCTTGCTGAGAATCGCCACTGGGTTACAGACGTGCAAATCAAAGCGCAGATGTAAGTCACATTCTAGCAGTGCTTACACAGAACACAACCCATGTGTGCTGTATGACGGCACCTATAGACCATAGGCGTAAACAACACTGGTCGAAAAGTACTTTTGTTTGTTGTAATTTTAATAACGTTCGTGTAGCGTTATAAATACTGAAAGAGGGTGCGCTTGTGCAACATTGTTTATGGCTTTTAAAATGGTCTACACATTGCAAAATCCAGACACTCTGTTTTTCTACCTATAGTTTCTTTTATTTACAGTTAAAGTTGCTACAATACAAATAAATTGAATTGTGTGAAAAACAAATATTTAGGGTTATCTACATTCGACAACTATAGCAAATTATTTAAGTTTGTGTGTTGTCTCTAGAATATCACATTTACAATTTATTTTACAAAGTACATAAAAAAATTGGTATGTTTTTAGAAACCGTGTACAGATCTTCGTATTTGGCGGTCCTTTGCATCATTAGGTTAGAAAGCTCTTTATATAGAAAACACACTCACAGTGTACTAACAGACGGTATTGGGTACCTGAAATGGACTACTGTTATAAAATTCATACTTTTTTTAGTATTTCCTATTGTTTATTTGAAATAAAATCTCGTCGTCATTTAATGTAATTTAGCATCAATTAACTCTATCAAAAGAATTTGATTGTGATACTTTATCTGTTTCTTTTCTTTCTTTTTGTCGTCATTGCGAGTTTATCATGAAAGTAGCGCTGTAGTATGAACTTATAAAAGGAACAGAATCTGAGTGTGTAAATATATCATTGTTTCATTACAATGTATTTTATAGCCTGATTAATCTAGATTACATACTTTACATACATGAGTTTTGTGTTCTTACACTGCGTTCTCGATCAAGTTAGCCTCTGCTGTTACTCTGTTAGGACGCAAACTCAATGCATATACACTAACACAGACACAAACCAACAGTTCCCTATCAATACTTCATTTCGATACTTCAATTCTTTTTCAGAGAGCAAATCCGCCCCTCGTGCCCTCCTGCTTTCTTCCTCGCAACAGGTTGTGAGAAAGAAGCTGTGGGGTAGAGGATCTAAGCGCTCGGATAAGAGCAGGCTCACGCTGTCTCTGCGTGCCTCGCCTTCTCCACGGAGAGATGACTCGCCCGTTCACTTCTCCCAGTCTGACCAGCGTCCTTATGCCTCCGCCAGTTACATGGTCTTGTTTGGTGGAAGCGAATTCGGGGAAAACGACAGAATGTTGTTAGCGACTTCAGACACGGAGGAGCCGTCGGTCTCATAATTTGACCCCGCCCCCCTGCTGTCTACAGAGCATAGCGGGGCCCAGCCAGGTGTAATCTCTGAGCTCTTTCGTGTACTCGCCAAGGCTGTGGAGGAGCTGGGCGTGGAGTGGTCTCCTCCAGAAGAAACTGCTTGCGGCTGCCTGGATGAGTGGTTCTTGCCGGGGCGCCTTCAAGCAACTCGTCAATGGACTTCACCATTCTTTCCAGAAGTCCTCTAGGAACTTACCAAGTCAGGGCATGCCCCCTATTCGGCTTGTCTATGACCCTCTTCTTCCTCCGCTCTCACATCGATTGACTGCGCAGAGGAAAGAGGTTACGAGAGGCTGCCTCCCCTCGATAAGTCTGTGGCCGCATTGGATGGACGGCGAAAGTAGCCCATCCATCTGAGTGTGTGCTACTGATCTCGCTCTACGCGCCACCAAGGCCGCAGGTGATTGGCAGATCCATGTGGTGCTAGAGCGTCACTCATGGCTGACGCTCGAGGAGATGAAGAAAACTGACAAGGTTCCCTTCCTCGAACGCTGAAGCGGAAAGCTTCACGGCTGCGCAGAAGTCTTCACAGGCCATAAAAACATGGAGCAGAAGTCGACCTCTTTGCTTAAGAAGATTGCCCAACCTACTTTCGAAGAACAGGGACGCCCTGGCACACACTTGGCCCAATCCCCTCCTCTATGCTTTCCCCCCGATCGCTCTCATATTGATCAGGAGGATCACAGATAAGGCGCAAAAAGTGATGTTCATAGCCCCATCCCTTTGCTCCCCTCTTCCGAGCAGGACCCGGAGCTAAACCTGCTCTGCCCCGTCAGAGCCCTGAACGTTAACATCGAGCGTTCCACCCCCTTCAGGCGCTCAGAACACCTTTTTGTTTGCTTCGGTGACCACATGAGGGTCCCCGGTCACGAAGCAGAGACTTTTTAAATGGATTGTTGAGGCTATCACGCTACCATATTCTTCCTTGGGCCTTCTAAGCCCACTCTCTAAGAGGTATCACCTTGTCATGGGCTTGGTCTAGCGGTGCATCTACAGCGTATTAGGCTTCGCCGTCCAAATTTTCCAGATAGTCTGGATGTCGGGGCCTTACAGGCTCGGGTTCTCTCTGCTTTACAGACTTACGATAGTTTGCCGGCCTACGGTTGCTCCAACCGTGCCGGCACTAGGTACATAGTCATTGGGACGATAACTGGACCACCTCTTACAGTAGATTGCCCATAGTTGTCCCCCGAACCTAGTTCGGGGTAAGTATTGAGTTTTTGTTCCTCTTGTAGCACGAGCGGTTTGCATTGATTCCTCATAGTGTCCTGCTACGCAGTAAGAGAGAAGTATCGATAAGGAACGTACTCTGTTACCTACGTAACCTCGGTTCCCCTAAGATACAGGAACGAGTATCTCAGAGAAATTCCTTGCCATTCTTATAAGTTGCATGGTCGTCGCTTCAGTTGAAGTAAACTGAAGAGACTGCAGCGGTGTTTCTGCTTACATAGCCTTAAGCCCCGCCCCATTGGCGGGCTCCATCGCCATAAGTCGGTGCAGCTTCCCTGCCATTGCTTTAAAGTTTTACTTTTCACAAACCAATGGCCATGCAGTTTCTCTTCAGTAATCGGAGAAAAAGTTGTTTTCCCATAGCGTCCTGCTACCCAGGTTATGTAAGTAACCGAGTACGTTCTCTTCATCCTCACTCTCTTGTCAGAGCTGTGTTATATATAATTAGTGGAGATCTGTTTCAAGTGGATACTGTTACACAGCTATAAGATAATTCAGTGGCAGGAAAAAAGAGGAAGGCGGGCGGTTGTGTAAAACTATCTGGGGAGGGGTAAATCTCATTCACACACTTTCTCTACTCTCACTGGGGGTCCCATACAGCCCATGCAAAAGATTGTTAATTTCCAGCCTCACCTTATATTTCTGCTTTCATTAGTTTCGCCCATTTAGAAAGCCCGAGAGAGGCCGGGCTCCTCGTCTGCCTGGACTCTTAATTATTACTGACACGCTCAGCCTGCCCCGCCTCCCAACTGACCTAATCTAGAGAAGTGAGGAGGTTTTCGGGGGGTGTTGCTGCTGCTCTTTACATTATATGACTCTCAGCCAATCTTAGCTTTTACGTCTTTGTTTGGTCTAATCAGAAAGTGGGCGGTGCGGCACGAAAAGTTACACAGAGGGAAAAGTTGAGACGTAATTAGTCATCCTGCCCTGCTCTCGATAAAGGTTTCTGGGTGGGTGGGTCGATTTCAATTTGTCAGTGCTTTAAGTTAAACTCCACAAATTGTTTTGTTCTTTTTTTGTCTGGAAAAGCTTTTTTCTTTCCTTTTGCCAGACTGACTGTGAGTAGGCATGCATGTTAATAAAATCCTTTCAACTTAGTGCATTTTTAAATTAAAGTTAAATATTGAAAGATCCACATGCTCTATATTTAATAAACATAAAGCTTATGACCTTGCTTGTGAAAACCCAGCTAAAGTTTTGTGATGTACTGTTTTCTACACAAAATCATTCTACATAATGTAAAGAGCATTCTATGAAAATATATCCTTGATCTTTAATATTGACTGAGTAAGACCAGGTCAATAATTTTTGTAATTGTTTGGGATGGCGGCTTCTAGGATTGTTTTGTGCAAAATAATGAAAATCATTATTCAAATGTGCAGTGTGTAACAATTTTGCAGTAAAATATCCAAAAACTACTAAACCAGTGTTATATATTTTGTTTAGCTGAATTCTTACGATATCTCAAATGTTTCCAACTACTTGTAAATTGTGAGAAAATCGGCATTCAAACAGTAACACGTGCAATCGCCGGTCAATGGCGTCATATCCGCTATACCCTTTGTAAACGCCTTTACTGACATAGAAACTCCATGACAAGTACATGACAGAAGTACTGTCTTGGGTCTTGCAAGCCACCATATGTAGTGTTTTATTTTTTCTAATAAATCATTAGTGTTAGTCACCCATCATGTTTGTCACAGGGCTTTGTAAATATCTAACTAAAAGAAAGTATTAAAAAGTGCATATCAACTACGACAACACAGTATTTAATCTCAAGTACTGTGTTTTTTCCCTTTTCTTAAAAACATGAATTTGGACATCTGAGGTTTTGGAAGGACAACAATGATAAAATAATTTACAGCAAGATACACACATTAACTTTTTGTCGTTTTATGGCTATGACTACTTTGATGTTCCTAATCAGTCTTTCTGAATTTAGTCTCGGTTTCATAGGCAGGGTACATTTGCAGATTCTCTGAAGTTATATTTGACATTCAGACTAACTGTAGAGTATATCTTTATATAGTTCATTTTCTTAGATACACTAAGAGCTGTCTTTCAGTTTTTTTGCAGCATTTTAAAATGTTTATTACAGTTCTGCCATTTCCATTGTTTCCATGTCTTAATCCAAGCTGTATGTCTATTAAGCATGTTGCATATACCAGGTTGCACAGAAATTGCAGTCAGGGGATTCACTTAGACTTACATTGTGCTGGCCACATAACTCCCTCAACTTACTCCACACCATCTTAAATTCAAATGCATCTTCAAGAAACAGACTCTCCACGTTCCGGTGTGAGGATTTGATATATTGGTACGGTAATTGCTCGGTTCTCGACGCTCTTAGTTTAGTAAGAGGGTGTTAGGGTTAAATGGTGTTTGAAGTGTGTGAATGAGTCATAGTCTATGTAGCATAATATGCACATGTAAGAACGCTCTGTGGCAGTACAGTTCTCCTTGTGTCAGAGGAAGTGAGAGATTCACATTGATGGAAAAGGCTTATCTGAAGATATTTGCCGGTGTGTCCATAGGCGTAATTTGCGGGAGTACGGGTGGGACATGTCCCTACCACATTTTGCCAAACTCAATTTTGTCCCCACCACTTATTAGAAGAAATATAGTGTTTATATACCGTGCAAGTATCCCGCTTTGTAAGCAGAGCCTTTTTATATAAACTCCGCCCATCATTTTCAGATTGGGATAGACAAAATGAAAGAAAGGAACAAGAAAGTCGACTGCTCCAGTGGCGTAGAGCGTGAAGCATATGTTACCTACTTCATGTCGTTGTAGGTTCGGGACTGCTGTTTGCTGAACGTTTTCCAAATCCCATATCAGATTGTAAAGGTATTTATTTTTAATAAAATGATGAAAATATTTGAAAATGGCTGTTCAAGTCATACATCTACCAAACATTTTGCGCTCAATTGCACGTTGGTGCTATATATTCATCCTTATTATTCTCTGTCTATTGCAAGATTAATTACATTTTGATACTTGATCAAAAACTCCAATAAATGGATAAAGTCACAACTTTGTAGTTTTTAATGAGTTCAAAACAAAATATAGAAAGTTTGTTGTATATTTGAGGCCTATCTAGCAATGCCCGTTTAATAAGTCAAAATAAGATTTTCCCCATGTATACTTGAATGTTTGTCCTTATTAGCAGGGTGTTACCAAATGTCTCAATCCCTGACCCACCGACAGGTAATCTGTGTCAAACACCAATTTTTTTACATTTGACTGGTTACAGACACTGGTTGTGTCTAAGTATGCATTCCTTTACGTTTGCTGGTATTATGATTGTAATGCAATTAGAAAATAAAGGAGTCAACTCCAAGAGTAAAAAGTATCCCAGTTGGCTACCGCATGAAAGTTGAAAAAGTGTTATGAATGTGCGGCTTAGAAAAATCTAATATAGAAGATTTGTATTATTTATTTACTAGGTTATTATAAAAGCTGGAAAATATTGAAAGAATAAAGAGTGTAATTAGATGTCCACATCTGTTCAGGGTATCAATACGCAATCTCATATTTTCAGACAGTCTTACCGAATCATAAGTTTAGAACTCAGATATAAATGTTGTCATAAACCACGAATTATTCACTGTACTTTATTTAAGTAGAAAGTGCACACCATTGGCATAAACTTGCTCTTGATGAATTCTGTCACATCAGCACTATGTGACTAAGTGAATTAGATCCAAACACCATCCAGGAAGATTGGAAATGGTCAGTGACAGCTGGCCTTTCTGGATAGATAATTTATCTGTCAATCATCTAGGCAATTATAGCAGCATTCACTCAAAAGTGAGCGCGTATAGAGTCTGAATGACTTGAGGCAACTTTTGATGCTACATCTGCACCTCCCTCTGAAAGGATTGAGAATTGAGGAGTCCAGATCAGCAGGAGGAGACCGCTAGTCTTTGTTTCATTCACGCTCCGCTTCACACGGCTATTCTCTGGCCCGGCACTCAAACGAGAGGCTGGGTCTGTTTTCTGTAACCTTGGCCTTCTCAGTTCATAATTCATTCTGCCCAGTCAGAACATGAATGACACAAATGACTCATCATAATGAAATAATCAGACGCTCTAAATGAAAAGCCTTTTGGAATTAATTCATGAGGCTCTGCATTCTCTGCCCTCCGGTTTCTGATTAAATAAAATGAGAAAAATTGACAGTGACAACGAGTGGATTAAATATTAACCACACACCGACAGACAGTGCGGCTTTAACTGGTGTCAGTTAGCTTGTTGATTTTCACGGGTCTTTTAATGGCCGTAACACCAATGAAAGCGTTGCTAGAATTTTATATTATAGTGTCAAGAATAATTCACCTGTCCACAAGAGAGGAAACCGTTTGTAGTGCGTGTACGCACTTTGGTTTATGCTAGCAAGCTAATGGGCTAGCAGTCTAGTACATAATTTATAATGATATAAATATATAAAAGTTAATTTGCAAAGCAGTTTTTTTATCGTCAAAAATCATGTTTTTTTAGGGTTGTCATGTTTTCACTGTTTAAATGTGTTAGTTAGCTGTATGTTTCTAGTTATTATTACTTATTTAAAACAACCCAACTGCAGTTTGATCCATGTTTGGAATGCACGGTAAATAGATTCTTTTTTATTTCATATCATTAATTTTTTATTTTACACAAATTTTTATTTATTTATACTCACATAACAGGTCAAAAGTCAAGGGTCGCTCCTCATTCATTTTTCCCCACATTATTAAGATTGGTAAACTCCTCAACGCTAGGCTATATAATTACAAAGACATAATTTAGATGTGACTATGAAATTGCAAAACTGTTTGCCTCTTTAGGCTAGTAGCCACTCTTTGTCTAGGATTTGCCAAAATGAACACTTTTATCAGCCTGCTTCCTAAATGGATAGTTCGCCCCAAAATAACACAATATCTAATAATTTATTCACCTTCTTGTTTTTTTTCTGTAGAACATAAAATATTGCGTGCCCATACAGTGGAGGTCAAAGGAAACCAGTGTTGTTTGTTTACCAAAATTCTTCAAAATATCTTCTTTTGTGTTCTGGAGAAGAAAGAAATCATGAGAAAATAATGAAATAAAATAAATGTTTAGGTGAACAATCCCTTTATGGTCTCATCTTGGGTTGGGTTGCTTTTAAACAGTAAATACTGTATGAAAAAGATCAAGATGCTCGGGCAAGTATATGAATGTGAAAGGACAGTATTTACCCTCTTCAGTGAAAATATTGACGTCTTGCTTAGTTGCCCCTACACATTTTAATGGAACGGAAGCCACTATTCATAGGACTTTTGCCCAGTTTATATTAATGTCCAGCCCCTGCATAAGATGTTTGAATGGACAGTGACAGGTGGTCATTTTGATGCCATTGATCGCCGGGGGGAAATGCAGCATCATTTGCCAACGGTACACTCAAGCATAGATTTGTAAAACGACCGCAGATGATGTTAAGAGAGGCAGAGGTGTGCTCAGAGTGCAGGCAACCCGGTCTATAAGCAATATCATGGTTTATATAGAGTTTGTATAAATCACAGGCCAGGGGAGAGTTTAAGTTTGGCTTTTATATGTGCCCCAATGTAATGCTGCGGAGAAAATGTCTCACAAAAACAGAAATGATGACAAAAAACACATAAAACATATAGAAAAAGAACAGTATGGCTTTTTCTGCATAAATTATCACTTTTCCTTTCTGTATTGAGAGCAATAAGCAATTCTCCTCCCAAGTGAGAAAGTAAACTTACTTTTCTTGTTGATTCAATTCTTTGAAATATAATGATTCTGAAAATGAGAAACAGACAGCAAGTGAAAAGTATCTGCTGAATCCAGTCATTTTCCTCCGCTTAAAAGGTTTTGCTGAAGTCATCAAAATGTAAAAGAAAATATTTTTGTTGTTGTTTGTGTTCAGATAGTTTTTTTTATTATAGTAAGTATGCAACTTCTGAGGTATCACTTAGACTCAGGTCTCAGTTTTGCAAGAGATCAAGAGTGACTGTTGATGAAAAATAAGAAGAGAAGCGTTTGTCCGTAATGCGATTCAAAGTCAATGCTCTCAACTGGCGATGCTCCAGATGACTAGTCTCACAGATGTGCGTCGAATCACTCTAGATGATCTGTTCGGTTGTAGGCATGCATAATGTATGGCATCTTTTTCCTGAGTACCCACTACACGGAAGAAGACCTATCTCTGGGCACACTCACTTGTTTTCTATGCATTTCAATATCCACTTGGGTCAAGTGTATATGTAGGATGCCCATTGTGTGGGGAAAAGTGTAAATAGTCTGAATGCATCTGCGTCTTCACACTGTAGTGGTGACACTCTGTTTTGTCTTTAGTCTGCTGTGCGTTAGTCAAAACTTATCCATTTGTGTCTGATTATATGCCTTTACTTTTTAGCTTCAATATGCAAACCCCTTCATGATAGAATTATATTGTTGAATCATGCAATGCAATTAAATTGTATTATTTATATAAAATGTTCTCAAGAGTTTTTTTGAGGTCACAACACACCTGTGGTATTCAGATGAGTGGGTCATTGCATACACGTGTTCTCTTTAGTCTGATGTGTATGAATAGTAATGATAATGGTCCTTGTCTTTGCTAGCTAGGGTACTAAATTAGAAACTACGGAAGGGACATGTAGCAGCCTGAAATATAAAATTCATTAGATCTGAGGCGATAGACTTGCATTGTAACTGATCTAGATATTCAGTAGTATAACGCTGCTGACAGCTTGCACAGGTTAGCGGGTCAGCCGTGTTTTTATAAACACCAGTTTCTAGACGAGAGCAAGGTCATACTGGGACTTGTCTTAACTTTGAAATGCAGTAAACAACTTGTTTAATTAGATCCTTTACAGACTAACAGTTCACACACACACACACATGCACACGTTACAGCATGTACAGTATGACGAACGCTCGTGATGTGCGTCTCAAAGATGTTTTCTGTCAACAGAATTTTAAAAAGATGTCACGATGTACTCCTACATGTAAAGACATTTAATCAAACTGTGTGCGCAGAAGGATAACAGCGGTTCATATGGGATTACAGATGGATTACTTGACAATATGTGCAGCGGATTCGAATCGACAATTTAAAGGCAGGCTTCTCTGTGGGAAGTTATATTAGCATAGTTTCCGGCTGAAGAGTTGTCATGCTACTGAATCAGTTTTAAAGCTTTATATTCCATTTTACAACATATCTTTCAGGAGACCTGAGAATGTGGATGGGATTTCGCCTTGTGTGTGTGTGTAGGATCAACATTATCTCAGTGTGGCCCATTCCAATATCTTGTAATATCCTGCCTAAAAGCAATTATTGGAGAGTGTAAATTTAAATCTAAAGGACTCTGTCTATAATATTCAACTGCTCGGCTGGTGAAACAATGATTTAAGTGTTACCTCTGGAAAGGCAAGGCTAATACGTTTTCTGTGAATGTATTCTTGTTGCTTATCCTTCAAAGTCCAAGAGTAAATGCGACTGCAGTAAATTATGCGCATCCAATGCGACGGGGTGCTGGACCAAGAAACACTAAAGAAATGTGCAAAGCTTTTTATCCTGCACACCTTGAATACCAAACATGAAAAATGAATCACGACTCTGCTGAAAACGATGGCAAAACAAGCCAGTGGAAATCTTTGCATCAGTGTTTACTGAATCTGTCAGAAGCTGCGTTTTGCATATCCTACAGCACAATAGTAATTACAATGCCATTCTGTGACTCATGCAGATTCTTTGGGTTTGTGGGCGCACATACATATTTCATGATCGTGTGTGCATCTGTGCACATGCACTTATGGCATTTAGGAAGTATTCGTCAGTATTTAAAGGAACTGAGATAGATGGTCTTGACCCTTCTAATGAGAAACAACAAGCTTGCTGCACAGCCTTGGGTCAGGCCATAGCTATTAGCAGTTCAACTATTGAAGGTGTCGTGCCAAAAAAATATTTGGAAACACAAGCTACATGAAATATTAGAATATCGCATTGGTCAATAAAAATAAAATTGACTAAAATGCTGAAGTTAGAGCTTAGGCAAGGCAAGTTAATCTATATAGCACATTTAGTACACAATTTTTATTTAAATCGCTTTACATAATAACAATTTAAATAATCATACAAAAATAATCACAGCAATAAAAACAGAAAAATTTAAAATCTTTCAAATTAGATTTATTTTTATTTAAAGTTCAATAAAACAGTTAAAAATAAAATGATTATACATGAAATACAGTGCAGTCAGTTGGGTTTGGACAAAGCACAGTGCTCATTCAGTAAATGCACAGCTAAACAGACAAGTTTTGAGTCTTGATTTTAATGTTACTAATGTCTTAGCACATCTGATCTCATCTGGAAGCTGTTTCCAGCTACGGGCGGCATAAAAGCTAGAAGCGGTTTCCCCTTGTTTAGATTGAACCTGGTATATCTAACTGACTTGATCCTAATGATCCTAGCGGTCTGTTGGGTTTATATTCAGTGAGCATATCTGCAATGTATTTCGGTCCTAGGCCTTTTAGAGATTTATGAAGACCAGTGCAACAATTCACCCTCCTGGAAATAAAGGCATGAACAAGTTTCTCCAAGTCTTGACTGGAAACAAAACATCTAATTCTTGCAATGTTTTTGGTAGATGGTAATATGCTGATTTAGTTAGCACTTTAACATCACTACCGAAACTAATGTCTGACTACAGAATCACATCAAGATTCTTGACTTGTTTGACGCCTGGAGTCAAGGTAGGCATTTACCTTGAGAACTTTATCTTTGTTTCCAAATGCAATGACTTCAGTTTACTCCATGTTAAACTGAAGAATGTTTTGGCACATCCAACTGTTCATTTCATCAAAGCATTGGCAGAATCAATAGGGCTGTAGTCATTTGGCAATAAGGCTATAGGTAAATCTGGGTGTCATCTGCATAGCTGTGATATGTAATTTGGTTATTTTTCATTATTTTGAATCAATGGGAGCATATACAGGCTAAACAAGAGTGGCGCAAGAATTGAGCCTTGTGGGACTCCGCATGTCGTTGACGTCCTCTTACACTTATGATCTCCTACACTCACATAATAACCTCTCTAAGTATGACCTGAACCATTTAAGGACTGTCCTAGAAAGACCGACCCAGTTTTCTAGTCTAGTCTAGAAGTATGTTATTTTGTATGCTATTTTGTGTCGTACAATGAAAGTCAATGGGGACCACTGCTATTCGGTTGCCAACATTCTTCAAAATATCTTCTTTTGTGGAAAGTCATCCAGGTATGGAATGACATGAGGGTAAACTATGTGTCTTCAGTACTTGTGTCTGCTTTCTAGTTATATGCTTGAAGAAATAAGCTATCCTCAACTGCAACTTTGAATCAGTCCAAAATGTATGTCCCTGCTCCAATGTGGTGTAATAAATGACAAGCAGATATGACAAGATAAACTGCTTTGAGCACTTCCTGAGATAGCTGAGTGGATGGGGGAACACCGAGTGCAGTTTGTGTGCAGTTTGGCTCTCCCAATGCATTTATCAGACAACAGTGCATCACCCCTTTCTCACCCCGACATGCATCTTGAACACCTCTGTCCCTTCACAACCCCATGCGTTTCACTTATCACAAAGCCATTTATTCGAATGAGAGTGAAAAGGGAGCATTGAGATGTTGTCACACTGCGAGCTACAGTGAACGCATGTCTCATGAATTGAAAAACATGTTTTCTTTCTTGTCACATTTGTGTCATGTGGAGTGGTCTTCATTTAGATTGGAACATGCAATCGCGCTTGCACATTGAACCTGCTCTGTGAAGACAAGCATGATTCCTTGCATGATTTATCCAGTAAAAACGAAAGAAAGCAATACATTTATTAATTTTAAATAAAACTATAGAGATCTTGCATTCCTTTTCATTCGCTTCTTGTTTAACTTGATGTCCATTTTCAATAATCAGCATATTTTTTATTTTCTTAATTGTTTAATATTTTGTATTAATACATTATGTTTGTATTAATATAGTATGTTTCTCTCAAGTTTTATTTGTATTTTGTGTTCTTTGATCATTAGTCATCAGGATTTTTTCCCCTATGATCTCAAATGCATGTTTTCACTTGCCGCATTCCTGCTACCTAGCAACCCCATGAAATCAGTCTGCCACGTCACTATCTGCGACGCTTTTCATGTCGAGGTCAAAGCGACACGTGAAGCTCACGTCGAGTGATGAATTCAAAGCCTTGACGCAAGCCATGCCATGGGGCCTTGAGTTTCTCTCTCTCTCTCTCTCTGGCGTTTTTTTGATCTACCCCTGTGTGTTTGTAGTGCTTTAACCACATGCCTGAACCCGGCATCCTGCACACTGTGACTAAAGAGATGTGTTTGGAGGTGCACCTCCAGCTTTATTTACTCATATTTTGATTATTTACAGCACTGAGAGTTGCAGACTGGCTGCGCTGTGAGATAGCGGCCAGGGAGCCGTGGGGTCGCGCTTCAGATTGTTAAACTGTATGCAAATTGACGGCAATATTTGCCAGCGAACCTCATAATGGGATACTTGATGGCTTAAATAAATAGCAGTCATACACACACACCTAGCAGTCATACACGCAGGCCTAGCGTTGTGAAAGGGAAATAAAGGTGACATTTGGCGCAGAGCTTCGCTCCAGCGAAATGACAAACATGTTTTCCTTAAGTTATTTATCGCCAGAGTACTCTAGGAAAGAAAGGAAATAAATAAATAAAACTAACAGCACTCATCAGAAGCTACAATCTCCAGCTCTCAAGGTGCAGCAGAGATTTAAGGCTTTACAAGGTAGAAATGTATAAACCTTTGAATGTTCAGCGCCAGTAGTTTCAAAGGACTTATATGAAGTTGCTTTAACTGCTGAGAGGCAGCGGATTGAAGAGGTACATTTTAGGTGCTTGTGATGGAGCCCGAGTGGAGTTTTCAAAATAAGAATTTTTAATAACCTTATTTGAGGAACATTTCACACCAAAGTCAAATTTGCCTTGAACTACTGGTATATTTCATATTTTAATTTTTTTAAGAAGTATAAATCAAAGTTTATTTGGGATCAAATTTAGAAAAACACTTGCTTAATTTGAGCATTTCCCAAGATTTGCTTGATAAACATTTTTTAACAAAAGTTTTTTTCAGTCCCATACAAAATCATGCCGTCGTTGAGCAAGTGTTTTATCTCGAGCTGGGCAGGACACTCAAACAAACAGGTTTGTTGAGTTAAAAGAAATAAAACACAAGTATGAAGGCAAGCACTGCATATCCCATCAGTCAAGATGTTTGGACAGAGTCTCCTGACCTTCTGCTTGGTCTCTCTCAGCCTCTCCAGAGGAGTGAGTTGACAAGTCATGTGTGTGCACTCACCCTCAGCTATATTTACGAGGCTTCTAAAAGTCTTGAAGGGCTCTTCACTGTGTTTCATGTTGGCTTGTGTCACTTGGGAATCCACTTAATTCAGAGTGTCCTGGCTGTTCTAGGATTTGGTGTCCCGGCACACCCAGAAGAAGAATTATTTGACACATTGAACATCTATCTTGAACCTGTTCGCGTACAGGGGCTGTTAAGGCTGAAGTGTGTAATTTCTGTCCCATGAGTGTCACCCATCAGAATTACAAAAATAATGAACGTTGTCAAACAGATTTCACCAATCACTTCTCCTGTATGCTGTTGGTCCAACAAATAGATGCTCTTGGTCTCTTACTCTGCTATTGGTAGAATCAACCAAAAAATGTCCCACATGCTGTTGTCTGTGTATGTTTACTTGAATAGGGGGAAGTATAAAAAATGTGCACAGTTATTTTCATGCAATATGCTGGTATTTATAGCTTGCATTCTGCCATTTGACATCCTATAGAGTGACGACATTTTAGTTTTGTGTCAGCCACCGTAGTGCTTTGAAAGGGAGGGGGAGGGGTGGAGTAAGCCGTTGGTTTCAATTTGTCCCCTCACCAATAGATGCCGCTATATTTCATACTCTGGAACTTTAATTACATCTTTATTATTTACCCTTATTTATTTGTTTTTTATCGTTCTTTATTTTTGTTTCATCTTTATATGTGGGCCAAAGATGTTAATATGTCCGTATCAAAAGAAATTTACAAAAGTGATTTTATGTCCATAGAAAACAAAATGTCTTCCTTAGTTTTGTCTACTTAAGTTTTTTTGAGAATAAAATGTCATAATTTTGTTGAAATAATGTTACATTGTCAGTCAGTGTAACACAATATTTATGTACAAAATCTGATCTGTACAGATTAAAATAAATAAATAACAAGTGAGCATATTACATTTTATTGTGTTTTAAAAAAGTAAAACATTCTTACTGACAAATCCTATCGGATAGTGCCAAATATGTATAGATTTTTTAATTACAACTAATCGCCACAGTGGGCAGTCATGGCTGGGTGGGCTGTCGTGGCCTAATGGCAAGAGACTCGGACTTGTAACCTAAACGTTGCTACTTCGAGCGTCTGAGGTGAAAGAAAGGAAAATACCAATAAAAACGATAAATAATATAATAAGTGTAATATTGCTTTAAATTGTTTAAATTGCTTTAAATTAAGTTGTCTGTTTAATTTAATTGCATTTTTGTTTTTCTGAGCAAAAAATAAATATATATTTTTCCCTGATTTACCGAAGCTGCCCTCTTGAATGTCATTCAGTATAACAATCTTATCAGGTATATCTACAAAAAATGTATGACATATTTAA
The DNA here is from genome assembly GCA_008369825.1 of Triplophysa tibetana. Taxonomy (NCBI): domain Eukaryota; kingdom Metazoa; phylum Chordata; class Actinopteri; order Cypriniformes; family Nemacheilidae; genus Triplophysa; species Triplophysa tibetana. Next base: position 11,416,430 of record CM017904.1, on the reverse strand, counting down.
GACTAATTACTAATTAATAATACCAAATGCTAATTAAAGTGATGTGAGGCTAAGGATGGTGTTTGTTGGGATTGTAGGTGGGGGGAGTAAATGATCACCGCTCTCCTCCACCATCAGTACCATTGGTTGAGATGAGACCCTTGAGCAAGGCACCGATCCCCCCAACTGCTCCCAGGGCGCAGCACTACTCTGGGTGTGGGACACCATACTTGGCCTCACATCACACTACCTTTCACTTTAATTGGCATTAGGTCTGAAAATAATTAGTCTTTAAATATATTATAAAAATATTGTTGTAAATATACCTAATAAAATTGTTACACTGAATGACATTTTAGTGGGCGTTTTTTGTAAATCAGGAAAAATGTATATTTATTTTTGGCTCAGAGAAACAAAAATGCAATTAAATTAAACTTTTTTTTGTTTTTGAAAAGTAACAATTTAAAGCAGTATTACACTTATTATATTAATTATCGTTTATTTATTTTTTTGCACCTCAGACACTAGAAACATGTTCCTCTATTTAAAGCTTTTTGTCTCCCTCACACACATTTCTCTCTCTCTCTATCGGCTCACAGTGAGGGGTTGGGAGAAATGTGTAGCCCCTGGCCTGCTGCTGAATCAAAAGCAAGCAGTGAGAAACATGCTGGAAACGGGGCTTGCTGATTTGATGTGCATGGCAGGATGGCTTTGAACCCCAGTTGCTGGGTGTGCAGATAAAAGCTACATTACCGTCCTGCTCATTTTCTAAAGATCAACATCCTGCAGCCATAGAGAATGGCATGCAATCAGCCTTTGCTAAAGACCTGCCATGGCACAATTTTATATGCATTGCCAGTCATATCTCATAACAGAACCCCATTCAGTAGCAGCCATACCTCCTACCAGTACTCTGCTTACCAGAGGTCACATTCCTTACCAGCATCATTCTCATTACTGATGTATGACTGATGAGAAGCTACACTTTCCTTTAGGACCTGAATGATCAGATACGATATCCCAAAAATAGAGAGTTTACTGAAAATTTTGATTCATTAAATTTGTAACACTTGAGAATATAGTTGTATGTGTTGCATTATAGCAATATTTTTCAGCAGTTTTCATTCTTTGTTATTGTCTATGCAAATATTCATGTTAGTTTACGGTGCATTCACAAATGGCACAGTTAAAACATTTGATTTTTATATTTTATCAGTAAATGCCAAAATTAACACGAACTAAGATTAATACTGTAAATGTTGTAGATGTATTGTTCATTCTTAGATCATGTTAGCTATTGCATTAACTAATGTAAACATATACAACCTTATTGTAAAGTGTTCATATACTGTTCTGAAGTTCTGTGTCTGGCGAATTAATGGAACTGGGCAATTGACATTTTGCGTTATAGACATGACATAAAAATGCATATTTTGTTTTTTACGATTATATTAAACCATCTGTTTTTACATTACTGATCCCTTGTTGACAGAGTCTAAACATCAAAAATGTACGTCTATAAAAAAAAAGGGAAATAAACTTGCGTTATGGATGTGTGAAAAAAAAATGGATGCGGTTTTTGGGAGACGACAAACTTTGTAGGATTTCTGTAAAATAAAATGCACAATCCTGAAGCATTAATTCCCCATGAAGAGTTGGGATAACCCTTTATGGAACATAAATTAGTTACTTTGTATTAATTATCATGTGTCCATTTATGAGGAATATGTAGCGTTATGGATGTGACAATCCTGATAATGGCACTTACCTGACTATGATAAATCATGCAATAAAAATAAAACAAATCCTTTACAAATTTGAAGATAGATCTCACATGGGTTTAAAAAGTTAAAATCTGTGCTATTACCATATAAAAAAACGCTGGTAAAAACATAATTTTTTCGTGGTAAGGTTGACAATTTCACAGAATTGCCCATCTGTTAAATACACGCATTCAGGTTTTATTGGATCCTGGTTTAAATTCTCCTGCCTTTGAACAGCACAGATGCACTTGTTGATGACAAGTTGCTTTGCCCTTTTGTAATTTAAAGAGTTACACTCAAACACTCCTAAGCCTCAGTAACCACCACACAGAGAGACTCACTTCTGGAGTTGTTCAGAATCTTTCTGACACACCGGTGACTCAGGACTTAGTTGACTTTACCAGCATACCTGTACTATTTCAGCATGAAAGCTTTTAATTAATCTTTGCTATAACCCAATAAGAAGTACAGTATTTTGACACATGCGTTGTCCTTTGGGCAGTTTAACATTTCTTGTGTATTCATGAAAGTCTGTGTTGTTTATAAGCTTCCATCCTGATTGTCTTCATTGCAGTGATAATAGGTTTAAAAACGTAACTTGTCTACTTCAGCTGCTCTTTTGTAGCTGTGTTTTCTAATTTGGAAGAAGCGTTTTGTCAGAAGGATTCTGCAGGAGCTGTACAAGTGTAGCTGTGCTGTAGCAGCTTCCATCTGAGCCATGTTGTTTATGTATTAAAGTGGCATCAATGATGCCGGATTGCCTTGCTTTTGGATGTGCTGGTGATAAAACTCATCTCAACGTTAATCGAGAGCTCTTATAGATGTAGATTTTTTATCATTTGGCAGATGTGCTTTTGTATAAAGATAATTAGTCAGTGTTTTAGCCTTGTTTAATTGGAACCTAACAACCAGAGATGTTATTATTCAGAAATATATTTAAAACATTAGGGGCATATTATGAACTTTTCAGCCTGACTCATAAATTACTTTATGGTTTAGACACCAGTTTCACTTAAGCTTTATATAATAAGTTGTTAACAGTAGAACATTGTGTTAGCAACTCGGTGGTCAGGGGTTTGATTCCCAGATAACACAAACATATTTAAATGCACTGTGAATCATTTTGGATAGAAGCATCCGCCAAATGCATAAATGAAAATATGTAGGAGTTAGTTTGTTTCTTATTCTTTATAAAATGTATCTTAAAATTGCCCTTTTCGTATAAAAGTGACATGCCTCGAGTTGTAATGGTTGCATTGTCCCCAAAAAAGGACAAAAGTTACCTGCAGTTTGAATAGAGATGCTGCTTTACATGACAACACATGGTCAGCTGAAGAAGGAGCTTCATCTGGATCTACTGACATTTGCTAAATCCGAGGTCCAAGATCTCTGCAGTTATAGAGCGAAGAAAAAGAAGAACGTTGTACATTTCTTTCATCAGAATATAATAACCTAAGAAAGAGGATAAAGAAATGTGTGAGGTAACTTGTCACGGCCTTGTTTTCTGAAATTAAAACCGCACAAAGTTTGTGTAGAGCAGAGAGTACACAGCCTGCGGGACGTATGTGCGTGAGTCATCTAAAAACTTTCTTTAATAAGACAGCTCATCTCGGCGGACCCCTGCAGATATGGAGTTGTCAGATACCTTATTGAGTGCTGAAATGCTTGGCACTTACAATGCGAGACTGCAGTGACATGGGAAGCCACGAGGATAGATGGGACAAATTTTTAACGGTTTTCAGTATAGCTGCGAGCCTCGGATTGTGCCGATCCATCATTGTTGTGGTGTGTGGCGCTTTTTAGAAAAAGCTGCTTGTTGTTGTTTGAGGCTGTGGAATTAGCAGGGCTCTGAAACGCAGAATAAACAGGCGCGATTGTGCTCTGACAGTGGTGACGGGGGAAATGTTGGTGTGAAAATGTTGACATTACAAATGATGGCTGTTTTTTATGCCTCTAAGTTTTTTCCATCATTACCGTCTGTTCTGGATTTTGCAACCCCCACCTTCACTGATTCTCCCAGGCTAAATGCTTTCATGTTTTTGGTTTGCATTTTTTATAGCAAGTACATCGATGCAACAGATATGCAAGAACAGATTTGTCTTAAATGGTTAGTTCACCTTCAAAATGAAAATTATATCATTATTTACACGCTGCCGGGTCACTTCAAACCTGTATGACTTTCTTTCTTTTGCAGAACACAAAAGAAGATATTTTAAAAAATGTTGATAAAAGAAAACCATTCGTCCCCATTGACCTGCATTGGTTTTGTGTCCAATAGAAGTCAATGGGGACCAACGGTTTTTGGTTACCAACATTTTTCTAAATATGTTATTTTGTGTTCTGCAGAAGAAAGAAAATCACTCCGGTTTAAAATGACAACAAGGTGAGTAAATGATGACAAAATTATTCCATTTACGGGGCAAGAAGTGGTTTTGAAGAATATTAGTATTCTTAAGTACTTTTGAAAAATAAAAGGCTCAACACCTTAAAAACTGAATACATGTTTAATTTACCCATTAACCTCAATTTTATTTGATTTATTCTTTTAAAACATTTATGTGTAATATAAATTAAATTTGAGATCTGTTCTTAAATCTCAAATTTCTTTTGCTGAAAACGAACTACCTAATATGATGCACAGTTTTTCTTGGACAGGGATTTAAGATCTACATAAAAGATGAGAACATAATATCATATCCTCTAAATACTGTATTAGAAGTAATGCACAAAATCTAATTTCAAGCCTGTTGGATTGTCATGCAATGTTTCCATTATCAAGCTGCACCAAATTCCAAGTGTCAAAGATAAAGCTGTATTTTATATCTTTACATGTCTTTTGATTGTTACAAAAAAGTAATGAAGCACAAAACTCTTTTAACATTCACTCTTTTCTCTTATTCCCCCTCTAGGCGGCGAGGTGCCCTACACGACTCTGGCCACGAGGATGATGATGGGGTTCTGGTGGCTGTTCGCTCTCATCGTCATCTCCTCCTACACTGCAAATCTGGCCGCGTTTCTCACCATCTCCCGCATCGAAAACTCCATTCAGTGAGTGCGCTGCACGCGTTCATTTCAAATGTCATTCTTTATGTACCGTCAACACTGTAATCATCCCTCCGATAACAAAACAACAGTGAAGATGCAGCATTCCATCTTCATCTGGGTTAAAAAGGTTGTTGTGCTGGTGGATTTAAACGTCGCTAAAAAGCTCTGAATTTCTGGCAGCATTGATTAGGGAGGGGAATCAATTGAACAGCATTCATCAAAAAAATCAAGAACGAATCAGTTGATTGAATCAATTATACTCGAAGACACGGTGGCGGCCCATGCACGCGAGTGAACTCACTCGACAGCCCGTGTGTAAATAAATACGCGCGGGTTTCACCTGCTTCAGTTAACGCTGCGTGCGAGTCTGTGTGAAACTACTCTCTGGGGCACGCAAACACCCCGTTTTAATTTCCCGTTGCACAAATTAGATCTTTCATTCCGGTGAGAATGACGTCAGACGTCCAGGCACCGGTGATTCATTTAACCTGCATGCATGAGCGCACTGGGAACTCAACACACACCCACATGCTACTGTTGGTTAACAGCCTTTTCCCCGCCCACTCTGCGATCCAGCCAATCGCGTTCCGCCATTGGTCGTATCAGATGTGTAAAGTTAGCATGTTTACTACTATGAAATTATTGGGTTGATCTGATGCATCGATAGTCAGCGGTGATGGAGTTAATTCTGCTTAATCCATTCTTGGATGTCACAGCCACGTAGGCGGCGCGTGCGGGAAGGTTACCATGGAGAGAGCGGTTCATTTTTCAGAATATCAATTTGTTTATTTTTCGTCGCATTAGATTATCATTAATGAGCTCGCGCTTAGATCTCTTGATTCTAGATCTGTACACCTAATTAGGATTTCCATAAATTTAAATGTATTATCTTTTAATGTGTAGATGATGGCAGGGTCATTACAGAAATAATTACAGCCTAAACTCCGCACCCAGGGGTCTGTTGTGTTTAAAAGCAGAGGATGTAGAGCATCAGTCAGGAAGAGCTGAAAGATTTATGAGACTGAGGTTGAGGAGGACGGGTTTGAACACGTTGAGTTTGCGATTCCACGGTTTTGACTTGAGATAGAAGTTAAGATTGCTTAATAGATTTCTAGCTGTCAGCGCTGTCTGTTTAATATCATATTTTTTTGAGGCCTCGCACATTTATACAAGACTATTGAAAGAGGATGTTAATGTTCACCTGCTGCTTATATTGAGTTGATCTAAACCCGGCGTTAATTGAATCAAGGCAACATCAACTTATCGACAACTCTCACTTACCCTGCATAGATCTTAACCTGCTCGGTCCAGCTCCCAGGATGATCCTTTTTAGTTGAAACTGATCTTGACGCAAAAGCAGGTACCAAAACCCGAATCAAGCCTTGAATCAGCTTGCCGAATAAATGCGGACTGAATATTGAAGAGAATTTTTTAGGATGTTTTTTGTTGTTTTCATCATAGCACTGTTTTGGCTAAGATGCAGCTGTAGTTACAGAAGGTATAATTTTTGCTGCAGATGTTTTGTTCATGTTGATTGCCATTGTGTTGAAGGATTGGCTTCATAATTTGTTGGATGTGAGACAGCTTAGAAACAAGAAGCACATCAGTGATGCTCGCTTTTGTGTAAAACAGCCTCGAAATTGCATCCACTTATTTTGGAACAACGATGGGTTATAGTATAAATCTGCATTGTAATGTGTCCTTGTTGGAACGCAGGTTTGAATATTCATGCGTATGACAAATGATAAGACAATCAGAAATAAGTGGGTTTACAAATATAAAAATAGCTCAGAAACATATTGTACAACTTTTACCTGGCATATCACTTTTAACGTTGCTCCAAGACCCCCATCTGGTCAGCGTGAACGATGGCCAGGGTTACGATCTTCTTGAAATAGTTTTTTTCTGCTCACCCAGACAGTCTGCCACGTTGTTTTGCCTGCAGTCTGGCTAGTTACAATCAGTCCGCACCACAGATGACGCTTTTCCAGGGCAAGCGGAGAGATCGGCAATGCGGCCGTAGCCTTTGAATGCCACCAGATGGTCAACTATAAATTGTGTGAAAATGCGTTTACGCAGATAGATTGCTATTCTTGAGGCTAGATGAATTTTGCTTGAACAAGAAAACATTGCTGCCTTGCGAATTTCCCAGTGGAATAAAAATACAGAAATGGATTAGCCTGTAGTTATTGTTATGATGCAGATATTGCGTGTTTCCTATTTTAATAAACACACAAACATGCCGGGCTGCTTAACTAAACTTCAACCTTAGATGCACAATTAGCAACAGAATAGATTACACTTAAAAATGTACATTAGCTTTAAATATGTGATGAAATAGATCAGCTCTGCCATTGCTCACCAGCCTCACTGTGGTCATTTATAGAAACGCACGTACTTGTAGTTCATTTTAATGGCAGTTCTCCATGCAAATGACACCCGACACATAACCGCAATTCATAGGGAGGGTTTGGGATTAAGTGTCGAGATTAATTGGGAGCAATAAAATATTAACATTTGTGGCCAAGTTCATTAAACCTTCAGAGGGTGCTAGAGATGTTAAGTACTAGAGGAAGCTGGTATGAGGCCGACAGCTGTCTGATGTAATAATATTTGAAAAATCTAAGGTCATTGTATGCGTGTTGGACTCTTGATGCCACCAACCCACACCGTGACTGGCTTAGAAAGATTTACTTCGACATTCACAGTTACTCAAATGTGCCCTTACACGTACATAGTTGGTGGTTGAGGGTATGACGAGGTTGAGTATTAATACAGTGGGTGAGCACTAATTCGTTTCATTATCAGTTTAGTAAATAAAGTGAGACTTGTTGCTGTAATGACAAGCGCTGTATTTTGATGATAATGTGAAGGAAGGCTGGGGGGGCTACATCTTTATTGTTCTTTCCAATTATTTGTGTAATATAAATGTTACTGTGGGGAATAAGTGTCCCCTGGTTGGCTAACTTTTAATTAGATGTACGATATTAACACAAATTGCTGAACAAACAGAATTTGACACAACATGAGTGGTGGAGTGTCTGAGCTTTTAAATGGATTTAGACACATTTATGCCGGCACAATTAAGCTGAAACAAGCGTAGCTATTCATGCATCAACAGTGTTGATTTTGCAAATAATGTCTTAGTCTTTGAATTATTACACCCCCCAGGCTTCCTCATCAGAATCTATTTCTCAATTCCTGCGTTTACAAAGTCAGCGATTAGGTTTGACTGGGCTATTCCAGCGTAATATATGTGACAATATTAGTCAAAACATGAAATATGAATTCTCAACATATTTCTAAACAATATGTTGATTCATGTGTTTGTTACTAAACCCTTGATGATGAGTCTATGCTCAAGTTCTCTGTTTTGAAAAGAGGAGAAATTCATACGTAATGGATGTGACAAAATAAAGGACACACATTTATGATAGACAACATACTTTGATTTCAGTTAAAATAAATGAAATTATTTTTTCTTTGAACTGGACTGACAACCGTATGTGCTGCTGTGTTTCATTGTTTCCCATCCAGGTCTTTACAAGACCTGGCTAAGCAGACAGACCTGCCGTACGGCACCGTTCTGGACTCGGCCGTGTATGAACAGGTCCGAAGTAAAGGCATGAACCCTTTCGAGAGGGACCCGATGTACTCGCAGATGTGGAGGATGATCAACCGCACCGGAGGACCGGACAACAACGTGGAGGAATCCAAGGAAGGCATCAGAAAGGTAGGACGACACGCTCTTCGCCCCCCCGGGCGCCATGACAACCGAGCCCTGAGCGTGCCAACGTTTATCCAATTACGGAGCTTAACTAAGCAACCGTTTGTGAAGACAGCGCTAATGTTCTCTGAATGGAGATATCAAAGTGAAAACACGTTAATGTGGCTTAATGGTGCTTGAGTTATGAGTGATTTAACTCCCCTACCGAATTCCCATACTAATTAGGTGCGGGTTAATGCCTTATTTGTTTAACCACAATTTCTTATTCCTTATTCGGAAACTTGTTTTCACTCTGGAATTTTAAATGAGCTTGAAGGCTGCAATTAAAAAGGCAGGCGAGCGCGTGGATTCAGATCTTGTGAGGATACTGAAGAGTAAAGGGCTGACTTGAGCGTTTTGTTAATGTGGGATCATCTCACAGGTATTCGGATAAATATTATATGACAAGGTGACACCTCAGTCTTGCCAGTGGCATCAGCCTCTTTCTTCTGTTGCCTCTCCCCTGTATCTCCTGCTGCGCTCTCGCTGGGATGTAGGATTCAGAGCGCCCCCTGGTGACTGCTTCCTTGAGCACAATTTACATTTGCATTTGAGGCTTTTACCAGACCTATGTAAAGTGCTCGACTTAGAGACAGCATAGAGCAAGTACACCAATAAGAAAGTTATTTGATGAGGAAAAAACAATCCATAGAAATCCTGCGTTCTATAGAATATTGACAAATTGAAAAACAACGCAGTGATGTAGAAATCTCAGACTCGCTTTTGGCTAACAAAATATATCCATCATCATTAAAATATAAACGCATTAAATTCAGACGCGTGAATGTTCTTTGAAACATTCTGCTAATGAATTTTCAAGTTTTGGCCAAGTTTTCTATTTCGGCAAACAATTTTGGTGTTTTTGATTTGATTTGGAAAAAATCTCACTTCTGAGTTTGGTCATGTGCTTATGCCTATTAGTCAGATTTTAACCCTTAACCACACTGCAAAACATGAATACCTGTCCAAAATATAAACATTCGTCCGTTTTTTCTTAGGCTACATCACTCCACAAGAATGCCCTGTTTTTTTCTGTATGCGCCGTAAGTAGATCAACAAATGTAGATGAAGGCTCGTATGAAGTATAGCACTTAGGGAAGGACAGATGAAGGACTGCGTTCTAGGGGGACATTTTTCAGGTCATGAGCTCAGATATTTCCACTATGTCTAGTTCAGTGCCCACCAGCGGAGAAATTTTGTACATAGACCATTAGTTGGCATCAAAACATGACGGACAAGGAAAGAGGCAAATGGTAGGGGGATTTGGAGAAAGAGAGAGAGAGAGAGAGAGAGAGAGGTGCATATGACTGCAAACAAGAGTCGATATAAGCCAGCACTAAAAGGATTTCAATCATTTTCCACCATACACATACTTCATTACCCAAGGCTTATGTGGCCGGCATGTCCCTCGCTCAAGAGAGAGAGAGAGAGAGAGAGAGAGAGAGAAAGGGCCAAACACAGCTAAGAAAGATATAGCTGGAAGACAAAGCAGCCTTAGAAGGAGATGATGGAGGCAGATAGAAAGACATTAAAGAGACAGTTCACCCAGAAATGAAGATTCTGTTATTATTTATTTATGTCCATGTCAGTCCAAACTAAATATTTACAATATGTAACACAAAAAGATATTTAGTCAGAGGGGATTAAAGGTATCATTAAATGTGTTTATGTAACTCATTTTATGTATTCCATGTCTTCTGAAGCCGTACAATAGTTTTATGGAAATCAGAATCAAATGTTTTATTCTGTGTTAGTGTGCTTTGATCATTGAGGCTGATTTGTCAATGAATCATTTAGATCAACAGATTCTGTGAAAGGATTCAAAAGAACAGATCATACACTCCTTCTCTTGTGGACCCAAGGGCAGATCTTGCCTCTGTTCTTCACTCAAGACTATCGCATGACCCCAGAAGACTTATTAAATATACAAGTTGCATGGATCAATTATTATGTTTTTATGGTACTTTTGAATTTTTTTATGCTTAACGTAAAACTTTCATTCTGTTATGATATTGAAAAGAGCAACGAACACAGGGTGTCCGGGGGGGCCTAAAAAGTATTAAAAGTTGAGAAATAAATTTAGCGAAAATTAAGGCCATTTTTCAAGGTTTTAAAATGTGTATCGTTTTTTCATATTTGTCCAAAGTAGGGATGCACCGACTGTTCGGCAACCGAAAATTGCCAAAACGCATAACATGTGATATGATCAACCCACACATAGATAGCGAGAGAAAGAGAGAGAGCGAGAGAGGGGTGCGCGCTTTATGAATGCCGTAAACATGTCGGCAGTGTGTGGAGTATTTTTCAGTGTCAGAGAAAGACACAGCACAGAAATTGCCGCGCCAGAGTAAATTTCTGGTAACTTGTGTACTTCAGACTGGAGCAGTTGGTGCAATCATTCAGTTCATGCAATAGTGTAAAAATTGGCTAAATAAATAGAACAAATAAGAAAATCTCTCAACGGTATTTAGCCAATTGTTTCATTTTTATTCAGCTTCGGCCAAGAACTTTCACTTCCGTTCATCCCTAGTCCAAAGAGGTCATATGCCAAAGTTTGCCTGAATTTAATCATTGAGTAGGTAGGCGAATAGTGGGAGGTCCATTTACACCGGTTGTTAAACAACATGGTTGGAGGATAAAGAGTTGGATCCATGGCTGAGGGCCGTTTCTGGGAATAAGCTTGAGGTGTACTGCTCTGTGTGTCGGAAGGCATTTAGCGAAGCCTCGTTTCTCTTTCTAATAAACCTTGCATTGGGTTAGTCACTCAATTCATGGCAGAATTCATTCAGAACATGGCCATTTGTGGCTGCAATGGAAAACAGGCCTTTTTTGAGAAATGAGGACAGTCAAACTAGTTTGACACAACATGAGGGGGAGCGAATGACAACAGAATCGTCAGTCTCGGCTCAACTCTTTCTTTTAGAGAATTGTCATAGAGGGGACAATTTAATGATGTTCCTTCATTCCCCAGATTCACACAAACACGCCGCACAAAGAGCAGTGCTTCTCTCATTACACAAACACTTATTTATCATTTCATTCTCAGCTTGCTCATTAGTGTGTTGTCTCACTGAACAGCACAAAGTAGTGCAGCGCATGTGGGAAGTCGTACGGTGATTGTTTAGAAAGCGAAGTGATGAGATTTGAGTCATCACCAGCTGAGTCTGAGTCGAAGCATGAGGAGGGTGGCTCTATGAGAAAGATTATAACTCTTTAGCACCTGCTCATGTGCTTGAGACATTATTCGGAAGATGCGTGTGTGGGTGTGCGTGGGGTGTGGGGGGTGGTATGCGTGTTTGTTTCAGTTTGTGTGTTTGTAACTTTGTTTAGTATAACTTGTATGCACCTGCTCATCACTTATCAGGAGAAATTGCCTATTTTTAGGTATTAAGAATTTTGGTGATAGCGTGTGTCACATCTTTTTTGTTTTTTATTAGTTTCATTTAAGCACTGAATTAAATGCACGAGGTAACAACATGAATTAGCAGTCAGTGCATGTAAAGTCTGGCGGTCAGGAGGGGCTTTCTTGCATTGCCAGCAGTCACTCATGTCGGTGGGTTAATCGATGCCTCTCGATGTAAATCACTGACAGTGTGAACTGCAATTAGAAGTGTAATTACACAATTTATGGAGATTTGCTTAGGTTTCTGTGGTTTAAGAACCAACATGATATCAAATGTTAATGTTTCAGATTTTTTATGAAATTATTTATTAAAACCATGTTTTGGGTTTGTATATGTTTATGATGCTCAAACTTGTTTTATACAATTAAGTGTTGCATTATACATACGCCATAGAGGCCAATGCCGATGTCCAACTTATAATTGACATCTTTACTCTTTATTAAAACATGCATTAAAAATGGGATATACAACACTTTTGCAATGTTAATCGAGACAAAATCTAAAAAATGACTACAAGATATTACCACAAAAGAGGATCATCAAATATTAACAACAGACAAAATTGCAGTAAATGTATTGTTTTGGATATTTTGGATGTTTATATATGTCATTTTTTGGGATTAACTGTTTTGACATAAAATAATTTTATAATGCAACATTCTGTAAAAAATTTTACTATGATATATTTTGACTGAGTTAGTTCATGTCAAATATTGAAGTCATAGTCAAATGAATAATTGAAATCAAACTTTGATGACTGATTTTGAGACTTCAGTCTCAACTGGGCCACAAATTACAAAAAACACCATATTAACTGATTTTCTAAGGTTTGCTTTTCAGCCAAATAATTTTTTCCTAATAATACCTTAGAAGTTTAGTATTTTGTCCATTTTATACCAAAGACCGCATATTTAAATGTTTTGATATATCCTGAGGTGGGAGTAAAATCTAATATTGTTCAAATATGTCCCATCAGACATCACTGTACACATGTTTAATATAGAGAGAGAGAGAGAGGTTAAGTGTAGTAAATGTGAGAGTATAATTGATACTGGACACCACGGATCGGACATTAAATAGAGGAGGAGGAGAGTGAGAATGGCTGTAGTGCTTTAACAGGAATTAGCCCAGTTTTATTTTCTCTCTCCTGATTGATGTAGGCAAGCATTGTTGCTAGGCATCTGACAGAATGGTGTTATAGCTTCAAGTGGAGGGGTGGACTGGAGAGAGACAGAGCAGGAATGAAGAAAGAGAGATTAGTTGTTCAGAAAAGATAAGAGGATTGGAGAACAAGATTGGAGAGCTACTGTGAAACTGTATTTAAAGAAACAAGTTCTGTCATAATTTACCCACCCCCTTACTCACGTCACTCTCGCCAGATGCGCATGTCTTTTTTTTGTGACATGTGGAAAATAGCACCATATGTGCAAGTGTCTCAAGTATGTGAACAATATGACTTTTGGCACTGTTACTCATATACAAGACTTAAGTTGAGCAAAGCTTAACTCAAAATGAGAGTCTGATGAGTGAATTGACAAGCATTGATTTAGTAGGAATAGATATTAGGTCTGGGTTAAGATTATTTGAACGTTAGGATGGGAATTGAGCTCATGAAGTTGGTAGGACATCTGTCTGAGCAGAGAAGATCTTTCACAAAACTCCTCTCTTCATAATTCAGTCTCCGTTCAATCCCTGTGCGTCTGTCATTCTCTAAGAAAAACACGATTCTGGGTTCTTCAGCGATGGCGACTTCCAAACTTGCTAAACGGAGCGTCTGTTAGCAACAAAACAGACTCTAACCCAGATCGGTTGAAGAACCTCATGGGCATACAGTGGTGATGTCATTCAGTCAAGAGTTTTCCCTGCTTTGGCATCTCCCTACAGATTCCATATGGAAACTTGACGTGATGACAGATGCATGTCACACACGGCTGCTTCACGCTGCCCCAGCAAACACTTCAAACATCTAAAGTTGGTTGATGGATTTACAATGATGGCAAATGTAGCTGTAGTTTTTGCTCCGGTGCAACAAGCCTTGGTGTTTGGTTGTGATTTAGTGTAGTGTAAAAGATGTCAAAAGAAGCTGGGCGGGGTTTCCCAAAACCGTTTTTAAGAATATACCACTACCACTCTTAGGGTATAGGCTAACTTGTGAATAAACAGCCCAAATAACATAACAACAAGAATTTTGTCTTAATGAACACAGACTTTTCAAGTTGGTTGGGTGACTAATAATGGCTGAGACCAATGTTCCCTCTAAGCTGCGCGCTTGCGCAATCGCAAGAAAGTAGTTTACAGAAAGGGGTCAAAATTAAGCTAGCTAACCCGAAACTATGGCGAAACGAACGTTTAGTGGAACATCCACTCACCAACCCAAAGTAAAAAAGAAATGTGGTTCTTTTAAGATGGAATGTCTGTCGGAGTATGTGCGAACAGAAGAACAAGAGGTGAAACTGGATGCGATTGTTTCTTTTTCGAGCGAGATTATAAGAGACGATGTGCAATTTTAAAAATGCACCCTGGCATACGCTGATAGTAGATGAGAGCACAGACATATCAGTGCACAAGCTGTCTAAAGTGGACCTTTACTGCAGAATTTTTGACGTGCATCTATCCCTATAAAGCTGTTCACTTTTGGTGTTTTTTCTGATGTACACACACAGCTCATGTTTTTTCATTGTAAGTGGGCCAAATCTTTTATATTAAAAGAAATCGGAAATTACTGCTGTAATTGGACTATTTTAATAAGCCATGTAACTTGTTATTATCTTAGGTTTTGGACAGGTGTGATACTGGTGTGGCCACAGTGTGCACGTCGGATGTTGCTCACATTGGTCCATGGAATTCTCAGGGAGTTTGTGTGTTTGCTCAGACACATGAAAAATTAGGGGGAACATTGGCTGAGACCATTTCAAATTTTCATTTAAAGGGATAGTTCACCCAAAAAAGTTCTGTCAACATTTACTCACCCCAGGTAGTCCGAACCTATATAAATATTAGTGGTGGGCCGTTAACGCCGTTAACGGCGTTAACGCAGTGAGACTCTTATCGCGCGATAAAAAAAATGTCGCCGTTAATCTATTCTCAAAGTTGGGTTGGGAGCTGGGTCTATACTACGCAAGCTATGATGACTTTCACCTTGATATTTTAGCGCGGATGTATACCAGCTTAACTGCACTGTACGGGGCGAGAACGAGATTTTTCAACTCGAGTGATTCGCGTCATTCGCGGAAGCAGAAGCCGCCTCATCATCTCATAACCAGGGCTTCATTCGTGCGATTCGCGCAGCAAGTAGGTCTATTGCCTCTTTGCATTAACATATAAATCACTCGCGCTTGACACGCCATTCGCGTTTGGTCTGAACACAACATAACGTTACTGTGAAATTACCGCATCAAACGTGACGTGCTAACATGGATGCAGCTATGAAGCCGCCGGGTTTGCTTCAGGGAATATTCATTTTAAGAAGCTTCCCTATGGAAACATCGACAAGACTAAGGTTGTTTGCACCTTGTGCAATGCGGAATTGGTTTAAAAAAAAACACTTTCTCTCAACCGGTAGTGGTCTAGCTTTAGTTGAAACCAGTAACTTTGTATTGAGATCTAATGCATTATGGCTCCTGTATGACATATCGCTTGTTGCTCCCTCACTCTTTGTAAGTCGCTTTGGATAAAAGCGTCTGCTAAATGACTAAATGTAAATGTACTGTAGGAGCTCTTCCAGTCTCAAGTACCACCTAAACGCAAATCATCCCTTAGCTAATGCGGAAGTAAACACAAGTTCATCTTATTGAACATAATTTAATTTTCATCACCAATTATCATAGTAGAACAACTTTCTCAAGCAGTTTGAGATGCATGCCCCTGGTCTAATGCGCCACATGGCTTGAGAAACCCGTTCTCAAAGACTTACTTTTAGTCATTATTTGGGTAGCATACATATTCTGAATGCCTTCGGCAGAATTCAAATGAGCCATTTTAATCTAGATTAATCTAGATTAATTCCAAGATTAATCTAGATTAATCTAGATTAAAAAAATTAATCTATGCCCACCACTAATAAATATCTTTGTTCTCATGAACACAAAGGAAGAAATTTGGAAGAATGTCAGTACCCTAACAGATTTCATTCCCCATTTACTGACAGTAGGGAAAGTAAATTCAATTGGATTCAATGCGGGACAAGATCTATTCGGTTACTAACATTCTTCCAACTATCTTCCTTTGTGTTTAGCAGAACACAGAAATGTATACAGGTTTGGAACAATCTGAAAGTGAGTAAATGATGACAGAATTATTTTTTTTTGGTGAACCCATAGATATCATACTGTTGCATTGCTAAAATGTGAACATGCACTTGTTTTTGCGCAGTATTTGAGTATTTGTTATTTTTACCTGTTTCTCCCGCTTTTATTTTCTGCAAATAGAAACAATATTTTGATGAGTAATTTGACAGGAATATTGTTATTGGTTCACACAATGAAACAAAAATGATAATTTTACCCAAACACATACCTATAAGCAGAACTGGAAATAATTCTGAAACGGTCTCTTCATTTTCCACGGCTGTGTAAGTATTAGAATGATTGAATGAGCAGTTGTGAATGTTGACTTTTTTACATTCTGTTAATGAAGAGCAATTATAAAGCTTGCCAGACACTACTTCTCATTTAGTCCTCATATATGAGAATGGCAAAAATACATTTCCCATCACTTTTGGAGTTTCTGGCAACACAAGAATAAAAAAGATTGATCACACACCTAATGTGATCATCTCATGCTCTTCATTTTGCTGCACTCGAGCTAAAAACCTTAATTTTTTCGGGAAGTTAGAAAGAGAGAAATTGCCCCACGTTTCCATTGTGCCAGAATCACTTGAACACTCATCACATTTTAATTACAAACCAGTAAGTAGCAACTTCCCCAGAGAATAGAAGGCAGCATTAGATCTGAGCTCTTTTAAACCTGATGTAACAGTGCTGAGAAATACTGTAGGATAACATTAAATTGTTGCAAGGGCTGAAATTCTCTTTTAAACTAGAGAAAATGACTAAGATGAGTAAGATCTCGAACTAACTTCATTTTTCTCAGGTTTTTACATGCAGATAAACATTCTCAATCAAATCCTTGACGTTCCTCTCTGCTCACTCCTAATGACAGATATTAAAAATATGAAATATTATTAGGGAACTGGAAAGCCCACACGTATCAGATAGAGCAAGAGGTAAATATAGGAAGACGTTGCTTATGCAGGAGGAATACATTTGCAGGAAGAAGCATTAATTTGAGAAAATGCAAAAGACAAACGGCCTCTAAAGGATGAGTTTAATCTGGAGCTCAACAACCCTCCTGTCTGCCAGCAGGATGACCCAAATTGGATCATAAAATTTCACTTCTATATTCCTGCAGAGAGAAGAAATGTTCGCTTCGTTTTTTTTAAAACCAAGTTTCAATTATTGAATAATAAATGAATTAAAGGAGGTGGCGTCTGTATCTAAGATTCAGCGGCTACATGCTTTTACAGCGTGCGTGTGTGTGTGCGGTGCAGGAGGTAAGTGCAAGTATTTTCTCGATGTGATCTCCAGCGATGCCCGCTCATTCTTATTCTGTTTGTCCCCGCTCCTCTCCGCCACATCTTTATCTTTGTCTTCGGGAGACAAAATGGCCCACCGCCAAGCTTTAATGGACTTTTAGAAAGCAAGGAAAATAATACATCACAGGTCAGTAGGAAGATGTTGAAAAGGGGTGGTGGTCCTAAATATTTTCTCTCGCCAGCACATAGCTTAGAAATGGCCTTGGCTGTTAAGATCTAATGCGAGAGTGAATTGCTACCTAGGCACTACCCAGACTCCCATGCACATAAACACAAACCGTTTACAAAGATAAAAGGAGCCTACCTGTGTGTGTGTGACAACTGTTATGTTGGCTTTAGTTGACTGTTAGTTGAGTTGCCGTTTAGAGTAAAATCTTGGATTGAAAATAAAGTTTTTTATACACATTGACTGTGCCCAAAACTTTTAAGAGCTGTCTACGGAGGAGGTGTTTTAAGGTATTATAGACCTGTTCCCAACTGGAAAACTGTTCCAAACGGTAATTTAGCTTGTTATGCCAAGTTCCAAGGCAGAAATACATTTAGCATGGAAACAACTATCCAAGAATGCATTGCAAAGTAATTTTTATCACAAACATTTAATAAATAAAAGTCTGTTAATTGAAAACAAATTTAAACATTGATGATTTCATCAAATATTTGGGTGTGTTGTGCATTTTAAATTTTTACCCTAATTATTTTTGTCCGAATGACTTTCTTCTGCAGAGCAGAAAAGAAGATATTTTGGAGACCGTTGGTAATCGAACAGCACAGGTCCCGATTTGACTTAATTTGTACAGACACAGAACCACTGTTTGTGAGTAATGAATGTCTTCGGACATGGAGAAATGATTGGATGCTAACAACTCGACAACAATGGGAATTACAAATTGCCCTCATTGTAATCTGTCAAAATGACAGATGGCCTTCAGATTTTTCTGTGACTGCTAAAACAATATCCGTCAATGACAGTGAATTTTCGGTTAACGCGACCTCTGGGGTGAACTATCCCTTTAATATGGGATTGTGCATTTAGCTTAGCAACACTTGTGTCAAACTCTATTAAAATCAGTTCCAATCTTCCATGCTGAGGACAAATTGTGTGGCGCTCAGAACTGAGCGCTGCAAATCAGACACTTACAGGCACCTTCACACGGGACGTCAGTGTTAACGCTTCTCATTTGCTTTGAATGGACGACGTCATGCGTTGTTGAACTGAATTGTGGGTCCGTCGGCATCGTGTCACTGCAGCTGCTTGTGGCAGAAGTATGCGCCATTTCTCAACTTTTCAAGTGCAAAAAACCTTATGCAAGTAACCTAGTACAGGCGCTAGCCAATTCCAATAATGCCAGACTGGAGAACAATGTGATTGGCGTCCGCTACGCTTCAGACACACCCTACATATGAATGCATGGTTATGAGATTATATTATAGTTCGGATGCTTCCTGTAAAGGCCGCTCCCATAGGCAGTAGGCAAGCTTTCGGCACAGAGCTCCTATTGCCTTCCTCTGTAATTTTAAGTGCCAGTCAGATCATGTTTTCCCCAATCCAATATCCATGACTCGACATACCCACACGGCGCACTCGCGCACTTCATGATTTTTTCAAATTCAGAGTTGTTTAATTCAGTTTTTATGAGATCACATAGGGTCGGATGCCTCAAACAGAAGAAGTCCCTGCAGCGGCCTGAAGTTATTTTTCTTTGGAAGTTGTCCTGTCATTCAGGAGAGGACATGCTTTCTGGAGCTGTGTATCTTTGTCATCTCAGTGTGAATAAAAAGCATAAAATGTCAACATCACAGACGCTCGTGATTTACAGGACAAGGGCTTCATGAAGTGTGTACTGCGTGTGTTCTCCACGCTTGCAGCTGTGAAGAGGACCTGGGGAGGATGCGCCACGCGTGACTGCTTGCATGAATGATGCAGGGGGCTCTGATTATACAGTGGGGGGTGTGGGCACGCGTGTGTGCGCTCCTATGAAAGACCGCTGTGAATGTCAGGATGTCTGTGTCCTGGGGTATTTGGCAGCTTTTTCTCTTGGTTTTTACTGGAATTTGAGGAAGCCTATATTTTGCTGCTCCGCAGAAGGGATTCGTCTGCTGACCCATGCTGTCATCACAGATGGACACAGTCGAAGTGAGAGAGAAGGGAGGAATGGATTGATTTTCAGGGCAAGAAACGAAATTTGACATCCTGGACGAAAGCTACTTTGATGTGCATGCTGATGAGAATTGCTTTTGGAGTATGTTGTAAGTTTATAGTTGTATGTGGATGTGGGGACTTTAAGGAGTTTTCTAAAATTTTGCCTTTTCACGCAACCGAAAGTTATAAACTTGACATCCGTTAGTCCAAAAATCCAACTTTTTGATATTTCCCTTTGATTTCAAAGTGACCTGGCTCTTTTCACACCCACAAAATGGACCTTATGCAATTCCTTTCGGTGAAATATGCAGTCTGGGAGTCCTTTCGTCCACCTTATTCCCTTCTGTCTCATCTTTTGGCGGTTCCACCTATTCAATATAACGTTTTTTTCAACAGATACTATGCACTCTAAAAAATGTTGTGTTAATTTCAACCCACTGTTGGGTCAAGAATGCACAAACCCAACCGTTGGGTTATGAATTTAACTATGTTTGGTTGTTTCAACCCAAAATGCTGGGATGTCTAAACTCATTGTTGTGTCATATATACTAAACTATTGCTGGGTTAATTTAACCCAACTGTTGGGTTGGTCAATTTTTGATCTTTTAGATTGTGTCTGTTTAAAACATAAAAAATTGTCTCAATATTAACATGTTCAATTGACTGCATGACATGATGGGTCTTCTGGGCCTTTAGCATAGAGAATGTAACCTCTGTTAGGTCCAGCTTGTGCAGTTTTTTATTTTATAATTGGGAGTTTTAAGTTTGACCTATGTCATACTATACCCTATGCCTCAAAAAGCAACAGTTATGATGAGAGGATAGAGAAAAGACGACAGGATATGACATGGTTCATTTGTACATCATTGCAATGATCAATAATTGTTATTGTTATTAAACACTGGTGGCGCAAGTTTTCATTTATCTTTTTAAATATCCAAATAAATATGGTACCGCAGACATTACACCGAGGTATTATCGTACCGTGAGATTTTTAAATTTTAGATCCCTAATAAATAATATTTATCTCTTCAGGCTAAAGGTGCCAATAGTTTTGCTTCTTTATTACTATGCCAAAGCAAAAAAGTAATATTACTATGCCAAAAGCTATTACTATGCCAGCTAATCTAATCTGTTAAATATTTTTTATGAAGCAAAAAAGAAGTGGTGCTGTAAAGAGTTTGGATATCGTTGACTCTTTACATTCTGTGAAGCTCTACTTGCTTTATCTTTGGCCCTCTGTGCAGGCAGCTCAAAGGATATGAGCAGACCCTCGTCTCTTTTCTTTTGAAGGCTTTGTCTAACTCGTGTTTGAGTAAATGATCAAAAGAAAAGCACGGCTTAAACACAGTCTCGAATCCACTGTTAAATTAACCATCAGCATATATTTAAGTTTTGTGTTTGCAAATAGAGCTCTTTCAGAATCCCAGCTGCGGGAGCCCGTCAGAAAACAGATCTTAACATGTAAATCGACGGATTGTCATGACAGTGATGCGTTGTTGGACGCTTGTCGGATGTGGCGTGGGTGACAAAGCATGTCAAAGATTGAGCGCTTTTACCAGCCAGGGCTAAATATGAGCCTTAATACATCATTCATTGTTCAGAGAGCAATTTTCTGTTACATTGAATTCTTGTAGGAAATAAAAACAAAGCATAAGAATTATCCTTTTGTGGTTCACGACTCTCGCTAAGTGTCAGGGGCATAATTTGTCTGTTTTAGTAATAAATTGGTGTCACGACGTCCCATTCTTGTTCGAAGGTTCTATGACTTCCCACTGAGCGAGCTGCTGTTTTCGTGTTGAAGCGTCTAGGTAAATTGCCAAGCATATGAATCTGAAATGTTACTTTGACGTGCTTTTAGTCTGAAAAAGGAACGATGGGAATTGCCACCTATTACATGTACAGAATGAACGGTTGGTGTTTTTCTATTCATCTATCTTTCAGGGATTCTACAGGTTACAAAATTGTATTTTTTGCATTGCAAGATCTACTGCACTGGAAATTGCATTTGAGGCCAAGTTTATGTTTCAAACTGTTTTTGAGTTCTGTGTTGAAAAAGCACCTATTATTTCCCAGATTGGAACAGTGTGTAGGCATTCAAAGACTATATTTGTAATATTTCAAAACAACAGATTGAAAAAGAGGAGGAAAAAAACGAAAGATTTATACCATATCCCATTAGCAACACTATTTCTGTTCTAGCTCAGTGAGCTGTCCTGGACTGTTTCTCCAACATCTGTCCCTAATTATTCCTCTCTCCCTTATAGATCCCGTCATTGGGAAGAGGTACGTCCTTTTGCATATGGTCCGTGATAGACTATTAATGGCTTTTCCTTCATTTTCTGGAGGATGTAAAGTACTAATGACAGCTCAAAGCCAATTAGAGAGCGGAGGAAGCACAGGAGAGGATGTTGTCGCATATTGGTGTCGCTGTGTTGTCTCCATTGAGCGCACATTTGAGCGCGGGCCACCTGGGTTTGCGGTTTCGCCGTACCCTGCGTGAGACTCTGTGAAGACCATTGCTCAGCTGTCCCTCCCTGAAACAGCTAATTAATGAAGCTCCTCGCTGCTCTCTCTATATGCAATGAACAGAACAGACGTTCTCCGATGGAAGAATGTGATTTTGCCGAAAGCCTCTGATCATGTAGTCATGCATTTGAAAGAACATTTATATTGGTTATAGACTGTTTCGTCGGATACATTCCTGGCTCAAAGTTAATTTCTGGTCCATGTTTATTTATAAGTCTGGCTAGTGTCTATTAATATACAATTTATTTTGATATTTGTGAATATTTGTGAACTTAAGTAGCATGGGAACATTTTTAGTATAGCCAAAAATACAGGGTAAAATTACAGATTTTTCTTTTATTTCAAAAATTATTAGGATAATAAGTAAACATCATGTTCCATGAAGATATTTAATAAATTTCCTACGGTAAATGTATGAAACCTTTATTTTTGTGAGACGATGGCCTGCTTCAGTGCTCCTGATTAACAGCTTCAAAGGCGATTTTCTCAATATTCTGCTTTTTTGCACCCTCAGATTCTAGCTTTGTAAACTCCAGATTCCAGTTGTTGTTCCGCCAGATAATATCCTATCTAAACAAACCATATATCAATAGAAAGCTTATTTCTTCAGCTTTAAGATGATGACAAAATCTACATTTTGAAAAATTTACCCTTAAGTCGTCCAGGGTCACATGTGTTTTTATTTGTATAACATTAAATTAAACCTACTCAACAGTTTGTGATTCTTTGTTGGGGTATACCGGAAGGGAATTTTGGCCACATAACGTTTATGTTGTTGCAGCTAAAACCGTATATAAGAGCACCATTTTTAATTCTGTGATTATTGCTAGGTTTTCTTTTTTTTTTTTTATGAAAATTTTAAAGCAGCATTTTACCTTCCACTTTATAGTGACCTTATCTGTAGCACTTAAAGCAACAACATAAAGCGCCGTAAACGTAACTGTATTTCTGTATTATTATAAATATAAATATTCCAAGTATATTCTTCTGAGCTTTCAACTCGAGAACCATTCGAGTTCATTGACTCAGTGAGTTTAGCTCAAGAATTGCTGTGACCGGATCATTGAGTCGGTGTGTTTATGGGGATAGTTCCCCCCTCCCCCCAAAAAATGTATGTCATTATTTATTCACACTCAAAACCTGTAAATAACACTTTGTTTTGTGGAACACAAAAAGATAAATATTTTTTAAGAAATGTCTCTGTGGTTTTGTGTCCTTACAATGGAAGTCAATGGGGGGCCAATGTTCTTTGTTTATCAACGTTCTTCAAAATATCTTCTTTTGTGTTCTGCAGAAGTAAAGTCATACAGGTTTGAAATGACATGAGGGTGAATAAATGATGAAAATATATTCATGTTTGGTTAACTATTCCTTTAATCCAAGAACCACAGTGAATTAAAATCTGCACCTTATATTAGATAGTAATACACACTATTTGCATTCTTTTCACGTTACATCTCTAAAGGAAGAAAGTGCAAAATATATATATTAGTATGAACTTTTTGACTTTTGACGTTCAGCTCCATTGGAGATTGAATTAATGTTTTTTTTGGCTTTGATATGAGCAAAATCAGTAGAGATATAGCAGCATTTACTGTATATAAACATTTGCAGCTTGCGATTCACTTTGTATTCGCTTGAGCGGCTGGAAAGGGGCAATCACAGGTTTAAAGATAAAATCCAAGAGTTTGAAGATTTTAAACATAAATGGATCTAATGAAAAGTTCTGTCGATGGAAACGAGAGAGCCCACTTTGTCACTGGAGGCCAATTCCTGAAACAGGATGAAACCGTCCTTAATGGAGGTCAGGCTGTATAAAGTCTCAGAGCTGGTGCAACGGCCTGTGGGACCTTGAGCCGAAGCCTTTTGAAGAAGTCTCAGCCGGAAAGCCGAGGACAAAGCTGATTGGCTCTCAGCGATGTTGTCCTGGGAGATGATCACTCGGCAGGAATGTCCTCCTTCATCAGAATGAGGCAGTGGCTTCCTTCGGTACTCTGGAGTACAGTTTTTAACGCGGCTCATGCTTCTGACCTTTTAGTGTCTAACCTGATAAAGATTTTTCCAACCAGCCCATCATGGAATGTGAAGGGAAATCAAGTAGTTTTTAAATTTAATAGGAAAAGTGTTTTAAGGTTATGAGTTGGGAGATATGCAAGGTACAGTGGCTGCACTTCAACTAAAGGATCTGTAGATGAAAATTCCCGTCCACTTTAAATCCAGTGAGATGAATACAGAAATCTCTAACAGACAAACACATCTGGTTTATAAGATCAAGATGCATGAAATTACACATACTGTACTTCAACCCTTAAAAAACATGGGTGAAAAAGTAAAACTCTGCTTTACTTTCAGAAGGATTTGATCATGTTTTTGACATTTTTGGAGCTTTACCCTATTCATCCTTTTAGCGTGTGTTTAAGAACAACAGTTAGATAAATTTACTTCTCTCTGAGGATGAAGTTGTCTCCACAAATCTGTACTTTTAAAATTAAAGATGAGTCCACAATAGAGCCGTAACAACATTAGCATGCTCATGATTCACTCTGACAACTTTGAATAAAGTAAAAAAATAACATGCTCAGTACATTGTCAAAATTATGCAGCTGTGTCCTTTCGAAAGATATCGATTTAATAAAAGCTGTGATTCATTCTATACAACAGAGCTTTACTTCTCTGCAAATATCAGAGGAATCCTGCTGTTTTTATAGAGCGCTGCCATTTTCCCAAGGCAATGAAAGTACAAGGCCATCATAGACACTACCAGCACGCATCCGATGTTTGTCTTGATCTTTTACTCAGTGTCCTGTTTTCAGGAGGCAATGAAGAGGATTGCTTTATACCTCCTCCAAAAACAATGCGATAAGCATGACACATTTAAAATCATAGCCACTTTGTTTGCTACGCTAGCTGTTTGTTGTCAGTTATGTTTGTTGGGTCGAAAACTCTCTCTTTTTGTGACTTTTCCTGTTTGGGGTATATTTCCTAACTGTGTGCCGCTCACGTCACTGCCACACTGGGGCAGTTGAACCACCCGAAGTTTGTTCTTTCTGCTTTTCAGCTCTGTTGAATACAAATGCCTCCGGTATGAAACTGAACAGAACGCTCTATACTTTAACTTATTATTTTCAATGTAGTGTTCTTATTTTGTGCGCAAGATCTTTGTGATTTGTTTTGTTTATTTGTCAAAATACATGCTGTTGGTAGTACTGTGTGTGCGTGTTCAGCACAGCTCTGTTGTTAAGTCTTTGGTATCTTGGAAAGATCAGAGCACCGTTTGTCTTTGTATTGTCATTTCTGTCCTATGGGTAATAATCAGTCAACATGTATTTCAGTAAGATAGTATTCCATGATTTATTCTCATGTTTTCATTTTATTTTATGCATTCGGGCCCTGTGATTCACTGGCCATCTTTCATAGCTGTTTAGTGCCCCAAGACTGAACCCTCCCATGACCCCTTAGATGAAGGTTTGGATAGATGAATGGATTGACGTAATGCATTTGGCAGACACTTTTATAGTGCATTCATACTATATACCTTTTTTATCAGTGTGTTTTTCCATTTGCACTAGTGATGCAATGCTCTACCAAGTGAGATACAGAAACTAATGATATAACTTACAATTTTATTTAATATATATTTCAATGTAGAATAATTGTATTAAAAATATGGATTTTACTGTATATTAATTTTATTAAATAAAAAAATGTTGAATGGGTCGTGTAACGTTTTTTGCATTTAAGTTACAATTTTTCTGCTGGTAACCCAAAATAATACTGGCTAGACATACTTTTAACTTGCTAGCTAATGTAATTTACGTGTTATTTCGTTTGCTTTTTCAGACATAATCTACAGAAATAATCTACAGGGACTCTATTCTTTGTAGATTTGAACCATAAATTAAGTTTGGGCTATAAACGCGTGCATGCACGCATGTAACGTTTATGTTGTTGCTTTGAAACTGTCTTTAGCTTAAAACCAGCTTAAAACCAGCGCCGAATAAACCGACCACTTTTATAGAGATTCAGAATAAGGGTGAGTTATCAGTTGGCGCCTGAAGCGCAGATGTCGGTTTTCTTCACATCTGTAAGTGCCGGCATTCGTCGCAGTGATATAACTGCTCCCCTTATCAAAATAAACCCTTCAGTGTTTACAGTATTCTGTGTTTTCTAAAGCAAGCAGCCACTTACTGACCATTTCAGCGCATTCGCAGGCTGACCTGTAGTTACACGCTACGTCTGGTAGGGCTTTTGGAATACGATGTTTACTCGTTTAATAGCAATTGCTCTTGAGACACACTCTCTGATCTTTGTCTGTCCTGGTGCAGTTTTGAAATGCCTGAATATTTCGTGAGCAGACTGCAAAAATGTTTCTGCAGGAAATTCAGATATCTACTACATACCTTAGGGAAAAAAATGAAAACGAAAAATATGCATACGTATATTCACAAAAACAGTTAACTGTAAGTCACTTAAAAATACGCCCTGGGATGTTGGGCCGCATAATATCTTCACTATTCAAAAATAAATCGTCCGGTTTCCATTAACGCCCCATTGATTTTTTACATAAGACCTTGAAATGTTCTTTCAAGGCACAGAACATCATCGTGGATATCGAAATTGAATAGCCGTTTTTGTTTATGTAGTTGCAGTGTCTGTGTGGAAAAACTGGAATGAAAGATAGTTCTCTGGAGCCACTGAATGAATGAGTCTTGACTGGAAGAGCAGGAGAGATAGTAAGCATTTAAAGGCTTGTCTTGTCTGTTGAATGCAACAATCCTTTCTGCTGAACCAATTTTGCCAGCAATAAAACTGAGATACAGTGACCCTGTAAACTAAGTTAGAAGAAGACATAAAAAGTGCCTGAGCAGAGCGTCTCAGCCATACTTAATAAACAATCACGGGTAACAGGGTGTAGGGCCCTGCTGCGATATTATTTAATCCAGACATGATTGTTTTTCAGCCGAAGAGCTTTATGTAGACCAGCCGCTTTTACCAATATGCTCGGCACCTGGACGCATTATTTATGGACAGTTTGTTCTCGCCTGATTTGGTTTTGAATTCCTCCTTCTCATACGCCTCTCTTCCGGCCTGTTTTACTTTGAATGTGATTACCGTTTCTCTCTTAAAATTCTCCCGTTCTTTTGTGTACATAAGCTTGTGTTTTTTCCCTCTTCCTCTTAGGTGAAGTACGGGCGTTTTGCATTTGTGTGGGACGCAGCTGTGCTGGAGTATGTGGCCATTAATGATGAGGACTGCTCGCTCAACACTGTGAGCAACAATGTGGCTGACAGGGGCTACGGCATCGCAATGCAGCATGGCAGTCCCTACAGGGACATCTTCTCTCAAAGGTACTGTATATTAAACGTTTCTGAACCATATGTATAAGTAATGGTGTTGCAACCGTAGTGATTTTTCAGAATGATTTTCTGTCTGCATGTTACTGAGACTAAATCTTTTCCAAACGGTTATAGAAGGAATAAGGCACTCAAAGCTGTGCTGTATTGTATATACATTAACATTTATTCATTGGGCAGACGCTTTCATCCAAAGTAGTTTGAGCATATAAACATTTTGTTAACACGCTTAATAGTACCGTTAGTTTACAAGGCCATGCTATTAGGAGAATTAATTGATTCCTAATATAGAATATAGAAAATATAGATTTTACATCTAGTGGTCAATATTTGCTTTAGCCAGACCCTAAACACTCACTTCAAAATTTAAGATCCCGGAAGATAGTTTGACATTCATATTGAATACAGGGGAGAGAGAAAACGGCGGCATAAAAACTTTGACTTCGTCTTGGTTCAATTGATGTAATGTACAAAAAGCAAACTTGTGAAAAAATTCAAGCAAGGAATCCCCACTGTACTGCAGCGGAGGACTATTTATTTTGTTTATTCAAGGAACCGTGGGACAACCGAAGATGTCGCTTACTGATCTTTGATTTGCCAATCAGCGGAAGGGGGCGTTTCATACCGCCCACATGTGAAAAACTAGTTTTCAAGTTGTTTATTCATTTTTTTATCCGTGAAGTTGTAAACAAGCATCAAGCCGAATTCTCCTATTTCATTTTTTGGCTGAACGAAATACGAAGATGGCGCCCTTTTTTCACTCCCGTTTGTTAAAGTTCAAACTGAAAAACGGACCGACTTGCAAGTTGGCTTCTAAAATTTTATTAGTTCTATGCCCTAACCAAACTAAACTGTAAAAATAACATCTTTCATTTATTGTAGTTCAGTTTATTGTTTTATTATTATTTTGATTTGGCTTTTGTTTTTAGTTTTATGTCCATTAGATTTTTTTTTTTTGCTACACGTTACATTTTTATTTCAGTTTTTGTTTAATTCTTTTTTTTGTCATTTATATGTTGTACCTCAACTATTAACTATAATAACTAATGATATACTAGACTTATAACTAAAACTTAGACACAAATTTTAACTAGCCTAAAAGGGCTTATCTTGTCAAAAACCCACTATCCATCAAAGTCCAGCTGAAATTATAATTTACATTTCATAATTCGCATGTAATGTTGCAGTAATTATTATAAATAGCTTATCAATGCGAGTCATTCTCTTTTTAAAATAAATTTTTGCCCTTATAATCTTTAATCAAAATCTAAAAAGGCACTAACATCCTCTAGTGGCTATCCACCTCCGATGTCAGTTAGATGGCTTGTGCGGAGCATCCGTTAACTCCTCCCTTTAACTGTCAGTCGGCTGCTAGGTACATTTCAAAAGGCAACACCAGTATTTTTTTTAATTATTCACTATTTTATACAGTTGATATTCAGCTTCACTCAGAAATGCGTGAATACAGAAGTAAAACCAATCTCAACATCTAGTTCACGGGACTTTAAGCATATTCAACTAGACTATATTACTTTTAGCCCTTTGAGGAACTTTGTGGAAATGTTATTCTGTTGACACTTTAAGTCAATTGACTTTTTTATTATTAAACACATATTTCACCATGAACATTACCATAGAAACTGATATGGTTGTAAAAAAGATGAGAAAAAACGATATAGTTATACATCTTGGCAAAAATTGTAGCACAATGGTTGGTTTTCTTCTGTAATTTTAGGCAAGATTTTTACCGCTTTATTTCATTATAATATTGTTTTTATATTTTACGGTGCTGTTTTGTGGTCCTTATTTAGGCAGAGTACCAGTTGACAGATACATTTATTACTCTCCATTACTGTTTGACAATATTGAGCTCTAAGCAGGCCTAAACCCTGACTTTAATAAAATTATACCAATTTGAACAGTGCTCCCCGTAGTTCTTGAAACAATGAAAATTAAGTTTCACATTAAATTTACAGGCGAGTTTTTAAAAAGGCTCTCCAATTTTACCAGTCAATGGAGCTCGGATTTAAAAGTGAAAGGAAAAACTACTTTACCTCACCGAAGAGTCACTTCAGCACCGTAAAGTGGATACAACACCAGTGGAGATCAAATGTATTATCTCTACTGTACGTTTCTTAACGGCATGAGCGGTTTATCTGCTCTGCTGCTAAGATGTGCGGAGCTGAATAGAGATCCACACTGTGTTAAATAGCTCGCTCGGAGTGAAATTGTTATATTGAAATATCAGTACATTGTCTAACTGAGAAAAAGATGTTAGCATGGAGCGGTGCTCCCATTGTTGATTGAAAAGTCGATACGCGCTCAACTTTTTGTCAGCAGCTGAACACAGCAGCAAATGCATGCAAATGCACGCAGTGCATGAGTAAAGACGCTAGGAGTTAGAAGTAATGAAAATGCTCACACTGAAATGACAGAAAAGGTAGTGAAAGTAAGAAGCATATAAACTGTACTGCTGCGAATATGCATCATGATCACTTACATTGTCTGCCAGGCACATTATAGTGATTCTGTTTAAAATCTGAGGGTTTTAAGAATGACTTGCTCTTTAAAAGCACGGCATCTTCTCCCTGTTGATTCCATGGGACTGAGTGCATATGCTTGTGCGCAAGTTTTATTAGATGTGCAGTATGTAAATGCATTGATTGATGCCCTGTACTTCCAATTCGAGCATGAAGATTTAGCGTTCATAGAGTTAATGTAGTGTGTCGTTTAGTTTGTAATCGGTCACGCATGTGCAATTCATGTCAGGTTGCGATCTATATTTCACAATATTGATCGGTGTGCTGGTTCACACGTGGTGTGTGAGATTATTATAAAGAGAAAGAAAGTGAAGCCATAATATTAGGAGTCAGGTTATCACTCTTTATGATTAGATGTGATATGTATAGCAGGAGTAAAAACAAACAGTTAGTGTCTATATGTGTACGGCGACGCTATTATTATTAGTTAGTGTCACAACACATACCAGCAAAAACAGGACAGTGGACATGTTATTTGTCCTGGTAATTAATCTTAGTTCATTTTTATTAGATTGAATTAACTTTTGAATCTGAAGTCACTGTGATTTGTGCTGCTTATATTATGGGAACCCAACATTACAATGCACAGCAGTGGTTCATGACAATATCATTGTGTTCTTTACAAATTGTGAATTAATACAAAGCATTATTATATCATAAAATAGATATATAAACAAGATGCACCACTGCAATTATTAATTAGGTAAGCCCGCCTTTCAGTAAAAAGAGTCAATGGTCAATCGATAAAGACTAATGATTCTGGGGAGGAGCTCTACACAGTCTTGTTAGGCGCTTGCCTAAGGTTAGGAAACAAAAATGACGGTACAGTTGATGTCAGGTTTAATCGGTTGTCAGAAATATGCGATTTCATTGTGATTTTTGCTAGGAATTTTAGGTATGTGTGTCTTCTATTTAAGTTGATAAGGTTGTGGTCTTGCTATGACAGGTTTTGCTCAAACATGGCCGCAGAGTTGATGACTTCCGTAAACAGACTTTGTTTAAATAGAAAGAGCACTAAATCACTAAGAGCACACAAGCATCCACGCAGATCTTCCTTCCAACCACATATTGTAGCAGCGTGCTTGAAACACTCAATACCTTAGCAACCACATAACAACATCTTAGCACTGTATAGTAGTGAGTTTTGCACAGACAGCCGAGCCAAGAGTTATTAGAGGAGTCAAGACAATGAGTGAAGTCCAATTACCCTATTTAAAATGGCACACACCACAGAGAGCTCCACTTATAACTGACATTTTCCAGCCTACAGTGGCAGTCAATTTACAGGACCAATGTGAAGCTGCTTCTGCTCCTCAGGGCACATACCCATGTCAGACTGTTTACGGCCACATGTCGTCTGTTTACACAAAAGCCGGTCCCTTAGCAAATGGTGCTGGGAACACATGACATTTTGGACTCCTTGTCCATCTGAAATTATAAGCGTAAGGCCACACTACAGATATGATGGTAGAAGAGTTTTGGGGGAAAATTTTGATGATAACATAGAAATTTCTTCCGCCACTGGCTGACAGTCGAACCTGTGAAAAGCCCAGGAGAATCGAAAATACTTAAATATACATATTTATATATATATATTATTATGAAAATAATGAAAGTGAATGTTCCTGCGTCAGAGAACAGAAGATATATTAGGGTTCAAAAATCGAAGACTACTTTGTATTACTGTTATGTGATGCATTTGTAAAGCTTCCTGTTAAAACCCCGTTGAAAACCTTTTTTTAGTGATTTACTGTTTTCTACATTAAATCGTTTTAAATAATGTAAAGAACATTATATAAAAATTCAACCTTGATATCTTAAATATTTTAAGAAGTATTCTTAAATACTTGATATCTTAAAAAGAGAGTATGGCCATATCGAACATGGAAGCCAACCTCCAGTGTATTTTGTTCAAAGTAATAAAATATATTGTTAATAAAAGTATTAATTTCAGTATTTAGAATCAATCCATTTCATTATTATAAATACAATTTAAATACTGCATCTCAAATCTAACGGTAATCTACTATTTACAGTATAAACATACGTTACCTTTTTTAGCTATGACTACTTGGATGTTCAAAAATTTGATTTTGCGACTTCAAACGTAATTTCACAGACAGTATCAAATATTTCTAATGTACTTTATATTATCAGCAGATATGTCATAAA
This sequence comes from Triplophysa tibetana, assembly GCA_008369825.1. Classification (NCBI taxonomy): domain Eukaryota; kingdom Metazoa; phylum Chordata; class Actinopteri; order Cypriniformes; family Nemacheilidae; genus Triplophysa; species Triplophysa tibetana. The sequence goes on along the minus strand of CM017904.1, from coordinate 11,384,145 downwards.
ATGTTTTGTGTATAATTATAGATATACTGTACATACTCACAGAGAAAGAGGAAAATAACTAACTAGATTCAAATTAAATGAGTATTTTTTGGACGGACACTTTCCCATCACTTTCGTTCTTTTGCACCCTTTTAATATTCTAAATTATACTGTAAACCGAGAATAAAATCCTTTTGTATTTCAGAAGCATAAGAAGGCTTGCCTTTGTCTTCTCCTCTCCCTTTCTCTTGATGTTTTCCCAGCGCTTATCAAGTAGTTTGTCTGCCCGCAGTCAGAGACATCTAATAACCTGATCATTTCTGCCGCAGCTGGTTGTCATAGCAACAGCTCCAGCAGTCCACACTCGAGTCAGTGCGCAGCGCCCGAGAGGCGAGCTAGAAGACTACACGACAGGCAGGCCTGAAGAGAGAACCGCAAATCCCCATCCGCCCGATCCCTAAAGAACAAAACGCAACCGCAGCTGAAACACAGAAAGAGCAAGATACGAGCTCAGGGTCTCAAATGAAAGCTTGTCATGGTTAAACTAAAACATCTGGACTAGTCCCCGATATGAAACGTGGAACGCAGTCAGCTGAACTCCATTCAGCCGAGCCGCTGGTCAGCCCTAGAAAGGAGGATAAATAAAACAGAGCAGGTGAATTTGTTGCTTACTTTTGCTTTAGCAAATCTGTCAGGCAGAACTTTTCAGGAGGCGCGCCACTTATCTCTCTCTATTCATCCTCAATCCCCTTTGCTCTTTATTTATCACTCTCGGTTCGGGAGCAGAGGGAATAAAAACAAATAAAATATCTACTGTTGTCAAGCTGTTGTTTCTGACAGAGATCTCGAGGTGAGCACGAGCGTGGCATCGGTTATGAAGAAAAAAAGGGCGAAACCGCTAAGTTATTAAAAAGGAGCAGGCAGAGGGGGACGTCGTGTGAACAAAATGTCAAGTTGGAGAAACTCGGTCGGGACTTTACCCAGAGTGAACACGCAGAAAAGTTTTCCAATTTCTTTAAATCTACAGCAACTTTCTTTCAGCATATGGCCATCAAGGGCTTATCTTCTCAACAAACAAGGTAAATCTGCTTCCCTCTGAGATGTCTACTGTCAATCTCACCTGAGTCTACGGAAGACAAACATGTGGTGAATACTCAAGGGCGAAACCGGACAGTTGATTCTCACAGGAGAAAAGCCTGCTGCTGATGCCTGTAGATCGCACCGCTCCGAGTTTGTTAAAAACACCAGGGTGTTCATTCTTTAAGCACCATAGATGTTCATTTGCCCAGCACCAGCTGCTGGAAAACCATAAGGTTAGAAATTGTCTTCTTAATGTATACCCTTGAAGAGTTACCAGAATAGGATATGCTTTTCTTTTTGCTGGGTTGATATATGTTACTCAGGGCAATTTGTGCTTTACTTGGGTGTACTTGAGTATGTAAACTGAATAGAGTTGCTTTGTTACATTATAGAAACGATTATACTTCTTACTCCTCCATTTCTGCAAGTTTTAAATCTGAGTTCTCATAACATTTAAATTAGCTCCCAGCTAGGCTTTTATAGGCTTTTTTATATTTCAGTGTAAAATGAACTATGGTCATTCTCCCCGTGAAGAGACACAGTAACTACAACACAGTCTTTGACCTGAAGCAATGTGTTGTACTAAAAGACTAACCGAACAAATATGTCCATAAACAACAGTAAAAGGTCAGACAGTGATAAAAATAAGTTGCTGCTGAATTTAATGTTTTAGTTTAGTATCTGCTGTGTCTTATAGAGATATTGAGATGGAGAGAATTTCAGTTAAACAGGTACATTTTTTTACTAAACATAGTTTTGACTTAGGCACGGTTCACCCAAAAATGAAAATGATGTCATCATTTACCTGCCCTCAAGTTTCAAGCCTATTCAAATAAAAGATTTCTTAGTTATGGATAACTCTAAAGGAGATACTTTAAAAGAATTACAGGAAACGAAACAATTCTGGTGCACCATTGACTACCATAGTAGATTTCCTCCTATGATGTTATTCAATTGTGCCCCAGATCTGTTCGGTTACAAACGTTCTTTCAAATAAGTGTTCAGCAAAACAACAACATTTAACAGGCTTGAAACAACTTGAGGGTGCGTAAATTATGACAGAATTTTCATTTTTGGGAATAAATTGGCTAGATATGCAACATGTAGAAGCATATGTGGAAACAGTTTTTTTGCTGTACTTTCACTTAAGTCAAGTTTTTGATCATCTGGTTTTAGAAAAGTAAATAATATGGGGCGGTTTCCCGAACAGCTTAAGATTGGACTAGACCTAAGTTGAATTAGGATCTTTTCTAGTTGTTTCTAAAAACACACAGGAAAATGATTCCTGTGTGCATCCTGAGACAAAACAATCACACTGATATATATTATAAGATATACAAGTTGTTTCTGATCAAGACGCCTCTAAGATTTAAGTTTGTCTTCAGCGCTGTCTGGAACTCCGCCCCTATGAAGCCATCAAATCTAAATAATTTCAAATTCACACTTGCTTTCCATCCCAGGTAACCTGTTATCACAGTGCTGTACCATCACGCACCATGTCGAGCCATCAAGTGTGTTGACTTTCATCAAGGCAACACTCATAAATGTCATGGACTAATTTTTCATGGGAACTCTGTGTGATAGTTGTTTCTGATCTGACCTCCAGCGGGCGTATGGTCTTACAGGAATAGGCATGTTACCCAACACAAAAGCCATCTCATCACAGAAGCCATTCATCACGGTGGTTGAGTGCTATGGGAAATGGTAAACATCAGTGAGAATGTACAACATGTGCAGATATAGCTTAAAATACAGATCTATCACTTTAATGGTATAACATTCATCCAACACCAGCCAAGAACAGTATCTGTCACATATCATCTGCATCCTTTTATTTCGTCTGTTTTAGTATTTGAATCATTTAACTGAACTACACATTACAGTTTTTAACAATGTCAATAATGATTGGAATAGTCAGGTTCATTTGTGTCTGTAGGAATAGTTTTGAATAAAAATAATTGTTATTTTTGTGCTTTCTCATTAGGTATCGTAACACTATAGTTCAGAAATCTGCTTTGGAACAATATGTTTTATGAAAAAAAATGTAATTAAATTGATTATTATTAGGGACTGAGGCTAACTGAGCTTTTGTTAATGCTGCTGAATAATTCTAAACAGTGAGCCGTATAGATTAGTAAGACATTGATTATATATTTGCTCACTCAGTCACGGCATATTAAATTGTAATGGTGCATCTCGGCGGGCATGAAATGTGCCTATCATTGCATTGCAAGCAGCGTATGGGGCCAGCGTTACATCTGTAAAAAACATTTCTCGACCATATGAATCTTTCTGAAATTATTTGGTTATTTCAAGTGAACACCCTTAAAATACTTTTTCTATTCATTTAGATTATTATGAGAGTAAAAAAATATGAGGAGTTGCCTTTCAAACACAGTAAATGTCAACCTTTATTGGAAAATATACTTGTGTTTCTCTAAACATTTTCATGGCTGTATTGCTGCATCTGCAGTTTGGATGTGAATAAAAGTATTCGTAAGTCTCTTGCTCTGGGGCTGACAGTAAGTTGACTGCAGTCAGGCCAGAGAGAGAACGCTGTGTATCCCATATCAGTCATTCAATGTGGCAAATTCTCCAGAACCTGATGTCCTGTATTCTTCACAACTCATCGGAGGTGCCGGACTGGCACTAGTACGGGCTGCCATCACTATATCACAAAGCTCATTTTTCAGGGTGGTAAGCAGGAGGAGATGCTGTAGTGTGCCTGTATTACTGGAGACTTACTGCCCCCTGGTGCTGAGAAAAATAATCACCACTGCAGCAACAGATGCCACTGAGCAGACTGGGACCATTCAGAGTTATTTATAGGGTGATACATGGATCTCAATGGCACAGCAAATGTGTTATAATGTAAATGAGTGTGTAAAAATCTGGTATTACATTTCAGGCCATAACACGGTCTATTTTTGTTATCGCAACACAATACATTTGTAATTCACATTATGTTAGGCCAGTTGTAAATGTCCATTCTTGGACTGCAAAAATGATATAAGGACGGTTCATGTTTGTCTCCTTATAAATCAGATAAGCTTTAATGCAGTCTTTCAGTTTGTTTTAATAATTATAATTTCTAAACTGGTTATTATTTCTATTTCTTTTTATTTTACATGTCCTAAATTATTTGACAACTGCTGTACTGCTGTTTCTTGTTGTTTTAGTCTTAACCAACTTTTGTCCAAATATAAAAAAATGTAATTGCAAACAAATCACACACGTTTAAAAATCAATACTGTATTTCACGTTATATCGAAATCCACTTGACTATTAGCAGATTTCAAGATTTCAAGTAGAACCGGCCAAAGTTTGACTTGTGTGTCTATTCTCTTGCTGTGTTCAGGATCTTGGAGTTGCAGCAGAATGGTGACATGGACATTCTGAAGTTGAAGTGGTGGCCGCGGGACAGCCCGTGTGACCTGTACACTCCTGTGGGCACTCGGAAGACTGGCAGCGCGCTGGACATCCACAGTTTTGCGGGGGTATTCTTTGTACTAGCGGCCGGTGTGGTGCTGTCCTGTCTTATTGCATCGGTGGAGACCTGGTGGACACGGAGAAAGGGCTCCAGAGTGCCCTCCAAGGAGGTGAGAGTCCAGGGAGTGGATTTTGTCTTTTAAACATTAGCCACGGAAAGGTTCCACAGGTTTAATTGGGGCTGTCAATCTATTTAAAAAATCAAATGAATTACATAGTGTTGATTAATCTGAATGGACGTTATTACATATACGGTATCAGTGTTTTCTAAGAAAAGCCCGAAATAACGATTTTTTAAGGGCAAAGCTTTTTATTCAATATATCTTATTGAATATACAGTATACTCAAAGAAAATATGTTTTGTGGGTAGTTGACAAATATACTGTACATGTGTCCTATAGTGTGACACAGGAAAAATGTAGACAGCAGATTGTTGAAGGAGTAGTTCACTTCACAATTTGTCCCCATTGACTTTCCATAGTATTTTTTATTCTTACTATGGAAAGTCAATGGGGAAAAACTATTAGTTGAACTTCTCCTTTAATAATATAATATTTTTATATTATTAATATTTATAATTGTAATATAAATAGCATAAAAGAGATTTATCTACATTGTTATTTTCTCCCCTATTGCTGTGAAACCATAGGACACATTTACACATGTATTTGTCAGCTACCCCTTTAAAATAAAATAATAGATCTGGCAAATTAGTTTGTCAGTCAAATGTAGACCTATGGGCCATGTAACAAATGGTCTATGTAAACCTTGACAAGAATTCAATACCATTCGCCTTTTATAAGTATCTAGCACCATTAGAGCTCTGGTTTTCAAAAAACTCTCTCAAAAAATTAAGAAGAATGGGCTTAGTATTAAAATGTATTATTATTATTATTTGATCAAATTAATACTGCATTATATTGACAGCCTTAGTTTAAATGCATAAACTGGAGATTTTCCAGCTTCCTTGGTGTGAACCCCACTAATCGGATGGGATTCAGTTGGTATTGAATATCAAGCTCAATGTGACAGCAACATCTCTCCTAAATTTCTCCCTAAGAGTGAAATAGAGGACTGTTAACCAACAGCCGAGCCTAAAATGAGAGAGAGGCGGACAGCATTACAAACAGCAGACAAAGCACTTTCCCCACACACTCATTTTTCGTGTGGAGTAATAAATAAACACAGCTCTCAAAAAAAAGGGTGTTGCTCAATTGCCTGCCCAACACGTCATCTATTATAGGAAAGAGATTAAACAGGTAATAGAAAGTATATGTGCTGATAAAAGCTACATATATCTGAATAATTACTGTAAGCTAAACCTTACAGTAATGCTTCTAAATACACAGCGATACTCAAGGTCATAAATATGGTTTTAATTTGATTTCTTATAGTGCAGTTGTATTGCTTTTCTTCCTTTTGCTCTGTATGTTTTTAGCCTGCTTCAGTTTACTTTAGTTTGCATATGGGATTTTGCATCCTGCGAACATTAGTTAGCAAACAATGCCACACTTTAGTGACTTCAGTGTAATGCAGATGAAGCAGTGACAGGACGCTCATATCTCTGTGAATTAACCTGTTTCATGTTGTCAACTTTGCTTTGATTTAAAGAGTTACTTCTTATTGCTCCTTGTTGCCTACTGCAGCTGTCACATGTGCGTGTTTGTTTCTGATATTACATCCCCATCCACATGCCGCCACAATCTCCCTCATCACTCCGATCGGGATCCATTCCCCACCCCCGACCCCAGCATACGCACCTGACCTCTCCCCACGTATCATCATGCTCTCCACAGGCAAAAAACAACATTTCATCTCCGGCGTTCCACCTAACAAACCAAAGCAAAATGATCTCTCCAATGCTTTTGATCAATGGGCCTCCTCCCCAGCAGCCCTGCCATGTGCCAGCTTTTATCTGACAGGGTCAGCAGCAGGCTACTTATGACCCCCCAAAACAGAGTTGATCTCATCCTTCCCCGGTGCTGTGAAGGCCATCATCCAGAGCAGTGAGCAGTGTGTAACCGGCGGGTCACTTCATACATGATCTGCGTGTAAGAATTAGCGTAGTGCATCTGTTAGGGTCCTTCTCGAAATGTCTGATGAAACAAATTGTTAATTTGGCTTTACATTTAAGCAAGGTCCAAAATTAACATTCTACTAAACATACTTGGTTAAGTAAATACTGTATATTATAAAGCCGCAGTCTAAAAGTTTGGACTTTGTGCTTAAGGGAGAACTTAAGGGGACAGTTTACCCAAAAATTTAAATGCTCATGTCATCATTTATTTAACCAATTTTAGACCTGTATGACTTACTTCTGCGCCAAACAAATATATTTTGAAGAATGTTGGTAACCAAGCAATAGTGATATTTATTCACTTTTACACGGACCATAAACCAATGCAAGTCAATAGGTATCGCTGATGGTTGGTTACCAACATTCCTCAAAATATCTCATTTTAGAAAGTCATACAGGTTAAAAATGACAAGAGGTAAAATTTCAGTTTTGGGTTTTCATACGTATCTCCACATGTTTTTATGTTCTTGCTCAAAAGCTTGTTGTTTTAACCAAAAAAAGTTACAACATATAGCTTTCAATAAAACTAATTACTTACCATTTGGCGGGTGATTGTATAAGTATTCACACCAGTGAGAAAGGAATGTGAGAAAGGAATTAGACAGCAAGAATAATAAGATGGCTGTTGTACAATAAGAGACAAGGATGATTTACATATCAAATATTTCCTGTAAAACATTAAAAGCAGGAAAATGCTATGAAACTTGCTCAAGAAAATGTTTTTAAACTTGTGCTTTAACACAACACTAAGATTTTTATATCTTCAAAAAATAATATTATTCTTACAAATTTTCTTCACCCATCATGGACCAAAGTGTCAAAACGTTAATTTTGGACCCTGCACATACGCATGTCAACCTATTAATTCCAACTGTTATCATGGTGTAGTTTGTTAGATTTTCTCGAAGGACTGAAGCGCTTTGGCAGGCACACTTGAACCCTGCTCCTTTCTGCCCCAGTGGTCGGATCATGCTGAGCTCATTCCTCAGAGCAGTCTTCCAGACACTTCCAACAGACTAGAAACTTGGCAGAGCTTTGCAAAGATATTTACACACACACACACGCTGATAAGCGCATATTTCACACACATGCTCCACTGCGCTAAAAGTGTTGATGCTTAAAGCAACCTAAGCAGACAGCGAGAAACAGTAAAACATGTCAAACACGTCACATGTGTTTTGGTTATGCAGTTAAAAGCTCTTTAGTCAGTAGTGTAGGTAGCAGTTTTTTTCACATTTATCACTGCAAATAAAAACATTTTCACAATCAGTATGTATGTCTTGATTTCCTGTAAAACGTACAACTTTGCGTCCTCTGTTTAAGAAGACTTTTCAACTATAACTTGAATGTTGACAAACTAATTGTAATAAGATGGTGTTACAAATTCAATTAATTCAGCCTAAAACATCTTAAAACACATCTTAATATCTTATGTAGCATTTCTGGGTGGGTTTTACTATATAAGTTTTAATACAGGAAAACCAGACCAGATACTGATTTTAAACATTAGAAGTTGTTATTGCAGTGTTTGTTTTGGCATTTTTCTTTCCTAACATCCATTTTAACACATCCTTAAAGCTGTCTTCCGTCTTTCGGCATGATGCAATTTCTTTATTTCTGGTTGATGTGTCTCTGTGTCTTGGTGCATTCTTAATTCTTCCTGACTGCTTCCTCTTTTCTGTGTGAAATCTCTTGACACCTGGCAGAACAGTAGAATGATTTTGTGTTCATTTCCTCTCTCTGTTTCTCTGTGATCTCGCCTGTGGTGTCGCAATTGGTCTGAAATGAATTGATATGACAAGTCGTCAAAACGAGTTCCAGCTCACGGTAACGAATTCGTGGTTTGCAACCCAAGTCAGATGTGTTTTATTGAGCCCCACCTGCCAATCCAGAGAGGACGAGCGGGTGGTCCGAGGTCCAGAGAATCAGAGGTTTAACGTGTGAATAATCCATTTCACATGCCCAGCGTTGTGTCTCAATCATTCCTGATAAATAAAACGATGAGAAGTTATTCACCTCAGATGTCTGCTGTGTCATTGATATTGTGCTTGCCTGGCGTCTGGCGGCGTCTCAGTGCTTCGAGACCCCAGTGTGAGGTCTACATTCAAACACCCAGCTGTTTTTCCATATACAACACTAAATGTACGAAACTAAATTGTATTGATATTGTATTCATAGTTGTTTCTTTGCTGCTACAGTGGGTATTTGAAAGAGGGACCTCATGGGACCCCCGGAGCAGAGACCGCCGAATGCCAAACAGCTCTATGTGTCAATCAGTCATTTCTCTGACCTCAGAAAATGTTTGATTTCTTTAAGAAAAGAAAAAACAATCATGTTGTCCTGCTGTCAAAGCCTGAAACGACTTTTATTTTGTTTTATAGATAAGTACTCTGTGTTGAGGGGGTTAAAGCGGGCGTGGGAGAGAAATGCAAAATGCCATTTTTATCATCTCACACTTCCAGGTATCTGGCTCCTTGGACATAAAAACGAAAAAACGACGTCTATGTGCTGATTGTTTGTTTATTGTCTTTTTCTACTCATTCCCCCACCTCTCTGAATACAATCTCTATCCCATCCTCTCATTTGCCTGCGTTGTTCGTCCACGCATTCTCTGTGTGCGCTCACGCATGTGCGCAGACGCAAGCAGTCGGACCGTCTGTAAGGCAAGATGAGCCATGTCATGAGCCACAGACCGATATCATGCTCACGCTAAGGCCTTCCTCCAATCACCTGTCACCTGCATGCTGTGCCACGCCCCTCGACTCCAAGCTGAGGCACACGTTCGCCATTCCGTCGCGAACTGTCTTCTGCCAGCACTGAGCTACATTCTTTCCACACTCTGAAGCCTCGAGCCCACGTAGGTTAAGAAATCACCTATAGCACAGATTGCCGTACATTTTCAATAGACTTGCCTGCCGTGAGCATGCACGTGCGTTTTAAATGATGAGAGAGAATCCACAGGTGCACGTCTTTTTGATGTTAATCACCATTATTATCAAAATTGTATACACTACACAGATATAAATTATAACAGGTAATAAAAGTAAATTTGCATATTAACTTTTTAGCAAATAATATTCCTGCTGAGGAAGAGGAAGTGCCTAATTTCCCTTATGCGAAGAACATATATTTTTGTATATTAGCTGTTAATATAATACATCGTTTTATAAATACACTACGGGTCCAAGGCTTATGGTCACTTATTCATTCTTTATTAATATTTTTCCACATTTTTATTAGGTACTGTAAACCCTTTAAAATCATAGAATAACACTATTGTAACTCAAAAACACTAAATTGTGTCTCAAAGCATTCAAAATAAATGAACTTAAACATATACCTACAGATTAGAAGATTTTTAAGATCATGAGAAATGTTTTTGTCAAGTGATCCTAAATGTTTAACCGGTAGTGTATTGTAAATATATAGAGAATTGCACATTATTATTACAATTATGTTAATATATTACAATGTATTGAACAATGCATAAAAAACTTGACATTTCATATAATGAAAATATATCCACTTGGTTCCTACGGTATATATGTAAACGTATTGTTTAGTATATTGCATTATATTTCCCCGTAAATTTTGTATTCACATCCAGCGTATGTTCTAAAACAAGGTTATCTATAGATTTGCCCCAGTCCGTTAATTGTAAAATATAATGTAAAAATCAAGCGGCAACCTTATGATCTCTCTCGAAGCCATCAGGGAAGTGACTTAAACTGTAATTTATTGACTGGCCGCCAGAGACTGGCTCCAAAAGAGAGCTAAATCTCATTGAGCCACATGTTAAAATTGAAAACTTTACCGCAGAAAAAAACATGTTTCCAGCCTTGTACAAAAAATGATTTTGGTTTATATAGCTTGTTTTTACCGTTCTTGACAACAGTGAGGAGGATGATTTATTTTTTTAACTTCCCTGTTTAACTTTTACTAAGCCTTAAAATTCAGCAAATTAGGTGCGTTGGCATTTGAGTGGCATGGTTTCAGTAACCAGGTGCCCCAGCTCTAACCACGTCCCACCTCTTTGCCCATTTTCGATTATCCGGGAATGACACGTTGCTAAGATGGCAACGCCCACTTTAAGTGTCAAAACAGCTCCTCAGAAACCTAAAACTAAAATACATATTTAAAACTTAAAATAAATATTTGTTCAAATCTTAAATGTTAATCTCAATTTTGCAAAAAATAAAAGCAACTTTCATCCACTTTTAAGGTCCCTAGCTAGAAAACACTGCAAAAGTCCTATCACGTAACAGCCTTGCCACAAATCCCTTTATCCATCACTCCTATTTCCTTCCTCTATTCCCCTGCTCCAATGTGGTGCTTAAACAGGTACCTACAAATACACCCCCCAACCCACGCCCCAGTCAGGAGTCCCCTGCCCCTCTTTACTCAGGTCTATACGCTGCCTAATGGTGGTGGCTGGAAACAAGTGCTTTTACGCTGCCCACAAACAAGACGGCCTTTTATTCTGTGAGCTCGAGGCAGCCGCAATATCAGCCCCCACATCACTGTGAGTGTTTTTGAAGCAATCCATAAAATACATCTACTTAGCTACAAATGCTAAATAAAAAAACATGCTTCCATTTGGGTCTAGTCTTGAGAAGGGGTTACACACGGCTTGAAAGTGGAAAGGTTTTGTAGACCATACACACACCCTGCTGAAATGACCTGCGTATCATTTTACAGCTGGTGCTTTAAGTAACAGCAAGATTGCGTTCGACCATGCTGCTTTTACCTCACAAGTCTTGCTGATAAAAGCATGGATGTTGGTCTTTTCAGTAGGCTGTGCACATTTGATGTTTTAGATAAGCAATCCATGTGTCTGTGACGGATGGCTTTAATGTGCTGGTGTAAATAAATCCCATAGTGGTCACCATAGTGTTAAGGTTTAGTAATAGTTAAGAATGGATGTGTTTTTATTACAGTAGCTCAGTCTGTTTCCTTTTTGTATCTTCCCTCTTCTCTCTCTCTATCACGCTTATTGTACATCCAATAAAAAATCATCTCAACCATCATTCAACCTCTTTTCCTCGCCAACCGAATCCAAACCTTGACGTGCCCACTTCCTGTAAACTCAACGTCCACCCTTCCTCATTTCCTCGTCATCGCTTCACCCCGTTTCCCTATTAACTACCTCACGTCGTCACACGGCCATCTCGCTTTACTAACCCATCCTGCTCTTTATCTTCTCTTACGACTGCACACCTCCTTCTCCTCACTTTACTCCTCTTTTCTTCTCTGATCCTGTAACAACCTTCGCTCCTCCTCTTCCTCCTTATCTCCCTCCTTATATCCTTCCTCTGGACTTTCCCCTCCTCCCCACTCCACTCCCCTCCCTCCCTTTGCTATTTTAGGACGATAAGGAGATCGACCTGGAGCACCTTCATCACCGGGTTAACAGCTTGTGCACGGAGGATGAGAGCCCCCACAAACAGTTCTCCACCTCCTCCATCGACCTGACGCCCCTGGATATGGACTCCCTCCCGGCCGCCCGGCAGGCCTTGGAGCAGATCAGCGACTTCCGCAACACGCACATCACCACCACCACCTTCATCCCTGAGCAGATCCAGACTCTAAGCCGCACCCTTTCTGCCAAAGCGGCAGCCGGCTTCGCCTTCGGGGCCGTCCAGGACCACCGGACTGGGGGGCATTTCCGACAGCGAGCCCCCAACGGAGGCTTCTTTCGCAGCCCTGTCAAGACAATGTCCAGCATCCCGTATCAACCCACCCCGGCCCCCAACTTCAGCTACGGCAATGATCCGGACAGGGGCACCTCCATATAAACTGCAGGAGTCCTGGGCCAGCGAGAAGGAAAACAAACCCACAAAAGAAATATATGTAAATACAAATGTTCATTTTCGGTTGATGTTTTCTCTTGGTTTTGACATTGAAGGTTGCTCGTCTCGCCTGAACTCGCCGACTCCGAGGATGGAATAAAGCGATCATTTTTGTCATCGTGATTGTCGGGAGATGTCCCCTGTGAACAGTTTTTGACACATTTTGAAGCTCTTTTGTGGGCAGAGCAAAAAAAACAACAACTGCATTAAAAGTTGTAACGTTGGTATGTTTACTGTTTCCTTTTTAACTCTGCCAAGTGTTCCGCAGACCCGCAATAACTCGTCAGTCGAATCTCGCTTCACGCTCATCTCAGTGCTGGATAATGCTCAATACTCCGTCTATCCGTGCGGCTACCCGTGGAGATCAGAACTTCTGTTTTTTTCTGCCGCCTCGCCGCTGCAACAGGTCCCACAGCGTGTGACTGTTTCTAAGGGCCTCTCATCCTCTCTGCCATCTGCTTGAAGTTGAGATCTGCAGTCTTTAAAGGACACTCTGTGAAAAAGACTCACTGAACTTTATAAAAAAAGTTATTACAAAGGAGGGGGGTAAATCAAATGCTACTAAATGTCTCTTTCCGACTTTAAGTATAACAAATCTTTAATGCGTGGAATGTGTCTAGTCAGAGAGTTTTAACAACAACAAAAAAATGTCTAAAGATGTCTGTAGTTTTAGTTCTTTCTTTTTTTTTATATTATTAGTTCTGAAGTTGCTTCGGTGCCGTCATCTTACATTGGTTTACATCATTGAAATCATCAGGAGTTTGTATTCACTATAGCTGCACTCCAGGACTCAAATATTCTGTAGAAAAGCTTCATTGTATATGCCACCAGCTTGCAACTGTGCATCATAGGTTTTGGAGATCAAAGAATGAGATTTTTAACAGAATTCCTAACACAAGCCTTTGGAGACGAGGCTTTTTTTACTTTTCAAGTGCTAGTCCTCAAGGTAATGACTACGCCGTACGGTGGCCAGTTTTGAGGGGTTGTTTGAAATCACTTTCTTTTTAATTTCGTAATTGCTAAGGGGTGATATTTATCTAACTTTTTTTAGGCACTAATTGTTCAAACAAGGCCATCCAGGTGTGGTAGGAGTTTTAAAAAATAATGACATTTTGAGGACGAAAAATGAACAAATCCTTTTCACTAACATAAACTGTATTAATATTTACTAATGTTAGTCATTTAGAATGAGCTTTCAGTTTGTTATCCTCTGACTAATTCGCAAATGTTGTGCATAGAGCGGCAGTGTTTTGATGCAAGCCTTCTAGATGTAATTTTCTTAAGATACGATTACTGAAAGACTATAGGAGCAATTTTTATTTAGTATCGGTTTAAAGATTTTTATTTAGAGATATAAAGAGACATTAAAAATGTATATTTTACATGCAGATCATTTTTGGTTGGATTAAAGATATAGATTATTATATCTGAGCCCGTAGAGCTCGGTTAGCCACTATCACATTACATGACGTTCTCCGCGGTCTCTCTGACAGTAGGGCATATTATTTTCACTTCATTGCATTTCGATTTCTGAGTTCATCGAAAAGGAGGCAGGCGTTTTTTTTCAGTAAAAGAAGCATGCAAAACCTGCCATGCCTGGTAACATTTTTAATTTCAAACATAGAATTGTACAGGATAACTTCATTTTCAACTGAGTATAATGTACAGTATTTAATATAGGCCTATTTTGTTGTATGTGTTGCATATTATTCAAATGGAACAAACTGAGGCCTCTGTTACAAGTGGCAAAGCTTTCTGTGTATAATTTGTCTAATAAACATGTTTTCTACAGTGGTTTTTGTTGTGTTTTCCGTATTAACCGCTGTATTTCTGTTAAAGTAATGAATTGATTATTAAATGTTTCAAGATCTCATCTACAGACTGTGTTTATCCTACAATTATGTTTATTTCACTTCAGAACTACTATGTCTATTCAAACACAAAAGCAGGTTTGAACACAATAAAAGCGGTGGTCAAAGGTTAGTCTCTATTGGCTGGCCATTGACTGTGAACCAGAATTCATGCACTGTGGGTCAAAGTGAATGGCACCACAGCATTTCCAGTCATGCTCTAGTGCTTGGAGAATTTGTCAGCCCAAGACGCCACAAGTCTGACCCTGAACATGTGTTCCAAACGTTTAGACCAAGTTCTTCCTCATAAGTTTGTAAAAGACTTTGACTTATAAATGTATGGCATGATTACACTATACTTCATACCAAATTGCTTGATTCGTGAGTATTGTAATCTTACATTTTCATTGCACGTAAAAAATATATCAAATAGGGGAAAGCTATAGTTTAAAAAAGTTAAGTATGGCGCAGTTAACTCAATTTAAGATTTCACGTGGTAAGAGAACTTAAGGTAAAGTGTCTGTTTTAATGCAGATGTAATCAAATCTCCAAGTTTAAAAATTCCCACTTGATGTAACTGCATTGCTCGTTCACTAGATGTCGCCCTATCGACGTTTTGTTTCTTAGAATTTGGAGGAGATTCTGAGCCCATTGAACACCTGTTCTGCTCTCATGTTTAGGACTTCTGATATCTTGTTTATTTGTTGGTTTGTATAATCAAACCACTCCATCAGATTAATAACTAGTGGATGGACATTTGCACATTCCCATGTTTTAACCCAGGATCCGTTTACTTTTCTTTTTTTTCCTTAATTCAGATTTTTTTTACAAATGATTATTATGTAACTTGTTCTGGGATGTTACGTTTTTTTTTTATTAAAACAATAAGTTAAGGGATTGGTTTTCATAGTATATCCCATTTTCTGTCATTTTATAATAATTAGTAGTAGTAGCCTGGTAGCGTTGATTGTATTATAACAATGTGAAACAACATGTAGGCCTATAAGTTTTAGAAACCCAGTGACTTTTATCAACTTATATCAACGCGATATCTCTGGGTCTCCCAGGAGACAGGAATGAAGAAAGCAGCATGCAGACTTGATCGCGGTGGAAGCCCCCATCTAGACACATTTTGTGTTCTTTTTCCAAAGACTTCTTCAGGCGTGTCGAATGGAACATAGAGTCTCTATTGTCACTGAGACACTTTAATAATCGACGGCAGCAATGCCAACCTGTTGTTTGCTTTAGGACCTATTCCAAGACACACAAGCCGCCTGGGTGAGGCTCCAGTTGGGGTGAAGTCAGGCGCCAGTCCGTAAGCCTCCGCACTTTGTGAATTCATGAATAAATGAAAAAAGATTAATGTGGAGTTTTAATGCCAGAAAACGGGAATTTAGGTATAACATTCCTACACAAGCTCGAGGAAAATGACCTCCACATAAAAGTTTATAAATAGTTGTATATTTAAATACATTTTTCATATTTTATTAAATATTTTAGTTTTATGTGATTTCTAATTCAAATGTATTTCTGTTTTTCTGATCAAATTAATTGAATTAAAAATTCATGAACAACCGTTAATAAAAATAATAATAATCTATCGCTGAAAATAGTAATATATTGAACATTTGCTAATATTAATGACAATTAAAATTATTAGTATTCGTCTTGGTATTAACAATTATTATTATCATTAACCTTTTGCACTTTCTTTTTTCCTAAACTCGTGATAGTAAAGGACTGTCGCGCCTCGCGATCAAGTTTCTAATCTTTGAGAAGCTCTTTTACTGAAAGGGCGTTCCTTAAATTGGATCAAAAGATTTTGAACTTGTTCAAAAAGGAAACGAAACTCAATCTGGTATTAACACTCTTTGTTTAAGAATGTGTTTAACTGCGCGCCACAAAAACGAATGATTGCATTTAGATTTTCTCAAAACTGTTGTAAACTTGATTGTAGCTACTTTTATTAATGTTTCATAAAGTAAAACAAGTGTATTATACTATTAAGATTAATGCATACGGTAAAAAGGCTTAAAACTAACGAATGATTAGCAATCATTGGTGTGTTTTAATTCCCTTTATGCATTAACTAATCGAACAAGATGATGGGTGTCTTTTTCATTATTTGCTCCAATATGTCTGAAGACAACTGCTTGTATTTAACAATATATGCTAATCCTATTTTTCTGTTTGATACCTAAAGAATGCGAAACATATTCAATTGCACTACGTTCGATGGTTTAAAACAATTAACAATTAATTAATGAACCAAATTGAATTGTCGACAAATAAAGGTTTTCCATATTTACCAATTTCAAGAACCCTTTATATTTTGGCATAGACTTTCTAATTTCCTGGACACGGATTGTATGAAGGCACGCCGCATAACTTTAGCTCATCCCTACTAAGTTTCTTTGTGCGTCCGGTGGGACGACCCATTGAGATAATAATTCTCTAGTTAAACAGGTTTGAAGCGCGACATTATCAAAAAACAGTTTGAGCATAATAAATAAACTATCGGGTTTACTGCGACTTCTCATTGGTCGCATACACGCGCCTGCCCCGCGTGCTCTTATTGGTCAAAGCGCCACGCGACCAGCTTGAGAAGGGGGGCTCCCCGGCGCGTGCCGCTTTTAAAACCGACGAGTCGCCCATAGACATCAGTAAAGAAACCCTCTTCACCACTGCGCGAGAGCAACAGGTGTAAGAAGAGAAATCCTCCGCGGCGAATTTCCTTCATATATTCTTAGCCACAAATTTTCCTCAACAAATGGATGGAATGAACGTGGACGGCGTAAGCAAGGACACGAGGGAGGTGAATCAACTGGATGTCCAGCATCCGAGCTTGGGGCGGGGGGAACACTGCGAGTACCCACCAGCTTTGGCACTCATGGCCAGCAGTGACCCACGCGCCTGGCTGGCTCCCGTGCAGGCTGGCACCTGCGCGGCACACTCCGAATACCTGCTGCACTCGCCCGGCTCGAGCGCGGAAGGCGTGTCCTCAGGCTCGAGCCACAGCTCAAACTTCAGGAAGAGCAGCAAGAGTCCTGTCAAAGTGCGCGAGCTGTGCCGGTTAAAGGGGGTCGTGGGAGCAGATGAGGGGAGACAGCGGGCCCCGTCCAGTAAATCAACCAACGGTGTGCAGAAACAGAGGCGAGTTGCTGCCAATGCTCGGGAGAGGCGAAGGATGCACGGACTGAACCACGCTTTCGACGCGCTGCGCAGTGTCATCCCCGCCTTCGACAATGACAAGAAGCTCTCCAAATATGACACTCTACAGATGGCTCAGATCTACATCAACGCCCTGTCCGACTTGCTCCAGGGCCCCGGTGCTAAGGCTGACCCGCCAAAGTGCGAATTGATCTCTGCCAATGTTTTCGAAGAGGACCACTCACCCCGAGGATCGCCGGACGTCTGTCGGCGAGGCGCGGGAGCAGGTTTCCCCGTTCAGCTGTCGGGTATACCTTATCAGTTTGAGGACGAGGCGTTCGCCTCTTTCATGGAGCAGGAGATTCAGTCTCCCTCTGGAGCAAGCAAATCCGGTTCGGACGGCAATAAAGACTCGCCCAGGTCGAACCGAAGCGACGGAGAGTTTTCCCCGCACTCGCACTTCAGTGACTCGGACGAAACGCACTTGGAGTTGCAGAGCGAGGACGAGCTCTCTGAACTGAAACTGCCCAACCACCGCGCTTTTTAGAGACACTAACCTACACTCTCCATCATTCGTGTCAATCGTATATTTTATCTTTGCCCAATATGTCCATTGTAATGGGTAGCTTTATTTATCCATTTGATTGGTTTCAGAACTTTGTTTTTTGTTGTCGTGTCCGACAACTGTACGCCAATAGAATTATAAATGCCTTTTCATGACATTGACCAGACCCCTATGCCATGTGAACTGCCACGAGCAGCAGTGCCATGGGCTCAAATGTCATGCTTAAAACTGTCTTCCGTGAAATATGTTGACAGTGTTTATTCATACGTGATTGTCATAAGCCTATTTCATATAGCATAGATACGATTGATGGTTTTGATTTTGAACCCTGTAAGATTTTGCGACTTCTAAAGTTTACATGCACTTTATAACGGGCCATGGGCTTGAGAAACATTTTGTTTTGTCATGGAACAAAAATTGTTGTGTTTTTGTAGAAGTAATGCCAATTTGATGATTATATTTAATATAGCCATTAGATTTTGTACATTCGTTTATTTTTAATATCGGTTTCATTGCAAAGACTTGTTTAATTGTTTTCGACCTCTGCAAGGAGACTGCCTGGAGTAAGCTATTTATTTCCGTTTGCCTTGTCTTATTTTGTGTTAAATTGCAAACGAGCAGTTTTTCTACTCGTATATGATGTTTTATTGTAGAAATAAAAATGAAAACTTAACACGAGTTTGCCTCACTTTTTGTGCGGAGTTTATCACATTTATGAGACCTTGGTTGCTGCTTTTACACGTGATTTATTTATATTTTCCAAAATTACATTTTCAAGTTTTTACTTCCCAATATACTTATTTAACACATTTTATAATACTTGTATTAATTAAATTATTTAATCAGTTCAATTATTCACAGAAAATTAGGTTAAAATCTGAATAAGCAAAAAATGTGGTAGACAATTATTGTTACATGAGATCTGTGACTTGATCGAAACTTTATTTACAATTTTACTGGATTTATATAAAAATCAAAAAAAATCTATAAGATAAAAAGGACACTTTTGCATCATTATCCTCAACATCACTCGTGTACTTTATGAATTGTTTTAATTGAAAGATAATCTTAACACCGTTTTAATAATTGAATTATAATTCATGTATTAATAGTACAATTATTAATTCCCATTTATTAACTTAATTTATTAGTTTCTTTTATAAACGACCAAGTAAGCGTTATTAAGTGAATAATTACGAGCTGTAAAAACATAACATTTATTTGTTTTTCAGTTTGTGTGTTTTGTTGCTTGTTCTCATTTTACTTTTTGTGTTGCCTCGAAAATCGAATATAAATGTAGCTTTTAGGGTAACGGATGTGATGTTAACTTGTGAAGGTATAAAGGAAAAGTAAAACGACTGGTAATAATTTGAAATGTTCGAAAACACATTTAAACACATTGTTTGTTCATGTAAGGTAGTTAGTTAGTAAGTTCTCATCCCATGCTGCGTTATTTTCATCCGCTATTTTCCATGCCAACTGTCAGCTTCTCTACCCTGGAGCCATAACAAACATCAAAATATTGATTTGGACTATGAATGGGGTTGAATGAAGTAACATTTGTTTGAGTAACATTTTTTTGTGGCAGAAAGTGCTTACTGTAATTGTTTTAATTGAGGCGCTTTTTAATTTGTAAAAATACTTGGTCGACCCGTGGCAAGCGGTGTTGGGTGTCCTTCTGGAAGCACGCGTAGTCAGCTGGTGAGCGCAGAGAGTGAAATCCCGCAGGACCTGACTTTAGAGACTATACCCTCGCGCTGTAAGTCTGCCACACACACGCTCACGCGCCTGCCAGCACGCACCAACATACTCACGCGCACTTACACATATTTAGGATAAGAAACCCAATAATCGGCTTTTGTTGTTGTTTCATAAAAAATAGGTAAAGAAGAACTGTAACTCTATCCCAACAAGTCTCAAGTCTCTCAATTACTAGAATAAAACAGGTAGGCTATTCAACAGTCAGGGTTTTTTTTCAAGTTAGACATTTTGGGACATGCATATTACGCATTTTTTCTAAAGTTTGAACACAATATTAATATTCCATCATTTTTATGCACCCAAGATAACTTCTCAATGGTTAACAGACAGACTTAGACAGGTGTAATCTCCCCACACTGTTTTTTCTTCCCAAGACTTCACTGGAATAGCTCAGGAATTATTTATGAAAGCTCGCTGTGTAGCCTTTTTCTGTCTCCACCTCTAGTTTTAACCAATCGTTTGAGCCCTATATCTGAGATCTCTCTGCCGATTAACATCGAGAATAATAGGCAATATCATGCACACACTCACTTTGCTAAATTATTTACCACCTTATCCATAAAAGCTTTATCTCCCAGTGAACTGCGAGACCATCTGTCCTGTATACACGCGACCCCCAAACGACAACGCGCTCAAGTTTCGCGACCACGGGAATGTAATGGGGAATTCAGGCATCTAACAAACTGTAAATCATTTTAAAAGTTTATAATCTCGGTTTTTTTCTTTTTATGATTTATAGGCATAAAAGGCTCAACTGCATTTCAAGATTTTCTTTAGAAAATTCCTTATTAGGTTTAGCAATATTTTATTAATGTGTTTGCAAAATATTGTTTCCACTCGCTGTGATATAAGTAAATTGACGATCTAAAAATCTAAAAGACTGAGATATGATAGTTTTCAATCGAACTTATTTTATGACAACAATTAAAATGGTTATTTTTAAATGCAGAAACTGAAAGAAAATAATAGAGAAAAATGATTGACATAACGATTATAGTGTTGTCATAGATTTTGTTTATTGTTTTCTTCTAATATGGCCTACAGATAAGACATCTGTTGGTTAAAAAATAAAAAATTACCACAATGTAACTGTCATGTCATGCGACCCCCCTGCCTTTATGGAGGGGTCCGAGATCAACCGGTGGCATTAACGGTTTTCGGCGTATTCCTGATAACAGCTGGGAGACTGCATGAGTTGAGGTTACACACCTCATTAAATATTGAGATAGAGCGTTGAGGAAAAACATAAACAAATACCCCCACCCGCTCTTACGCAATGCGCAGGAGCGCACAAACTTAAGAGGCTCGTGCGTGTTGGTGATATCATGTTGCCTTTCAACTTCATTCTGACAGATTTACAGTGGCCATCAGTGTGTTTTAAAACGATTAAGAAGAAACACTTTAGAATCCAACGTGCATACATGTGCACATATGCATGCAAATTTGCACTTTTTGACCAAAATGTACGAACGCATCTTACTCTACTTTTGCACTGTAATGCTTTAACTGATGAAATTATTGTAAAAGCAAAAACGTACACCTCTCCTCCTCAAGATTATTGTTTTACGGGTGGGGGGATGGTGTTGAATTGTTTCCTTTGACAATTTTTCAAAATGATTGACATTTCATGTAGAAGCTTGTACTTCAACAAAATCCAGTGCAAGGTTCCCCTATTTTTGGATATCATGTGATGTCACTGCACTAAAGCTTAAAAACGGAATATAACAATGCAAAACTTTGAGCAGAACACTAATTATTCTTAGTTGAAAAGTTAGGTCCCTAAACTTCATCGGAGATAAGGAGAGTGGGAGGGCCAAGGAAAGGGCTCGGACTCTCTGGGGACATCAGAACAAAAGCTAAAACTGGGCCGTAGTCTCCATCTGCTTCGAGACTGTATCAACAAGCATAGAGCACGAGTGAAAAAGAGAGCGAGGGCATGTGGGGGTGAGGTGTATGAAGCGTTCAATAAAGGAACAAAATATATATATTTTTTAAGAAATGTAGAAAACGTAGCATTTTGGCCTGAATAAAATTCATAATGTCTGCTTGTGCAGATAGAGAGTATTTCTCCATAATGCCATGGTACCTGTTATTCATCCAGTCAAAAGAAACATTTGAATGTCAGCTTAAGTGGATGCCATAAAATATTAATCAGGTAATGCATTAGAGGCCTTTGTTGACAGATATACATACACCTGTGCTTGCAGCACAACTACACAGTTTTGAAAAAAAAACTTTGTGGCCTTTTTTGAAAGATTGTTATCTAAGCAAGGAAAGAAAATAATAGAAAACGTCACATGAGCCTCTGAATAAGAGGTATGAATAATGCATAGGCTTCCTGTGAACACTAGTCTGCAGTCTCTGACGATGCATATCAATGTAGCCTAACTCGGATCGTCAGCATTATTCTTGTGAAATCATAGATAATGTTATCCGTGAACGATCTAGACTTGCAAAAGACCACTTTTGATTTAATACTTCTGTTAAAATGAAGTTTGGGAAAGTGTATGTATGTATGATAATGCAACAGATTTCATATGTATTACCCATAAAGTTAAACATATGCACACAGATAATGACAATGAAGTGGTCAAATCTAGTGTTTTTTAGGGAGAATGTTATTTTTGTGCAGATTATCAAGATCATAAGTCATTTGTCAGCGTCCCTGGTCCTCCTCAACTTGTGTCTTTCAGCACTTGGTATAAAGAAGCTGAAAGAACAGTGGTGAATCGTCACATCTTTGTTCCTCCCGTGGCTGCTCTTT
Source organism: Triplophysa tibetana (assembly GCA_008369825.1). Lineage (NCBI taxonomy): Eukaryota > Metazoa > Chordata > Actinopteri > Cypriniformes > Nemacheilidae > Triplophysa > Triplophysa tibetana. The sequence continues at coordinate 11,361,581 of CM017904.1, read as the reverse complement.
TGTGTCTGCGAAATGTTCAAAGTGAACATAGCTACACCAACATGAGGCTTCTTGAGTAACCGATCCATTCAGAGACGCACAATGCGGAGGCCAATTATATTGCCGTTCAATGGCCTTTGAGCATCGGTTACATTCATTGTGAGGATATGGATGTGTGTGCATATGTATAGGAAACACCTAAACTGTAGGGGCATTTATTATTTTTCGTCAACTTCCTCTCGTCTTGAATTACGGCCAGCGTGCTGCTCCCTTTCCGAAGAGCGAGAGATGTGGTTGTGAATGGTAGAGGTCAAACATTTGGCTCTCGTAGTGCTGGAGGCTCTTTTCCAGTCACACCTCAGAACATGAAGGCGATTCTTTCTTCAAAACCAGAGGTAAATGGTTTGACTTGTATGGATAACAAGTGCAGACACAGGTTGATCCGATTTGTGGTCTAAATCCGAAGAACTGCCCACCCCCAGACATTCACATCAAGTCCCTCAGTGTTTGTTGCTGGTTCTCTGAACATCTTAAAAGTACAGTTCACCCAAAATGAAATGATGTCATCACTCACCATCAAGTTGTTTCCGTCTTCATTTATTTTTTCTGAACACAGAGACAGATCATTGGAAAAATGTTAGCAGAAGAAAGAACAGAAGAAAACATTTTTGTTTCGTTTTGTCTGTTGAACACAAAATAAGATATTTTGAAGAATTTAGGAAAGGAAACAGTTCTGGGGCACCTTTGACTGCCATTTTAATTTTTGTCCCAGAAGTCCCAGACATGTCTGTTGCTAACATTTTTCCAAATATTTTTTTTATGTTCAGAGAACAAAGACATTAATACAGGTTTAGAACAACTTAGGTAACTTGTGACAGAATCTTCATTTTTGCGTGGAGTCTCCCTTTAAGACTATAGGACATAACGAACAACGATAATGTCACTTGTGACATGTGTGGGGATTTTTGTGCGCCAAACAGGCAAATATCTCTTATTATCTAAATATAAACCTATTTTATATCTCCTCTAGTAGCCGGTGTTAGTTTCAGTTTCATGTCTTTTATTGTTTCTGGTGCACACAGAGATCCAAATCACTGCACTAATGAATCATAATAATATAATATAATTCCTATATTGACATTTTTCCTGTTTCACCCACCTGGACCTCTCTCGCCCTTCTCCTCCTTATCAATGCCTTGAACTCATTTAACTCTAGCAGTCTAGGTGTGCGCCGGCTGTCCCACCCACTCACCTGTAAAGGCCACGCATCTATTAAGGGACTCTTGCCCCCATTGTACAGTGGCTGAACAGATAATGTTTCAGCTGTGAGCCATGCTCTGGGGAGGGATACTGTATATTGTCAGGAGTTTTCTTGTGTTTAATTCCATTCTCCTTTCATGGCCGGTGAAAGCCTCCCCTGGTCCAGTTCCCCTGAGACCCTCACTCTCAGGTATCCTGTGGGTGGAGCAGAGGGGAGTGGGGCAAGCAGGGGGAGACAAGGATATCGCTTTCAGCTGTACGCAGAGACAACTGTGCCCCCCGCCCACCTTTTCTCCCTCCCACTCCCAATTAGGGATACATGTCCGACCCCTTTTTCTTTTTTTCTGTCCATTTCCATTCATCTATTCAGCATTGGGAGAAGAGCTGTGACAGTGGAGAGTTGTGGAAAGCAACTTTGGAAAACGAACGGCTTAATGCAGCGCAGAGAGAAGTAAAGGAATGGTTCGTGATGGAGCTTTGAGGTTTAGTGTCATTTGACTGGAAGGTGGTCCTTGACCATCATTTTATCAAATAGATTAGACAGATAGAGAGAGAAACAGACAGATAGATGTTGACTGAGTCATGCCTACTTAGTTGACAATCATTGTGTTAAATGTTTTTTTTTTAGAGGGAAATGAGAAAGATGAATCGACACACACAAGGCTAGATGAGGTCACCGTCAAGAGAACATGAACATCTGAACTAAAACTACTGACCTCACTGTATACACACGGTTATAATATAGAATATATGTTTCCTGTATTCATCGAAAGGCATAAGAACTCTTTCTATGAGAGTGTCAAGTATTTGTGAGCATCCCTGCAATATGAGTCTGAGACATGGAAATGGAGGGGAGGGAGTTGGTGCCTGGAGGGTATTCTTAGTGTATGTGAGGACTTTCTAAGTAGTGTGTATCCAACACTTACAAAACAATTTCCTTCTCACATTAATAGACTAGATTCACTAAGGACACAAAAGGAGCCAAGTAATTATTTAACCAGCCACCAGGCTTCATAGTAAGTAATACCCCACACCCCCCAAAACATGACTTGGCAAAATCTGTAAATCTATGTTGTACTTTTAGCCTATAGGGTAGCATATAAAAATGTTGTCACATAAATGGCAATGCTGTCCAGTTTTCCATGTAATAATAAAGATATAATCTATTTATCTGTCTTTCTGTCTGACTATTGATCTAAATCAACCTATAAGAAAAATGTAAAATCCGGGGCGAATCTTTACATCTCATGTATTTCTCCTAGACATCAGTGAGATTAAATGGAAGGCAAAAAGAAACATTGGCTTAAGTCTCCTTTGTCTCAGATATTTCCTCAGAGAAAAAGAGCCATCTCACAAATGTGTCTTTAAGAGTTTCAGAAGAAATCTCATCAATATAACAAACTAAGATCCGATTTGCCAAGTCTGCATTCAAAAATCATCATTATGGAAGATGAACTCAAACATTTTTCATCAACTTCCCAAGTTGTTTCTGTCTCAATTGTTTCAGTTTTTATCTTATGAGCTATGAAAGAGCAAAGTCAATAAAAAAATCATCTGGGAATCCATCAATAATATTGTTGTAGATTACATATATGTCATATTTACAGTGTATTTTAATCCTTGTGTCGTGTTCATATTTTTCTGCCAGTGCTGGTGGGTCTAGTGGACCCGCTGCAGTTTGGGATTTTTGATTCAACACAATTAAACACTTTGTTAAAATAATTAAAAGATGTTTACCTCATCCCAATCACAAGAAATCTATACAGCATATTATCATGATTCTGCCATCCTGTCTTAGCTTTTCTAGTCCTGTGGCAGGATCTTGACAGTCCCACATCGTCTATGTGGAAGCGCATGGGCATAGCGGGTTTGGTATGCGCCCTGGTATTTTCTGTCAAGTTTAACCATAGTGCCTGTTCATGTCTATGCGTCCAGTCCCGTCCAGTCGAGGCGAGTTGAGTCGAGTCCAGTTTGTTATCCTGTCAAGTGTTTATATCCGAGACTAGTTTTTTGTATTCTGGTTTTTCCCCTCATGGGTTCTGCTTTGTGTGTGTAGTTATTCATATTCTCAAAGTCTTTTTGTTTAACCCTTAACTGTCTGCGCATGGGTTCGTTTTTTTGCAGGAATGTCAGGGACAGAAACACAAAAACTCACACTTACACACTCTCTCTCACACATAAACACAACTAAAAGGAGGCACAATAAGGGTACACAGAACATACAGCTTCCGCAATTTTATAAGCCCTGGGTCCAGTAGCCCCGAACGTCGAGTGTGTAATATGAATGCGAAGGGGGGGTACAGTGTGCAGCCATTAAAAATTTGTCCTGATAAATGCTCTTCACAGAAAATAAGCCAAAGCCAATAAGTTTGCATTTGAAAAAAAGGATTCATGGTCTCATTTTCTTTAGATAAAAATTGAAAACGGGTCCCATAGAACGGAACACCATAGAGGGGCAAATGCAATATCACTCGAGTAGGAGTGTGATAGTGCTCTTATATAAGCTCGGCCTGCAGCCTTGTTCCTCTGGCCTAGTCACAGCCGAGGATATAAGAACACTATCACAAGACTACGAGAGTGATATTGCATTTATACAAATCAGAATCTGTGGTGATACTGGTGCAATATCTCAGGGCTCTGAGCCAATCAGATTCGAGAACCAGAGTGAAATTTTGTGTAAACAAATAAATATGTATATATAGATATAGATAGATTTCCGCCACCTTATTTGCAATGTCATTTAATGTATCAATGGCATATTATTTATTTGGTGTAAAGACCACTTTAAAAGATGCAAACAGCTCTGATTCAGAAGAACTATCTGTTAAAGCTTATTTAAGCACTACACAAATGTTTGAACACAAAGTACAACCAACAGAAAATGTAAAACAGATTTTTAGAATCCGATATTTATGATTTTTATAATTAAGATGTAAGATTGAATTATATACAATATGTAAGATGTTAACAAGACATCAGTGTTTACATCTCGCAAAGTGGTCTATATCTAAAGGCATCATAATATTGTGTTGTTTTTCAGAATTCTTTTCATAGATCAAGTTGATGGGACAGTTGGTATAGCATCATGTAGATCTAGAGTAATTTGTGCAGGTAAACATGGGAAAATTTCTCAGTGTTTCCCACACTTGAGCTCATCTCCCCCTCAGCAGGTTAACTCTCGTTTTCACATCATCAGACTCATACCACATCCCTTCGCTATTCTCCCGAGGGGTCCTTTCTCCCTCTGCGGATCAGTGCTGGCTCACTGCACCTGTCAATCAGTCTCTTACAAACCTCTTTTGCTCTTTTCATTCTTCCTGCATGAGATATGTGACACTCTGAAGATGTTCCTGGGAATGTCTTCATTTTTTATCACTATGCATTGAATGGCAAACTTAAAAAATAATTTGAATTGCTATTTAACTTTTAAAGGCCCCATTCCCTGCTATCCAATTTTTCATGCTTTAGTAAGTGTGAAATGTTGCTGTTAGAGCATAAACAATACCTGCAAAATGATAAAGCTCAAAGTTCAGTGCCAAGCGAGATATTGTCTTTAACAGAATTTGCTTGGCGAGGCCTTAGAGAAGAGGAAGAGCCGCTGGAATAGTGTTTGGTTATCAGAGATTTTATACATTTGACTGAGCTACGCGCTAAACTACTTTCACTTTCATCACAGTCCTACTGCTGGTCATAAGAATTCAGCTACACACATTCTAAGATAACCAATGGTCAAATATGCTTATAAGCTTCCATGACTTATAATGTCGGCTGTGAAAGCTGTTCTGTGTAACACACTGATAGTGTGTGTGTGCTCATACCTCTAAAAAACTTATGTAACGTCCTTTGAAGTCCTGTTTGCAAATGTATGGTCACGATTGTTTTATAATCCAACTCGGGTACAATATAAAAGGTTAAAAACTAATGCTTCTGTTATTAGCGTTAATTAATATAACCTGTTTGACGGCATTCGGTCCAGTGTCATTTCCCTTGCCAGAGTAGGAAAAAATTTACTATATCTAAAAAAGATTGACGTTTGTACATGCTCTAGCAGACCTCCATCACACTTCTATTGATCCGCATGTTTTTAACTGATGAAGTGAAGTTGACGTCATTGCTACTGTTTGTTGCTAACAGCCAAAGTTTATGAATACACGTGCACTGAGTTGGGCACCGACCAATCACAATAGCCTGAGAAGTGGAAGCTCGCTGATATGGTTCACACACACACTCTAAGCTTTCCCAATCAGATTGTTTCGGAAGGAGGGACTAGAAATTCAGTCGTTATGTAAGAAGAGGGACAGCGGTGAACGAAAGACTTGAAATATGTGAAACATAAAATAATTTTTTTCAGGTTTTTGCTTCTTTGCTGAAGGAGATAACATATTTACGAAACATGCTCTGTAGAGCAGTTTGTCCGTTTAGGGCTAGTGTAGAACAGAGAATTCCATGTAAGAGGACTCGCATTGTATTTTGATAGAAATAGCTCCTTCTACGGTTATAAAAACATATCACTTCATTATGTAAGGTCTTTATACACCTCTGAAGACATGTATAATATATAACATTTCTGTCAATACTCATAAATATTACACACAGCAACTTTAAATAGTCATTACAAGTTATTTTAACTTAAATAATTCACATTTTGGCTATATCAATAAGTTGCTGTAACTTATAAAAATGAATTAAATCATTTGATGAAATCAAAATGAAGGAATGTAAAAATATGTCGTCATGTTTAAAAACACGTTTAAAATCTAAACAAGGTGTTTTTATTTTAACTTTATCTCAGTAACTGCTTTGTTGTCAAATAATTTCACATGAATGAATCGCAGGTCTCTACATGTATACACCAGCATCAGTAACTGAGGAACTTTGCCTTACGTGATGTTGCATCTACAGTGTTAAGGATGGTGTTAAACATGAAGGGACTCGACTTCAATTCCTGTTGGTTTAAACCACCATAAGTTATGTAACTCGGACAATTATAGATGTTCATTACAGAGGTGATGAAGACTGCATCAAAACCCCTTCAAAGCTGTCTTTTCTCTTGATGTACAGACAATCAGTCTAGCCCAACCCCACCTCCCCCAATCTACAAGTGTGTACTTTGGGGAAGAGCATGAGATGTGAAGGCTCTGCCCTGCCAGGGAGACAGGGGCGAAAACAAAATGGCAAGGCTAACAAAAGGCCCTGTATCCAGGCCGGGTTGAGCCATTGTCCCTCGCAGAGCCTGCCATCGAACGTGAGACGAGTGGGTCCCCCCTCCGCTGCAGGAACCTAATAGGAAATCAAAGTTTTTAGGGAGAATGGGCCGGGCTCAGAGTTACCCTCCCTTGGGTCTTGCTGAAAGAAGAGTGCAGAAAGAGTTCTGGCAGGACCAGGGAAGGTTAATGCAGTGGATAGTCTTTCTGTTTCTTGGTTCTACGACCCACACTAAAGTAACTCTGTCTGTCTGTCTATCTGTCTGTTTGTCTGTCTGTCTGTCTGTTTGTCTGTCTGTCTGTGTGTCTGCCTGGAAAGATCATCTTAGAAACCCTCCACTGTCATGATCTCTTTTGGATCACCATAGGAAATTTGTGAATTCTGCACACATTAAGGGTCAGAGGTCTGAAGCAACCTTGATTGTGACATGAGAAACAACAAGCAAGCCAGTCTTTAAATCGGATGAAGGTGTTAAGATGCTCCTAAGATCAGATGGAGGTGTTAAGCGGTGCAGCCATGTTAAGCCGCCTAAGCTCTTCATAAGCCCCGGAGGCAGAAACAAGGGAATGAAGATCACCTGGGGGAAGCTTTTCGCTGTGACACAGCCCAGCACAGATCTCTGGCCCCCCGGGTCTGTTTCTGGGTTACCCGCTAGAGAACAAGAGCTTTTTGCGGTTCAGATTCTTGGAAGGTGTTGGATGTCTGCAGTGTCACAACTAACAAAACCATTTGAAAACAAAGTGGCTCACTGAATGCGGAGCTGCAATGTGATCCTCATGCCTTTGTGCCACAGAAGAAAATGTCCCCTCAGAAGCAAGAGGAGACACAGCATTTAATTCCTCTGATTTTCTCCTTTTGAGCGTATTCTTCAAAGGTGAACATGTTAACTATGAAAGAGCCGTGTTACTTCTCGGGTAGAGGCAGGCAAATCTTTGCCTGTTTTTTAAGATGAAAAGATGATAGATGGGCTCTGCTGCATTCTTATGTTACATCATACAACAGCACATCCTCAAACTAAAAAAACTAGATACGACTAAATGTTATATGTTTTGATATTTGTATTTACATTGCTTTAAGACATCCCTGCAGAAAAAAAAGAACAAAATACCATTTTTTCCATTAGATTTTTCTATTACATTTTAAAAAAAAAAATTGTTGTGAGTTTTGTGCATTACTCCAATAGGATTAATTTGCCAGATAACACCCCACCAATAGAATCCATCACATACCAGTAGACAAAATAATAGTTTCCATTAAAAACAATTCAATTCCCATTACAACCATTACATTTTCATTTGTGTTTTGGGCCGGCCTCTGTTGTTTTTCAGCATGGATTTATATATTTTATAAGAACATATAAACACATTAATGCTAACCGTCAATTATATAAATAAAATAAAATGTTAAAAAAGGTTTAGCTTTAGGGAATTTTTAATCATCAAAGATTCCTAAATGTGCTGCTGCATCCGTCCTTCTGGATATTAACTATAAAATAACCTATATATTATGGTTACACTATAATAACTGGTATGTTATGGTACAATTGTTTTATGTCATTATTACTGCAAGGACTTTCATTGTGATATCACAATATTACATTCCATTGATATCAGCATGCTTAAAAAGATACATTCTTCTCCGTTTTGTTTAAACTCTGTAACTAGTGATAGTAAAGATAACTACTGTTATTTCAGAGAAACGTAAGCAACTATTATAATCACAATAAGCAGTGTTATAGAATTCCGCAGCACAAGTCTAGTTACCATAGTTTTGCTGGTTTAGATGTAGTAAAAACTAAATGTTATATGTTGGTTTTAGTATTTGCAAACTGACAATGGTCTCACGAAAATAAACATAGCCTAACATTTTTGGTAAAGCTATGGTAATACAATCTGTCTGCCAATAAACATGAAAGCTATCATTTTACTATAGTAACACCATGGTTAACTTTCCTAAGGGCAGACTCATAAAAATTGATAACATAAAAAGTCAGCCTTAATATATTTTGCTGCATGCCATCAATTTAAACAACTATTCCTAACATTAGAGAAAGAGAGATAAACCCGTTCAAATTGAAAAAGTTTCAATTTTCAATCACCCTTGACCAGAAAAAATGGTAACACCTTCATGTCTGTCTTTCCAGTTAGGTTTGGGAGTGCTGCCACAGCCCATTCTCCGTTCCCAGTTGTCATCATTCCCCTGTCAATCAGCTAGTTAATTACTGCCTTTACCCACAGTGTGAAACCTCTGTCAGAACCTCTGACCCTTTGGGTAGCAGCCCCGTCCCCATCTTAAGACCCATGGACAGTGAGATGCTGCTGTCCAAGAAGATGAACCCACTTATCACCTGACAGGCCACACTGTCCTTCATCTCTACTCTAACCGAGCTCTTAAGTCCACCTTCATATGAGAATGAGAATATCTTATACAAGCACATAGGCATGTCAGCAAGGTCAAGAGATAAATGTATTTGTTCATGTCTGTGTGTGAAACTCCTTTCGGCGTTGACAGTGACGAATGAAGATAAAGAGGAGCAGAACTCCTGGGACTTAAAGCTAATCCAGCATTCTAACAATGGGCTTTCCTGGCGGGAGGTCTTTGACTCGCTGTGACTGAGGCAGGAGGCGGAAAATAACACACTGACATGTTTCATTAAGCTTGTTAATGCCGTCTCTACCCATGTCTCTCCTTCCAGATCCCACAGGCTACACGCCAGACTTTCATGTACCGGAATGTCGCTGAAGGAAGATTTGATCAATCACTGTTTACGTAATATTGAGACGGTCGGGTGAATGGCATGGGAGAATGAATTGAAGGCATGAATCAAAAATGAAAATTCATCATCAGTCGTGAGAACAAGGGAGCAAATTTTTGATAGGAGTGATGATGCTTCTTTTAATCTAAACGTGAATCGAGACTGAGGCCTCTCAGTTTTACTAATAAGACTAACAACAAAAAATCATGTATTAATTATTTACAGAGTTATTTTTATAATTTCCTACTTTAATTGCTTTATGATTGTCGTTCGAAAGCATATCCTGGTTTCCCGGACAGGAATTTGACTAGTCCTAGACTAAAATATATATAAGAGCTGTCCAAACTGAAAACAACTTGCACTGACATACATCAAAATACATCAGTGCCTCTTTGCCATTTTTTTGTAAAACTACTTAAATTGTCTAATTAAAGTGAGGCCTAGTCCTGGTTTACGATAATCCCTGTCCGGGAAACCACCCTTATGTATATTTTTATGATTTAATTAGTATATTGATCTTAAAATTTGGTTATATCATACAAGGTATGTTCTTTTTTTTTAACAGAAGAGGTTACTTACAATAAAAAGCACAGTGATGTGTACCTCAAAGTACTTTTCTTCCCTCCTGGAAAATACGTTTGCCTTATATTTTATTAAAGAAAAAAACTTGCGAAATGCAGTTTTCACACTGAAAACATGAGAGACGAATTCTGCTTCTCCTTTTAAAATTATTGTACAACACAGCCACTCAAGAAATAACATTTCACACAGTCAATATCACATATTGAAGCTTTTTCACATTCGTAAACAGTTATTACCAGCTTGTCTTTTCTTCGCCACAGTTCAGATTAACCAGAGACGTGTCCACCATAAAAGAATCTAAAAAGAAAACACACTCTGCACGATTCCTTTGAGAAAAATAATGTAATTTGCAGTGATCAATACCAACCTGTATCTGTGTGGAAGGCGAGAAAAAAACAGCCAGATAAATAAATAAAGTGTAATACGAGAATGAAAATTAAAATGCCATCGCTCCGTGGCAAGATGAAAGGGAGAGGGTAAAAGAAAGGCTTTGGAAGCAGATTGGGTTAGGTTGCCCGAAATCACATCACTAAAGACTTGCCCTCTCTCCACAAATTCGATCGCGAGCAATAACCGGCGATTAAGAGCGCACTCCGTGGGTATAAAGAGAAAATTCAAAAGTCCACTGTGACTATGGGGACTTGGCAGGATTGGATTAAGGGCCAGAGTAGGGAAGTGACCACAGGGGAGGCATACTGATCGGAGAGGAGGTGAGAGAGAGACATAAAGCAACTAAACCTACTGAAGACATTGAGCAAGCTTTATGAAGAACGTTATGAAATGAAAACATACGCTTATCACTTTCAATGCATTATAGGTATGTTGTTTTGAGAAAAATGGAGGTGTGGCAAAAAAAACTCGGCTAGGTAACATTTCTTTGCTTGTTTCTTATCTGTCTATGCTATTTTGATGTTCCGTTTACTTTCCTTTTTTTAAATTGCAAAAATGGTGACAGTCCGTTTGAAGTTAAACATATTTTGTTATAATTTAGAAGAATGTTAGCAACTGTTTGTTTGCCTAAATTCTTCAAAATATCTTCTTTTGTGCTTAAAAGACAAAAAATACTCAATAGATATCTCAGTTGGTAACATTAATCCAAATATCTTTCTCTGTATTCATCAGAACAAATACATTTATATAGGTTTGGAACAACTTAAGGGCGAGTAAATGATGACAGAATTTCCACTTTTGGGTGTACTACCCTTAAGCATGAACTATTATGAAGTGGTATCCGTAATAGTTTTCAATGCAATCTTACAAATATTTGTTACTTTTTGACAATATAGCTTATGAATTTCACGAATACATACATTTGAATGTTTAATTACGATTACACGCAAAAGTGATGGTTTTATGGGTTTTTGGTTTATGGGTGGGGTTAGGGGAGGGGCTTCAGTAATAGCTTTATCTATTAATTGAATATTTTGTAGGATTCACATTGTATGACTTTAAAATAATAAAATAATTATGAAATCATGAGAGATCAAGCTGTTGTTTTGGTTTGATCAATTTAAACCCAGTCAAAAAGTGCACATTGTTCAACAATACAATCAAATAAATGAAAACAAATGTGTGCATAACACATCAGATAATGTCAGCAAGTAACATCTATTGAACTTGAACTTTCCTGGTCTCTTAGACAAAAAAACTTTTTTATATCACTCACTGAGTTGAAATTATGTTTATAAACAATCATCATAAGTTTAGATCAAATTAAAGTATCAGAAATATATTTATTAGATCCTTTTCCAATAATTCCCAGATCTCAGGGACAAGAAAAACTACACACAATGCCTAAAAAGCCAAAATAACCTATGAACTCCGTGACCCAAAGTAACTACTCAAAATGCAGGAGTGAAAACCAGACCACTCCACCAAAACGAAGAAAAGATGATACAAGGTGTGATACCTCTCCTGTCCGACGTCTCCATCTCACAGTGAACTTTAATTCACTGAAGCCCCCTTCTCTGATTACTTTCTGACAAATTGTCTTATCAGTCCTGAGGCCGATTGGGCGAATGAAAACATGACCCTGGTCTGAATCTCACCGACATTCACGCAGACATCTCGGGTACAACCGATGTGTGAGATAAGCCGGATCAGTGCAGCCACTGGAGTGGCTAACAAGCGGCCATTAGACTTTCTTTTCATGTGTGCTGCTGGAAGGGGCCAGCGACCGGAGGGGAGGCGGGGGTGGAGGGCAAAGTAACCTTTTAGATCAGCATCATTGTGCGCTGTTAAGAGGCACAGCCTTTGTGCCTGAGAGGCAGGGGGAGCGGGAGGTGAGGTGGGGGGGCATGCTGGAGATAAGTGGCTCCTCCTTTCTGATTCACGCTCTGGTACTCCCACAGTAGGCTGATGGGGACACGGGAAGAGAGGCTGCCAGTGACACAGTGGAGGCTTTGTGGGGGTAGCCCAGACGGCCCCCGGTTTAGAAAAGGTGTGTGAGGCAGTGGGAAAGAAAGGTAGAGAAAGACAGGAAGGTATGGCGAGATAGAGAGCCGAGAAAATGAGAGTCACTCGGAATGGCCAGGAGGAAGATGGAGAGGAAGAGGGAAGGAATGTGAACTTCTAGGAGGCGGACCTGCTAATGGAGGATGACAAAACACCTTGAGATTGCTCACATTGACCAGATCACTAACAGAGAGGAAGGTATAGGGGGGCGGGGTTAAGGTTAGGTTACACAAGAGCTTGGCTGTCATGTCCATCACTTTTTTTTTACTCCGCTCCAGTGAGATAAAAGCAAAGTGGGTCTGGAGTACTTCCTTTCCCAGGTTTGTGGGAAAGACAGAATATCACACCTCAAAACAACAGAGACATCACAGAGCTATGACACACAGACACCCATAGGACCATTACAATTTTAGATATGATCTAAACTTATTAGGATAATTATTTTGAGTGCCTTTTCGAAGTTATTGAATGTTGAAATTGAACCAGTTTACATTCTTTTTGTATGCTACTGGTCTTATTGTGAACAGTTCATGTCATAGTGTCAGCTGTTCTGAAGAAAAATATTTTGTACTGTTTTCCTTTAATGATCAAAAAGTACTATCTTGTTAAAAAAGCAACTGTTAATTGTCTGCTGACATTACTTAGGCCATTCAAGCTATTGGAAAATGTTGACCAATGGCCAAAAAGCTTATTTTCAAATCTTTAAATCCTGACCTACTCGTTTTTTCTTTGTTGAAGAAATTTTGTTTCACTTTTGTCACATTATGTTGGAGAGACAATCTTGCAGCCATCGCACTGACATATCACACCAAGAAAACATATTTCCACATATATTAACTAACTTGGTATACATTTGAAAGTTAATTTGAAAATATATAGAATAATGAATTGTTAATATATTACAATATATTGAATAATTGGCACTTAATATATTTAAAATATAAGCACTGTGGTTAAAATACATGAAAATGTGTTTTCTAATATATTGCATTATTTTTTCCAGTATATTCCCGTATATCTATGTTTCGGAAGGGTACAACCTAAACCTAAGATCCGTTCCCCGTTCTGATTTTGTCTCTCTCATTTACTCTCATCCAATAAAGGTAAACATTTCCAAAATATAACTTTAAAACCCAAATGTGTCAAATTATGGAAGTAAAATGAGTCATTTTTTTACTAATTTACTAAACAAATGCACTCTAAAAATGGCTGGGTTATTTTTTAACCCATACCGCTGGGTTGAGTCCGTTGGGTTGTTTTATTGGGTTATTTTTCCACATGTTAAACACTTTTTGGGTAGTTTTAGTTTTCAAGGTGTTGGGTTAAACCCGCTGGGTTAATGTGCTGGGTTGATTCTGCTCACCGCTGGGTTATTTGAAGAGTCACGCGCGCTTACCGCCCTGAGGACGTTGAGTGTACTTCGCAACTTTCATTTTTATAAAAAGAACAAAGGGGCAAAGTCACTGGCTGGAGCAATTTAAAGCTAAGTTTTTTACGTTTTAAGTGAATATTTATTGAAATAAGCATAATTTGTAACGTTTTACAAGGCAACAGTGTCTTAACTAACATTGTGATGTAATTTAGACGACCAGCAACTGTTACCTCAGATCACCATTACATAAATTGACCTCGCATAGTCCTGTGAAGATGCGCGAAAATGCGAATTAATACAATTTTAGTGAACCACATCACATGTAAGCTAAGTTTATGAACTTTAGTCAGAATTTAACAGAATTTGAGTCAAACCGGCGAGTGCCCCGCGAGCGCGCTCAAGCATTCCCGGTTCAGGAACGCCTCTCTCGGTGTCCACTCTGGATATTAAGCGGCCTGTCAATAATGAGTTGATTTGCTGCACGTGTGGTTTCTTAGTGTATTAAGTGGTGTAATTCATAATGTATTATATATAATTTATATGTCTTTAGTTATTTTTATTAATTGACATTTGTTGATACATATTGTGGAGTACGTTTATTCGTCATTTATAATGTTATTTATAATGCCTGTTAATGTTTGATATGAATTTTTTTTATTTTGTTTTCTTTTAATTATGCTAATCTAAAAATACTGCTGTTACTGGGTGTAAAAGTTTACATTTTTATCAACAATTATTTTTACAGTCAAATAAAAATTTATTTTTAAAAAATAAATGTCAATTGTCTTGATTGACAATGAAGTACAGAATAAATTAAGAACAACCCAGCAAGAATAACCCAGAATTAAACACATGAATAGTTAAAATGACTACATTTTGGGTTTTTTCAATAACCCAGGATGCTGGGTTATCATGTGTAACCCAGTGTGCTGGGTTACTTTAACCCAGCATGTGTTCTGTCCAATATTTACCCAGCGCTGGGTTGCCAATTGGGTTGTTTTTAACCCAGCCATTTTTAGAGTGTGCTTTATTAAAATAATAAAAACTATAATGGTGCTCTTGGTCCAGTAGTTAGACTCTAGATGCCCTTTGTGCCTATTAAACTCAAAACCGCTTAGGAATTGTAGTTCAGACTGGTCTGCTCGAGAGAAGTCCACTAGCAAAATGGATGAACAAAGAGACTTAAGCCTAAAGGCCCTAAGAATCATGGCGACTGGTCCAGAGCCTGATGATGGTGATGGCCCCCTGAGACCTTGCAGAGGCCACGCTGGGAAGGGTCATGTCAGACATCGACTCCCATGGTGGGGCCCTTCTATCTTACTCCTCCTCCACTGTGACTGTCACCACCTCCCCACTGGGACAGTCCCAGCTCAGACTGACCCCACCAGTCCAAACCAGCGGGGTGTGTTCCCTGCTTCACAGTCCCGGTCGAGCCATCACAAGCCTCTCTAGTGGGAAATAACGAGAGCGATAGGTCTTGTGCTTTCAATGTATTCATTATCTGTTCGAAGGCTTTTGGTGCAGTGGCATTTTTTATATTTATGGGTAATAACTAAGGTTATAAACATGGCTGTCTGGTGTGCTTGATTCGGATTGGTCAGCAAAGACATTCATCGGTCAACTTTTTTTTAATATAATGACAGTATATAAAATGTTTTTCACTGTTGTCCATGGCAACCATCTCCTACTGTGTTATATTTTCAATACTCTTGAATCACACTTTTTATCCAAGTTATTGAATAAGTCAAATGAATATTTTATTAACATATAAAAAATATATTTGATATTATGAATTGATATTTTAGAGGTGTTAGGTAAACCATTATTGCAGATCTATATATAGACAGTTTCAGTGACATCAACTTGATCAGTTGATCAGACCCAAACTTAACTTCCAGTAGACCTCCACAATAAAATCAATAACTGTTCAGTAGTTTTAATTTAATTCAAAATATACAAGTAAAATATCAAATCGAATATTAATATGAATTGATTTGAAATTAAATTGAATAAAAAATTGTATAACAAAAAATATTATATTATAACCAAACACCCCTGGACCAGCGTGTGCGTCCAATGAAACAGTCTATATCCATTTAAAAGGTTTGTATTAAAATTTAAGCATTTTACAATCTTAATGTATTCATATCCTCACTGGCTATCACAAATGTGTGTCCACTATTAATAAAGGCTTTATCTTTGACAAATGCTAAATGCTCTTTCATTTGTAAGTCACTTTGGATAAAAGTGTCTGCTGATTGAATATATGTATATACATATGTTAATATGAGTGTATGCAGATGTGCATGACGGATGGCACCTGGGATTAATTGTATCAATCATAATAGCAATCATATAGGCATTAGGATATTGATTCAAATCAAGTGTGTCTCTCACCTCTCATTCCTTGGGAATTCCCACAGTATATAAGAAGTGGAGGCACACAAAGACAAGACACAGCAAGGAGGTGCACATTCTCTTCCCACACTGCGTGTACCCTGGAGATGGTCAGATCCCCCTCACTAACCTCACGTCACCCCCTCCTCCGTTTCCCTCCACTTCCATCTTCCTCATTGTAGGCTGATTTAATTAAAAAATACCCAGCAGCACCACCCTGGACCTCGCCCGCCAGGGTGGGACCTCTAGCTGTGGCGCAGGGAGACGCAGTCATTTACCGCTTGCAGACAAACACACACACGTTCACAGCCAAAGTGTTCCAATAGAAGAAAATTAATTCCTGAAAACATGATGAATTGACATGAAGTAGACTGCCACTTTATCACAATTCACTTTCTACACGTGTTGCGGTGTTGTAATCCAGCATTTAGCATTAAGGGAGACCACGTATACATAGTAATGGTATGAGCTATTTAAAATCATTATTTGACTAAATAAGTTAAGAAAGCATGTCTTTTGTTAATTGTTTGTATTTTGATCTTGAAAAACCAAGACACTTGATTAGGTTTGCCTATATACTCATGAAACAATATTTCTAATTTGATCAAAGCATTGCAAAGCAATAATCACCATAATATTTTGTTAAACATTTTCCATTGTGATGGCCCCATGTGTATTTTATCTTCCCATATTGTGAACTATGCAACTCAATGAAATCAATCAGTGTAATTCATCAGCATTTTCTGGAACCTCCGGCCTTGTTTGACAGTTCTCAGATAATGTCTAATGAATGTGAAATGAGACAATGGCAATTAATTTTGTGATGATCTTGCCATTTGGAAAGGGCGGGTATTTTGTTTTTTAGGGGGTGGGAAGGAGCCAAATCGCAGACATGTTGCCACGGTGATAAGGTACTCCCTGCCGCCGTCGGGTCTCGGACAAGCGGGGAGCCATGGCGACGGGACAGTGACAGACAAAGTGACAAGTCCACCAGGATGGCGGGTCAACCTTGAGCTGGAAGTCCACAGGAATCTTGTGCACTTCAAGTAGGCGAATGATACAATAGATGAGAAGCATTTACGGATCATATAATATAACATATAGTTTCATAGAGCTGTTGAGATCTGCTGGCAGACCGTATTGCCTACATCCATAGGCTGCACAATACACAATATTATCATCCATCATGTTTCGTAACAGTTTGATAGTTGAATGATCAAGAAAAAATACATTTACATCGTTGATCTAGCATATTCAAGTTCATATATACGCTAAACACAGCGATTGAGTTTATGCCTATAGTGGGACTGCAATAAAACTGGGGTCCATGATTGAGTTCCCTGCTGTTTAGGGTCAGAAGTCTGATCATACTCAATGTCAGCGTGCTCATTGTGTACATGGCACTAGTGTAAGTTATAGGAATCTCCATAGTGACAAGAAGAGAGAGACAGAGTGGCGACATAGAATATACACAATTCAAGGCCGCATACTGTGTACATGTACTTTTGACATTGATTCTACAGTAGTATGTGGATGATTGCCAAAATGACTATAATTAGTGTTTAACTCTTTAACAACAACTATTTAACAAGATAAATAATAATCCTCTCTGTTGGTGTACTGCAAATCCCTTTTAAAAGGCATCTTTCTTAATGTGCAATGTATGTCACCTATAACGGTTCAGATCACTTCAGCAAACTGAATTTTTGGATGTTTTGTATGTTACTTAATAAGCACTGTTAACTAAACCTACTACAAAAAATGTAAAATATGGAAATGTTTGCATAATGATATTGGATCTTGTGATTCTATGTAATATGATCTCAGCTTTAGTAACATTAGCTACATTAGATTAGAATCAGTAATATGTGTCATATTGAAGAGGTGGTGAAAATAAATTAGCCTTATTTAAATATACATTTTCTAATTAAAAAATGTTTACAGTGGTAAGGAAATGACAGGAGGATGATACTTACAGGCCCAATATGCATAAAGCACACAAAGTAAGCTTCACAAAAGGCTTTCTGATTCTGCCAAGGTGTGCTTGGGAAGAGGGGTGTTGATGGGTCCTTTGAGGACCTGTTGCCAGTCTCAGAAACTCGTTGTCGCCCCCTTAAGGACAAGCGCAACTGGCAACTGCAGCTTTGTAATTAAAGCGTGTCACCTAGTGGATAGATGAAGGAACATTCATTTAAAATTAACAACATATTTTAGTAGTTTTCAAGGCACGTTATTTTATAACATGTTTTTAGAATCCATAAAATCTTGGCTGTTTATGCTATCAGAAAAAAGTGAATTTTTAGTATTGATATTGAATTGAACCTTTATTCTGTAAAACAAAGTGTCTCTACTTTTCGCGATGTTTAAAACAAATATGCATTTTTTTAGAAAACAAATATAATATTTAAAGCCATGATTAGCATAAAACCAAAAAAGTCACCAGTGTTTCGATCGGAGTGTGACGTGTTGAAAAACGGAAGTGACGTGGGCCACCCGGTGGCGGGAACGTCTCGTTGGTGCCTGTATTGTATTCATTACTTAGACCACTGGCATTCAAAAAGCGAGACGAATTTACAGCTTAGATTATATAAATAATAAATAATTGTGTCAGCAAGGAATTTTTGTGTTACGTGTAAGTTATTAGTCGTTACGCTATAAAGCTGTCTTGAAGCTTTTATTGTCAGACACAAGCAAGTGGGCGAGAATTACCGGCGGATATCAGCCAGCCCGCGCGCGACGACACCGGTGTTGTACCAAAATCCGACTCGCCGTGAGACATGAGCTTATTCAATCTCGAACGGTTCCGTTTCCAACGAGATAAATCGACTGACAGTGGCAGTAAGTCGTCGGACGGATCCAGCTCTGATAAAGAGAATAACCAGGGTGAGCAAAAATACCGTATTACAGGCCGGTGCTTTGTTTAATGTCAAAATAACGTGAGCTTTCTATTAAGTGCTTAAGGGCATCGTGTGGTAACGTTACAGTTGTTGTAAAACCATAGTAACTACTGATAAACCGTATTTACCACGAATTAACCATTATATTTGTAATAAAAATATAC
Organism: Triplophysa tibetana; assembly: GCA_008369825.1. Taxonomy (NCBI): domain Eukaryota; kingdom Metazoa; phylum Chordata; class Actinopteri; order Cypriniformes; family Nemacheilidae; genus Triplophysa; species Triplophysa tibetana. Next base: position 11,342,516 of record CM017904.1, on the reverse strand, counting down.
TAATACAAATATAGTAAAGCCACCTTATTACTAACGTTACGACGTAACCGTAAAATCACGGGTAATTTTCCTAAGACTATGCTAGTGTGTTAGGGTGGATATACATTTTGTTTCGAGTCTTGACACGACTTCTTACTGTTCTCTGCCAACCGTTATCCGTGCAATATATACAATTTTCTATGCCCCTAGCACAGCAAAAGAAGGTAACGCTAGAAGGCCGATACGTTACAGTCAGGTTACAGAGACAGGCACTTGAGGATGTTTCTTCTGAGGACAAAGTTGTAAGGATGAGCAAGTAAGTCAAATAAAACTGTAATGGTATTCCCTCACATAGCTGCTTGTCCACCACATGGGCTGGGCTTTACATTAACCAACAATTACAACTTAACAGGGATTCTCTATCAAAGGACATGGAAGACAAAGTGTCACAACTAATGGAGATGTTCCCGCAGAAGAGCAAGAAAGATCTGGTGGAGGTAATCGTTTCTGTTTTGGTGTAAAACATTTACTTAATCGAACAGGTGAATGTTCTGCATTGTTATTGCGTTAACAACGCAAGGTTGTGGGTTCGAACCAATTCATACATATTATCCCATACATATTATACACATACCTAAGTATAAATGTATAGAATAATGCAATGTAAGTCGCTTTGGATAAAAGCGTCTCCCAAATGCATAAATGTAAATGTAATGTATAGGCCTCTGTTATTTATTTTGTTTGTTATGACAGGTGGTTGAGAGTACCAGCACACTGGAGGGAGCTGTAGCACATTGTTTGTTACTGTATGGTGAAGAAGGTAACGCTGACGTCATTTTTTTTTATTTGTTTGAACATATACATATTGGGTCTGCTTATGTCGACCTGACATTTAACTTAATTTTTAGGGTGGTGATAAAAAAAAGCCATTTCATCAATAGCATTATTATGCTTCTCTCTGGAATATTTGATTCTTTCATTTTGTGCTTAAGTGCTTCATGTTGAGGACGCTTGAATCAATGTATTCCTTACATAACAAGTCGTGTGTCATATCTAAGTGTATTTGATTTATGCAGATTCAGGCAGACAGAAAGGCAAAACAAGGTTTAATGAAGATAATGATAACATTCAGCCAATGAAGAGGAGAAAAGTTGAGGTGAGAAATTATTTTGTTATGGAAAAACAACATAATTCAAGTACTCTTGATTAATAGATGAGGTTATCTCTCATTTAGCGCTCTGATTCTGAGGATGAGGAAGAATTTGAGCAAGAGGAGAACCGGGAACCAAGCAAGGAAAACCAGAAAGTTCTTATAAAGAAGCTCAAGAAGAAACTACCCGATTTAGAAAAGGAGGTAAATCAAAGATTTCATCATTGTTTTGATATTTTTATACAAGCGTTTTGAGTTTAATGGACTGGATCAATTCTTTGTTATCAGGTCTTGAAAGATGTCCTTAGAGAGCACGAATGGGACTATGAAAACGCCTTGGGATCATTGCTAATGTTTTCATCATCAGGTAATTGTTAAAAGGATGAAGGTCCTCAATCATTTCGGTGAATGGGAAATTTGATGTTTGGATTTTGAGTTGTTTGACTAAGTTTGTGCTTTTTATTGCTTGCATAATGCAGATTCCAGTTCACCAGAGGCCTCGAAAAAACAAAAGGCCAAATCATCTGGCTCCAAGGAACAAAACAGCGAGAGCTCACAGAGGCCAGACAGCTCATCTAGTATCGCAAAATGGCTGACATCTGCACCGTCACCTGTGCAACACGTCTCCAACTCATCCACTCCCAAAACACAAAAACCATCTAGCAGCAAGAACACAGTTAAGGGCACATCTGTAAAACATGAGAGGAAGGAAGATTTACTATTAGATAACATCAGTGGATCTGACGGTGAGGAGGAGGACCTGGACGGCGAGATTGACAGCATTTCGGATGAGCTAGACTCGGATGATGAGGACAGTATCGCTGTTCCTCTCCAAGACCAGATCATTCAATTCCTCCAAGAGGCTTCTCTAGATGAGCTTGCACTTATATCTGGCTGCTCGGTCAAAAAAGCTCAGAAGATAATTTCCCTGAGACCCTTTAACACTTGGAAGGATGTGGTATGTCTGTTGATTGGCACACTTGGTTTATGATGTTTTTCTATTGCTTAACTTGGTTTTGTTTTAACAGTTACATGTATCTGTTTCTCTTCTTTATAGAAAGAGCAGTTCTTCAAGGAAAATGGTCTGTCTATAGATCTGGTGCATGGCTGTAGAGTGGTGCTGAAGGAGAGGCAGGTGGTCAGAGACCTCATGGGCAGATGTGAGAAGATCGCACAGAAAATGACTAAAGATGTCACCCAGGTCATAGAAGCAGGCTTGGGCTTCATGAAGCAACCCAAAATCCTGAACAGCAGGTGAGCTTATGTTCACACATGTTCACAAATGTTACGTAATGTCTTTTAAAAATCGTTCCTAACTTTCATTCCTTCCTTTTTCTGTAGTTTTAAATTGCAGCCGTATCAGCTGATTGGCTTGAAGTGGCTGATTCTGCTCCACCAGCACAAGCTCAGTGGAATCCTAGCAGATGAAATGGTGAGGCACTGTTCATTTGACCGTGAACATTAGCATAAAATTCATGTAGGCTTCTGTGTAGAGGTCTTCAGGGAGGACACGTGCGGGTTCGGGTCTATATTTTATGTGTTCGGTCGGGTCCCAAATGTATTACTTCAGGTCCTGGGTCTGTTTAACATCGTGTGGTTTGTGTAATACCCGAGTCGATCGGAAGGAAAACACGCCCACGATCACAGTCAGTCAGCACTGTGTGTTTGTGTTTGGTAACATTAATGAACCGTCTTGTTATATCTAAACATTTTGGTCAGTCTCAGCTCAGAGAGAACAGAGATTATTGCAAACAAGTGCTGCTGATGTCAGCGGTTATGGGTGTCACTAAACGGGGAATCATTATTGTAGTTCAACAGGGCAAACAGCAGAAGTTCTTTTAACTTGACTCGAGAGAGAGAAAAACAATGCAAACGTTCAAAGTCATTGTCATTCGTCACCGTGAGAACAAGCAGACTTTTGAAGCTGGAATAATGAATGGTATTAAACATGTGCCCTCAATTGGTGAGAGGAATAACATAAATGAAGCAACAGAGTTTCACATCACAGTAAGGGAGACCGAAGGAACCTTGGGAATTTGTTTACGGACTGATATTACTGTGGAATATGTGTCGAGTCGGGTCCAGCTGGGTTCGGGTCCAGTTTTCAAATAATATTCAGCTTCGGGTAGTAAATTGATGATTTTTCTCGGTTCTGCACGGGTCTGGGTCCAACTTTAAAATTATTTGACAGGCCCTATCAGACCCCTGTAGCACATTCATTGGATTCATTGCACATTCACGGTTCGGGTCCACATTTTTGGACCTCTGAAGACCTGTACTTTTGTGTATGAATTCTGTGTAATAAGTCTTATAATTATCTGTTCGCAGGGGTTGGGTAAGACTATTCAGGCCATCTCTTTCCTGGCTCATCTGTATGAAAAAGGCATTAAGGGGCCTCACCTTATAACCGTGCCCTCATCCACACTGGGTAAAACATGTTTTCATTGAATGTTTATCGTGCGAATTCTGCACTGCTGCTTTAGACGATAAAGTAAATTCTCTATTTACAGATAACTGGGTTCGTGAATTGGGTAATTGGTGCCCCAGTCTGAAAGTTCTTGTATACTATGGTAAGTTAAATCAAGATCCTGTGCCAGAAGACTTTTATATATCTGCTTTCTGACGTAATCGTACGTAAATATTGTGGATACATGGACACATGCAATTAGCATTTTCCCAACCTAATACAAATATGTCAAATCAGTAAAACAGTTTCAGTTAAATAGTGGTTAAAGTTTTCAAAGTTTGCTACGTTTGTACAAAATTTGATAATCCATGTTGTCCTGGTTTTTTTGAGTGTTTCTAAAAAGCATTGTTTGCTTCTGTGGATGCAAGGACATTTTATTTGTAGTTAACGTGTTCAATGTCTGTAATCGTGTTTATTATGATATTGGTTTGTATAAAAAAAGTTGTTCTTTCTTTTACATTATACTTGCAGGTTCAGTTGAAGACCGCAAATATTTGCGTCAAGAAATACTAAGCAACCTGATTGATTTCAACATCATAGTGTCCACGTATGTATACAATATACTTCACTTTATTGGGATGCAGTCCTCCCGTTTGTTATTGATCAGTTCAAAAACAAAGTAAATGAAAGCCTGTAGCATAAGCATTTACTTGTCTGTCTTGTATTAGGTACAACATCACAATTGGAAATGATTATGACCGCAGTCTCTTCCGCAAGATGAAGCTGAAGTATGCCATATTTGATGAGGGCCACATGCTTAAAAATATGAACTCGCTGCGCTACCGCCACCTCATGGCCATCAATGTCAGTACAAGCAGTCTGTTGTGTGGTTAAAACAAGATATTCACATTTTAGATTCCCTCTTTTTTTAGCTGATATCAAATTATATCTTGGTTATACATTTTGATTTGTGTCTGCAGGCTGAGCACAGATTATTGTTAACTGGAACACCTTTACAAAACAACCTGCTTGAGCTCATGTCTCTGCTAAACTTCATCATGCCTTCCATGTTCTCCAGCAGCACCTCACAGATCTCCAAGATGTTCTCCACGGTACAGACATAAACCAACATATTGTTGCTCGCATGCCCATAATGCATAAATATGATGAAACCTGAACCTGTTTTAAGTATCCTGAGAGAATGTTCATTTATTTGCTTCACTTGATGGCTTGTTTCAGAGGCCGGCAGAAGAGGAGAGCAGTTTTCATAAGAATAGAATCGCACAGGCTAAACTTATCATGAAGCCATTTATCCTGAGACGAGTCAAGCGGGATGTAACTGCCTCATTTTTCATATTCATATTTGTTACTTACTTAACCACTGCCACAAGCAAATGTCTCTAAATGTAAGAAAAGGGAAGTTTTTAACTGTTGTCTAAATGTGATTCTAGGTGTTGAAACAGCTTCCACCAAAAGTGGAAAAGATTGAAATGTGTCCCATGAGTGAGGCCCAGCAGAAGCTGTACGAGAAGCTCTTTAAAAGGCTCAAAAAGGCTGCGGCTGAAGATAGTATGTGCTGTTCAGCTCCGCTAGCATGCTATATACACTTTGTAGTTACAAATAATTGTTTAGTAAACAGTTGTACAAGTTACTGTTTACATTAATGTAACCACATGCAGTTATACTCTCAAACACAATAACTGTTTTACATTATCATGTCTCGCAGCACTTTCTCACACTTCCTCTTTGTCTGTAGAGCGAGAGCTGTGTAATGTGATGATGCAGCTGAGAAAGATGGCCAATCATCCATTGTTACACCGCCAGTATTATACCATTGAAAAATTGGCTGCCATGAGCAAGGCCATGCTAAAGGTAAGGACTGAGCCAAGATCATGGGTTTGATTCCCAGCAACTGATAATCAGACTGATAAAAATGTGTATCATTGAGCTGACGTTGTTCATTCTTTTGTTAGGAACCAACACATTTTGATGCAGACCCTGCGCTGATCCAAGAGGACATGGAAATCATGTCTGACTTTGAGCTGCATAATTTATGCAAGCAGTACAGCTCCATCAGCAAATTTCAGCTGGACAAAGAGCTCATCTTAGACTCTGGAAAGTTTGCGCTGCTAACCAAGACACTTGCCAAGCTCAAAGAAAAGGTTGGTGTAGATGCATTTTAATCGTGTCACTTAATTTATAAAGTAAGACCTATTTTTGTTTGTTTTATAATGAGTAAAATCACTTTATTTCTCTCTAAGGGTGATAGGGTTGTGCTGTTCAGTCAGTTCACCATGGTGCTGGACATTGTGGAGATCCTGCTGAAACATCTTAAACATGAGTTTGTTCGGTTAGATGGCTCTACTCCCATGGCAGAGAGGTCAGCGCTACTTTCTTGAATATACATTTTTAACCAGACTGTCTTGTTTAATCAGATTTTCATAACCCAGATCAGTGTGGCTGTGTTTAGATTTTTGGAAACTTTGCTGATCATCCAGTGAGATTTGTTGATTAGTATATGTAAAAAAATCTGTTCAATACAACAAATGTAATCCTGGGAATCTAGGATTGGCCTTATCGACAACTACAACACGAACCCGGAGATCTTTGTGTTCCTTCTGTCGACACGTGCCGGAGGGCAGGGAATCAATCTCGCCTCTGCTAACTCTGTGATAATACACGACATTGACTGTAATCCGTTCAATGATAAGCAAGCAGAGGACCGCTGTCATCGCATGGGGCAGACCAGGTTTGTGTGAACATAAAACTAAATGGATATAGCCATGATTGAAAAAGGAACTTTGGGTTCTGACAGTGTTGTTATGTTGTAGAACGGTGCAGGTGATCAAGCTCATCAGCAAAGACTCGATTGAGGACTGCATGCTCCGTGTGGGACAAGAGAAATTGAAACTGGAGCAGGACATGACCACTGATGGAGGTGAGTGTCAATAAGATATTTACATGGTGTTTTCAGCTTCCCTTTTATTGAACTTTTCCTCTCCGTTCAGGTGAGGATGGTGCCATGACTGAACAAATGGCTGAGTTACTCAAAGTCTCACTGGGCCTCTAACTAACATGGATGTTAGTTGTATTTGTCTGCGCATTCACTCATCGAGTGGAAACAAAGTAACCAATCGACATGGAAGCTGCTAATGGGGTTTATATAAGGACTAGCACTTTTCCCAGGAGTGTCCGAATATTTCAGGTCAGTTTTCATCAGGTCATCCTTAAAAACTTTGGTGGCTGTACAAACGAAAAGTGATTGTATTGCTCAGGGAGGACATGAAATAATAACATTTGTATCACCTCTAATATGTGCCATCTGTAAATGTGTCATTTACCAGGCCAGATTATACACGCATAGGGCTGGTAGTTTTCTGCTGGATTAACCTTGAGCTGAAGACACTGCTGTAAACAAAAACACTTGTTTCTGTTTAGCTGGTTATACTTGTGCTGAAATTGTATGTCTTTGTACTATGTTTTTCTAAATAAAGGCAATGTCAATTTGATCAATTTGAACTTTATTGATTATTTAAGGGTAACAATTGTGACAGACATTTCAACAATATATGAAATAACAAAGACTTGTCTATATGATAAATGAGATTAATTCAGATTTATTTGATGATTGCTAGAAATTGACTGAGTTAAATAATGACATAAAGAAAGACAATTCAACTTGATTCTTAAGAAAATCTTGTAATTAAGCATTGCTGATCTTTTAAAAAGCATGACACCCATCACCACGATACAAATCACTTTATAATTTCATTTTGTTCCATTCCATGCACATATATTTGCAATTAAATGATTTGCATTCTGTTCTCTTTGAACAGCCAAAGCACTTACAGCAATGGCAATGTCTTCTCTCCCCCAGAATTCTAAGACAATTTAACCATTAAAGCCAATTGATAAATTTCACCAGTATTTGCCAGTTGCCATGTCTTAGTTCCTTCTACTCTCACCCAGGACCGATTGGTTTCTGTCATTACAGCCACAGTGTTTGTTGCAATCACGCTCACCACTGGTGGATTTGTAAAAGGTGGAAGACGAATGGGCTTTAACTTACCACCAGTGAACACACCGGACTGAACACAGTATAGTATTTGACAGCCATCACTAATAGAAGCAAGATGTTGACTGAATTGAGGTGGACAGCAAGATTTACCCTCTGCGAGAGGATTGCCAGACTCGCAGCTAAAAAATCCACCAAAAGGAACCGCAGATCTTGTTCCAATCTCGTAAGCATTGCTCAGACAAACAGTCAGGCCATGAGACAGAAGTTTTTGAGCAAAGAAACTTGCAGGACAGCTTTTAGATTTGGTAATAGGGTTGTGCAAAGAAGGCCCAAATAAACCTCCAAAAAGATATCCAGAGATTTGAGGGGCTCCCTGGTTTGTCGAACACCAGTATGTGGAAACTAATGCGCGATGTACATGGTAAATATCACCACATACTGGGTCACAACAAGTGGATAGCCATAAGAAACCACATGAATAACATTTGTTGCTGCACTCATTACGATAGAACCCATCTTCTACTGTCTCGGAGCGTAACAGGGTGGCATTGTACAGTTTAGGGCATGAAAGATCACCCGTTGCTGGATTCTTCTGTACCTTGTCATCACATATGACATTTCCATTTGATGTCAGTGGATTACATGTTTGGTAAACACCACCAAAGGTAAGATTGGTGACCGGCCCCTCACAAGATCCGTCATCCACATTTGCCTCAAAGTAAAAATTTTTGGAATCAGGATTTACACAACCTGGAATTGTATTGACTTCATAGTAACGCTCGGAAGCCTGATTCACTAATGAAACTAGTTTAGAAATTGTTGACTCTTGAAGGTCTGGGAATGTCATTGGGTTGAGAAAATGGTGCAGGGGCAAACCAGAGCGGTCAATAGCCACCAGATTATTGAGCGTGCTCTCCTGCCACTTTTGCAAAGTGATGCCTGGATAAAATAAAGCCCCTCCATGACTGTGAACTACAGAATATGTGATGTTACCCTTATAATTGCTGTTTTTAGCGATCTTGTCATTAAAATCTAATTTTACGTTGCCATAAAACCTAAAACCAGCTGATGCAGACACGGAAGACATGTCTGATCGACTATTAGAAATAAAAGACTTTTTTAAATAGTCCTCCTGAACCAAAGTGGCACCAGCATCAACACTTGTGATAACATGAGTACCATAATCAAGAATAAGTCTCTCTGAGAGATAAGTTGCATGACGTGTTTCATTGTTCTTGATAGCGTCTGCGATTTCCTCAACCTGGTGAACAAAGCGAGAGTCCAGAGTGAAATCAGGATACGCCCTTACTGTGTACAGATGATAACGTACCTGGTGAGAAAAAGAAAAGAGAACAATAAGTTGTACACTTGTCATTTTGTTTTTTTCTTGAAGGAATAGTTATAAAATGATGTTGTCATTTACTCACCCTCATGTCATTTCAGACCTAGACTTTTTTTGTCTACACAACACGAAATAAGATATTCTAAAGAATTCTGGAAAGCGAACCACAAGGGTATTCACACATAGCCAAGTCAATGGATACTAACGTTGTTTGGTTACTGACATTCTTCAAAATATCTTCTTTTGTGTTCGGCAGAGGAACGAAAATCATATGGGTTTGAAATGAGGAGAGTGGGTTGATACGCTTTAAACGGTCCTGTGCTTATTTGTGTTTGTGTGCTTATTTGTGACACGTCCCCCTCCATCAGAGGGTTGTCCCCCGAACCCCCACCCCAAATCAATTAAACTCGTATTCTCTATTGTCATAAATATATTTATGTTTGCCTAAACTAATTGTGTAAATAGAAGATAATACAAACGCGAAGATGCGTTTAAAGTTTAGAAACTGTTGAGTTCCCCCCCTGCCGCTCGCAGTAGTTTGGCCAACGGCCTGCTCTCCCCGTTCATCTCACCTGCGCTTTGCGCAACACTTTCGAGTCAGGTATGCGGCTCCGTTCATCCGTGGTTTTTGAACTCCAGTAACAAGACTATTTTATTCACTTTAAATGAAGTGATTCTCTTCAATGTAGTTGATGCTGATTCATTAATACATTGTTACTGACTGTTTGTTTAGGTAGATGAACATGAACAAAGTTTGTTGGCGGAGGCAGTGCGCTACAGGAGAAAATAACAGCCACTCATTAATGTCGATGTACTGTGACTTTGTCAGTCGATGTTGCAGTATAAATCAGGATAACAAGTATTTAAAAAGTGACTCATTGTTAACATATAGTGTCATGGGTAGTGTGTTTTTATATTTGTTTCCTGTCTTCACAACAGAGACAAAAATATATAAATGGAAAATAACTTTTTTGTTCACTTGTATTACGGTATGTGACAGTTCAGTTCAGTTATTATATGACTGTAAGTCTGCATGATAAACCTATGAACCTAATGCATATTGTCGCTTTGTGTCGTAGTTGGTACAATTTTGACTGTATTATTTGTGTCCCCTCCAAAAATTGCCCTTGAGAAATTTTATTTGTATTGTCCCCCCCCCCCAACATCTGTTAAATGAGATTTAAGCCCATGTTACATGTTTAAAAAAGCATATATATTTTGATACCTCCCAGCAAACATTGGTCCGACGGCAACGTCGTGTCCCTGGCCGAAAATAGTCGCGGTAGGACGGCATAAACCGGTAAAAATATGTGAGATATAAAATTTCCTAAAAATGCATTCAGATATATAACCGTACATGTCAACAGATCTCTGGGGTTGCATGTATAATTGTTACTTTGACTTTAGCTACGTGTAATTATAAAAATATTGAATGGGTTGAAAGGGCGTCTCTTGTGACGTCCTCTACACGTGCATTTTTAGTCCATCATGACCTTCTGTAAAATTCTTGAATTTTGAAATATGCAAAAGAAATTGTGCTTACCTTGAATAATATTGCAATCATTAATTTGAGCGCCCGATTAGTTTTAAAAATGTGGTGAATAGACGTCCACTGGCGTACTTTACACGTCACGCAACACCCATTGTAAAAAGCAGGAAATCTTTTTTTTAAATACACGATCATTTGTATTCATCTAAGTTAGTTAGATCACAAATTCTATTTGCTAGTTAAGCTAGTTAAATCCACTGTATTTTCTTATAAAAGAATCACAGGTTGCCAGAAAAGAAATGAACAAGTAAAAAGCGTACAATGTGGAAAATAAAAAAAGAAACACAAAAATGAACAAAAGCAATGAATTCTATTTGTCATCTCAAGAAAATGTTCAAAGAGAAAATGTTAAAAAATGCTGACGGTGGCTGACAACTTTTTTTGTAAAGGCTGGCGGGTAAAGAGTTAAGGTTGTCTGTGTTTTGTGTCACTGCCTGAAACTGTTACAATTTACATTAAGTTTAGCAATTTCATGCAACTACATGAACATGTGTAAATAGATCAGGGTCCCAAACCTTCTTCCTTTGGGACATCCGGCCTAATTGTTTTTTTAAACACAAAATGAGACTGCAAGTGTCACATTCAGTTTAGAAGTAGTCATGTGCCCGGGTGTGTTTACATATTAATGAACAGATTATTCTTTCAGAATTCCAAAGGAATATTTTCCATGCTTTTCGGTTTTGAAGATGAACTTCAGTGAATAGCTGGCATTCTGGAACATGGTAAGTCTACATCTTCCATTAAGAGATTAGATTGTGACAAAGAATGTATGTGTTTGTGCGCAAGACCAGATGATTCCTTCAAACTATCCAAACTGGCAGAGTGCATCGAGGACATAAAACATTGGATGACTAGTAATTTCCTTCTTTTAAACTCTAACAAAACGGAAATATTACTTATAGCACCAAAAACACGTAAACAGAATATCTCCGATTACAGCCTGCAAATTGAAGGCTGCACTGTTACTCCAACAAATACAGTTAAAGACCTAGGCGTTATATTAGACGGCAACCTGTCATTTAAAAATCTCAAATATCACAAAAACAGCCTTCTTCCACCTTAGAAATGTTTCCAAGTTACGAAATATTTTATGTTTTGCTGACGCAGAAAAGCTTATTCATGCATTTGTGACCTCACGACTTGTAATGCTCTACTTAGTGGTTGTCCTGCATCATCGATAAACAAACTACAGTTAGTTCAGAATGCAGCTGCCAGAGTTCTTACTAGGTCAAGAAAATACGATCACATAACCCCAGTTTTATCATCGCTTCACTGGCTACCCATTAAGTATCGTATTGATTTTACAATCCTTTTAATTACTTACAAAGCCTTAAACGGTTTAGCCCCTACTTACTTAACCGAGCTTTTATCACGTTACAACCCAACACGCTCTCTAAGATCTCAAAACTTAGGACTTTTGACAACACCTAGAATAACTAAATCCACCAAAGGGGGTTGAGCTTTCTCATATGTAGCACCTTAACTCTGGAAGGCTTTCTGATACTATTCGAGGGTCAGACACACTCTCCCAATTTAAATCTAGATTAAAGACACATCTTTTCAGCCAAGCTTTCACTTAATGCATAGTTAATGAACAGCAGCTACGCTAATTATTCTCTTTATTCTCTTTCCGCCCCTGCCTCGGATGCCCATCCCGAGGTAGGAAGAAGTTCCACCATGTCCAGACGACCGACCGATGCCGATCCCCAATTTGAGATAACGCCAGCTACAGCTGCAGACTGACTGAGCATCCCAGCTCCATCTAAGGCAATTCCACCACCAGCCAAGAAAATTATGACCATCGGACCATCCCAGCTCAGACCAATACACCCCCAACCAAGAGAAAAGACGGACTATTTGTCTTATTAATGCTGAAGTTACAATATTTGGTATTAAATGCTAAACTTAAATCACATGTCAGCAGTTTGAATGCAGCTATGACACGTCAGAGGGGATCTGGCCCTCCCGGTTGAGCCTGGTTTCTCCCGAGGTTTTTTTCTCCATTTATCAATCATTGGAGTTTGGGTTCCTCGCCACAGCAGGGGAAGTGTTGGCCTGCTCACAGGGAGACTGCAGTTATTTATTTATTTAGAAATTATATATTATTTATTAGAATGATCTTACTCTTTGTATAAATACAATGCACTGTGCTGTGTTTTACCTTTTCTGTTTTTCCTGTTTGCCCTGTAAAGCTGCTTTGAAACAATACACATTGTGAAAAGCGCTATATAAATAAACTTGAATTGAAGCTTGAAAAAAGTGTTTGTTTGTTTATCTCACTTTCTCTGTGTATATACATACATTTGGGTAGATCACAAAAGAACCATAGTGATGTCAACAAATCTGAAAACAAACTATTATTTTTCTGAGGTGAAGTAATCCTGAGTCATTTATTTCACAGAATCAGGTTAAATGCCTTAAAGGTGAAATTCATGGTCAACTTAAAAAGAAGCCATTCAAAGCTATACTATATAATTCAAGGTAATTTTGGCGTATGACATTGCAAAAATCTCGTGTACCTTGTCTATTTTTCATTTATGTAATTTTATTTTTTTCTATTTAGCGGACTTCTCCGTAAGAACATCAGGTTTTACAAGAAATGTTTCTTTCACAAAGTTTACAGGGTCTTTCTCAAGGGCACCACTAATCTAACATATATTCTTCATCACAATCTAGACTCTTAATAGAAGATGAAGACTTGCCATGATCAAGAATACCAGCTATTTGCTGAAGTTCATCTTTCAAAACGAACAGCATGGAATACAGTACTCATTAGGTGTTTTGGCTACCCTTAAATAAGTTTATTCTAGTGTCATTAGTAACTTTTATTGACATTCAGTTATTCTAGAGAAGAATACAATGTAATACATGTTAATTACAATCTTGTGCGTATTTTAAATTAGTTGTAGGATAATCAGACTTTTTCTAAGTAAATTCATATAATTTACCTCAAATTTAGCCTTTGATATTTTTTCTACTTTTTTAATATTCATATTCTCTTCTCTCACTTAGATGCTGTGAACAGGTGTAGCCCAAATAGATTCAGACTTTGATGCAGTAATGGCGGAACACCTCAAGCACATTGGGGGTGATGGATACTTGTTTTATGGCTGTTTTAACAGTAATACAAGAAATAATTTGGTAGTGCCATAGCTCTGACTTCCATGCATCAATGGTGGAACACACAAATCACACTCCCAGAAGAGCTGGTGGTCGGGGACCAAGAAAATTAGAGTAAACATTTTGAAAAAAATGGACTAAAGTAGTTTCATATTTGTTTCTATAATACTGTACTTTTGTCATTTTCATGTTTGATTAACGGTTGCTAAAAGTCAATGTTCAACTCCATTGCTATCGAGATTCTACTATTTTTATTTTCTTGTTTGAATAGTAGCTGTTTAACAAATGGAATAAGACAATTCAAAAATGTGATGTTCACTATAAATTTAAACACTTATTTTTGCGTAAGTCCACGAATAAAGTGTTATTGTTTGTGATATACAATTGATTGAAACGTTTTATGGACGTTCGGGTCAGAACGGACCGATTTTGGACCTTTATAGAACTTATATCAATTTGAGACACGTAAACCCTGAGACATAATTGCTTGCCTTGCACGATGTTATACAATGGGTGTGTGATTATACTAAACGCAGGCTTATATATATGCTTACATTAAGCAGCTACACATTTAATAATAAACGTCTGAAAGAGGACACATTTGGACGTCCAGGGACGAGCAGAAAAGACCTGGAAATACCGTTCAGATGACGTCAAAGACGTCGGTTCAACTTTCATTTTGGAACTATTTTTCAACCGTGACGGGAGGTGTCTGAATGACGTCTTTTCAGCAGTCATAAACGTCCAAATGTTTGTTGGGTGGTTTTGTCTACATCATGTAGACGGAATTGAGGTGTGGTTTGCTCGCGCGCGAGAGAGAGAGAGTCGCGCCTACTCCGTTCACTGCAATGGTAAAGTTTTCCACAGTAACGGCGGTTCGCGGATTCTCTCTCTCAACGAATCTGGCGGCAAGGTGGGCAAATCTTCTGATAAGGTGGGCAATACTCACCCTGGCCCCCCTGTGGAGCCGGTCCTGGTCTCAGCTGAGGTGTGTCGAAATACTCTTGACAGCTGGATCCGCGTACCGCCCGCGCGTATTATTTCCCGAACCCCAAATGACACATGATTAATTATTCCACCCTTTACATCAAATATTAGTGGTTTACCCGACTGGTGGTGGTTTTGAAACCATTCCGCCGAAAAATGCATCATGAGAGGAAAAAAACGTGTACTTTCAGCTCATGAAAAAGTAATCACACATGGACTGGACATGGATGAGTTTGTGACAGAATTCTCTAAAATTAGAGGAAGTTATAATGCTGGGAATATTATCGTAATATAAAAAGATGTTTACGTTTCCATAAAATCTAAAGTTACTAAGTTGTAAAATGTAAAATAAATATAAATGTAAAAATATATACATAAGAATTGAAAAATACAAATGTTATACAATATTAATAGAATTAAGAATAATTAAAAAAAACGAAATAGTTGTTTTGTAAATAGTGCGTTAATAGTTGGTTAATTAGTTTGGGGCTAAAAATATATAATGTATAAGGCCCCCCTCCTCCCACCGAAAGTCTCTTGGCCCACCTTTCATCTTATATCTGGAGCCGGGCCTGGTTCCACAATTTTCATTATTGGATGAACTGTGCCTTTGAAATTATCAGTGCTCAAAATGGTTTCCTCCACCTGATTCGCAAGAGTTAATTTATAATTCAATTTGATTATAGGATGTCAGCAAAGTCTTTGTATCTAATTAATAAATGTCAAAAAAATATGAATTTAAATAAAACTGAATATTACATGACATTGTATGCTGTTTTATTTTTTTAACTCCAATCCTGAACATCTGACAGCCACATATTCAACTGTATTAAATGTCGCGTGTCTATAATTAAGACATACACATTTCAAATTCATACTGTTTTGTCATCTTACTACATGATTTTGTGAGTTTAAGTTTATTTGACTTCAACCCAAATAAAGAAATAAACCTTAAATTTTAAACACAGATGGCTTTAGACAAAATAATTATACAAAAGAACATTCTGTATCACATGTGATTTGAATATTATTTGGACTTACTTGAACCCGAGAGGTTACAGAATTCTCTTTTACTTGGTGAGCTTTCATACGTTGGTTTTCTGTGGAGAATTTTCCATTGATCACAGAAAGAAATGATACTTCTGCATTTATAGAGCTTGAGGTGGAACTTTTCTGCTCCAGCCATGACATGATCATCTCAGAGTGAGCATCCACTTGACTCTCTTTCTGTGGAATGACAAAGACTTCATCTGGAATTAAATAAACCCCATCTTCTGTGGTCTGGCACAGGGAATAGCTCAAGTTCATTACTCGTCCCATGTCTATATTGCGCAGGTTATCCCATCCTCCACCTGGTAGAACCTCCAGTGCCGGTAAAACTGAACTTTTACGACACTCACGGAGTGACTTACTGCGACGGATGAGTAGATAAAAATCATGGATAAAACAGCACAGCATCAGTAGATACATTGCTCTGAACTCCATGACTGTCGAGTGTCTGGCTTTAAAATTACTTTCTCTTCAAAATTGGGAGCGTTATTTATTTTAATCCTCGGGTGAGTAGACGTCATTAAACCAGTTAGTCTAGCCAGTTTCTATTGTATGTTTTGTATATAAAAGTATTTTAAGAACATAAAAAAATACTTTCAATTTCATTTCACATAACAACTTCAACATAACGTCAGTGGATAGTACAATGGTTGTCTATGTTTGTGAAATTCTACACGTTATTTAGAGCAACTTAACTGAAGAGCCATGCCCTGGTAAATAGAAAATCTGTTTAAAGAGGAATTTAATCGCGGATTTTATGACGTGATAAATTATATCTAAAATAAGTAATTAATTAGAAAATAATTACAAAATTCTAAATGACACTTTTAACATATCTGTCAAACGACAGATGTACTATTTAAGGGAAAACAACAATGGCAAGCTGATATGTTTTTTATTCTTGACCACTTCAGGACAGATAAATAATTATTGTGGCCAAAAGAATACACGTTTTTTTGGAAATTTTGTGGTGGAACAAAGGTGTCCATAAAATTGGCTCTATACCCACAATGTTGTCAGCCAGATACAACTTCTGAATTATTGAGAATATTATCACATGCTCATTATGATCACATTATCAATTATGGTTATTGTCGATACCGGTATATTGTGATGCACCGTATATTTTTTATAATGTTTTTATTTTTGTTTTATATATGCAACTTAGAAGTCACCATAACAATGATCTAAACAGTTATTTCATAAAAAAAGGTTGGTGCAGTATGAAAAAAATATAACTCAAGAATGATATTACTATCACACCAGAACAAAATATATAAATAAATAATATAAATAAAGTTGCAGTAAATGTTGAAAAGTTTTTTTTGGAAATCTAAGTAGATGAGGGTCTGATCGATCATGAATGATTATTGGGTGAAGTTTTCATAAACCTGTTTATCCAGCCAATTTTGTGATAAAACTTTATGTGTAGCACAACATAAATGCAAGATCACTTATTATAATTTAAGGTAAGCTTATTATAATTTAAGGGAGATCAAATTGGTGATTTTTTTACAGTGGAAAGGTTTGTTTTGATGCATAAGAGACATGTGCAATAACCAGTCGTAAAATGTATGAAATGTATTTGTACTGCATATGTCATGTTATATTTAAAATTTAATGTCATAACCATAAAAATATATGCATGTCAACCCACTAAAATCATGAATATTTATGTTATATTTATATGGAGGAAAATCTGGTCGATTAATTAAAACAATTGCACTAGGGAATAATATAATGTATACATTAAAGCTACACAGCAATAATAATTGTTATAATCTTCAGAACCTTAAAGTTAATAAATGTAATGTCAATTGGCCTACATGCTAATAATCAAATATGGATCCTTACCACAGGCTAATAGTAGATATGTTTAGAAGGCAAGGAAAGTTTATTTATAAAGCACGTTTCATACACAATGGTAATTCAAAGTGCTTAACATATAAAAATAATCACAACAATAAAAACAAGGAATTTTAAAATGATTAGAATTTAGTTGATTGCAATTTTTTTGTGAAGTTTTCATGTGTATTGTTTTCTGTCTGTCCCTCTACCTCCTTACCTTGGCTGCACAATTAAGAAAATCTCCGTCTCCTTTTCACTAAAACCACTGTTCCTGCCACCAAAAGAGCAGTAATAGCAATTACACCAACAGCTGCAGCTGCCTTCTCTCCTCCAGACATCTGAGATGAGCTGCCAGACCTCGATGCTATTTGATTTATTTCCCCAGGCTTGGAGAGTTGCCATGTCTTAGTTCCTCCTACTCTCAACCAAGACCGATCGCCTTCTGTCATTACAGCCACAGTGTTTGTTGCATTCATGCTCAGCAGTGGTGGATTTTTAAAAGGTGGAAGGCGAACAGGCTTTAACTGACCACGAGTGAACACCCCGGACTGAACACAGTATAGTATTTGACAGCCATCACTAATAGAAGCAAGATGTTGACTGAATTGAGGTGGACAGCAAGATTCTTTTTCTCAAGAGGATTGCCAGACTCACAGCTAAAAAATCCACCAAAAGGAACCGCAGATCTTGTTCCAATCTTGTAATCATTGCTCAGACAAACCATCAGGCCATGAGACAAAAATCTCTGGGCAAAGAAATTTAGAGGACAGCTTTTAGATTTGGTTATTGGGTTTTGCTCAGAAGGTCCATACAGTCCTCCAAAAAGATATCCAGAGTTCTCAGGGGTTTTCTGTGTTGTTGAACACCAGTAGGTGTGAACATTTGCATGTTCAACATAGTAAATATCCTGACATATATCGTCACAACATGTAGACAGCCATAAGAACCCACATCTATAACAGTTCCTGTAGCACTGCTGGACGCTGTAACTTTTTTCTACCGTCTCAGATCGTAACAGAGTTGCAGCATATGATTCACCACAAGAATAATCATCCGTTACTGGATTTTTCTGATCCCAGATCATCACAGATGGCATGTCCATTACATACTTGGTAAATTCCACCAAAGGTAAGTTCAATGACTAAACCTTCACATGATGCATCATCCTTATTGGCTTGGAAATTGAAATGTTTGGAATCAGGATCTATACACCCTGGAATAGTGTTTATCTCATAGTAAAGTTCAGCAGCTAGTATAAATATGGTGTGATTAAGCCTGGTTTGTTCTTTCTTTGTTAATTAAGATAGGGTGAACATAAAAGCCAAACTTTTTGTGGCTGACAGTTTTGACTTACTTGAACCCGAACTGTAACAGAATTCTTTCCGAGTTGATGGGTTTTAATGCGCTGGTTTTCATTGGAGAATTTTCCATTCATCTCGGACATGTAGGAAACGTCTGCATTTATAGAGCTTGAGGTGGAACTTTTCTGCTCCAGCCACGACATGATGATTTCTGAATAGGTTTCCACTCCACTCTCTTTCTGTGGAATTACAAAGACTTCATCTGGAATGAGATAAGCACCATCTTCTGTGGTCTGGCACTGAGAATAGCTCAGATTCATCACCCGTCCCATGTCTAAATTGCGTAGGTTGTCCCATCCTCCACCTGGTAGAACCTCCAGTGCTGTTAAAGATGAGTTTACGCGGCACTTGCGAAGTCCATTACTGGGATGGATGAGAGGATGAAAATCATTGGGATTAGTAAACAAGCAGAAAATCACCAGACAAAAGGATCTGGACTTCATGGCTGAAAGGTGAAGGTGGGAAAATGCGTTTCTCTGACCTCAGTTATCCCTATTTATTTGTCAATTGTCGAGCCCTTACTTCCCTAACCTTGGTTAATATTTGTCACACTAGGTCGGTGAAAATTCCGGTAAAGTGGTTCATAACTTTAGCCTGCAAACATAGGCTACAGTATTTGCTTCAAATCACTTATCCTGGCTCTAGAATCCAACTGTACATCCATATGAATCACTAAATAAAATTAACCATATGAATTTCTAATAATAAGCGATATCTAATACAGTAAATATATTTTATATACAGTTAATAATTTATGTATCATGCCACTTTCACATGACATTACATTCTCACATCGTTGAGCATTTTAATGCATCAGGGTGCAATTAAGTAACTTAACTGAAGAAACACTAGAATGATTAACAGAAAAAGTAATAGAATAAATTCTTTAAGCATTTAATATTTATTGAAAATTAGTCATGCAACTGATTTCCACTGACACAAGATTTACTGAATAAAAACCAAAAACAGCTGACGAAAAAAGACTGTAAATAAATAACCTGGGACCTGTACAATTTAGGTATTTCAACAAATAATAATTATAGAAAATCAGATTCAGAATTGTTAATGTAATTAATAAAAAAAATCAGATTCAGCTTTTAAAAACTGAAGAGATGTAAAGTGGGACTGGACAATATCTCAAGATTTATTTTGAAATATGGAAAAAACACTTCATTACCTGAACATGTTATTGCGTGACAATTATGCTGACAAATAAAATTTAGAAGGGTTTCTATACAGCATTGTATAATTAAGGCCCGTAATATCGTGCCCTTAACTATCTGAAATACTTACTAAAGTGTCATTTAGAATACTGAAATATACTACAGTATAGATTAAACTACTGTATGTGATGGCAGAGTGTCATATTTTTGGTGAATATCTGCCACACTCCCAGTCTGGAGAGTATCGCAAGAGGCACTGTGGGCAAAATAAAGTATCCTTCTCCTCAATTTACAGATGTGTGAGTGTGTCATGATTCTGTCCCATCAGACCTGAAAATCATGATAAGGAGAAGCAAGATCTTGACAGAACCTCATATTTATGTGGAGAGAGGCATTTTGTGCTAGTTGCCATTCCACATGCTCTCTACAGGTATCGCCTCTGTTCCCACCCTTTTGTATTTGGTTGTTAATTTGTTTATGAACCGCACCCGTCCCCTCTTGATTTATCCCCCTATATATTGACCCTGTGTATCTTGTCTTGTGCTGGTTCATTGCTTCTGTGTGTTTGTGTCATGTGGGTGAGTTCCTGTCATGTCAGTAAGTCTAGTTTATTTTGTAGTTATGTTATGTGTTACTAGTGTAGTTCAGTTAGTTTAGTTAGTCTATGTTCCTGTTGCTGTTCATGTTTACTCCATGTTATATTTTACCCCCTCGTGGGTTTTTATTTTGTCTTTTATTAAAGTCTTGTTTTTCCCCCGTCTGCACGTGGGTCCTCTGTCTCTCACCTCAACTGAGAACCATGACAGAGTGAGTCCCACATTCAGGGCTGACCACACACTTCCCCATTATGTCATTATAAAATACATCACTGTCCCACACCTCAAATATGAGTTCATGACCAAATTCAATTGATCAAAAATTATAAAATTTATACATTTATTTATTTACAATAAATGTAAATTCCTGAACTACACCTTAAAATATGTGTTAATCTATATTAAAATGTCAGATATACTTCAGATGTAAAAAATCGAAATATAACATTTTTTATATATTCAGAGATACTGTAGCAGGCCGCTGCTGAGAAGAAAACATTTTTTTAACGTTCTCTTTTGGCTTATTGTAATGACGTTGTGGACAAAAGATGAACCCGAAAGCCGATATTCTAAGCTTTACATAGATGCCAAACTTGAGCGGGTAAGTCCCAAAGAGGAGGCAGCAGCAGTGTGTGAAGTTTGTGTTTCTGCCCATTAATGTTAAAGATTTTGATGCTACCACTCATGGAAATAAAGTTTGATATATTAACGGTAGGACATTTTTGAAACATCTTCATGGAACAAGATCTTTACTTATTATTCTAATGATTTTTGGCATTATTGAAAAATCAATAATTTTGTCCCATACAATGTATTTTTGTATCACCTTATAACCGTGCCCTCATCCACACTGGTTAAAACATGTTTTTGCTCAATATGTATCGTGTGAATTCAGCAGCGCTGCTTGAGATGATAAAGTTAATTCTCTCTTTGCAGATAACAGTGTTCGTGAATTAGTGCCCCAGTCTGAAAGTTCTTATAGTGAGTGAAATCAAGATGCTGTGCTGATGTAATTGCTTCATTTTTCATATTCATATTTCTTAATAACTTTCTTAACTACTACCACAAGAAAATGTCTCTAACTGTAAAAAAGCGACCGTTTTTAACTGTCTAAATCTGATTCTAGGTGTTGAAACAGCTTCCACCAAAAGTTAAAAATATAAAATTGTATATTAAAATGGTACCATTTCTCACAGCTCCTGTCTCATGCTTCCTCTTTGTCTGTAGAGCGAGAGCTCTCTAATGTGATGATGCAACTGAGAAAGATGGCCAATCATCCATTGTTACACCACCAGTAATATACCAGTGAAAAATTGGCTGCCATGAGCAAGGGCATGCTAAAGGTAAGGACTGAGCCAAGATCATGGGTTTGATTCCCAGCAACTGATAATCAGACTAATAAAAATGTGCATCATTGAGCTGACGTTGTTCTTCTTTTGTTAGGAACCAACACATTTTGATGCAGACCCTGCGCTGATCCAAGAGGACATGGAAATCATGTCTGACTTTGAGCTGCATAATTTATGCAAGCAGTACAGCTCCATCAGCAAATTTCAGCTGGACAAAGAGCTCATCTTAGACTCTGGAAAGTTTGCGCTGCTAACCAAGACACTTGCCAAGCTCAAAGAAAAGGTTGGTGTAGATGCGTTTTAATCGTGTCACTTAATTTATAAAGTAAGACCTATTTTTGTTTGTTTTATAATGAGTAAAATCACTTTATTTCTCTCTAAGGGTGATAGGGTTGTGCTGTTCAGTCAGTTCACCATGGTGCTGGACATTGTGGAGATCCTGCTGAAACATCTTAAACATGAGTTTGTTCGGTTAGATGGCTCTACTCCCATGGCAGAGAGGTTAGTGCTACTTTCTTGAATATAAACGTTTAACCAGACTGTCTTGTTTAATCAGATTTTGATAACCAAGATCAGTGTGGCTGTGTTTAGATTTTTTGAAACTTTGCTGTTCATCCAATGAGATTTGTTGATTGGTCTATGCCAAAAAATCTGTTCAAAGCAACAAATGTAATCCTGGGTATCTAGGATTGGCCTTATCGAATTATACAACACGAGCCTGGAGATCTTTGTGTTCCTCTTATCGACCCGTGCTGGAGGGCAGGGAATCAACCTCTCCTCTGCTAACTCTGTGATAATACACGACATTGACTGTAATCCGTTCAATGATAAGCAAGCAGAGGACCGCTGTCCTCGTATGGGGCAGATCAGGTTCGTGTGAACAAAACTAAATGGAGATTGCCATGATTTAAAAGGAACTTTGGATTCTGACAGTTTTGTTATGTTGCAGAACAGTGCAGGTTATCAAGCTCATTAGCAAGGACTCGATTGAGGACCGCATGCTGATGGAGGTGAGTGTCAACACGGGTACAGGGGACGGAAAATTAAACTGAAACACTGGCCAAGACTACGTTCACACTGCAAGCCTTAATGCCTAATGCTCAGATCTGACTTTTGTTCGACTGTTCACACTAAACTGTCTTTCAAAAATAAGCCAGGGTCAAGTCAGTGGTGTTTGACTTTATGCCGTGCTGAGTGGATATTTCTCGCAGCGCAATTTAAGAGCATTCCCGGAGCAGTCCGCTCTCGGGGTGTGCGCAAGTGGGTTTGCACATCCCAGCATGGAGTAGAACACAACTATCTTACCATTGTGTCAACACGCAGGCGAGTGGTGGATGCAAAGTAATTAAAGACATTAGAAACCATTCATTAATCTGTCTTATTGTATTGCACCGTATCAATGAAAAAAAATTAACATAATGGATTCTATAGTCGCATCGTAGTCACCAGATCTGAATATTATTGAGCCACTTTGGGGTGTTTTGGAGCAGCAGGTCAGGAAATGTTTTCCACCATCAGCATCACCTAGTGACCTAGCCACTGTGCAAGACTTGTATCTGTCATTCCTAAAACCAATTGATGCTGTATTGGCCGCAAAAGGATACCCTACAACATACTAATAAATTCTATTGGTCTAAAACAAGGTGTTTCAGTTTCATTGTCCTACCCCTGCATTTCTGCAGATGTACATGCTTTTGTCATTCTGAAATAAAGGTTCCCTTTTATTCTTTTTTTTTTGCTCTATAATTGTTTATCAATGTGTATGTTCTTTGTATTATGTTTTTCTAAATAAAATGTAAATTTAATGAAACAATTTGAAGTTTATTGATTATTTGAAGGTAACAATTATGACAGACATTTCAATCTCAACACAATTAGGAAGTAACAGATTAATATAACCAATTCTTACAAAGGTGACCAAATAGTTTAAAAGTTAATTGAATTTAGTCGTCAGAGAATTGAAGACATAATTCAACTTGAATCTAAAGAAATAAAACCTTGTAATTAAGCAATGTTAATTCTTGAAAAGAATAATTATACCCATCACCACAACAAATCACACGATGATTTCTTTTAGAGATCATTTGATTACATTACATGCACTAGCATTTACAAACAAATTAATTTGCATCCTTTTCTCTTTCTCTTTCAATTTGTCACGCACCATGAAGCACTTTTAACTTTCTTTTTACCCGAGGTCAAAATTGTTCACAAAAAAAAAATCCTGCCACTACAAAAGCAATTAAAGTAAGTATACCATTAACCACACCTGCCTTCTCTCCTCCAGACATCTGAGAAGATCTGTCAAACATTAATGCCATTTGATTTATTTCATCAGGCTTTGCCAGTTGCCATGACTTGTTTCCTCCAACTCTCACCCAGGACTGATCTCCTTCAGTCATTACTGACATTTTGTTTGCTCCAATCTTACTGATCAATGGTGGATTGGTAAAAGGGGGGAGGCGAACAGGTTTCAACTGTCCACTATTGAAAACAGCTGATTGGACGCAATATAATATCTGACAGCCATCACTGACAGCCGCTAAATGTTGACTGAACTGAGGAGGACAGCGAGATTGACCCTCTGCAAGAGGGTTGCTGGACTGACAGCTAAACAAACCACCGAAAGGAACGGAGAATCTAGTTCCTGTCTCATAATCATTGCTCAGACAAACCATCATGTCATTAGACAAAAATCTCTGGGTGAAGAAATTAGCAGGACAGCTTTTAGATTTGGTAAATGGGTTTTGTAAAGATGGTCCATAAAATCCTCCAAAAAGATACCCTGAGTATTTAGGAGTTTTCTGAGTTGTGGAACACCAGTAGGTGTGAATGTTTGCACGATGAACATAGTAAGTATCGCCACACATCTGTTCACAACAAGTTGACAGCCATAAGAAACCACATGAATGACATTTCTTGCTGCACTCATTACGAACATACCTACTTTCTTGTGTCTCTGAGCGTAATAGGGTGGCGGTGTATAGCTGAGGGCATGAAAAATCACCTGTGGATGGATTCTTCACATCCTTATCATTACAGATGAGACTTCCATTAACTGTCAAAGGTTTACATGTTTGGTAAACGCCACCGAAGCTAAGGTTAGTGACTGGCCCCTCACAAGATCCATCATCCACATTTGCCTCTAGGTTGAAATTTTTAGAGTCTGGATTTATACACCCAGGAATTGTATTGACTTCATAGTAACTCACTGCAGCCTTTTGCACGTAAGAAGCTAGTTCAGAAATAGTTGGCTCTGGAAAGTCTGAAAATCTCATTGGGTTGAGAAAATGGTGCAGGGGCAGACCAGATCGGTCAATAGCCACCAGATTATTGAGCGTGCTCTCCTGCCACTTCTGTAACGTGATGCCATGGTAAAATAAACCCCCTCCATGACTCTGAACTATAGAATATGTGACGTTACCCTGATAACCACTGTTTTTAGAGGTGGTCTTAGATTACTTTTCAAGATCAAAATTTACTTTGGCAAAAAAGCTTAAGCCTGCTGATGCAGAGATAGAAGTCATGTCTGATTGACTATTAGAGATAAAAGACTTTTTTAAATAGTCCTCCTGCACTAAAGTTGCACCGGCATCAACACTTGTGATAACATGAGTACCATAATCAAGAATAAGTCTCTCTGAGAGATAAGTTGCATGACGGGTTTGATTGTTCTCGATAGCGTCTGCAATTTCCTCCGCCTGGTGAACGAAACGAGAATCCAGAATGAAATCAGGATACGCCTTTACTGAGTACAGATGATTACGTACCTGGAAATGTTAAAAAAAATACAAATATGTAATTAGCTCATTTAATTTTGATTATGCTTATGTGGTCTAGGTCTATTTTGAATAACATAAATATACAGAAAGTACAGAACATTTTTTTTTACTGTGAAAATGTTATGTTCATTAACAATGAAAAACTATTAAGAAATTATATTGTAATCTTAGCTGCACAGTCAGCCAATTCTCACTATTAACTATAGTTGTTATTAACTATATAGTTATTACTACTTATAAACCACATATTCTGCATAACCATACTCTACCTCCCTAATTCTACCCAATACCTAAGCATAACAACTACCATACTAACTATTAATAAGCACCAAATTAAGAGTTTATTGGGGAAAAAGTCGTAGTTAGTGGTTTGTTAACAGCGAGAATTGCCCCCTATACTGAAGTGTGACCGAATTTAAGTCATAGTTAAAGTATTTTAAACAATCATTTTATGACATTCTGTATTTCCATTTTAATTTTACTAGAATAATATTTTGACTTACTTGAACCCGGGATGTTACAGAATTCTCTTTGACTTGGTGGGTCTTCATACGTTGGTTTTCTGTTGAGAATTTTCCATTAATCACGGAGAAGAAAGAAACTTCCGCATTTATAGAGCTTGAAGTGGAACTTTTCTGCTCCAGCCATGACATGATCATCTCAGAGTTTGTTTCCACTCCACTCTCTTTCTGTGGAACGACAAAGACTTCATCTGGAATGAGATAAACACCATCTTCTGTGGTCTGGCACTGAGAATAGCTCAGGTTCATCACCCGTCCCATGTCTATGTTGCGCAGGTTATCCCATCCACCACCTGGAAGAACCTCCAGTGCCGGTATAGCAGAACTTTTTCGGCACTCGCCAAGTCCATTACTGGGACGACTGAGTGGATAAGGGTCACATGCCATGAAAAAACAGCACAGTATCACCACAAAAATTGCTTGCAATTTCATGATTGTCAAGTGTGTTGTCAGGAGAAAAATCGTTCTCTTCAAAGTTGCATCTGTTCTTTATTGCAATCCCAGCATGTGTGGTCTTTATTAAACCAGTACAGTCAGCTTTGTCCTCAAAAACTTACATAACCAAAAAACATTTCCATTTCCATTTGCATTAATTTAATTATTCAAATCAACCTTATATTTAAAATTTGCTTTAAGCGCTAAGAAATAAACCATATAAATCTACATCAATGTTTTTTATGAATGCAAATGCTTGTGCATTGTTGTGAGAGAATAATCAGATGTTGCTCATTGATCATAGATAGCCATTGGGAACATTCACTTGTAAGAGTCAGTTGGGATAAGCGGGTGCTGTGTCGATGACTATCCTAAAGCCCAACGTCAGAGATTTAAATCACATGTGGCCAGCTACAGATAGCCAATGCAATAAGTTCAGGATGGTGCTGCAGCACCTGGATCGTTTGAAAGGGTTCGTTACGCTGACTTGAAGACTAAACAAGAGGGCAAAGCTAATCTTGATGTTATTTACATTGTTTACAACAGTTAGATAAGCTGGCAAGTTGTTTCCAAATTCACTGTAGACTTAAGGCACGGCTGTTAATAAAATGCTTGTTTCTGCGGAACAGGTTAAACTTGTGCTGCAATTTTTTAACAACTTGAAGTCCAATTAAATTACAAACAAACAAATGACATTAAACACATGAATACATTAAAAACTGCACAGCAGTAAACACATAAGAAATCAATGCATCACATAAATGCAGTGATACCTATGCCTCCACAAGATGGACTGATACCGTGTAGAACTTACACTTACATTAGTTAGGCCCTCAGTAATTTCATTTTTTGACTCTTTAAGCTGACGGATACATCTATACATAAGATTTAGTAAAACAGCCTGAAAAGTATTTACTCTCAGTCCCACAAACATTTCACTTGCACTATGCCACCTAGGTCTCCGCAGTAAAATTCTGATCGCATTATTATAAGCTACTTACTGCCTTTGTAAGCTTGCGGCACTATACTTTGACCATAAGCGAGCACTATGTGGTGTGCAATGCTTTAAACAATAATATTTTCACTTCTTCTGAACAGAAACCAAACTTATGTAAATGTATGTAAGCCTGTATATACATCATTAAACGTTGCCTCGCAACAGTATATAATCATCACCTGTCAAATGCTCATAATAAAATGCCCAAGATATGTTGCTTGCATCATTTGATTCTTATCAGACAGTGTGAAAACTGGGAAATTTCAACTCTTTTCCACCTTAGTCATAATAGTACTCGTATTAGGATTATTCAGTATATACATAATAAAATGTTCAAAGCCATAAACCGAACGTATTGTTCAAGAGGTGCTAAAGTCCAGCACTACTGGGACTGAACACAACAAGATCATTTGTATACTGTCAGGCTAAGGCCCGAACTCGGGTCGTTCGGATAGCGATCAGACTAACTATCACAGAGCCATAGGGTGTAGATGGAATCCAACAAGCAGAGGCACTCACGTGAAGAAATTAGTTGGTTTATTTTCCACAAGAAAATAATAATCCTCAGGGCAAAAAGCAGCATCCACAGAGAGTATAACAAAAGTAATCCAAAAGACAAAAAAATCTCGAAAAAACCACAAGGAGTACAGAGAGAAAAACAGAGCTTAAGGCTAGAGATGACTAACATTAACCAAGCAAAGACACACAGAAACAGAGTCTCTTAAATAGTCCACCCAATGGGGAAAACAGGTGCATACAATGATGCTAATCACAGGTCTTGATCAGTGCCGTGATAGGATAGAGTCCAGGGCAAAAACCCTCACAGGACCCCCTCCTCTAGAAACGGCTCCTGACGTTCCCACCAAGACGACTGGCGTTGAGAGCGTGGTATTCTCCTACCAGTTTCGGATCGAGGATGTCCTTGGCTGGAACCCAGGAGCGCTCCTCAGGACCATAGCCCTCCCAATCCACCAAATACTGCCGGGAACCGCGAACTTGGCGGGTATCCAGAATACACCGGACAGTGTAGGCAGGTTGGCCGTCAATGATCCTGGGGGGAGGAGGCGGTTTGCCTGGTGCGAGTAAAGGAGAAGTCAACACAGGTTTTAACAGCGAAACATGGAAAGTGGGGTTAATTCTCAAAGACCTGGGTAAGTACAGCCTATAAGAGACTGGGTTAACTTTACTCGCAATCTTGAAAGGCCCGATGAACCTTTGAGACAGCTTGCGAGACTCCTGCTTCATGGGAATGTTCTTTGTGGAAAGCCACACTCTTTGACCGGTACGTAGAGTCGGGGGTGCTCTGCGTCTGCGGTTGGCATATCGTTGATATTGCCGAGAAGTCTTAAGGAGCTTGCGGCGAGTCCTACTCCACACCCGGTGGCAATGCCTAACCCAATGTTGGGCGGAAGGAACATCCACTTCTACCTCTTGCTCGGGAAACAGAGGGGGGGAAAAACCAAACTGACACTCAAAGGGTGACATCCCAGTGGCAGATGATTTCAGGTTGTTGTGGGCGTACTCTGCCCACATAACGAACTCAGACCATGAAGACGGATTGCTAGCCGCCATGCACCGGAGGGTGGTCTCGAGATCCTGATTGATCCTCTCCGTTTGTCCGTTGGACTCTGGGTGGAATCCCAAGGACAGACTAACTGTAGTTCCCAGGGACTGACGGAAAGCTCTCCAGAAGCGTGAGTAAAAACTGGGGGCCTCTGTCCGAGACGATGTCCTGAGGAATGCCGAATACTCGAAAGACATGTTCCACAATTAATTCGGCAGTTTCTCTGGCTGTGGGAAGCTTGGGCAGGGGAATAAACCGGGCGGCTTTAGAGAACCTATCCACTATAACCATGAGAGGGGTCTTGCCGTGGGAGGGTGGTAGGCCTGTGACTAAATCCACAGAGAGATGTGACCAGGGTCTACGGGGTATGGGAAGGGGGTGTAACAGTCCTTGGGATAGGCGGTGGGACACCTTGTTCTGGTTGCAGGTGGGACAGGCTTTAACAAATGTTATGACATCCTCTTTAATTGTAGGCCACCAGAATCGCCTCTGGAGGAATTCGAGGGTGCGTCCAATACCCGGGTGACAGGTGAGTTTTGAGGAGTGCACCATTGTAATACCTGTGACCGGACAGTCTTGGGAACAAACAAACGGTTGACAGGTCCACCTCCTGGATCTGGTTCTCGGGATTGTGCTTGCTCAACCTTGTGACTCAGATCCCACTTGATGGGGGCGATGATCTTGGCACTGTTGAATGTATTCAAGGTTTTTATGGTCCGTAAGAAATTGAAACGGTTGTTTGGCGCCCTCAATCCAATGCCTCCATTCTTCCAGTGCCAATTTTACCGCTAGTAATTCTCTATCCCCTATATGATAATTCCTTTCTGTGGGTGTGAGACGATGGGATAGAAACGCACATGGGTGCAGCTTGCCGTCCTCTCCCCTCTGAGATAACACTGCTCCAACACCCACGTCTGAGGCATCGGCCTCCACAATAAAGGGTTTATCCAGGCTCGGGATAATCAGAACCGGAGCAGTGGTAAACATCCTCTTGAGGTGGTTGAATGCAGACTCGGCCGAAGAACCCCAGACAAAGCTGCCCATGTTTCCCTGTGTGAGGGCCGCTAGAGCAGCAGCCACAGTGCTGAAGTTCAATATGAACTTGCGGTAAAAATTGGCGAAACCAAGAAAACGTTGCACCTCTTTAACCGATGAGGGGGAAGGCCAATCCACAATGGCTTGAACCTTTAAAGGGTCCATCTCTATGAGACCAGGTTGGACTATGAATCCCAAAAATTGAAGCTTGGTGACATGGAATTCACATTTCTCGGGTTTGACATAGAGATGATTCTCCAGCAGGCGTCTGAGAACCTTGTTGACATGAACCACATGCTCTTGCAGAGAACTCGAGAAGATGAGAATATCGTCTAGATAGACGAATACGAACAGGTTGAGCATGTCTCTGAGGACATCATTGATAAGGTTTTGAAACACCGCAGGAGCGTTGGTGAGACCGAAAGGCATGACACGATATTCATAGTGACCCGTCGGGGTGTTGAAGGCCATTTTCCATTCATCTCCCTGTTTGATACGCACCAGGTGGTACGAGTTGCGCAAGTCAAGCTTAGTGAAGATGGATGCCCCTTGTAGGATCTCGAACGCTGTGGCCATCAGAGGTAAGGGATAGCGGTTTCTGACTGTAATCTTGTTCAGTCCTCGATAATCGATACATGGCCTGAGACCTCCATCTTTCTTACCCACAAAGAAGAATCCAGCGCCTGCAGGGGAAGTTGAGGGGCGCATAATGCCTGCTGCAAGAGCCTCATTGATGTATTTGTCCATGGCCGAACGCTCGGGGGATGACAAAGAAAATATTCTGCCCCTTGGAGGATGACTATCCGGAAGTAAGTCGATGGCGCAGTCATATGACCGGTGAGGTGGCAGAGAAGCAGCTCTTCTTTTGCAGAACACCGTCTTGAGATGATGGTACTGGGATGGGACTCAGGAGATATCTGGGGTTTCTTGAGACTCAATGACATGTTTGGGAAGAGTAGGTGTCAAGCAGGCAGTCTGACAATTGGAACTCCAGTTGATAACAGTACCAGTGGTCCAATCAACGTGTGGGTTGTGCTGGAGGAGCCAGGGGTGGCCCAAAATCATGGGGAACTCAGGGGATTGAATGAGGTGAAAACTAAGTTTCTCATGGTGTTTGTCCGTGGTGAGCCCAAGCATAGAGGTGAGATGAGCAATCCTCCCCGGGGCTAATGGTCTGCCATCCAGCGCAGTAGCCGTAAGAGGTTCAGGCATGAACTCTGTGGGAATCTGGAGGTTGTTGGCCAGGGTAATGTCCATGAAATTTCCAGCAGCGCCGGAATCAATAAAAGCGTGTAATTTATGTCTGTGATTTCCCCAAGTGAGGGTGACAGGAAGGAAAAGTCCACTGTTAGATGGTGAATCTGAACGTGTGACTGCCGTTACAGTCCTTCCTTTCCTGTGCGGGGCTGATAGTTTCCCGAAAGTTCAGGGCAAGTTGATCTAAAATGGCCATGTCGACCACAATAAATACAGCAGTGTTCTCATGCGACGATCTCGTTCTGAGGAAGAGAGCCGGGTCCTCCCCAACTGCATGGGCTCTGGGGGTTCTTGAAGCCCTGTTAGCTCGGGAACACGGGTAACATCAGTAGGTGGATTATGGAAAGCAAAACGAACCTGGTTTCTCTCTCTCAGGCGGTTATCCAGCTGTGTGGCATGGTCTATGAGTATCTGGAGGTTACTTGCTGGTTCTCGGAATGCCAATTCATCCTTAATCACCCCTGAAAATCCATTTAGGAAGCACACCATCAGAGACTCGTCATTCCACCCACTTCCTGCCGCCAGTGTTCGAAAGTGAATGGCATAATCGGCAACGCTACCATGGCCTTGTTGTAGATTCAGGAGCCTTCCGGAAGCTTGTCGACCACTGAGGGGATGGTCGAAAACTCGTTTGAACTCCTCTTCAAATCTTGCAAAGTTTGCACAACATGGATCCTGTTCATTCCACACGGATGTTGCCCAAGTAAGTGCCTTGCCCGAAAGGAGGGTGATTATGTAAGCTATTTTGGCCCGATCTGAGGGAAATGAAGTGGGCTGCAGTTCAAAAGTGAGGGAACACTGGGTGAGGAATCCATCACATGATCCAGGGTCACCCGAGAAGCGCTGTGGTGGAGGTAGGCAAGGTTCCACCAGAGGAACAGGCCCCGGAGGAACCACAAGATCGACAGCTTCCGGTGGGGAAGCCGCGGATGGCGCAGGCAGTCGCTCAGAGATCTGTCGGACAGACGAAAGTAGATCCGAGAGGATTTGAGAGTGTTTCGTCATCAGACTCTCTTGTTGTGCTAGAGCAGTTTATTGTCGTCTTACCATTGAGTCATGCTGAACTATTGTGGCCAAGACTTGTGTGTCTCCTACCGTTGGATTCATAATGGCTTGGTTTTTCTGTCAGGCTAAGGCCCGAACTCGGGTCGTTGGGATAGCGATCAGACCAACTATCACAGGGCCACAGGGTGTAGATGGAATCCAACAAGCAGAGGCACTCACGTGAAGAAATTAGTTGGTTTATTTTCCACAAGAAAATAATAATCCTCAGGGCAAAAAGCAGCATCAACAGAGAGTATAACAAAAGTAATCCAAAAGACAAAAAAATCTCGAAAAAACCACAAGGAGTACAGAGAGATAAACAGAGCTTAAGGCTAGAGATGACTAACATTTACAACAACCAAGCAAAGACAGACAGAAACAGAGTCTCTTAAATAGTCCACCCAATGGGGAAAACAGGTGCAAACAATGATGCTAATCACAGGTCTTGATCAGTGCCGTGATAGGATAGAGTCCAGGGCAAAAACCCTCACATATACAAGATGTGATTCAAGAAAATATTCCCAATCATACAACCCGTTTTGCAGGATTTCAAGTATTTAGATAAATCATCCATATAGAGATTGAACAAGACTGGGGACAAAATTCCTCTTTGTCTCATACCATTACTTACCGCGAAAGGAGAAGAGATTTTATTGCCCCACTTTACTTGCATTGTCTGGTGCGCATACCAATAACTCAAAAGTCTCACAATATATTTAGGCACTCCACGTTGTGTCAACTTTAGAATAGCGTTTCATGATTTACTCTATCAAAAGCATTTAATGCATCAATGAAACACAAAAACACTGAGATTTTATATACTGTACTTATATACTATTACTTTAAGAGCATACACACACAAGTCCATGCATGTTGTGCTTTAAACCCAAACTGATAATCTGCCGAGTTAGTAAACACACTAACCCTATACAACAAAATAATTTCTAAAACTTTAGATAAAATACTGGCTAAGGCTATGGACCTGTAATTATCGGGCACTAATAAAAGAGACAAAAGCCTTGGATTAACTTAAATTGCTGAAACAATCTAACATTTATTGATTAATTTTACGGACAAAAAAGCATTTTATTGATAAGTTCATTTAAGTCATGACAAAAATGAAGAGATAATTCAACTTGAATCTAAAGAAACTATATCATCACCAAAAACAACTCATTGTATCAGTTCATTTGATTACATTACATGCATTAGCATTCGCAAACAAATTAATTTGCATCCTCTTTCTCTTTCAATTTGTTCCTCATGAAGCACTTTCTTTTTTCCCTGAGGTAAGATAATCTTGTCACAAAAAGTTCCTCCCACTACAAAAGCAATGAAAACATTTACACTAACAGATACACCTGCCTTCTCTCCTACAGACATCTGAGGAGATCTGCCAAACGGTAATGCCATTTGATTTATTTCAACAGCCTTTGCCAGTTGCCATGTCTTAGTTCCTTTAACTCTCACCCAGTACCCATATCCTTCTGTCATTACAGCCACATTGTCTGTTGTGGATGTTTTAAAGGGGAAAACAGACAAAGTATAATTAATAGGGACCAGGTGACGGGGATTAAACACTGAGGGAGTGCTAACAAGTAAACAAGGGGGCGGGAACAAAGACGCAGACCGGAAAGAGAGTATAGAAGGCCCCAAGGGAAACTATCTCTCCCTACACGCAACTTAAGGCTATGCCATGACTCCGCTGCAAGAACAAGAATAAACATGACAGGATAGCGGAATCATAACAGTAATCCTTCCCGCCTAAACACTTACTGCAGTCTGGTGCTTCAAAGAAGTGAATCTCACTCCATTCTCTGAACCTTTTCCAGCAGACTATCACTTCTACAATGCCCCGAGAACATTCACTAGAGGCGGCGGGCTAGTCATTGTTGTTAGAGAATCTCTTTGACCCCGATATCGACCGCTATCTTCCACTGCTTTTTTCAGTTTTGAAGCTTTGGTTTTACTCATGAACTGGCCCGAACCTGTGGTATTAGCTATGATTTATCGACCACCACAAGAAACCAACCATTTCATGCAGAGTTTTCTGAGATTTTAGGGGATTTGAACACTAAACATGATCGCACTCAAATTTGAGGTGATTTAAATGTGCATCTTTGCTGCCCCTCTAAGCGGCTAACTACACATTTCTAAGCATGGAGTGTGCCACTTTTGCGGTGGGTTACTCATCCCACACATACTCATGGACACATATTGCACCAAATCTTGTCATATGGGTTGACACTGCTATCTGTGATCATTTTCCTATTTATATAAGATCGCTTTCTACTCTATCTGTTTCAAATACCATGCTAGCCTGTGCATATCTACCCCATTTTGATGCAGATTTTATTAAGCTTTATAATAAGATAAACCCTTTTTTATTTCTGAACCTGACCTTGATGTGTAACAACATTCTTCTTTTTTAAACATGGTCCGGACAGATATATTAAATATTGCTGCTCCGTTCAAATCTTTTAAACCAAAATGTACATCTCAATCAAACCCATTGGTCAACCATAGCATTCGCTCCCTGCGACAGACATGCAGGAAAGCAGAAAGAAAACGGAAATAGGTAAATTACAGGAACAAGAGAATTATTGATGTTTAGTATTCTAGTGTCCTGGTTATGTTAAAGAGTTTTTATGTCATGTCAGAGGTTTTAATAGTTAATCATTGTACTGCTCATTCTGTGTGATATCATGGAGAAGGAGCATAAACACTGTTGTAATCCAAAGACTTTTACTCAAGTTAATTTGTGCAATACAAAAGTGAGACGGTTGTTTTTCGACAAATGTATAGGATTTAATCAGTAAAAAAAACGTATATTTGTAGCAACTTGACTTATAAGTTTTAGTATTACAATAAATGTCAAAATTAATTATTTAAGTAATGAAAACAATTAATTACGTTTATTTATTTTTTATTTAAGAAAGCATTTGGTTGAAGAGAAAAAGGTAATTCGATCAACTCAATATAGTTTATCGGTCAAACTTAAATTTATAAATGATCATGACTCAAAAATACTAATGTAGTCTGTTGAATTGATTTGTGTCTCTTGCTTAGCTCATGTTTGGTTTCTAAAGACTTTTAATGATCTTACTGCTGTTGTGTGTGGTTCATCATCTCTTCTCTCGGCTAATCTGCAATTCAAACTCGAAGAACACGTTAAATGTATACACATTCTTAGCTACAACTCTATTAACAGAAGCTACATTTAAAAACGTTAAAGATTTTCTGTCACACCAGATCGTATACACACTGACATCTCCAGAACGTCAGTCAGGATGGAAACCCAAACCTTTTATTTGGTTCATTATCATTAGCCTATACCATTTGTTAGAAAAGCACCCCTTAGAGGTGCTAACAAAAAACAATCCCCCATTGAACATGAACATGAGGATGAACATGTCTGGGCATATCATTGAATCAAAAAGATATAGTTTATAACACAATGATGAAATGCTGATCCAAAAACTTGAATCATTTATTATATAAAATCTTAAAGCTGGAACCAAATTACTCTTAGATGAAACAACATGTCTTTCAATTCAGCTTAAAACTATATTTGTAGGTAACATTTTTTATTTAAAAACATTTTTAAATTAAAAAAAATTAACAGTTAAACATTTTTTTTTAGTTTTGACGTATGTACAACTTTTTGTTACACACAGACAAGCCCATTTAACACAAACCTCGTCCAGTGACCACCAGACAGCGCTCTTCAAATTAACTGTCCGTGGATCAACATACGTTTTTGAAGGCAAGTAAACTTAGTTCTTACGAAATTAGTGGATAATAATTATGAATTTGTTTTAACGTTATCTGTTAATGTAGATGTTCAAGTGTCCTTAACGTTAGACTGAGATGAAAATGTGCTGGAGATGTCATAGCGGACAATTTCCCGCTCCCGTTCATTACGTAAGGGATAATCCACAGCTAGCCGTTCGTTAATGGGTTTAATGCGGCCTGGAACCATACGACGCAAAGCGGAGAGTCAAAACGACATTTATTATTTAAATGTTATATAGTTTACAGGAGAACTTTCAAATAAAGTAACGCGCTAATGTCACTGGAATCATTTTGGGAGTGATTTAACATTTATTGAGACATTTCTTCTTGGATTTAAAGTGGTAATATGGGAAATCCCAGATGTGCACACACTTTTAGTTTCAACTCCTGGTCTCTCACTTTAATAAACATTTCACTATTGTGCTTTTTTTACATGTAACCGGTGCCCTCTAACAACATGAATGCATATCACGTGCAATTACGCTTTGATTTGGGTTGGCGAGTACCCATGTTGTGTTGATTTTGACTCCAGTCAGATTACAGTTTCCCTCAATGATACTGCTGCTGGAGCTAAACCTGTTCTCCATACCTAATCCTTACATTACTGGTGTACGGAGGGAGTGATAATTTGGCAGGAGTCATTTTGCGGCACCACACCTGTACTGCTTACCAGTCCACTTAAAGGACTGGACATGTTTTGTATGTAGAATGAGGGAAACAACACGCAAAATTAAATACATTTACTGTACTTTGCTACCGCCACCGCGTGGCCAGAAATGTCAGTGAAACAGAGAAATAAATCAGAAATATTCAGCACATTTTAGCAAAACAAGATATTTTTCTCTATTTAAGCATACATCTCCACAAATATAATAATAAAAAAATCTTCAGGAAAAAAAGGTGATTATGATAATAATAATGTATTATGAGATATACATGAGAATCTCTGAACTTAATGTTTAACCGTTAACTATCTAAAAAGTATTATGCAGAAATGTTTTGATCATGTTGTTGGTGAATATCTGCTACACATGGGCCCAGTCAGGTGAGTATTGCAAGAGGCGCTGTAGGTAAAATAGAGAATGCCTCCCCTCAATTTACAGCTGTGTGAGTGAGTCCCACGTTCAGGGCTGACCACACACTTCCCCACCATATCGTTATAAAGTACATCACTGTCCCACACCTCAAATATGAGTTCATGACCAAACTCAATTGATCCAAAATCATAGTTGGCATTCCATTCGGGGTCATTATTATCCATAATCACCCCGGTTTCTTCATACATGAGATTATACCAAACTTTCACAAAACCATCAGTGCGTGTGAAAAAGTCCGCCTTCAAGCCGGCAGCTCTCTGCACCAACACCTTTAACGTGCCACGGCCGGCTCGCATAGGGCAGCAGTTGTGGTCCAGATTTGGTGATTGAGAACATTTTCGATTTTCTTCGTGATCTACAGGAAGCCTATTCTCCTCAATGTACTCTGTAACTGCTTTTCTCAGATTGGCTCTAACATCAGGATCAGCCACCAGATGATGAAGAGGGAAAATTGAATATGATATAACATCTGGGTTGTCTTGCAAACTCGTCATCCAACTCGAGTAGGCTTCCGCTGGGCTTTGGTTTAAAACAAGATCTGGAAAGTATTTCTCACCTCCCAGCACCTCTATTTTATGCGTCATGAAAC
Source organism: Triplophysa tibetana (assembly GCA_008369825.1). NCBI lineage: Eukaryota > Metazoa > Chordata > Actinopteri > Cypriniformes > Nemacheilidae > Triplophysa > Triplophysa tibetana. The sequence goes on along the minus strand of CM017904.1, from coordinate 11,304,481 downwards.
CCTGGTAGAACCCCATGCTCATGTGATCTTTAAGGATTTGAGAGCATTTATTGGAAAAGGAGACATTAGCAGGTACAAATCCCAAAGCTATCTTTAACTCAATGCTTAGGCAGTTTTTGATGTCAGTCTCAGAGAAGCCATTCAGGGTTGCAAGGCAAGTTCGAAAAGCTGTGACCCGTCTCACTCGACCTCCAAGGTGGACTTGACGTATGTAGTGAGTGCCATATGTATCTATAGTCCTTCTGTACAGGGGTTTTGTTTTGTCGTAATATTGTGACGGAAGTTGCTCCAAATGTTTTGAGAATTCAGCACTGAGTTCTGGGTGGTCTGTAAGTCTGTAACTGTAAATAGACAACAAATGTCAGCATACACAGAATACACTGTATTCTCTATTCATACACGGGCAATGATTTGTTTTTGAGAAAATACCAATCTAAGCAAATTTGAGATGATCCCACATGAAACTTGTTCTAAATAAATAAAAAACATCAAATAAAAAACATTTATTTAACATCAGCTTATTTTCAAAGTTGACTCCAAACCGCAAATGTTTAATACATTTTACTGTGTATAGTTTGCTTGGAAAATTGCATTCACAGAGTACTTTCACAAAGTAAATCAATGAGAAAGTACTAAAACATTTTGGAAACTTTCTTGGTTAATGTGATGTAACAATACTAGGTTACTTTCTGTAAGCTTTTCGTTTTTCTACTCTTATTTTGAATATACATTTAAGACTAAATAGGTCCTGATATTCTGTAGTTTGTATTTTTGCCAAATCATTTTTGCCAATAAATACCTTGGAAGGTTTTTATTTTGTGTATAGTCCTCATAATTTAATTGTATAATCTAACCTGAATCATTTAAAGCAAATTATGTACAAATATTTGGTCAATGCTGCATGCATACAAGACATCTACGGTATACAAAAATAAAATATATAATATGGGATGCATGTATACTGTATGCATATTTGACAGGTGCTACCATTTTTTCCGGCCCTGTCATAAGCACCAGTGACGAATCACGCCCCTCACAGAAATCAGATATTTGGCCATATTAAAACAATTGTGTTTAATACTGTATATTCTGTATGAACTTATAAACTGGAAAACCATTGCCTTACCTGTAATACGTGCAGCTGATCTCATGAAGAGCAAAAGTGGCTTTATCCACTGAATTCTGAGATTTGGCAAATTTAGCGATATCTGACCGGCTCCCTCCTAAAATGGCATTTCCCACTCCCTCCAGGCTGAGATCCATTCCCCAGTTGTTATTAATGAGAGAAGTCGAGGTTTTCATGAGAGAGTTCACAGAATGATGAAGTGCACTAGAGAGCTGTTTACTGCAACGGCTAAAAGGACGCCAGTCCAGCACGGCCGACGGCAGTTTCTGCATCTGCCCACCCTGAAAACGGTTCCTGCAGACCGTACAAGTCCCGTTGTCCACCAAGTGTGACTTGACACAGATCAAAAATGCACCTTTACGGCGCATCTGGACCACATCAAAACCTTCTCCTGCCAGATTGTAACCAGGCACAAAAGGAGCTTTCTCACATTCTGTCTGAGAGCCTGTGTGGCAAGCTGAGCTCATGTCCCAGTGTATTAGGTAGGACAAAGAGATACAGAAAAACAGGTGGATAACAGCGCAGGTATTCGTCTCCATAATGAAACCTTTAGGGAAATTACAGGTTGACATTTAATATTTCACCCATAGGGTAATTTTTTTTTTAATTTTTGCAGCCAGAAACATGTTTTAATATATTCTTAGGTAACATTGATGTTTGTGCAGCTTTTCGAATATTACAGTAATTTACATGCTGCAGGACTGAATTTATTGTTTAGATATGAAATTGAAGATGCATTATACTAAAAATAACATTCCAAGTTCAGTTTTACCCACCCAGTAGCTTTCACACAACAGTCTGTTCGAGATGTGAGTCGAGATGTGTTAAACCCCCAAAGCGACCTACTTTAGAAAAGTCTGTCTTTGTTGTAAAATACGGTTTCTTTATGAAATGTTGTTGCTGTAGAGCAACTTTCTCAAATGCTAGAGAGTTGAAAAGGCTGTGTGGAAAAATGTAGCTTTGGCATTTGCAACAGGGAGTGTCTCCCTTTTCTGCCCTCGACAGATTACATCGGCTGACTGGTTTTGTTTTGATGTTTTAGTGAATCCCAGCTGTGCAGTGGGGGAGGGTTTCATGAGACTTTCTTGATATGAGAAGGAGGATGAAGGTCAAGATTAATCACATGAATGCAGTACATGTGGATGACAAAATGTAGTTTGTGCCACTTATTACAATTTCCCTCCAGTTGTTTGGGAGACCGATATGGGCCAAGAAACAAAACAGAAAATATATCTAAAGGTTTCATAATCTTTTGCAATGTTAAGGACAAAGATCTACCAAATGAGCTACAAGAATGCAATAATATAATGGCCTATTTAGAATCATGGGTCTAACTTGAACAGACTTGCTCATATATTGCGCATATAAATAGAAATGGGTGTGCACAAGATTGTAGATTGTACTGTACATTCAATCTTATGTCCATGATGTTCCATTGATGTTTTTAACTATTCTGAACTCCTTTACTCGTTTAGTGTTAAATTTGATCTTTCTCTATGAAGATTTATTTTTAGTTTCTCTCTGAAAGTATTAATGAGTATATGTATTTTTCAATGTTGGTGTGAGGATTTATATCTATGTAAGTTAAACACAGCTGCACACTTCTTTTTTTTGGAGAATTTATTAATCTTAAAATGAAAAACAATAGACAGAGATATAAACACACAAGGCTTTCTGCATCCCATATTTTTCTTCCTGCCCCTCTATTTATCTTAATCATAATTATTTCACAATGGTCCCATAATTAAAAATAACTTTTTGTACATAGGACACATATTACATAAAATCTTTTGCAGTTCCCTCTCAATCATTTTATATGATGCATATTCATTCTATATAGAAAATTGTGAAAATTTACATTTGCATTGTTTTCAGTTAGCTTTACAGTACATATTAGTACAAATTGTAGAGACATAAGATGTACATTGACGAAAATAACTATCTAAAGGTTTTACTGGTGTATTTTACCAATACTGATTACAATAATTGTCTGTAAGAATGTATTTAGTTTTTAAATAGAAGGATAACAAGAAATGAGATGAGTGGTCTTTAAAGAAAGATTAATGCTAATAAGGTTATATTGAATTTTAACTGTAAATCACCAAGCAGCCATTTTAAAGAAATCATGGTGCTATTAGAGCCTGAATAGGGTTTTCATTGGCAGTCTCCATCTGTTGTTCTCTCTGGTTCTCTACACCACTCTCACTGTGACTCTCACTATGAAGCTCTTCATACCCTCGGCTTACACCAAGACCAGAAAATCTCCTTCTTCTTTTCACTAGAATCGCTGTTCCTGCCGCCAAAAGAGCGGTTAAAGCAATCAGACCAACAGCTAAACCTGCCTTCTCTCCTCCAGACATCTGAGAAGGTGCGTCAAACATCGATGCCATTTGGTTAATTTCACCAGGCTTTGCCAGTCGCCACATCTTAGTTCTTTCAACTCGTACCCATGACTGATCACCTTCTGTCATTACAGCAATAGTGTTTGTTGCCATCATGCTTACCAGTGGTGGTCTCGAGAATGGTGGGAGACGGACAGGCTTTAAATGACCACCGGTAAAAACACCTGACTGGACGCAGAACAATACCTGACAGCCATCACTAATAGCAGCTAAATGTTGACTAAACTGAGTAGGACAACGAGATTGATCCTTCGCAAGAGGGTTGCTAGACTGACAGCTAAAGAAACCTCCGAAAGGAACGGAGAATCTAGTTCCTGTCTCATAATCATTGCTCAGACACACCATCATGCCATTCGACAACAATCTCTGGGTGAAGAAATTCGGAGGACAACCACGAGATTTGGTTATTGGGTTTTGCAAAGATGGTCCATACAGGCCTCCAAAAAGATATCCAGAGTTCTCAGGTGTCTTTTGAGATGTGGAACACCAGTATGTGTCAATTTTTGCACTACGGACACGATAAGCATCACCACATGTTTGGTCACAACAAGTTTCCAACCACAAGAAACCACATGAATGACAGTGTCTGTGGCACTCATATTTATTGTAACCTCTTTCTACCGTCTCCGAGCGTAACAGAGCGGAAGTGTACACTTGAGGGCATGAAAAATCACCTGTGGCTGGATTTTTCTGTGCTAGCTCATCACAGATGACATTTCCATCTGATGTCAATGGATTACATGTTTGGTAAATGCCACCAAAGGTAAGATTGGTGACTGGGCCCTCACAAGATGCATCATCCACATTTGCCTGAAAGTTAAAATTTTTTGAATCAGGATTTACACACCCGGGAATGGTGTTAACTTTGTAGTAACTCTCGATAGCATGTTTGACTGATAAAGCAATTTTGTTCACTGTCGGGACAGGGAGGTCTGGAAATGTCGTCGGATTGAGAAAATAGTGCAGGGGCAGACCAGAGCGGTCAATAGCAACCAGATTATTGAGCGTGCTCTCCTGCCACTTCTGCAGAGTGATGCCAGGATAAAATAAAGCCCCTCCATGACTCTGAACTATAGAATATGTGATGTTACCCTGATAACCGCTTGTTTCAGAACTTCCATGAGAATCCTTCCCACCAATATCGAATTTTACTTTGTCAAAAAAGTTAAAGCCAGCTGATGCAGAGATGGAAGACATGTCTGACCGACTGTTAGAGACATAGGACATTTTTAGATAGTCCTCCTGCACTAAAGTTGCACCGGCATCAACACTTGTGATAACATGAGTACCATAATCAAGAATAAGTTTCTCTGACAGATAACTTGCTTGACGGGTTTGATTGTTCTCAACAGCGTCTGCAATTTCTTCCGCCTGGTGAGCAAAACGAGAGTCCAGAGTGAAATCAGGATACGCCTTTACTGAGTACAGATGATTACGTACCTGAAAAAGGATAATGTGGGATGTTGAACCATGGGTTAAAATAAATAATAGTACAATGTTGCTTTTCTCCAATTAGAGAAAAGAAGTATTTGGAAAACATGTTTTTCTGATAGGATTATAAAGTGTATTGATTTCTTGATCAATGGCTCAGTGTATTTGCAGTCTAATAACAATAAAGATCACACATTTTTTTGATTCCATAAACTCTCTTTTACTAACTGTAAAAAGGTTTTTTTAAATATTTTTTTCACTTACTTGAACCCGAGCAGTTACAGAGTTATCTTTGACTTGGTGGGTCTTCATACGTTGGTTTTCAGCTGAGAATTTTGCATTAACCACTGAGTAGAAAGAAACGTCCGCATTTATAGAGCTTGAAGTGGAACTTTTCTGCTCCAGCCATGACATGATCATCTCAGAGTTTGTTTCCACTCCACTTGTTTTCTGTGGAACGACAAAGACTTCATCTGGAATGAGATAAGCACCATCTTCTGTGGTCTGGCACTGAGAATAGCTCAGGTTCATCACCCGTCCCATGTCTATGTTGCGCAAGTTATCCCATCCACCACCTGGAAGAACCTCCAGTGCTGTCAACGTTGTGTTTTTGCGACACTCACGAAGTCCATTTCTGGGACGGCTGAGTGGATGAAAATCACAGACATTGATAAAACAGAGGAGCACCAGCAGACAGAAAGCTCTTGACTTCATGTTTGACAGGAGCGTCTGTCTTTGGTTCATTCACTGAAGTCTGTAAAAAAGATCCGGAAAATTTCTTTGCTTTTGATTTTGGTTCCTTATCGAGAAAACACTTTAGTTTCACATCCGTAAGCCAATAGTCAATTCATGAACTTCCTCTTCATGGTCTGACTAGAAAAACAATTTATTATACATTAACCTTTTCAAAGACAATAGGACTTTGGATTTTGATTAGATTAAAACCAGTTGATTATACTTTTTCATTCCTCTTACTTGTGTTAGGCTTCAGAAATGTTTACCTTTTGATGATGCACAGAAAATTGGTGTGTTTTCCCCGGTCTTTTGTACGAAGAGGAACAAAGATTTGAGGTTGCTTCTGTTTTAGAAGTGTCATATTTAATTTTCTCAAATCCTCTTTGAGGTATACAAGAACTGCACTGAGAATACGTCAGGGGTACGGAACATAGAGAATTAGAACTAACATTTGATGTTATGAAATGAAAGATCTGCTCTTACAATTTTAACCATGTTTTTTTTGCCTTTTTTGGCCATATGAAAATTAAAATATAAAAAGTCAAAGTGGTAATAAAAGTTAAATTAAGGTTAAGATAACATATTGTTTAACATTAAATGATGTATAATTTTAACTGTTTTAATTCGGCCAGCTTCAAGTGATGTTCTTGTGGCCCACGCCCATCCTGGTATGGATCATGAAAGTCCCTAACCTAAAAGCATGTAGTTCCTTGTTCCTTGTTTCTTTTTATACCACATGGTGGCAAACTTTCACATCTTTAGGCTTATTGAATACAAAGCAACTTTATATATTTGTTACCTGTAGACACCAACGTCCAGTGGAATTTGTAGTTTCATATACCGGGCCATGTTCTTACATTCCCTCACGAAAATTAACCTTGGTTTAAAAAAACTGTTAAAAAGACTACAGCTGAAATCCCCCAAAACATAGTTACTGTAGTAGAATTAACATTTAAATGACCATGTTTTTGAAAACCATGATTTATACTATTAAAACTGAGGTTTTGCCATCAGTTATCAGTGCACCAAAAAAACATGGGTACTACTCTTCTACCACAAAAGAGTTGGGTCACAAGGTAACCTGCTATTACTTTAAAATGAGCTTTCAGCTCAATTTCAAGGGTAGGATTATGAAACCCTAAGTAATTCACGAAATAAAATGTAAAAGATAACATATTTTAAAGAAAATTGTAATAATTGTTTGGCCTAAATATTCCTATAACCTTACACAAAAACCTTCTGTTGGAGCTTGATGACATCTGTCTCCGTGTGCCTCCCTGGCCCCATGCGCACAACAACACACTGGTTGCCAACACGTTACACCACTAGGTGGTGTTTTTGAGAAAATTCTCCGTTGTTTCAAACACTGTTGTAGCTTATTATAAAAAAGTATTTCACAGCCCAGATGAATGGTATTCATAATTTGGTTTTCTTGGAAGTATACTGCTGTGAAATAGACTAGGCTATATAGATTATAAATATTATAATGTATGGGTGCTTTACGGTCCCTTTGGTTAAAAGGTTAGGCTACAATAAAGAACCATCATGTCACACTTTTCCTCATCATATACACAAAAGAATAAAAACACCGAAACCGACACAACAGAAGAGACCAGACATTTTAAATGATTAAACGTATTTATTTGAACAAAATTAATAAACGAAAGAATCCCTTTAGAGTTCGACTGACCGTTATTTACTCAATTATTTCTTTGCATCTTTGGCTTTGGTTGTTTTTGAAACTCTTCGTTTGATTCTCTTTGATCTTTTGATCTTGACCGCAGGCTCCGCAGCTGTCTCGTCTGCTTTTCCTGGACTCTTTAAACTCATTCTCCTGCTCTTCTTTGGCGTTTTCTTTGCTCCAGCAGGTTTCTTAGCCTTCTTTCTCGTCGCTTTCTTTGGCTTTTTTCGTTTTGTTACAGTCTTCATGCCGATCTTAAATGATCCTGATGCGCCAGTCCCTTTGGTCTGAGTCAGTTTACCCGTGACCACCATGCGCTTAACTGCCAGGTTGATGCGAGAGTTATTTCTTGCAACATCGTTACCATTGGCAGCCAGTGCTTTCTTCAAAGCAACCAGAGAGACACATGTGCGCTCCTTCGAGGCTGAAACGATCTTGATGATCAAATCAGAGAGAGGGGTTCCTGACTTCTTCACTTTAGTCTTTCGTCTTGGCGCTTTATTTGAAGACGATTTAACTGACGTGATGTCTGTAGACATGACCGCAATATTGCCTGAGCTGGTAGATAAGCTGAACGAATATGTCTTGGGGAGGAGGGGGCGTATGTGCAATTAATAGTCATAAGGAGAACCGTGAAGACTCTACATTCCAGAATTCAGCACTTTTTCATCAGCTGACAATATTTTGTGCTTGTTCGCCAATAGGAAACCAATTTTTTTACAATCACTTAAGGACCCATGTTAAAGTTTAAAAATGCAGAAGGTCTCACAGGGACATGAATCCATTCAGTTGACAAACATATTATTTATTGTCTATCAAAAAAACGAAGAAGTTATGTGGTGTGCTGTTACTTGTGTAATTTTTGGATTGTGCACAATGCTTTTGAAAGAATTGTTTGATTTTAACCTGCCACTGCCTAGTGGCAAAAGCCCATATGATCGGGATGAAAAAAAGAAGATTATTTAGCACATTATGAAACAAATAATTACATTTTTAGTCTTCTAAAACACATGTTCTTGGTTTCATCAAACGATTCCCTTGAAAATATAATTTACACTTGAAATAAATGTCAATATGTATGATAATTTCAATAACACAAACTTTGTTTTGAATATATTCGTTATTTATAATTTGGTCACTAGAACACTTTCCGAGCTTTCAGGTGGGTTTGTTTGAGGCGTCATCGATTACACTATATTGTAATAAACAATGCATCAATCAAACAAACGAAAATAGCCATAAAATTACCTTTATTTAGAACATTAAAACCGATTTTAACTAAGGAATTACTTGAATGGTGACTGCCAGTCCACCATCTTTCTTATCTATCTTGGCTGACAAATCACCTCATATGACCCTTAACTGTTGTGTTCGTTTGCATTTTATTTTACTTTACTAATATTTGCTGTTGACTCTATATTGGCACAAAAACATCCCAATACCCTATCCTAACGTAACTGTAGCCTATATCGTCCAATTTTATTTCACTTATTTTGAGAGTTATTCCATATAACACTATGCAGGCTACATTTATTGTTAATAATACATAGTTGAGAGATTCAAGACCGTTTCTCACCCATGCCATATTGAGCTGTTTGTATTTTCAGTGATAGACAACATAGGCAACATGTAATCGATTGAACGATACATGTGTCGGAAGTAAACACTGTGATTTCACATGGCTTCTGTCCGCTGAGCATTTATAGACTACAACTAAAAACACGACCTAGATTCTTATCGAATTCTGGCACCCAAAATGAAATTTCAAAAGCAATCAACGGCAAAACCACATTTAATCCAAACGCCATCATTTTTTCCTATGAATGAATGTGTGATATTAAGCCGCACCTGTCCAAGAATGTCCACATTTATTTCCTGGATAACACCTGCCAGCTGTTTAATCTAGATGGGTCGGCGTTAGGACCTGGCGGGTTTAGCGATATGGTTTCAGCTATTGATGCGAGCATGTGACTGTGTGATCTGATTCACTTGAAAAAACACGAGGAAGCAAAGCGTCACACTCACAAAGTGCTAAAAAAACATTCAACGTTGGACTCTCATCACTTCACGACGCAGACATGGATTGTGGAATCATAACATCTAAAACCGTCCTTTTACTTCTCAGTTTAATATTTTGGGTGAGATTTTTTTTAATAACATAACTCTAAATACAATCGCTAGTTTGTGACGTTGTATGATACGTAACGTTAGCCTTTTCAATCACAGTAGTTGTAATTTGACATTAATTAATATCATGATGCTTACTAACCTGACCTGTTATAAGTCTTCAATGCGTGTGTTGAAGCGATAACATAACTGTATTTTTAGAAAGAAGGTCATTCGACAGCTACGTCATTTACTCACACAGAGCTTTTTCCCATCACTCCAGAATACATTTGAAGGCGGAACGTAAAAATAATAAAATTTGGCATGAATCATTTGTTTATTCTGTGTTACGCTTAAGAAAACAGTGTCTTACAATCCATGCCACAGGCTCAGTATCAAGATATCCAAACGTTTTATTCACACATAAGTGATAATAATAATAATAATATTAGATTCGATGCAATTGTCAAACCAATTTTTAATGAAAATAATTATTGTTGATTAATGCTCACATTGTCTGTGTCGTCATACATCAGGCTTAGCTAACATCAGCACCTGACCTGGCTCACTGCCTCCATTCATTACTGGCTTCAGTGGGATCAAAGCATGTGTGAACATGTGATGCACACCTGTGGGGGTTTTTACTGGGATGAAGATTTTTTCCTAATAGTGTAAAACATAACAAAACAGTTAAACTGGGAAAACTAAAATATAATAGTATTTTACGCTTTGGAAAAGAATGCTCTTATAACTCTTGAAACGACTGATTAGTTATCATGTGGACTTTCATCCCTTCAGGGTTTCCCTTGTGCTTAAATGCTTTTGTTCAAGCCGTGACACAAGACCAGAGTTCCAGGAAGGATTAGGGGGCAGGAAAAGTTTACTCATGGTCTCGTGACTGTACATTGTGACCGACTGCTGAGGAGTCTGATCATGTGCTATTTGCGAGCAATAACTATAACTTCAGTGCATACTTATGATGTTCCATCTTATGTCATCATGTGTCTGATTGTGAAGCTTACTTGAGAAACAGGGAAATCTAATTATATCTCAGTTTCACAGTTTTCTTATTTCCATTTTGCGTTTTTTTTCCAGGGTGCTGGAGTGGCCCTTGCCTATGTTGGCTCTTATGTGATAAAAAGCTACAAAAACTTTGAAGAATTTGTGGCTGATAAATACAATCTCATCCCTGCTGCCATTATCATCGGAGTGGCCGTGCTCATGTTTGTCATCGGAATCGTTGGCTGCTGTGCAACTTTGAAGGAGTCCAAAATTGGCTTAGGCTTTGTAAGTGTGGATCTTTTATGAAGGACCCTTTAAATTGTCTTGCCTAGTTATAAGTTGCTGTAACTTTTCAAAGCACGCTCAAACATATTTTGATAAGCTGAAGTAAAGACATTTGCAACATTTTAAATAGTGAGTTGAAATGACTTTTAAAACTAATAACTTTCAGTTGCGTTATTCTATCGTTTTGGAGGGTTTTTTCATTTGTGGTATTTTGAAGACTTCCTGTTTTCATCATATGCTCTAAATGTGTATTCAGTTCCTCCTTATCATCTTGGTAATCTTCGCTGCAGAAGTGACCGCTTTTGTGTTTGGCTTCATCTACAGAGGAAGAGTATGTTACTATTTGTTTACATTTATTCAAATAAAAGCATTGTGAAAGTGTCATTTACATATTATCGTTTTGTTTAAAGATTAAAGGCGATTTAGAAAAGTCGACGAGTGATGTCTTCAAAAAATACGATGGTCTGAACAGTGAAACTCAAGCAGTGGATTACTTGCAGACTCAGGTGAGTTGCATTACATAACCTCCATCACTGTTTGTCTGCTAAGGAAATGACGGATTGTGATAAAGTACGAATTTATATTGTTTCACATTTGCAGCTGGAGTGCTGTGGAGTGCAGAACTACACAGATTGGACAGCAACACCGTGGTTTGGCCAACATAACAACTCTATGCCACGATCCTGCTGTAAAGCCAATGCTACACAATGTAGTGGCCTACTCGGTCAACCAGAACTTTTGAACACGGAGGTATGAGCATTAGTAGATTATTGTTTTTTTGCATGAACACTCAGACGAACATCATTACAAGCAGTTATATTATATTTGTTACGCTGTGTGTTCTGCTTTTTTAAACTTTTGCTATATTCGGTTCTTCTGACAGGGATGTGAGTCTAAACTGGAGCAGATGCTTCAGGGTGTTCTTAGCTATGCAATGCTGGTCATCCTGGGATTTGCTATGATACAGGTACATCAGATCTAGGTTTAACCTCTTCATTGTTTTTTCTCTCATCAGACATGGAATAAAAAAATTCTTTCGTGTTTTCTCTCTTTCTCAGTTGTTTGGGATGTTCAGCATCTGTGTCATCACCTGTAGAAGCAGGAAGAACGACTACCAGCCTTTGTATGCGTGACCGTAAAATGAAGACTCCTTAATCCCTCACTGGGACTTTCTGTACACTCTCTATACTGTGCAGCTAAACACAACCTCATCAGCACCATAAAGAATAAATAAATAAAAAATAAAATATTCCACATTTAGGAAAGTATTTAGAATGCATTTGGTAGCATAATATGCATCTTGAAGGCATGAAGAGATGGGACAGGAATCAAAGGAGACAGGAAATAACATTGAACATTTTGAGGGTTCTAAAAACTCTTAAGTGCTTCTTGTATTTCAACTACTGTAAAGGTTGATAATAGATTTGATCAAATCTCCACAGCTCCACATGTTTTACAAAATATTTCTACAACAGAGCTTTGCCAAGTGTGTTATAGAATCTGCTTTAGGTCAAAATGTAGTGATGCACTTTTAAGGATTTTATCTTGTTTCTTTGTGTAGTATGCACACCATGTTTGGTTCAGTATTACATTTTTTCTGCTGTCTAACTGACATTTGTCTTTATAGTAATTTACTGTGAATGTTGACTTGTCACATAATATGCATGATATAGTCATGTTTGTTTGTTATGCCCTTTACAATGGTCCAGTTCAACAGAGGGAAAATAAATTGTGAAAATTAATTTTGAGTCGATGATTTTCTTATTTTTATAATTTCTAAAATGCATGTCGATAATTATCCTCAAGTGACCTTTTTATCAAGACCAATTTTGTATATTGCTTTCATAGAACATACACATGGAAATTTAGATAAATTGAGGGCGTTGACGTTATCTGTCTTTTGCTGACACATTTGTGAAGATATCGCTTATGAAAGTATGCTGTGTCATTACCAGAAATGCCCCATTGACTGGCATCTAAATGCATACAACTTGTTAAATGCTCTTCCAGATGTTTCCAAAAATCAGCTGATGAACACCTTTTTATATTGAATAAAAAAAATCTTATATTATAGAGCTCACTAAACATATCAATTAATTGCAACAGTATACCTATATACTTATTTTGTAAACGAAACATTTATATCAAGTTGGATTAATGTGAACGTTGGTCACTTATTTTGATTCCTGCTAGTATTTTTATATTCATTTATAGACCATGTGCAATTTATCCGCTAGATGGCGCTAAAAGTCCATTTAAGTTTTACCGGCGTATCGTTACTATGGTGAGTGAGTGAGTGCTGTATATCTCTCTCAGTTCAGAAATAACCTGATTTCGCCCAAGAAAAAACTTAAGTATTTGATCTACGAGTAGAACGGACCCTATATTAAAGTCCGTATTTCTATATGATATTTCATGTTCAATTCTAGGGCTTCAATATTGAGTTACACAGGTTAACAAAATGTGAACTGTTTGGTAGGTAACAGTGTAATCTCATTCTTCAGATTAGACATTTGTTTTTTAATAGATCATGTAGAAGTTAAGTTTCTCCTTGAAATAACAAGAGGCCCCATAATAATAGTTGTACTTTCAATTTCTTTGAACTTTCATTTGGTGCAAAATTATAACATTCAACACGTAACACATTTTTGCCACCTTGGAATTATAAGGTTCTATCTACATTCTGAGCAGTTTTGAGATATTAACTTCAAGTTTTTGGACTCCATTTGACTTTCTAAATTAAACAAAAAAAAACCATAAACATCAGATATCCTAATGTAAATGATTTTTCACAGAATAAGAATATGTGGAAAAACTCAATTGTGACAAAAATGTAGGTCATAGCTTGCAATGTGACTAATTCTTAGGGTTTTGCGTTGAATCTAAAAGAGGCCATCCAAACACTCTTCCTTGGTCGTTGGTTTTTGAAATGCCTAGCATATCAGAAAATATAACACTAGGCTGCAGAAATAACTTGTGCTAAAGAATACAATAACATCTGGTCAGCACTTTCCACAGTTTTAACAATAAAACTCTTTAAACTCTTAAAAATAAAGGTGCTTAAAAGGTTCATCACAGCGATGCCATAGAAAAAAGAATTTGGTTGCACAAGGAACCATTTAGACAAAGGTTCTTTAAAGAACCATCTCTTTCTTCCTTTTCTATAATCTGAAGAACACCTTTTCGCCTTTTGTAAAACAGAAAGGTTCTTCAGATGTTAAAGGATCTTTATGGTGCTTTTTTCGAAGAAACGTTTGGAGCATCACTTAAACTGAGAGCTGACTCGGGTTTTTGGACAGAGGAAATTCTGACCTGCTCATCTTTTATCTCATTCTCTACTTTTTCTGTGGACTCCATAGAGCAGTAATCTGACCCTGGTGTGGATGAAGCATTTGGAGGGCAGCCAAACACGCCACCTCTCCTGCTGAGGAATCCAAAGATACTGCATCTCAGCACTGTCAGAACCACAGTGCTCATATTATTTCCAGGAACTGTTGTACATTCTGTTTGTGTTGGTTTAGTTTTTGGGCATTTATCAACTAGAAGATTAAGCATATTAACAGAATGAGGATGAAAGGATTGAGAGGTTGTTCGAGCACAAGAGAGAAACAAAACTAGGACACGTAGGCCTACTGGAATGTTATGTATTATTATTTCATACAGAATTAGACCACCTGCAATCTGACTGAATGGACAAATGCTCTCATACACATCATCATATGATGCATGTGTCCAATCATTTATCGTCGGTTCGAAATAAAACAAAAGTGTTCTTCTTTGGTTAATTGGTGCATTGATGATTAAAAAACGTATTGTTGTATTAGAGAAAATGTAACAATTATATTTGCCTGGAGCTTCTGTTAAATCACGTTGTTATGTGACACTTAGTTTTCCATTATGTTGGCACATATTGGCATTTTTATTTGTCACTTAATTTGTCTCTAATGAATATTTGTGAATTTAACTGTGGTTAAAATGTGTATTACATTGATCAACAGTATTGATAATGTTTGGATTTAGAAACTAATTTTCAACAAAAACTTTGTTATAGACCTCTTCTGAGGCTGGTCCAGAAGAACTTTCGTTTCAGTTCTTTAAACGAACGCTTAAACAAAATATAACCAACACAATATTTGTTAAAAAAAGTTAAACAAATATTTTGAAGATTTAATTATATACATAAGATTAAAAAATACACTAATAAATAAATAAAGGAAAGTGCAAGTGCTTCTGGACCAGTGTTTACAAGGTAAAGTGTTTAATACCTTGTGTTACAAACCATAATTGACATTGTTTAGTGTTTGCTAATCAACTTTATGACAGTCAGAATAACAAAGACTTCACAAGACTGTCAACTGTTCTGTGTTTATGTCCTAAACCCACTTTACTTATGTCCGTCTGCGGAGTAAAGCACTTCACATGTCAAACACAGTTGACCAGCGCACGAGGGTGCACGACTCCGTGTTCCGCAGGAGCGCGCAGGTGTCCGGATCACCGTTCGATTGACTGGTGCGCGCGTGACGTCACGAAGGGGGCACCAGCGAGTTCTGCCAAAGAAAAGCTTGTAGATCCATATAGTTGAAGAGGGACATGCAAAGCAAATGCAGCGTAAAACGTCAGATCAGCGTGTTTCCCGGTGACTCTATCGCGGGTAAGATATAATGTTTTTCTATTTGATCAGAGATCCGGATCATTCTTAACGGCAGTGGACCGATACAATACAACCCATGGCTACCGGACTGCACCAGTGCCAAGCTTGAGCAACAAACTCCCAACTACGAAAGCATCACTTCCCCATAGGAAAACTCCACTCGTCGCTCTTTTTCCTAAACAAAGAGAGGAGCCGCTGACAAAGGCAGGCGACGGGAAGAGATCCGGGAGCATCGCTGCTGCCTTTGTAGTTTCTCCGTGGATGGGCCGGAAGATAAGATGATACTGTTGTCCATATCTAATGTAACACTTCGTACCTTTTTAAGACTCTTGGGTCACTTCTGAATAGACTTGCGAGTTAAAAAGCTCATCGCTCACGGGAGTGTATCCGTCAATTTCAGGATCAAATGCAGGCGTTCCTGTGTTGCCGCAAAAAGGCGAATGAATGCAGCGCTGCCTATTGTGTGCTCGTGTGGACCAACAGTCTTATTTGTGCTTCTTGCTTTAATTTGCATGCTTAACAAGTGTAGCGATATTTGTCATTATTTTATTTAACCAAATAACGTATTGGTTTTTGTATTTATAAGGTATTGGACTATAACCGTACGTACCGTATATCTACCGTAGGATGTACAGTACCTGTAAGTCAGTGTATTTTTTCGATGCAACGTTCAACAACAAACAGCATCAGCTTGCACGGTCAGCGCCATAGTCATATGCATTATTTATAAAGTTTGGCTCACACAATAGTCTGATCGAGAGAAGATCCTCTTGCTTGATGGAGATCCATTTAAATGGAAAAAAACTGGATGAAGTGGGGACTAATGCATAGCCTATACCTGGGCTGGAAAACAAAACAGTTTGAGAGAAATAAGGATGTTCAATTGAACGCCTAACTATCTCTTTAAATCTCTGTTAAAAAAAATAGTGAAAGGGGTAGTTCATCCCAAAATGAAAATTCTGTCATCATATGCAGGACCTCTTGTCATTTGTGTGACTTATGTGACTTTCTTCTGCAGAAAACACAATACGATATTTTGAAGATTGTTTGTAGCCAGTGGTACACATAAACTTGCATTGGTTTTGTGTCTATACACAATCGAAGTCAAAGGGTGACACAGTTCTTTGGTTACGAACATTCTTCAAAATATCTTCTTTTGCGTTCAAGCTGATTTCACATGACAAGAGGTTGATAAATTACAGAATTTTAATTTTTGAGTAAACTATTCCTATAAAACTGTGTTTTTTTTTTGCGTTCAGACTGTATTAAATCCTAAACGAATACAATTATGCGCTCTTTTGCATATTAACAAAAACCTTAAAGTATTCTAAAAATGATTTGGAGGCAGTTTTGCTTGAAAATTTTGCTTGTAAAATTTCAGTAATCATGGTTGTCAGTTTATCAGTTTATCTAATTTTCTCCCTCTCTCTCATTTTTTTTCTCAGCTTCAGGGAGTGTATGAGAAACATGACAGATAACTACATGAGGAGCATGGAGGGTTCAGGATATCCTGAAGCCATAGACGGCAAGTGAAGGCTCGTAGATTCCACATGTCAAAGTTCTAATGTTAAAATCACAGAGCATCTCCAGGTCCAACCTGATCTCAAGGGAATCCGTGATTTTTAGGGGTAGAGACACAAGCTGGGTGACTGTTTCGGCGCGTTTACTATATACAGTTTCCGTGCAGCAGGCACTGGCTGACTGTGGAATGTTGCCATGGAAACACTTGCCCTGTACTATGTGTTGAGATTCCACCCAGTGCTGTGCCCCCATTGCTTTGACAGGCTGTTCGCTATAGTAAATTAAGTTCACACCTCTGCTGCTGTAATCCTTATAAAACAAGTAGTTCCACTTCCCGTTGCTAACTGGTAAATAGTTATGATTTATTTGCGATAAACAAGATCCACAGTAGAACCTTTTCACTGAGCTTCTATTTGTATCACCGCACATTGTTTGCTTGTCAGAGACGGTCTTCTAGCTATTAGAGGATGCCAGTTTATTTGCATAACAGAACCTTTCAGCCATGACTTTATTCACAATAAAAGACCTAAATAAAGGGAGAGTTCAATCTCATCTCATTCTAGACCTGTATGTCTTTCTTTTTTCTTGAGAACACAAAAGAAGATATTTTGAAGAATGTTGGCAATCAAACCACATCGAGCACATTTGACTTCCATTAGAAACCACAGAGACATTTTCCATAATATCCTCTTTTGTGTTACACAAAAGTCATTTATTTTGGATGACCCATCCCTTAAGAGGTCACAGTGTGTGGTATATCATTTATATAAGGAATAATGTCGTTATTCCACATCTTAGTGTATAAATAACTCTATTTGAATATTATATTACAGTAGTCACAGCATTAATAAGTCATTTGTCACTTTCCACACTCTTTGCAGCCTCTCACAGGCAATGCCCAACCGCCCCTCTCTAAGCAATGGCCTGGCAGAGCACTTCACCATTCAGATATGGCTTTGACCTGGGAGGACATTACCAGGATCTGCGTCCTCTGGGCACTGGAGCATCAGGTCTGGTCCTCTCTGCTCTGGACAGGCGCAGTGGCTTGCGCGTGGCGGTGAAGAAGCTGGTAATGCAAGATGCAGTTAGCATAAAGCACGCTCTTAGGGAGGTGAAGATCACCCGCCACCTTCAGCATGAGAATGTGGTCAGGGTATACGATGTTTTGGGGCCATCCGGGAATCCCTTGCAAAGCGACCTGTCCCGTGTTCAAGCGATATACATTGTGCAAGAGTGTATGGAAACCGATCTGGCACGGTTACTAGAGTTAGGGCCGTTGCCAGCGGAACACGCCACCCTGCTTTTTTATCAGCTTCTTCGAGGGCTCAAGTTCATCCACTCGGCCAACGTGCTGCACCGAGACCTGAAGCCAGCGAACATCTTTATCAACACTGAACAACTGCTGCTTAAGATCGGTGACTTTGGCCTGGCTCGCATTGTCGACCCACATTACTCACACAAGGTAGGAGGCACTATAGGAGGACGCGCTTAACTACTTGTAGTACATACTACTTCGGTCACTAGAAAGAATAGTGGACATTCTTTTTACAGTTTTTCTTAAAGGGTAAATATTACAGTGTCCTTAAAATTTCACGCAGTGTGTGTAATGTTGCTGTGTGTGAATGAAAGCAGTCTTTAAGCAAGTTGTAAAGCCGAAAGTGAACGAATAACAAAGTTATCGGCTTGAAAAAAGGAGTCGACTCTGAATCATACGAAGAAGTTGTCTGTCGTTCTAATATCAGTTCCAGGTCAGATTTGTTTCGCTCTGTGAAATGCCCGCCTACGTTACATTTGCGATGCTGTAGGCGGTAGACTAGTTACAGCATCATAGACCATCTGACCAATCAGATCAGAGTAGGCTGGAAGAGAGGAGGGGATTAGACTGATCGAATAATTTGAGTGACAGTGTAAAAGTGAGGTAATAAAAACTGCCTATTATTAGAAAATGAAAGTGTTTTTACACCTTGTATGTATGTAAGTTTGTTGTTGGACACTCTATAAACAAAAGTAGGACCTTAAAAATCACAAAATATTTACTCTTTAACAAAGCCACGGATGCAGACAGTGTCTTTTTGAAGTTTTGGTGTACTGTCATGGTATGTAGGATTATATAAAATATAAATAGTACATTATAAAATATATGTGAATAAGTTTGTTAAAAACCAACTTAAGTATCTTTTTGTGAGTTAACTTAACAAAGTTATCCTACAAAATACGATTAACATTCCGTGAAAATATAACTTTGATCTCTTTAAAACTAACTAAGACTGTCTCAGATTGAAATTAATGGTTAAAATCATTTCTAAAATTTGAGACTTTATCCTGGTTTTCACGTTTTAAAAGCATTTTTGTAACTGTTTGCTTCACACAGAATAGAACTGAAAAACAGCCCATACAATTTTGTTAGTTTTTGGAAACTATTAGCTCATAGTTTAAGCTGCCTTGCTGTAACTACAAGCTTTCATTGTGGTTCACTCTGCAGTTCCAGTCTGGCCGTTATTAATAGCAAAGCATTATCAGTTATCATGTGCTTTAGGCTGTTAAGTAAAACGGAAAGTTCACCCTTTCATTATTAACTCACACTGTTTGGCATTTCAATCCTGTATGACTTTTTTTCTTCCGCAGAACACAAAAGAGGATATTTTGTAGAATGTTGGTAACCAAACAACCGCAGTTCCCATTCTCTTCACAAAACAAGTGCAAGTTAATAAATTGCACCGTTGTTTGGAGCAAATAATGACATATTTGGGTGAACTATCTCTTTAATGACACTCCTATATTTATCAGTGTGCTGCTCGTTCATAAACACAACCTTTTTAAAACATGTATTTTATATTTTATACTTTCAGTGGATCTTTTTCACTTACATAGTCCTCATTGTCATTAGTTTAGGTAGCTTTAGTTTAAAATTGTTTTGTCAAAGTTTTTATGTTACTGCACATTCGGGGATAGATATTTTAGGGCTGCTTATACCTAAGATTTTAATACGTTGTTGGCTGGCTTTTTAATGTTGTTTCTGTTTTAAGCTATTCTGCACTTTCGGCACAAAATTATCTACGCTTGCAATTCCAGCTTATTTGCGCATTTTGTTTTTGCATCAAATGAAGCACTTAAAACCTATTAGGCCTATATAAATATCATATAAATAGAATGGGGTCAATTCAGTTCATCTACTGTTTTGTTCATTCCTAACCGTTTGATCCAGGTTACCCTACTAATACATTAATAACTGTAATCTATGCAGTCTTTGTCTATAGTTACTTTTTACCCATGTAGAAGTTTTATACTTTTGACATTATAACCTATAGAGTTACACAATAATCATGAGCAATTCCCTCGATGTTATGGGATCTGAGAGATTAATGTGGCACTTTGATGTGTCTTTTGTGCTTCTGTATTATTTAGCAGAGCACAGAGTGTAACACAAGCAGACTGGGAGGACAACCCTGAATGGGGAGCATTGTATGAGATAGGACAAGGTGGAGTGGATAAATAGAGAAGAAGGGTAGACGGACAATTTGGTGGGAGACGCTCAAATAATACCTTACCCCAAAATTTTTTTGCTTAATTGGTAGAGCACCGCTTTATGATTTTTAAAAGCCATGACCATATTAAATTTGACAGTCTTAAAGGGATAGTTCTGCAAAAATTAAAATATCATCAAAAGATATTTTGAGAAATGTCTCGTTAGTTTTGAGTTCAATGTAAGTCAATGGGGGACAATGTTGTTCAGTTACCAACATTTTTCAAAATATCTTTTATTCTATTAAACAGGTTTGGAATAACATGAGGGTGAGTAAATGATGACAGAATTTTCATTTTTGGGTGAAGTATCCCTTTAAGAGTCATTTGTGTGTATCTCTATAAATGTCAGTCCATTTGCTTAAAATGGAGCAGTAGTTCTTTCACCCATTAACTTAGTGGCCGTGACTCTGACTAGCAGTGAGAGCGTCTGTTCCCCTCTCAGCATGGAGGGAACATTCAGTTCCCAAATAGAGGAACGCAGATAAGTGGACTTTGGATTCACAGCAGCATCTGGATCCACATATGCTAACTATACAGGCAGGAAGATGAGACGATAGATATTGTGATTCTTCAATAATAATGGACATTAAACTTCATGTATCATTTAAATAAGGAGTTAGCAAAGTTTAGGACAGCTGAATTTGATACTCTCTGTTAGTTCGTGTGTGTGTGTCACAAAAGAAAGTCATACAGGTTGGAATGACATGAGAACATGATGGCAGAACACAATTTTAGGGTGAACTATTTCTGGAAAGGATCTGTTTGTTTCACTGTGCCTTTGCACTTGTACAGTAACATCACAAACATAATTTGTCAACAAGCCTGATTGTTTTACTCAATGAGCTTGTGAAGCACTTTA
The DNA here is from genome assembly GCA_008369825.1 of Triplophysa tibetana. Taxonomy (NCBI): domain Eukaryota; kingdom Metazoa; phylum Chordata; class Actinopteri; order Cypriniformes; family Nemacheilidae; genus Triplophysa; species Triplophysa tibetana. The sequence continues at coordinate 11,283,157 of CM017904.1, read as the reverse complement.
AAGGTGCGAGTGAATCAACTCCAGTGGGAACATAAAGGCTTCGTGCAAGCAGGACACTATGCATAAATATAATTTTTGTTTGTGTCACCATCACTCTTCGGATCCACCTCCTGAGGCAGCCTGCTTAAATCTCACAAATAATTCAGTAGCTGACCTCAGGGGGAAAGTGGGAGGTGAGAAAGAAGAGAGAGATGTCAGGAAGGATGAACTGAAGGAGATTGCAGGAAGGGGGTATCATGGGAAATCATGGGGATTAAGGTAGCTGTTTATCATCAAACATTATACATTATCAAACAAGTGTCCTTTCTTTTAGGAGGAAAATTGGTGGTTATATTGTTATGTCTGTAGTTTATTTGTGTATTTAGTACAACATTAAACAATGTAGTAGTTCACAGTTTGTAGTCATAGCTTTCATATGGAAATAATTTTGTCAGGAATATATCTGTTTGTTAAGGGGGGCCTGTAACAATTATCTGAATGAAAGGAATAGTTTACCCGAAATGTATTCATTTCCTTACAATTCGTTCCAAACATTTATTCATTTCTTAGTTCTGTTGAACACAAAAGAAGATATTTTGAAGAATGTAAGTAGTTCTGGGGCACCATAGTTTGGTATTCTATGTTGCCCCAGAAACGTTCGGTTAAAAACATTCTTCCAAATTGGATTCAGCAGAACAACAAAAATTGTACAGGTCTGAAACAACGTAAGGGTCAGTAAATGATTCCAACTTTTTATTTTTAGGTGAACTATCACTTTAATCATTCTAGTGAAATATATATTGATCATCTGGGCCAAAACAGATCCTCTAGATCTCTACTCAAGATATAATAAGGAAATTGTAAGGAAATTAATACATTTCGGGTAAACTATTCCTTTAATTCAGATAATTGTTACAGGCCCCCCTTAGCAACAGATATATTAGTTTACTTTTATTGTACTTACGCTTTTTGTTGTCCTCATGTTGTTCCAATTGCTTCCATTGTTTCCCTCATCTGTAAGTTGCTTTGGAAAAAAGCATCTGCTAAATGACTAAATGTAAATATATATTGCGTAACAGTTGCTGTCAACCTCACAGCCATTCCAAATCCCATATGGTCGTTGTCAGTGATGGTGTAAAGCATCTGTTAACTTTGAATCAACAATCTAAAAGAAGATTTAATCACCAGAATATAAAACATCAAAATATTAGTCAGACGAAGGAAGGATTTTCATCATCCAAAAAATAATTTTCTCATTTGAATTTTTTTGTTACCCTAGTGACTTCTCATTCTTCACCGGTAGGGATAATTTTACCGAACATCAACCCTCTCTAATTGTTTTTTAATTTTATCTTATACAAACTGCAATGTGTCTGCACGCAGGGATACCTCTCAGAGGGAATGGTAACGAAATGGTATCGTTCACCACGACTGCTGCTCTCTCCAAACAACTACACAAAAGCGATAGATATGTGGGCCGCAGGCTGCATCCTAGCTGAGATGCTCACAGGACACATGCTGTTCGCAGGTAAGTCTTACAGTAAACTCACTGACCTGTCTATGAGTCTTCCTGTTGCTCTTTTGGTTTCAATAGATCTTAAGTTCAGACATAAGAATGCTCTGTGTTATAGCGCCCTCTTGTGGCTATGATTAGCACCATAGTAAGTGAGGTTCAGACTGAATGAACCAAACTCACATTAGGGCTAATTACATAAAGTGACCATTTACAACTCAGCAGTCTAGTAGAGCCGGGCAGAGCTGATGAAAAAATGATGTAAGCTGGGCTTTCATTTCTCAATGCACTTTCCCTTGATTATGCTGATCATTTAATTTAGTTATAATATAGAAATGCTCTTTATGCCTCTGTTTGTGTTTTTCTGGAAGGGGCTCATGAGCTGGAGCAGATGCAGCTGATTTTGGACACTGTGCCTGTGATGAGGGAGGAGGACAGACAGGAACTTCTCAAAGTCATGCCTTCTATGGTCAGTAAAGGATGGAAGGTCAGGAGGTCACTGCAGGACCTCCTGCCAGAGTTGGAGTTGACAGGTGAGAAGAAAGTTTAGGATGACTATGAAGTTGTCTTTGTGTAGTGAGATACTGGTATAACCACATCAAAATAGTTAGTTAGCTTAGTATAGACTATTTAAATCCTTTTCCTTGTATTTGTCACATATTGCTAGATTATCTTGCAACATGGAGTGAAAGGTAAATTTTCTTAGACATGTGCTGGCATTCAAAAATACAATATTTAGCGCTAATATACATCTATTATATTAAAATAAATGACTCAATTTTACTATAATATAATTAGATAAAGATATATCTTTTTATCTAGATTTAAATATGCCAGACCAGAAAATGTTAAATGAAAATATTCTGATTATTTTTTCCTGTTTTTTCTTTATTTTGATTGTATTGTTCAGTCACACTTTATTTTAAGGTCCAATTCTCGGTATTAATAAACCATTAACTATGACTTTTGCATCAGTAAACTTCTAATTTGTTGCTAATAATAGTTAGTAAGGTCATTTTAAGGTTGAGGTATTAGGTAGGATTAGAGACGTAGAATATGATCCTGTTGAAAAAGGGCTTTATAAGTACTAATAAACATTCATTAAGGTGAAAAAAAAATCTTATAAGCAACTAATAGTGAGAATCGTTCCCTATTCTTAAGTTTTACCTATTGTTCTTTACAATTGTGTTCTTTTGCATTTCAATCAGTTTAAACAATTAGTTAATATACATTTGTATGTATTTATAACTTCTTTATACACGTTAATTTTTATTATTATTATTAAGATACACATCACTGAAGTTTTTCAACCTCTTTCTGTAACAAAATACAATTCCACAGTAATACCGTACACCAAGATAAATGTTTTTGCAGTCACATGCTTAAAACCTTAGATAAGGTGAGCATATGAGCTTTTTCCTGGGACATGTCCTGCCCAGGATTTCGGCTGCATCCTCCGGAGGTCACATTTGTCGATCGCATGCGATCATCGAGGTGTATTATTTCAGGTTTTATTTCCGGAAAGCAGCCGTGACATTTCTAGGTAAGAATGAAACTAAAAGGGTACGTATTAAGATAAATAAATGTTGATTTAATTATGATTTGTTAACTGAAATGGGTCAAGCTTGATGACACGTGCTATCGACAAATGTGACCTCTGGAGGATGCAGCCGAAACCCTGGGCAGGACGCGTCCTTGAAAAATGGCACGTACGGTCAGCCTATTCTTAGACTGTGCACTGAAATAAATAATACAGTACGAATAGAATTAGTAAGGTTAAAATAAGAATAAAAAGAAAATGTGTAACAGGGATTTATTAAACATCATTGTGCATTTCAGCCATTGATTTCCTGGAACGCATCCTCACCTTTAATCCCATGGACCGGCTGACAGCAGAAGCAGCTCTGTCTCATCCATACCTGCAGAAATACTCCTGTCCTCAAGACGAGCCCATATCCTTGCAGCCTTTCCACATAGAGGACGAGTTAGAGGCCAGGACAGTCACAGAACACGGCAGTGCGCTCAGCTCCCACTGGGACAGGTACTGCACAACACATCTTACACTGAGCACTCCGGACTCTCTCACCCTTACAGTTGAATGCTTTTCTATCTGGATGACTGAAACGTGTGATGTGACAGTTCTGGGTCTCAGAGCAACAATAATATTAAACCTGGTTAGTATTGAACCTAATACTAAAGGTTCTTGGCCAAGAAGACTTTTTAGTTAATAATGTCAAATATAATGGTCAAATAGACTGCTTCCACATTCCTTCACTGGCATACTAAAATGCCAGAAAAAAAAATTGAAATAATAAATAGTAAAAGTGGGTTGATATTGACATTGATGCCTACCCATTGAAGTGCTATGTTTATCAAACTGAAGGTCTGGAACTTCTCACCGCTTTCTTTGGAAAGACCCTCCCAAGAGGCCACATGATTGACTGGTAAAGCAACCAATCACGTTTAGTTTTGTGCCGCGTCATGTTTAGAGGCGTGAAAATGTCCCAGCAGTAACGGGCCGATGTACATTCATGAACACGTCAAAGTTAACAGAAACAACAATGATATAAGTTTATGCCATACTTTTAAGTTTATGCCATACTTTATTGAGCGTTTAGTCGATCGGGATGAATTCTTATATTCAAATTCAACCAATCAGATTACGACTAGGAACGTGCGGAAGTGTTTCCAGAAAAGTGTTCCATATGCATTAGACGTTCAGCCAACGGATTGCGGGCGTGTTGTCAGAGATTGAGACTAACCAAGATCTGACATTGGATATCAAATATTCAATGTTATCTGTTCATACATATACTGTATATACAGATAACATTGAACATGTCCTTGCGACACATGATTTAGCCAGTAGATGCATTTTATTATATGCATTTCTTCTCTAAAGTTTGTTAATACATTTTGAATCAACAGTTAAAATGACACAGCAGGCCATCAGCATATTACAACATACAAAATAAACATGGATAAGGAAAATAACAATTTCACGATATTATAGTTGCAATTGCTGTTTTTTTGTGTCACGGTAAAAGCTATTTCCACAGACTGGGACTGAAATGCCCAGAGAGTTCTGCTGGTGACGTAGAAGGCTGTTTAAAAATAGAAATATATCAGATCCCTGTGTAATTAAATCTCACAGCTGACTGTGTGACGACTTAATAAGAATGTCATTGTAGTCCTCTGTGGGGCCATATGGGCAGAATATCTTCCATGACAGATCACAGCAACCAGTGTGAGGTGAACAAACCTCTTAACTTGAACAAAGGTCGAGAGAAGAGAAACTGACATTTGACTTCTAAAGGTCAATTTTTTTACATCTGTCCTTAAAGGAATCGTTCACCCCAAAATAAATATTCTCCTATAATTGACTCACCCCATTGACATTCCAGAGGCAGGTCAGTGACTGTGAATCTCATTGGTTAATGCTTGTCTCACTGTAATACTGTGTGTGACTAGTGTTTTGTCAAGTTAGAAACAATTTGATTTACCAACAGTGCCTCCAAGTGTTCAGATCTGTTTTTAAATTTCAAATTTCCTAAAGAAGCTAAAAATATAAATAATATTATCTCCATCAAACATAGAATTTCACTTAAGAAGACATGGCAACACTTGACAATGTGGTTGTATCTCTTAACATCAGACAATTGATAAACTATCATTAACTAACAATGAATCATTTTATAAATCAATGAATTTCATTTATTTCTCTAAGTTTATGTTGTTTTCAGCATTTACTAATGCTGTTTAGTTAATGCGCATGAACTTACATGAGGAACTTTATTTGTAAATGTGTCCTATGGTGTGACAACAAACTTTTAGAAAACAAACAATGAAGATCGTATCTCTTATGGTATTTTATATTATATACTATACTATATTATGTTATATATATACATGTGTTATTAATTTTTTTTTTGCTACGTCACATTGCGGTATAATTGTAACTAACCATTTGTGTTAACTAACATTAACAAAGATTAAATAAAAATGTTAAATAATAAATTGAGTAATGTCAATAAATTGTAAACAACCTTATTGTAAAGTGTCATTTTTATTATGTGAATGATGCATTTTAATTTAAAAAGATTAGTTTGTGTACGTATGAAGAAGTTAGTTTAAATACCTGGTATGACATAAGGATTTGGATTCAATTTATTGTCATTACACATATACAAGTACAGTGTAACGAAATGGATTTATGAGAGAATTTTTCGGTAAACTATCCCATTTAAAACCACATTTTAGAAATAAACAAAATGCTATTACCACATAAATTCATGTTCACTAAACAAAATGTTAAAAAATACTGCACTTGAAAGATATATTAATGAGAGTATTCCAGAGGGATTAAAAAGAAATGCAAAGCACCTATTATACATTTTCTTCTGTACAAAAAGGCATTATTTAAGCTGTCTGTGGCCTTTTTATTGGTGGGAATGTTTTTTTAGGAGGATAAACTATATGGTTACATTACCAACGTAAATCCACACAGGTTTAAACTTCAACTGCACATTCATGGCCATGTCTTTACACTTCTTACAGGTACGATGAAAGTCTCTCATCTGAGATTTGCTGGCAGCGGCAGGAGCAGTGCGGATGCATGCAGAGTGACTCCGAGCTCGGAGAGGCGGAGGAAGAAGTTCAAAGAGATCCAAGAGCAAGTTCCACAGCCGTCCCGGAGGAGGCTCAGGTAGATCCACGCAAATACTCCCACAGCAGCTCGGCAGAGCGCTTCCTGGAACAGTCCCACTCGTCTCTGGACCGGGTCTGCGGTCAATTCATGGAGCTGGACTGCGGGCGCTCCTGCGACTACAAGGTGGGCTCTCCCTCCTACCTGGATAAGATCGCGTGGCGTGAGGGGAAACCACAGCATTACTCTGAACCTAGATTAATACTTGACTTGTCGAACTGGAGACATAACCGAGGGGGAGGTGGGGAAAAGCTTGTCCCTGAACCGGGAGATTTATTTCAGGAGATCTCACGTTGGGTGGAGAGCGCTCAGTCGGGCCTCTACTCGCCCGGTTCTCCTCAAGAGCCGCTCGCCTCCCCGTGTTCACCTCCACAACCCCTCTCCCCTACAATGCTCCCTCATTTTCAAATGCAATTCCGAACACCTTTACAACTACAGGAGGAGAGCAGGAGGAGCCCTAACCCTTTCTTCTCCTCTCCACCATCTCTGCTGCCTTCCTCCCCTTCCTCTCCTCATCTCGGTTCAGCTGATTATACATCTTCCTCTGTTTGTGGTCAAAATAACGAAGAGCAGATGCGGCATTTGAAAGAGGAACATGAACATTTTGACCTGGATGTGTTTATATCTCAAGCTCTTAGGCTGTGTGGTCAGACTGATGTTCAGTCGGAGAACTCGGAAGCTCCTAAAGAGGACAATAATAGCTGCGTTTATGACATCACAGACCACAAGCCGTCCAGAACACAAACTCCAACTCCTGAGATGGTCAACCCTTCAGGGTGTCATAAAGAGCACTGGTAGAACAATGCAGAGACCTTTGACCTTTTTTGAATGATTCTGTATCTTTAAATTAGTTAATTAATGAATGTGACCGTAACACTTTACAATATAGTTGTGTTAACATTATTTAATGCAGGGTTTTCAAACTTTTTCATGCCAAGGACCCCCAAATATGATGAACCTTCTGAGAGGTACCCCCTTTTTAAAAATACTATCCATTTATTAAAAAAAAAGAAGCATTTAAACAAAATATCATTGAAAAGAATTTCACATTTTTTGATGTCTTTTCTGGGGATACCTTAGAACATTCTGGAGGCCTCCTGGGGCTCTCCAGACCCCATTTTGAAAACCCTTATTTAATGCACTTACAGACTAATATTAACATCTCATCTACAGCATTTATTACTCTTCATGATCATTTCAACATTTACTACTGATTTTTAAAATCAAATGTTATTACCGTTCACATCAGTTAATGCACCATGAACTAACATGAACAACTGTAATTGGCTTTAACTAACATTGTTAGATGCTGAAAAACTGTATTGCTTATTGTTAGTTCATGTTAGTTATTGCATTTACTAATGTTCACAAATACGATAGAGAACCTAAATTTTTGTTTTGAGGATGCTTTCTTTCGATGGCACTCAGGTTCTGTATACCATAAGAAGTTGATATAAAATCTTTATTTCTGAGGTACAATATTACACTATGAGGATCCACGGCACTGTAAAAAAATGTTTTGTTGGTTTAACTAAACAAAAGCTTAATTTAACTTGAAAATACTAGTGAACTCAATGAATTTGACGCAAGCTCATGTTAGCTAATCTTTTTAAGTTACATTTTAAGAAATCCAGGTAACTTTCTTTTCAAGTTGAACCACCAACAACAGAAATGTCTGATAGAATTCGGGAAAAACAATGTATTTGCTCCTAAAAGCCTTTTATGAAATTATTATTCTTTGTGCAACACCAGAGAGAAAGCTTAGATTTTTCTGTGTTCATTTTGAATGTTTTTGTTCACTGTTTTGTAATACATAAATGCTATCTAAATTCAGATGTTTGTGTCTTTTCAATTTAACACTACACTATCCATTGAAAATAGTGAAAAAATGACAAATTAATATAAAATTACATATAAATTGTACCAATGTTGAATAGGTGTGAAATGTCACTCACATTCACCTTTTTTCAAACGCTAAATTCGGATAATTTTAATAATTGTTTTAGTTGCATTGTAAAACCTAGAAAACCCCAAAATACTCGATGCACATTTAAAGCTAAAGTGTCTAATTTTTCTATGATTAAAGACAAAAGGCTTGGACTCTTTTGTGACAAAAAGTGAATGAACACTCCATTCAAGTCCCACCCTAAACTCACACCACAGTGGCCATTTTGGACTGACTGAGATAAACAAATATAATGCCCTAAAAATGTGGGGTTATTTATTTTAACGCAGCATTGGGTCAAAAAGCGACAAATCGTTCAATTGGGATTGAAATTCCACCTATGCTGGGTTATTTTAACCCATCAAACACAAACATATCCTAACGTGATTTAACCCAGCAACTAGGTATATTCCTTTTTGAACCAACGCTGGGTTTAAAATAGTGAATCAACCTCGCTCAGAGGAAAATCGAACACAATACTCACATCAAACACAAAAATAAACACAGGAGACAGGCAGGTTGTTATTCTTTGTAATTTTAATTCCCATAATTTAATTAGTTATAATGCAGACAACTTCCACAACAAAAGTTCCAAAAAGAAAGAAAACAGCAATACAGTACATATGCAGATAAGGGGGAGGGGTTTGTTAAGTCTAAAGCCTTGTCTTTAGATGGTTCAAGACAGTTGACAGCATAGCATTCACATCATGGCGACAGAGACAGCACGCAGCAGGCAATCAGCGGGCCAGCAAAGGATTGGGCTACATCCTATTTTTAAGAACGTGGAAACTATGAAATTCTACTAGCACACTTAGGGAGAATGTAGCTAGGCTGCCAATAACAGTTATGAAACCTCCCAACAACACAACTATGGATCATTTCGTGAAGTTAAATCTTGCGTATTGATGTATTTTCTTTTTGACGTTTTGGAAAATTAGCCACAATGTTTTGATGTAGCACATCATTGTTCAACACGCCCTTCTTCAAATATCATTTGTTCTACTAGCATAATGCTAACTCCGTAGCCAAACTACCGCAGCTGTTAAACTGCCATGTGAAGGATTTTGCCACATACACTGCGTTATGAGCCGTTTTAACCATCATAGCAGGAAGGCAGAATATATTGCCAGCTTGATGCAGAATACTAGATGCATATTAGTGAGAGATCCTTCGGTGGATCTTGCTGTGCCGCTTCTATCATAACACTGGTAATCTCCACTGCTGGTGTTGGGCTGATTGACCACGGTCTGTCAGCTCAATATTGCATTTCAGGGAAACAAAATTACAAAGTTATTCAGCCTTTTCAAAAATAATCATGAAAAATTGTTGAATTTGTACAACTCGCAACCACGCTCTCTCACAACCGGGCGAGACTTCCCTGGGCAAGAACACGAGTGGATGTGGAAACCATTCACAAGAATTATCAATTGACGAACTGCTCTTGTACGATTAAATTCGCATCTTTGAAGAACATTCAGTGGTTTTCAGGCGCTGAACGTTCCCGTCATGGGCGTTACCAAACGAAAATAAACTAATTTCCTTTCTAAGCCCAGTTCACCCAACGCAAGTCACCACCCAGGTTGAACTCATATATGTAGAAAAATATAGCTTAATGAAATTTATATATCTATTCATTTTCTTTTTTATTAATATTTTAATCATATCCACCATTTACAGTTGTGAACTACGCGTAGCGGCGTCAAGTAACATGGGATTCATGATTTGCGCCGCCGAAACACAAAATGACACGAAACACCTTGCGCAACGCCCGGTTATTTCATATTTAATCTGTGATTAATAGTTAGTCTTTGATTGGCATTTTTAGGCAACTGCAATGAGTTATTCTAAAATATGATTACAATGTAAACACCACAGTACTGAAGTTACTGTATCCAACAAACAGTAAAGCACAACATTACAAGGCAAATGGCCATTTAATCATAGATTTGTTCTTGATGAAAAATATCATGATACACACAAAAAAACAGCAACACTTTGCATTGGTTCGAAGCCACACATTTGTACACTATCTAAATCTGGTGACTATCTCGAGGCAGATTACAGTGGGGTGTCAAACAGTTTCATTACATCGACATTTAAGACCACCTGGTAGCATGGTCAAATGCAAATCCCTCCACATTCTGGACTCAAGCTGTTTTTGGCCTCATTGTGGTGTCGCTCATATCAATCTTATCTCAGCTCATTTGTTGACCTGATTTACAAATTCCTCTTCTTTAGCCAGACTCCTAACACTGCCTCTCCAAAAATCATGTATGTGAACGAAATTGGTAAGTTTGTGTATATGTGTGCGCGTGTGTGCTGGATGTATGGGTTCACCCTAAATTCCATTTAGGGCATTTTGGCTGTTCCGGCACATATAGTATACAGTACAGTATGTAATATATTGGCATTATCTGCAGGGCTTTATTGATGTTCTACAATGACTAGACTGAACACTCTGGCGACCTTTTATATAATGTGCTTTTTAAAATACACTTATTTGTTTGTATATGGTTGAAATAAGCGAACACCATCAAAGATCACGGCAATTTAACGTGAAGATCTTCTGAATCTTTGGCTATGATGTCTCCATAAAGGTAACAAAATAAAAGCTTCCAAATTGCCTTTTGATATGTACTGACACAAAGAGCTTAATGAATAAAAGTGGGTTGAAAATCTAAACATACGCCTGATATGACGGTTTAGGATAATAAAACATGTAATTGGCATCATCTCATTTGTTTGTCAGATATATTTGTTAAAGATTTTTTGTTATTATATTTGATATGAGAGGACAGGATATTAGTCGTGCTGAAATCATTTTTTGATCGTTTCTATATGCCACTACCACATCTGGTCTAAAATCTTCTCAAATGTAACAATATAAGACAACCCAAAACTCTAAAATCCAAAGCTGAATATAACATATACACAGTAGAAATGATAGCACACATAAATCTAAATCTAATTCTGCTTTTCTTCAAACATGTCGTTTTAAGGCTTAGAATATATTTGTATTTATCACAAGCGCAGTTTTGTTTTGTTACTGAGCTTGTCTATAAGTATTGGGTGAGGTATGTTACCAGCTGCACAGAGTTTAGAAACGCAGCGCTCACATGTGTTTTGGACAGCAGGAGGTCTTTCAGCGTCACTGCTAACAAAGTTTTCTAAAAGTTTTCTAAATAGGACGTGCAGCAATAGTTGACACCACATTTGGCATATTTCAAAACAACATTGCAGGTAACAACACATTTTGTGCCGATATCAATTGTGCCATAAATCGAATTCTCTAATCCCATTCTTTGCGTAGTTGTTTTTAGTGTGAGATTGGGAAATGTAACCGTTAAACCACTCTATAGTTTTAATGCATTTGTATGTGCACATCAGTTGTTTACCTGCAACCACAGATACACAAGAACCATTTTTGGAACTATGAAATGTATCACTTCATAGCGACTGATCTCGACTTCATGATAACGTTTCGACAAAACAATAAAAACAAATAAAACGGAAATAAATACTCTTGACAAGATTAAGGATTTCTAAGTCAACGGATTCTGGATGCTTTTCCAGGCAGCATTTGAAGACTCTCCCCACCCTCTGGCTGTCCCCTTATATCTTGATATTTAATATTTTCTGTCTTTCTCTCTTCTTTACATTCCTAAAACCTCCCTCACCCATCTGCATCTCAGACGTAAGGCAGTATGCCATAGACGAACAGGGCCATGACAGCAGCGCTGAAGAGGCCGGCTATGGGGACAGTCACGAACCAGGCCAGAAAGATGTTCCGGAAGAGCCGCCAGTCCACAGCCTTCCTGGAGCGGATCCACCCCACCGCCACCACAGAGCCCACCTGAAATCACCACAATGCGTACAATCAGCAGTAGCATGATACACAAATACCAAATAACATAGGACAACATGGATTTCAGGAATCTGTTGTTATTGGATCATATTTTGTTATTCTCTGTGGTTCAGTGAACAGGCTTTTTTAAGTCCCCTTGAATGGATAAAAGAGTGCAACTTTATTTCCTGTAATCTGGACACGCCCATCGGTACAAGATGAGTCATCAAGGTTTCTAACCCATTTCCTGAAAAGGACGAGCAAAAAGGAAAGTTCATCCAAAATGAAAATTCTGAAATCAATTCTTGTCATTTCAAACCTGTATGACTTTGTTTCTTCTGCAGAACGCAAAAGATATTTTGAAGAATGTTGGTAACAAAGGCTGTACCTATTCAATTGCATTGGTCCATACAATCGAGGTCAGTGGGTACCGCTGTTGTTCGGTAACCAACATTCTTCAAAATATCTTCTTTTGTGTTCTGTGGAAGAAAGTAAGTCAAACAGGTTCGAAATGACGAGACGGTGAGTAAATAATGAAAGATTTAAAAATCTTTGGGTGAACTTCAGCTTTAAAGTTTAGTCAAAGTTTTCCCTAATCCTCTTCAAAGAAGACCTTAGATTTTGGATGTCGTTCTTTTTTGACACACCCATTATTGATCTTGAGACTCTCTTACTAATGATCGAAAGAGCTGAATCAGGTTTGACAGATTCAGGAGACATCCAAAAAGTGCGCCGTTGGGAGGCAGCCAGGAACAGGGCTGGAAAATACTGGACTGGCATATAAATGTCATTGACATGGACTCAAAGTGCCACGGACACAAAAGCTCCCATCTTAAATGTATGGGATTTTATGGAATGTACCTGTTCTGAACACATTGGAATAACAAAATACATTGATTTGATTAGTAGGACCAATTCTTGGGTAATGGCTAGTCAATAAAGTACCACAAGGTAAGAAATCAGAAAGAGGAAAGGCGTTTCTCTATATAAGAAAAGAGCAGGTCATCGTGGATTTCAAAGAATCGAGACCTAGTGTCCAGTGCTTTAACCAGGCATTATCATTCACTGCATTCATCACTTTCTCCTTCTGCTTGAAGGCAAAGTCACATCGTGCCGAACAGGGCAGCGGGTGGAGTAACATTTCCATACATGCTGTTTAACTCAAGGGTGCTGGTGACAGGTGTTGTGCTAGATACAAGAGCAATCTGGCTGTTCTTATACTGTCAGTGTAACTGAAGACCCCGTCATGGGGGGGGGCTAAATCTGGAGCAAAAGTCAGCCCAAAGTCAACAGACAGTAGATTTCATTATCTTCTTTAAGATTTAAAGCCTTATAGAGATTTTGCATTGATCTGAAGGACACAGACCCAGTTCTACGACTTGTATTAATATCAGTTGACAAACATGGGGATCAATACGAACATGGCAGAAATGTGACTCCACTGCTGAAATGACTTTGTTCCAGTTTAATATTAGCGCTATACAGGCTGCGTATCTGGATGATGCTTATCTACACGTTAGCTATCCGTCAATGACACTTGAATTGGTGTTTTGGATTCTATTTTGCAAGCGAAGACGTGGCGATAGTAATCCTAATTCCCAAACTGAACCTCATTTTTATCTCAATCCAGCTTCACAAGATACAAGATGGTGTTAAAAGCATAAGGAAGCTCTCTTAAATTTAGGTATAGAATGAGGTTTAGTTGGTTACCCTTGAATGCCCTTTAAGCATGAAGCGACCTAATCTCTATACAAACCATCAAAAAACTAAAACGGAGGATAGCTCATCTCCACTTCAGGGATTTGCGGTGACAATAAATAAGTGTTTGTACTGATTGTTTGTAGTTGTTATGGCAGAGATTCTTTTTTTTAAGATTTGTTTATAATAGTTGAGTGATGTGGTATGTTTTTAGCAACATGTGCTGTACGTTTGGCAACTAATCAGAATAAGCAATTTGAAGGATAAATGTGCATTAAAAAGTTAAAACAAACAATGGTTAATTGAAATAGAAACTAAGGGATCTAAAAATGTCCTGACGCATAGTGTTTGTTACATGGTGTGGTTAACACGTTCAGAATGTGTGCACTATGCCGTACTTTCTAAAGGTTCAGACTTTGCTTCAGGCTATTTAAAACTACTAATCACAAAAACAATGAATGAATCAAATTATGAAGCGAATCAAAGCTGCAATAATGGAGTTACATGTTTGCAGAAATGAACAATGATTGGTTGTTCTGTGATTACTCTAATAAAGCCATGGGGCCGGAGCTTAGCACTACCGAAAGACTATACCAATATACCTTGCAGTGGGTGGAGCTTATAGGAATGCCCACATTTGAGGCAACAAGCACCGAAAGAGCGCTCATTACTTCAATGCAAAATCCACTGTGAAAAGACGACAGATGACAAGACACAGACACAGATAAACATGTCAGACAGACGTAGCAACACACCAGTGACCCGAACCGATGCGACAACAAATACACAGCAACGTGACATGAGAGGATGAGGCAAAAAGATGAGGTAGTGAAGCACCACTTATACAAAAATCTGTGGAGGGAAGACTGTTCATTTATTCTGTATACACCCAGTCTTTGAGAAGAGGAGGGAACACTTGTCTTCATTTCTAAAGGGGTTTGAGAGTGCTGTTTGCCTTAATGAGAGGTTTCATTGTTACGCCATTGACATCAGCGTGCAATGAGGTGTATTTATTATCAACCAAAACAGTGTCTAAACCTATGACATCAGCAACTGAGATCAGAGAATCAATGCCTGCCAGAGTAATCTCAAAAACATGTTTTAACAGCACCTTCATTTAACAATTTATCAGAAATACAGGGAATAAAAGGTGGCACTTTCCACAAAGAAAGTTTTTTCTTTAAAATAACAATCAAGCAGCAAATAAGAGGTCAAACCAAATGCTACATTTTTTTTTTTAAATTTTACAGCAATTTCTTATTTAACATACTTTATTTCCATTAATAAATATATGAATTATGTTTATCATAGTACAGGGCTAAATGTTGAACTTAATGTGACTAGTTCCTTTTTATACTTTTTTTAATTGTATAATACTTAGTATTCTCAAGGTTGTGGTGCACAGATGTGCAAGTTGTGACATCACAAAATGTCAAAAGCTTAGCATATCCTTATAATAATAATTAAAAACTTGAAAAAAGTGGAAGAGCATGTGATCTGTGTGCTGCTTAACACTGCTGTTGATTTGAATGACTGATGAACAGAGCATCTTTGCAAAATATACACAATTTTCAGATTTGTATACTGCCACTTATTATAATGGACACAAAATCCAGCTCTGTTGGCAAAGCTTCTTCTGTTCTGCAAATATACTTTCAATAATCAGTTTCAAAAATGAAAAAGATGCCTACGGAGACAACGAACCTGTCAATTATTTGTGGAAAGTGGCAATCGAAATTTGTGTTGTTTCTTGTCAATAGCAATTACATTTTACAGTAGTGCCCCTTAAAACCAGACGGCTCCCTCCTCTCTCCCGTCGTGCACACAGTAACCTGAGGGGGTCGGCTGATGTCTGACCCGAGCTTTACCTTGCAGTGTGTGGTACTGATTGGAAGTCCAATATTAGATGCCAAAACAACAGTGACCGCTGAGGCCAACTCGATAGTGAATCCACTGCGGGGAGGGCAACAGAACACAACTTTATACAATCACACCTGCAAATACACCTGTAATGACAATACATGCCGAGGAGAGAGCCTGCCAGACGTGTACAGCATGCGGGCGGGGAGGAGGCGACGTTTTAACAGGAGCACGCATGCGAAAACATGCAAAAGAGATGGAAAACTCTGCAAGGTGATTAAGGTGATGCAATAACAGGAAAAGGGGATAGACAGATTTATTTTGTGAATTCTTCCCTATGAAGCGTGCAACAGTGCACGTGTGCGAATGTGACAAAGAATCACAGAGCAGAAACCTGTGCATGCACGCAGATGGAAAGAACAGCAGGTGATTATAGATGTGATGACAGTCTCATACTGATAAACTCTCATGTGGCGTCAACACAAACACATACATACACGTTTCCCTAGTTACTGAAATAAGAACATACCGTACTAAATTACATTTAATCCCATATGTTATATTAAATTGTAACACAGCTGCAATTTAATTTCCAAACATATAAGTGAAAAACTTAAGACTTTTATCGAATAAACTTACTTTAGAGTAAATTTAACTTCAGACATCACCACAGAAGATTTTCACAGTTCGTTGTCACATTTAAAAGTATAATTTACCATAAAATAAACTATCCGTCATAATTTACCCTTATGTCGTTCACAACCTGACTCTTCCTTAAGAGGAACACTAAAGAAGATACTTTGAAAATTGTCTTTGTGGTTTCTGTGTCCATAGAAGTCAAAGGGGCCCAGTGTTGTTTGGTTACAAACATTTTATTTTTCAAAATATCTTCTTTTGTGTTCTGCAGAAGAAAGAAAGTCATACAGGTTTAAAACAAAATGAGTGAGTAAATTCATTCAATCTAGTTTGCTAGCTGGTTGCTTGGCTGGTTCATGGTGGTCTCAGGTGGTTTAGCTGGTCAGCAACCATGTCTACAAGCCTAACTGGCTAAAAAGAGCTCAAGCACCCTCTCAAACCACCAAGTTTGAGATGTTTTTTGTCCAGCAGACTACGTAAACCCACAAACACACACAGCAGAAGCAAAAACATGTGGGCAAGACGCGTACAAACAAGCAAGGAGAAATCGGTCACACATACAACACCCATCTGATGTGTCATCGCTAAACAACAGTCTTGCAGTAAGGCAAAAGGTGGTTACTATTCCTGGGTTTAAAAACTCCTTCCTGTCAACAATCATCAAACCCAACAACCAACCTGAGATGCTGAGGTCATGCTGATTGTTATTTTTGTGTGGTATGCGAGTTCATCATGAAGCTGGGAACATTGCCACCTGATCCACACTTCACAGCCGGGGTTTGGAATCCAGGATTGTGAAGTGACCTCTTAATGGTAAACCAAAGTCTTTAACACGTGGAAAAACTGGGAAATGTGATTTGAAATGAAATATCTCGTGACATTTATATATTTTCCCTCTTTTTTTTTTAAACACTGACACCAAGATTTGATTTTTTTCAAATGAAAATGACCATGCAACTCGCTAGGATATCCTGGGTGGTTGCCAAAGTGTTCTGGAAGTTTTAGGATTGTTTCTAACCAGGTGTTATAGCTTTGTGAATAGTATCTAAGCCGTTCACAGGCCAAACGAAAAGCGCTTGTTCTTATTATTACCTCAAGCTCATTTGTTTTTGACAGCTTGTCCCGTTACTAAGAGAACGCAAGCTTACAGGGGCATTAGCACAAGTGTCTCTAAATTTAGCAAACCCAGACGGTTCTAGGTAGAGGGTGAAGATAGTGACTGGTCTCTTTAAACTGCCTTTGTTTTAAAGTGACTTAAAAGTTGAAATTACGGTCATTTTGCTGTGATATTTAACCTGATTTGACGTGCCGACACAAAGAGGGATTGAGGGCAAGTACCCAAAAGAAAAAAGCCGATTCAAAACAGCACTAATCTAGCATGATTTCATATCAGATAAACTGTTTTAACCCTGCTGGCAAAGCACATGCTCCAATATTGTAGGCTACTTCAAGGGAAGACCGGTTTAGGACCAAGTGTAATACTTTCGGTTTTATCAAAATCTTATTTAACCCTCAAACTAAAAAAGAAGTTTTAAGATTTGAATACAAATATCTTGTGTATATAATATATAATTGCACTATTTAAAGGTCAAAATGTAAATAAGCAAAATTGTTTTCCTCCAAGTTATTAAAGCACAATAACACGAAATACTAAAACTAATTAATTATTAATTATTAATGTCTTTTCTTGACTTTTAGAACAGCGCCGAAAATAAATGACCACATCCCAAGCTTCTTCTCCATTTGTTTGCTAACGTAAAAAGGGTTTCATAGTGTAAAAAATAAAACCTTGTAAATGGTACGTGTTTTGGACATGGGTTTACCATAGGAGGCCACTCATGTCAGAATCATAACAGTGCTCAATTCAATGAGCACATCTGCATGCAACAGCAGCACAAAACAGCTCCCACATGCACAGATGACTCATGCTTTCCGCCCTCAAGCCGATCTCACCTGGAGGGAGTGATGGGCGTGAGGTCCTTGCCCATCGTTTGAATGACACGTCGTCCCCAAACCCACAATCCAGTACAGATTCCTACGCCACCATAGAACAGCAGCCAGATGGGTGTGGCCGCGTCCTGCATCACCCCACCCTGAGAGTAAATCATCCACAGGGCCACCAAAGGACCAATGGCATTACTGCAGAACAGATAAATCAAATAGATCACACATACAAAAAGAAGGGATCAAAATGTACATACGCCTTAAATCACAGGTTAGACAAAAATAATCACTATTATGGCCTTTTGTCATGACTGATTTAAAGAAACAGTATACCCAAAACCCATTTTATTCAAATGCCAACAGTGACAAGCTTTTCAAAGGCTATTATAACAATTTTGAGGTGCACTTTACATGTCCTAATCTGAATGTGCGGAGTACTGAACTAGATCTATGGCACAGAACAAAAGTGAGGGCTTGTTCTCAAAAGATATTAATGCTGTGGAATGTGAGGGAAATTCTTTGCTGCTTTTTAAGGTCTTATTCTGAACTAATTATAAAAGTTGTTTCTCAAAAGGTATCCTACATCCCTGACACAAACCATGACCTTAGATTCAGTGAAGAATCTAATGAAGAAGAATCTGTTTGATTCAAGAAAAATGTGTTAAAGAAGAGTCTGTTGGATTCCAAAAGAATCTGTTGATTCAAGAATCTCTTTGACTAAAAAATAATCTGTTAATATAAATTCTGTTTGATTAAACATGAATCAGTTGATTCAATATTCATTTTTATGTTTAAAAGCAGCGGCTCTATTTTTTCATTTGATACAGTATACTGTAATTCTCAGACATGTGATCAGCCAAGGACAAGAAAGAAGAAAGACTGCACGCACACCCCCAACCCCAATTCCCCCCCAAACATTTTGAAATATTACTAATTAAATGTTACATGATTAAAAACAGGCAACTGTTTGCCAAAAATAGATATTTTTCACTTAGCAAAACAAAAACAAACTTTTATAATAACCCAATTCTGATGCAATGCACAATTACATTGATTCCCAAGCTCTATTTTAGTCTGTGTATATACTGTAGATAATGTTATAATGTTAAAGCAAATCACATGGACGTCTCAACTTCGAGACTTTGTTTCTGTATAGGTTACAAAATGCTGTTCAGTTCCCCACTTAATTAACCACGCGCTTTTTAAAGTACCGAAACAGCTGTTTGGCACCTTTTTTTCAAAGACTCTCTGGATGCATAAAGATAACTTGCAAATTATGTTCTGAATGTAGCGGTCGCTGTGCATTTATAACAAGTGTGTGCATGACGTAGAGAGCGTAGAAAGGATTCTGTTGGCCGGGTGTATGATGACTACGCGCGCACATCCCCAAACCCCCAACCCCCATTATCCAGTCACAAATTAAATTAAATCAAATGTATGCAATTTACGCGGCTGATCCCAGCGACGTCAAAAATATCTCCCTATTTTCATAGGGAAAAATCACAATATCCTAGGGGCCATCAACGTTTTGTTAAATTGATCACAATGCTGGCACTCGTTGACCACTTTCTTTAAAACACTCATGGGACTTAACAGGTTATAAACATTTTAAAGAAATATGAACAAAGAAATCACCAAATTTTCTAACCCTATTAGGGAATATTAATTGAATATTTTGAGAAGTGCCATACCTGACATCATTCCCACCGTGCGCAAAGGATCCGAAACAGGCAGTGAGGATCTGCAGAAAGTGGAAGAGCAGGAAGACCTGATGCTTGTCCTTCTCCTCTTTATCCTCATCGACGCAATCCTCCAATGGGACTTCAGCAGGGACCCGGGGCTCCCTTATGTCCGCTGCGATATTCACATCCACATCGCCCTCCTCCGCCTCAATCTCTGCCTCGGCAACTGCGTTACAGTAGCTGGAGTAGCTATCGTAACGCAGCCTCTTCTTTGAATAGAACACTGTGTCGCCGACTAGCTTCTCACTGTCCTCTGGTGGAGGGGCGCTTGACTCTGACCGCAACAGAGGCTGCACCGGCATCCCACAGATGGCGGCCGTGTAGCACGTGTAGCTGTTGTTACGGCGGAGGTGCCGGTAGCTATTGTCGTGACGTGAACTGCTGCGTTCGTCCTCTAGGCGGCCCAAGTGGATCTTGTGTAGGAGGTCCTTGTAGAGACCAGAGTCTTTGTGGACGGTGTGGTAGACCTGGCCATCACTGCGCACGTGGCCGTCAAAACTGAAGCTCCCATTGGACACAGGTGACTTGAGACAGCCGTTGGTCATGGAGTTTGTCCGACCTAGCCAGGAAAATTGGTCCATGTTATCTTATGAAAAGTGATGACTCCTAGAAAAGTAGCAAAAAAACGTTTTGCGTACCATACACCCTGCCGTTGGGCAGAACAGTTCCTCCATTAGCCAGACTGTTGAGCTCCCCTGTGGACGCTTCGGTCAGGGGCAGAACAGCATCGTTGTGGCTTTTGGCACCTGGAAGCTCTTTGAAAACTGGAGCCTCCTCTTCCTCCTCCGGGATTTTATCTAAACTCTCATCAGAGATGCGGGACAAAGCATGCTCTTTCTTCAGACGACCTGTTTGGGCGAAGAGAAAGATCAATATGGAAAATAAAACAAGTGGACTTTATGTTCAGTTATCTGGATTCAGTTTGCTGAGAAGATGAGGAAGAGACGGATTTAAAATATTAAAAGCACAAAATCACGCATATCCAGCCACGAAAAAAAATAAGAGACCATTCCAAATTTTCGTTCAATCGGCATTTCTAGATGTATCGTGGTCATTCCAGTCCAGTGTCTGTTGGATTTCAAAAAAATCAAACCTCAGGAGTAACAAAGTCATCCAACAGCAATGTGAAAGACTGACAGCATGACAAGACACATGAAAATCACATATTTAAAAACATGGATATTACTGTTGTATTACTTAAAAGTGAATATGAACTTGGTTTTGTGGTCTGAAAAATACAGAACATATTTACTGTTATTTTGACATGTTTATCCAGTTCTCATTTTCTGCAATTTAATATTTTTAATTGAAATTTTGTAGAAATATTGTTAATAGTTCACATATTTAACCAGAAAGAATCATTTCACTCAAACACAAACCCATAAATAGTAAATCCCGAAAAACTGAAAATGGTCTTTAAAATGGTCTGCTGTATAATCACTACCAGACTAAATTGTAAAGTCTTACATGGAAAACCCATGTCTATGAAATAAGAAACAAATTTAATAAATCCATTATTAATGCAACAATAATCTAATATGACAGTTCATGAATGTAAAGCAGTGTAAACATCTCAGCGATTCATTTAATTAAAATCTCTCTGCTAAATCAAAACACCTGTGCAACCATAATAAATATAAACGCTGTTCACAGTCCGTGTTTCAACAGTGATGTTCTCAAATAAACAGCTACGGTTTATTTGCTTTTCATTACTCTCAACGTGAGCCCACAAACCAGCGCCAGCAGAAGATTGTCTGTACGTCACAGAACACCCCAGCAGAGCAGCAGATGTTAGGCAAATCCTTCCCCTCCCAAACTGATGCCGATACCTCATACAGAAAAACATTGTTGCCTTTTCCAAAGCCAGATTAGAAATAATAGCTAATTTATAGGGATAGTTCAACGAAAAATTTAAAGTCTGCAATCATTCATTCACTCTGTATGACTTTTTTTTGTGGAATAAAAAAGATGATATTTTGTGAAATGTACAATATCAGTCAATGGGAGCCAATGTTGTTCGGATACCAACAGTCTCCTGAAGTGTCTGGCTTTAATGGCCAGATTTCACCATGACCAAAAACACATGAATAACACAAACAGGTAGTATAAATGTTACAATGAATTTGTAATTGTGCAGAATTAAGAAAAGGAAGAACAAGGAATTTAAAATAAATTGTTCTAACACAAAGCATTAAAACCACCTCAGGCCACGAGTCTGTGGGAGGGAACAGGGCAGTACATACTTGCTATTTTTCTTCTCATCCAGGGGCATACAAAAAACCAGACCACACCGGCACATACCAGCGCTCCAGCCAACGTAATGAGGGCAATAGACCAGACGGGGAGCATCTCCAAGCCCAGTACTGCACAAAAAACAACAAAATAAAAAGCGCGTGAGACGATCAAAGACAAAGTAATGAGAATTAAAAGCAATCATGTGGATTTATCTTTCTAAAAAATATTATTTGATGTGGCAAGCATCTCCAAAACAATGTTCCGGATGAGGTCTGTTAAGGCTTAGATTCAATGCCACTTATTCAGCTACAACAAACAAACTCTTCTAAGATCAAAGATGTCTTGTGCTATCACATTAAGACAGAGGTGACTTACGGGGAGCTCCAGTGTACATGATGGAGAAGGTGTTGATCCCGATGGTTGAGGCATAGAAGAGGGGCAAAGCACGAAGACCATTAGGAACAGGGTCATCCTGTGACAGACAGAGTAAAGCGATATTATGTTTAAACAGTATTTAAGATATAAATGCCTGATTCAGACGGGATTAGTATTTCTGTCTATAAGCTTTTTTTCCAGCCTCCACAGGAAAACTCGTAGCAAAACTCAGCCTTAGTTTAGATAAGGATGAAAAATTGCAATTTTATGTAGTCCGTCGACGTATAGTGCGAGTGCTTATGTGGCCCAAACCCGAGGTTCGATTCCGGTTTTGAGTGTCTTTTACCAGTCCCACTCCCCTTTCTCTATCCAATGCTTTCCTCTCTGTTCTCGACTGTCCAATGACATTAAAGGCAAAAGGCCCCTAAAATATAACTAATAAGATGGACAATCTAATATTTGATGTATGTTGTGATGACCAGTCTGATAGTGGTCTTAAAGGGAGAGTTCACCCAAAAATTTGAGATTTCTCGAAATATCTTCTTTTGTATATCACATTCATTTATACACACGTTCTAAACGGCATGACTGTAAAAAAATTAAAACATTTCAAAGCTTTAAGCTTAACGCCAACACTGTCCTACCATGAGTTGCTCCACATCATGTTCTAAGGGTGTTTACACATTTTAAGCGTGCTTCAACTCACGTGAGTGTACTCTTCGTTTGTTTACGTGTACAACTTTTTAATGAAGAAATAAATACTCAGTGCCCTTTTAATGTCACTCTTGAAGTAATCCCGTAATAAAATACAGGCAATGTTTTACAGCTAGAAGAAAAGTTCATTGCTTTCCTACCATTTCTAAATGCTGTGCATTTTAACATTCCCATAACCTCAGTATTGCTGTGGCCACAGGCATTTCCCATCTCTTAAGGGCTCAAGAGTTAAATGTTTACAGCAGGAGTGTTCCACCAGACAGACGTTTCAAAGGTCGACTGTATAGCAGTCACAGATGCTACATTTTAGCTATTGTCTAGCAAATCCAAACAGCAACATGCACAGTTATGTTGAAACGGCTTAATGCACGTTAAATGTTAAATAGAATAAAAACGTGAGGTCTTAAATGCACCGGTGATGGACCGCTCTATAACACTACAGACCATCTAAATGCCTCTAATGCACTTTTAAAAGGTTTATATCGGGGTCTGAAAAAGGAGCAAAGTGCTTAGACCTGTCAGAGCACTTTGATCAATTTTTCTGTCTTAAATTCCAAACCTGTTTAAAAAAATTTATGAGATTACAAATCATTAAAGTAACGTGATGCAAGACAGGTGCAACAGTCGACCTATTAAATTAAACTCACCTTGCTGAGAATGAAATATCTGATGAGGAAGAAAAGCAGGCCAGACATAAGACCAGACAGCAGAGGGGAGATGAACCACGATGAAACTACATCAAATAAACAGCAATTACTAATTAAATAGGGTGCCAGCGTAATGACGCATGATGTGGCTAGAGAGAAAAGGCCAATACGTGACATTAAACAAATTACACATCTCGGTTGCAAGACAATTTAAGAAAATTAGATCATGTAATTTCATGGAAACAATATGTAATCATACAGAATTAACTAAATATGAATAATGCAAGCTAAACCACATAAATACAGCCAATACAAGAGCTTAACATAGCTTCACACATAGTTTTCGCATGCACCAATGAGCAAATAAACTGTGCATTATGATAGAAAAAATAGAACATAAATTACCAATTTTAACAAGCTGCATCCACTGTACTCCCCTAGTGCCAATAGCAACCATTGAGAAGCCAATTGTAGATCCCACAATGCAATGAGTTCCAGATATGGGCAACTTTAGAAAGGAGGCAATGAGCTGCCAAGCCGCAGACCCTGAAAGAAAAAGACATTATAAGTGGGAGCTGGAGCAAAAGACAATCTCAGAACCATATGTTCTCTTTCCCGCTGTCCTCATTTTATTCTCTATTCTCCATATTCTCTAAATAATGTAATGTGAGAGTAATCATTCAACAAGACCATGATAGTAGATGAGTGTTACATTATAAAAAGATGGAATGGCCATGATGGTCAACTTGTCATCCTGTAATAACCGAGTACTTATCCAGTTGCTTCAGTTCAACCACCAACTAGTTTTTTCTGATTGTAGACCTGAAAGGTGTGATTTTTTGATAATGACCAGCTGCCATTATCCCACTTATTACTTGCTGCTTATAACATTTTTTGAGTTGGATGAAATTCGTTTATTATGCAAGTAAAATAGATGAAACATCACGGCAGTCTAACAATTCGACTGACAGAAAATATTTCAGAGACCTTTGTTATACATAGAATAAACTCAAAGATACATGTGTGGTCCGATAATAAAATATATAGTATAAATAATCTAACTAAAACCTACATTTTGAACGTTTAGCCTCACACTCTAAAAACAACACAATATGTCCCTCACATTTTCGCTTCTTTGCCGAAAGAGATGACATATTTACGAAACGTGCTCTGTAGAGCAGCTTTCCCCGCCAGCCAGCCTTTTTAAAAAAAAGTTGCCAGCCTAAGCCAGCATTATTAATTTAATGGCTCACAGTACATTTTCTGTAAAGAATATACGGACAAACAATATGTCCAATGAAAGAACAGAGTCTCTGCTTTTAAACCAGAGAAACCGTATTCTACTATCTTCATTTTTTCTTTTTTTATCACTCCTTAGATGTGGGTAGGTTTCTTAAAAAATGCATCACTTTGTTCAAACAGCTGAGATTATTAAAGTTTTTTGTCAAAGACTCTACCCAGATTACACTCAGAACAATCATTAAAAACCGATAAGAAATATACATTCAGGTTCTGGGATTCTGTACTTTTCCCCAAAGGTGTGTAATAGCACCACATGCTGTACAAACACTGATTGCCGTAATAACTTGTCTTTGGCGGGGAATCGTTTTTCTTTAGTTTGTGGAGAAAAACAGAAGCTTCCTTGTCTAGAATATGCTCATGTGTGACTGAACCTGGCATTCTATCAGAGTTTAAGTTCAGTGCAGTTGGTAAAATTGCTACTTACCACAGCAACCTTTTAAACTAGAGAAAGTAAACTATTGCTATAAGTCAATATCATTCATCCAAATGCGTTATTGATGGCGCGCATAGCACTCCCTTTTAGGAAAAGCCCGACCCGCGTGCATCACAAGCTCTCTCGTGCGGTGAAACTCAAAGGCAGCACATCTCATAACTTATAAACTCTCTCTGGCTCGAGGTAAAGCCTAAGCTTTAGCAGTGAACTATCGTTTAGGGAATCGGCTATCGGCGATAGGTCTGAGGATCGTCGATACACGATAGTTTCCCTACTAGAAATAGCTCATTCTAAGGAAATAAAAACATAATGCTTCATTATGCAAGATCTTTCTACACCTCTGAAGATATAGTTATGTATATTGCATTTCTGTCAATAGATCCTCTTAAAAATTACACAACACCTTTAACTTGACACATTTCTGTGTTACTTTTACCTCAATCTCGTGTTGTCCCATTTATTTATTTAAACAATATAAACAAAATGATCAAAATCACATATTTTTAACGCATTTGTTCAACTCACTCCAACATGATTCTCACAATCCGACAGTGAATCAACAAATGCTTGGGTAAGCTTCCCCATCATTAACCTTCAAAATGATACGTTGAGGTATGCCTTAAACGATCCATTACTCACCAACCATGGCGCTGACTTCTCCCGCCATCAGAACTGGCACAGTGTCGTTGTACAAACTGACATCTATAATTCCCTTCCGTATGGTCTCCCCGACCTTGGCACCGAGGAGAATGGAGCCCAGAGTCTCGAATATGGAGGCCAGGATGCAGGCCTGACGCAACGTCACCACCCCTGAGCCAACGGCCGTGCCAAACGAGTTCGCCACGTCATTGGCCCCCACTGAAAAGGCCAGGATGAAAGCGATAATGAAACCGATCACCACCATCCACAGGTACGATTCCAGTTCCATCTTGGCTTTATTTCCGAGCACAAGCAAATCCAAAAGAAACAGCTAGAAAAAACTGGAGTAAGGTGCTTCAGGAGTAATTCTCCTTCTTTCGCTTTTCTTTCTCCCGACTTCCCCAGGCAGAAAGAGTTCTTGGGGGAGAGGCACACTGCTAACTAAGCCGTTTAACCTCAGTTTGTGGAGTGCTGAGCAGTGTAGGCAGGAGAGAGCATTCCATTGTTTGGCCCTCTTAGTGTCCTGTCCAGCGAGAAGCCTTCAGCTGTCAAAACAAGAGAGAGAAGGAAATTATTACCAAGCGTTCACATTTTCCCTTATAGAAACAGACTATTAGAAACAAAAAGTCCACACTAGACAGGTGGTGAGAGGACAACGGAAAACTAAAGATATAAAAGAATAAACTATGGATACACCAAAAACAAGATTTCAAAACAGCACAAACATCATTAGCTTGTGCAGAAACAGACCACCCCACGACAACAATGACACAGCATGTTAAGGTGCGAAGAGGACACAATGTGACTAACAGAGAGAGTACATGTACGATCACTCCCGCTTCACACCTCGCATCGGCTTCTTGGCTGTGTTTCCTTTTCGAGTCTCCCACCGAGCCGGGCTCTAGACTAACCGCGCAACACCATGAACCCGCAGTCTCTAATACCTTCCTGCTTCCCCAGCCAAAGATTCTTAGTGGGTCAAAATCACTTGAAAATGGCAGGTCTGTAAATGATCCACAATGTGCTTGCTGAAATCTGATCAGAGCTGTTTATCGGAAGTATGTTCCTGCACAGCGGGGAGGACAGTTCGGTATTTAGAGCATCAGTTCACCGCTGAGGACTGCATGGATTTCAACACGTAACTGAGATATGGGAAACGTTGATACAGCGATGTCCAAAAAAATTCATACATCAAAGAGCGCGCAAATAGCTGAAACCGATGTCAACTCAAGAAAACGGCACATTGTTCTACTTCACTAAGCCTTTTGTTTAAAGGGAATTAAATGTAAAAAGTGGAAAAGCCAGACTAATACATTCTCAAGGTATTTGTTGACTGTGTGCAGGAATCACGTGAGGAGCAACACCTCACGTATCCACATCACATGGTTGTTGACTTTGAGACATACAGTACAAGCCATCTTTTGTGACATTCACCGACGAGGGTGTCGACACAGAAATGTGGTTTGTTTTGAGGTAAAATACTTGATTATATTCCAACAAAGACAACTAGAAGTAAACCATTTGTAGGTTTTGCCCTCAGTGGCTCTGTGGTGTTATCAAGACAGCATTGTTTGAAAGCAACCTGTTTTTATTTTGGCCCAGAAATTACACACTTTAATAAATCAAAATAAAATGTAGTGTCAAGGACATGGTACATTAAAATCCTCAGTACGAACCCAAAAGTACCAGAACAGCCTGTGCACTCACAAAATGAAACGTGCACCGGCACACATATATTTAGATTTTTTGTATGCATACAAAAAATGAGAGCGAGAGGACGAAGGAAACATCACAGCAACAATCCAAGCAATAATTGTTGGTTAATTTAGGAGGCGAAGCATTTTTGAGATACAAATGAGTTGTGTATACTTAACGACCGGTATGCATTTTCAAAGATCCTGTTCTTCTGAAAAGCCCTGACAACACATTTCCAAAAACTCACGCAAAGCCAAAACACTGATACCGCCATGTGACTTCAGGTCGGGGTGATAAGTTGACACAATTTGGATGAAATAGGACGCTTCTGCTGCTCTCGGACATTTGAGGTCTATTGGTTTTTGGCCTTTAGCTCTTTTGCAATGTTCGTAACAGAGACGACGAACGATTTGCTGACAGCTCCTGTCAAAGCTTACTTCTCAAACTATTATCAAAATGACATACAAAGATTGAAAGAGCATAGGAACCTGCTTAAAACATGATCATTTACACATTTTTATACAGGTTGTGTGGTCAGGTGCTGAAAGGGAACAGTTTACCCAAAAATAAAAATTCACTATTTACCCTCATGTTGTCCTCCTGTTGAACAAAGAGAAAGATATTTGTAAGAATGCCTGTGACCAAACAGCTCTTGGCCACCATTGACTACCATAGTAGGGACAATTCCGGAATAATACTCTTAATTCTGTTGAACACAAAATATATATATTTTGAAGAATGTTGGGAAGCAAACTCTTCTGGTGCACTTTCGACTACAATTGTCATATTTCCTTCTATGCAAGTCAGTGGTGACCATGAACTGTTTGGTTATAAGCATTCTTACAAATACCTTTATATCTGTTCATCAGAAAAAATACATTTATACGGATTAGGAACTCAAGGTTGAGTAAATGCTGACCGGATTTTCATCTTTTGGTGAACTGTCCCTTTAAAACAGATTTCAACTGGTTTAAAAATCACGACGTACTTGCATTTCATTACATATTTATAGGCTCATACATCAAAAGCAACAACTAATCATTTTCAATATGTACCAAATAAGCTTACGAATGAAAAAGTACAAAGATTTACACAACATTTACCCAAATATGTGTTTAAATTTATACAAATAGGAGTGCAAACCCTGTAAACATCCTCTTGGCAGATGATGGTGCATTGCATTCCTATGCTTTATATAAAAATACCATCAAACTCAGTTTACAAGACTGTGGGATATTTAATACCAAAATCCCATGCGGGAACGTGAAGCAGCGAAACGAGAATTTATAAGAGAAAAAAAGACCATAATAATAATTAACTGGGAAATTACAAGCATTCAGCAAGCACTTTCTTCTGTGAGGAGAGGCATGTCGATTATTACAGACGTAATAAATATCGGATAGTTTTTACGACGTATCCCCCTCGACACTGACATGCCCAGGTCAAACATATGAGGCACATACACAACCTGTTGCACAGGAGACACGATGCAAAAAAAGCTCGGCGTGCCATTAAACTGCAACAGTGCTGAGTCTGACTGCGGCACTGTAAACACCAATCGAGTGTACTCACCTTCAGGCTACGCAGGGCTCAAATCTTTTTTTTTGGATCAAAAATGGTTTGAAAAATGAGAAATGACGGATTAAATGCAAGGGATCATGAACAAAAAAAAGGAGAAATGCAGTGATGTGGATTTATGACACTGAGAAACCATGAAACTGGATTTAGAGAGAGAACAAATGACTACACCATGGTTGAAAAACAAAATTAGATTCAAAATTGTGAGATGGAGAGTCAAACGTGTTGCAGGACAACGGAGCGATTCCCATTGAAAAAGCTGTCACTGCAGTCTAGACTGCTTCTTTAGCAGAGCCAGCAGCATCACGGCAGAGCCGGCCAATCCTGGAAGCTCTGAAAGAGAGCAGTAGCTCAGATTGGCCGATGCTGCATGGGGAAGAAATGAAGGGGGAGGATGAGCCAATGAGAGGCAAGAACATGAGGAAGGGTGGGTGAATCCATTCTGACAGTGAGGAAAAGGCATTGAGTCAGACCAAGGACATTCATCGGTTTATACACTATGTGCTGGCACCATTATATCTGCATTATGTCTCACTAAAGGCATGCAGTCCAAGATAAAAGCAAAACCAACAAATAGAATATAATTTGCAAAGTACGAACACATCAGAAGGAAACAATGATATCTGATGAATGTAGAAGAGGAAAATACAATGATTCATCAAATACTGTAGTTATATAGGATATGCAAAATCCCATGACACAGACAAGTTCGGATGCAAAATAAACTTTTTGCCCCATTTCAAGCACTTAAAAAAAATCTTTCTTTATTTAGATAAATTTTAGGCTCTCCTTCTCATTTAACCCATTTTTTCCGACAACTGTAAACTAAATAACAACAAAAAAAATACTAATATCAATATTAACAAATGAATGTTTAATATAAATCTGCTACAAAGAGAGCAATAGAATTGCAACTGATTTCATTATCTCATTCCAGTAATAAACGTTTTCTTTCTTTATTTTTTATTCTTTGGAACAATCGCTGCTTTCATCGTGATGATATCATTATCATGTGCCCCTGCTTCACAACCCACCTCTTCTTCCAAACAAAAAACAGCCAGAACACGCAGAGCGCCGAAGCCCTTCCAGCACATCGCAGACCTCCCCACACACAACTGACTCTTGCGAGACGACTGCAGTCCCCAAACCGATCAAAGCACCCTCAGGTCATACGTCACTACAGCACAAAATAGATGGACCTCCAGAAACAAATCCTTCATTCGCTGATGAAGCTGTAGCTAAAGGCGATAAACGCAGTTATTGGAACTCCCGCTCAAACAAGAGCCGTCAGGCGGGGTTGACAGTCTGTCAGACACAGTCATAAGCAGTTCAGACTCATTTCTCTCACATGTACGCAGCATTGACTCACGGACCTTGCGCACTACCGGCATAATGTCATGCATTCAGTTTTATCAACTTGTCCTGTGGCATCAAGGTAGCAAAAACAAGTCTGTTGGGTCACAGGCATCATGGGAGATAATATAGGGGTGGTTTGCGAATGTTAATCTGCAAACAAACAAAGAATGCCCACACCATGCAATTTGACTTCTTTTAGTCTTTTGTTGTGAATGTGTAAAAAACAAACTGAAAAACCACAAAATAAATCTCAATGTAGGGAATGTTTGTACAATGTTTACAGTATCCATTGTTTGTCTGTTTACAACTTCTCAGATGACATAACAAATGAGGATCCTGATATTTTCTATGAACGCAACGATCTTGATGCATTGATTTAAATAACTGTAAGTCAAACACAGAGCTCGTTTACCCTAAATACTACATCCAACTTGCATAAAGAAATCCGTAAAAAATCTGGCAGAATAATGAGCTTTTTTAATTAAAGCTGTTTCTTGTATTTTAAATCTTGCACTGCATTGTGTTGTTTAAGGCTCAACAAAAATGTCTGCAAAATTTATGTATAATACCCTAGCAAAAATGATTAGTACATTTTTCAACAGTGTACAATGTCAGAGTTTGTTGCTGTTTTTCAGATCAGTGTGAATTTTCTTTAAGACACTCAGATATCTAGAAATAAAAATATATGTACGTGAACTAAATGTGCTGCATTTAGACACGCCATTCCTCAAACATTCATGCTTCCTACGGCTTCTCAACATCTCATGTCTGGTTTTGCCTCAGGACCACCGATTACAATAACATGCAAATGACAGCTCTCCTACAACATCGTTCTAGTCTCAGGTTAAACTTGCCTTAAAGCGGGTGTAACACAAAGGGTTTCTCCCATTCTCATATTAATCCTGAGTACCTATATTATGCAGTATTGCATACTTCGTATCTTCGAAGAGTATTTAGTTTGATCACATTTATAAAAGAGAGATACAGCTTTACGATTGTTTCTGAAATCATACAGCGCGGGGGGGGAGGGGTAGGCTGAACTCAAGCACATTGTCAACAAAACATAGACATCAGTTTCACTCACCGCATGCGATTCCTGTCCGGCATCTTTTAGCTCTTGGACGGCTCCATATATTAGTTTCAAACGATCTCCAAATCCAGCGTTATATCCACAGTTTATATAACATTCATCACCCAAATGCTGTAAACAAACAAACTCGTGAAATTCACGATTGTTTACTCTCTCTCTCCTACTTACAAGCGAAAGTTACGTCTGCACATGATCCTTCTCCTGCTCTCCTGTGGTCGTGGCACGTTATTTTCCGGGAGAAGTGTCCAATAGGGACTAAGAAAAGTTATGAAAAAGTTTCATATGTTCGAAAAAAACTTTACAAAATCTGTAGGTTCGCTGGGGGAGTGTATCGAGAACCGGGATACTACGTAATATGCCCAACTCATTTTTTGACGAGTTGACCATGTTAAGCACGAGAAGACAGCACGTTTAACATTGTAAAGAAGTCAGAATGCATGACACATCATTGCAGGGCCGCTTTAAGACATTGACATGTAGTTGACATAACTTATTCTTTTTCATCAAAAGTAACTTGTAGTGGTCAGACTAAATTGCATTTAATCCCTCATCACACTCATATGATCAAATTAGCACTTTGTTATTCCTTTTAAAACGTTACTCAATCAAATCGACTTTATTTAAACAAAATGCTTCGAATTTGCATAAATCATCACTTTTGAGTCAAACTGAAAACCAATGAACCTAAAGAAACTATTCCCACCCTAACTTTTCGGTTTGCGAATACAAAGTTAATCACATGCATTCTGCCTCAATGAACAGCCGAAAATAGCCCACAATGAAGCATATAATACTTCCTACACCACCCCCAACAGAGACATTGACGGTTTCAAATGTCTGCCAATAGCTGCTCTCGTCCTGATAGCAGGGTGCTCACTTCCTAAGTGATAGCCTGACCCTAGGGTGCTGGAAATAGTCGTGACACATGAGGCCGAGAGAAAAAGAGCGCAACCAGCTGTCCGCATATATATTCTATCATTAACTGTAATACACACAAAACAGGCTCGCAGGAATACGAATGAGGAGGAACGGCAGACAGACACCCTCTTGTGTGTTAAGTATCACTCCTGCGTTAGTGCCAAGCGGTAATTTGATATTTTTAGATGGGCACTTTGCTGTTTCTATGGTGTTTGTGTGAGTAATGAGTGCTTTGGTGTACCATTAAGGAAAATATTATTTTAAAGCCTCCCGTCCACGTTTCCCAGCTTGAATGTGTTGGAACGTTAAGGTGTTACCCTGTTAAATGTCATTCTACCACGCAGCTCTCAGCGGGATAAATGTCCTAAGAAGACCTGGAAATGGTTGAGAAATGCCAATTAAGGAACTTCGTGCTATTGATTTACCTAATCTGTCATATCAAACCCAGTGAAATTTATTTTTTAAAGGTAACAGTTTTCATTCGTAAGGTCATGCATTTATTTTTAAAGGGGAAGTCTAACGGAACTTCACTTTAAATTTAGTTTAAGCTCAGCTGTTTGAGCTTAAATACATCTGCCAAGTTGCAACGCTCCAAGTTCAAAGAAAAGAGAGATATTTTCTTTAAAAGAAAGTCCCATTGAAATAGAAAATTATAATGTCTGTTTTTTCATGAAATATTGCACTGTTTGTTGTAAATAGTTTATCAGTGAGGGTCATTCTCATTTTAAAATGTGTGTGCCCTCATACTCTTTAGTTCAAATGAGAAAATGCCTTTCCTTCCTATAATGACTATGCCACTTAAATGACGTATGCTTAGAGGGCTTGGGCGGGGGCATTTGTTCTCCTCCCCTTCAACTGTCATTCTGCTGCCAGTTCCATTTCAAAATGCAACGGCTGTTTTTATACATCCAATCAAATCGCAGAGAAAGACAAAAGCCACGGCCACTATTTTTCTCATTACAAATTCACTTTCACTCGGAAATAAGTCAAAATATGCGAGTAAAACTATCACAACTTCCAGTTCACGGGGACTTTAAAGACTACAAGGAACGCCTCGTTGGGACTACAAATTTTTTTTGGGGTTAGTGACATCATGAACCCCAAAATTGACATCGACCCTGCCATCTGGAACAAGGATAGGTAAATGGGTGAGACATCTCAACACATTCCAAGCTGTAGACCATTCACAAAAGACTGTCTCAGCTTAACTTTAAATTCAGTGAGGACAGGACAAAGGCAGTGTGTAAAATATGCGATTTGATGGCCCGTCACAACAGCACATCAAGTTTGAAAAAAATCACATGAGTTTTGTAAGCAGAACCCCTATTTATTATGTGTTCAACTTTATGTGCGCGTTGCGCAGACTGCTTATGTTATCAAAACAACACAAGAGCAATTAATGAAAGATGCTTTGCTCTGTTTGGTCTGAGCAGCGCTGCATGATTTCCGACAAACCTAACATTTGGAGCAGTTTGGGACCCGGTAAGGACACAGGTTGCATGTACTTAATAAAAATGCAAACAGACACACAGACACAGATATTCTTGCCATTATTAGAGAGAAGATTATGTTCAGCCCTCTCCCTCTGAATATCCGGTGTTGATAAGTTCGAGGCTCCAAAAATGGTATTCTGACGAGACCTAAAGCCAACACAACACAAACTTTTAAACATTTGAAACTATTTATTTCATTTCATTTAAGTCATTATGATTAATATAAAAGGGTGAGACCAAATTCTAAGTAAGTGCGACCAACTGAGAAAGCTGGTTGCGTAGAAAATTAGACTAGAGCCCTGTTTACCAAATAACGTTAACTATTTAAAAACTAGTGTATTGCTTTAGCTGCAGGGCTCAATGCTAAGGATTTTTTGACTAGCCCAGCCAGTGATTTAAATGGTTACTTGCTTGGCCAATAATTTCACTGGCCCGCCACAAAAATATAAAATAGTTGTTGTTATCGTTGGTTTTGAACCATCGTGTTATCTTGTATTCTAATTAGCCTTTACACAACATCCTTGGGACCCATCATACGGGCACACGGCTTCTTGTATCACTGTTATGCTGACGACACCCAGATCTACATCTCGTTTCACCCAGACGATACCACTGTAGCAGCTCGCATTACAGCCTGCCCAGAAGACAACTCAGCTTCGAGGAAAGAGCATCACCTCCAGCTGAACCCTGCCAAGACAGAATTACTTGTGTTTCTGGCACAACCCACGGTGCAACACAATCTCACCATCCGACTTGGCAATACCACAATCACTCCTTCGAAAACAGCCAGGAACCTCGGAGTAATATTTGATGAACAGCTGTCCTTCAATGATCACATCGCAAAGTCATGCCGATCTCCCTTATTCAACATTAGAGATGTTAGACCATATCTCACTGAACATGCGGCACAACTCCTTGTCCAGGCCTTGGTAATCTCAAGGTTGGACTAGTGCAATGCTCTCCTTGCTGGTCTTCCTGCAAAGGCATTCAAACCAGTCCAGCGCTGTTGGAAGCGCCTTGTCTTCCAACAGCCCAAAAGGGCTCATGTGACACCCCTTTTCATCTCTCTCCACTGGCTACCGGTTGAAGCCTGTATCAGATTCAAGTCACGTAGTGATTGCCTGCAGGACTATCAATGGATCTGCACCGGCATACTTCCACACCCTCCTACACCCCATCAAGAACCCTGCGCTCAGCAAACCAGCAGCGTCTTGTATTGTATTCTCATAAGGGCAGTAAATCGCTTTCCCGCTCATTCTCCTTCACTACTCCTTCCTGGTGGAACATTCTTCCTAACTCAGTCTGGTCAACCACATCTCTCACAAATTTCAAAAACTACTTAAAACTCATCTCTTCTGTGAATAAGTGACAGAAAAAAATACACTCTCTTTCGCTTTTGTATTAGCACCTATTGTATTATTTGCTTTGGATAAAAGCGTCTGCTACATGACTACATGTAAAAAATTTAAATGTAGCAAACTTATCCAACACCAAAATTCAGTGGCGTAACTTTGTTCTGAAAAGTGGTGGGGACCGAGATGACAAAAACAATACTTTATTAAATTGTTTCTGTAATAACTCGTTGGGAATATTTATCATTTATAGTGGGCGGTAGAGATGTGTGGATCAGCTCAAATGTCACCAGAATCCGCTGCTTCAAACAAATCATCCTCCCGTATCTATAATTTTCTCTGATCTAGATATCCGCAACAACCATCACATTATTCATTCCAATTGTAATTCTTTGTTTTTAAGCCTGATGTCAGTGGATCATTCGTTTTTAATAGCAGCTTCCGTGACGTTTGAGTTAATTAGCGCATCCCTGATCAATAATATGCTGATCTTAGGCTGCTTTTAAATAAACACTTTATTTATTAAACAAAAGTTTGGCTTTGCCCAGATTTGCCTCCATTACAATGTTCCTTACAACTATAAACTATAACGTTCCAACCCACTCTCGGAGTAGTTCGTGGCATAGACACGAAATTTTTAATATATTAATGCCAAGTCAAACACCATCACTATAAAAATACTTTATTATCATGAAAATACCTGAAAAGGTTTGAAGAATAGCGATAAAATATGACCAGTGGCATATTCTGGAACTTATCGTTCTCTTTCCGTTTCCCATAATCAGAGTTTGTGCGCAAGGGCGCCCTCTGGCTTTCGGATGTGGCGGCATTTAACCAAAATTAATTGAAAAACTGAGAGCATAAAAAAATCACACGATATATCGCCCAGCCATAACCCTAGATTTATATAACAACCATGAACTGTGATTTTCAATTATCAATTAAATCAATTCTCCAACTTCTCTTCTTTTATCTCGTTCTGGTCCGAACTTTATTTCCCATGTTAGTCATAAAATAAAACTCAAGGCTGCTTATTTTTATGATATTTTGACATTTACAGCAAACTGTGTTCTACCAGCTTCATTCCAGAAGCTCTTCTAGTAAACTAGAGCACCCTGTGGCTACTGCCGACCTGTCTTTATACATTGCCCTACATGGCATGCCAACAGAAAAGAGAACTACAATCATAAGGATACCTCTGGATACGGACCTACATTTTATCCAAGCAGCAAAACAGACAAGCTTGCGTGGGTGAAAGATTCAGTGATGACAGACGTGTGATAGACCTGTAGACTATGAACTGAAAGGACATAGATTTTTGTCCAGGGTCCCAGTGTGTGAGCAGTGTCAGCATGTCATCTGGGACTGGTGCCAGTCACAGAGGAGTGACATTCAGACAACAGACAGACAAAACGATCCTGACAAACAAACCCTCTCAAGCTCAGAACATTGTGGTTCACACTGGGAAAGACTTTGTTTAATGTCTAGAAGGACATGCAAGTAGAAGTGCTGCCAAATGGATTAATTGCGAATAATCGATTTTAAAAGAAATGACTGCGCTTATATCAAATATTTATACAAATATATGTACAAACTAGTGGGCATTGATTATTTTTTTTAATCTAGATTAATCTTGGAATTAATCTAGATTAATCTAGATTAAAATGGCTCATTTGAATTCTGCCGAAGGCATTCAGAATATGTGTGCTACCCAAATAATGACAAAAAGTAAGTCTTTGAGAACGGGTTTCTCAAGCCAGGTGGCGCATTAGACCAGGGGCTCATCTCCTGTTTCCAAAATGAATCACAATCTGCTTGAGAAAGCTGTTCTAGTATGATAATTTGTGATGAAAATTAAATTATGTTCAATAAGATGTACTTGTGTTTACTTCCGCATTAGGGATGCTTTGCGTTTAGGTGGTACTTGAGACTGGAAGAGCTCCTACAGTACATTTACATTTAGTCATTTAGCAGACGCTTTTATCCAAAGCGACTTACAAAGAGTTAGGGAGCAACAAGCGATATGTCATACAGTAGCCATAATACATTAGGTGCCAATGCAAAGTTACTGGTCTCAACTAAAGCTAGACCACTACCTGTTGAGAGAAAGTTTTTTTTTTTTTTTAAACCAACTGTAGGCTATGTAAACCAATTCCGTACAGTAAACCAATTCCAGATTGAACAAGGTGCAAACAACCTTAGTCTTGTCGAGGGTTCCATTGGGAAGCTTCTTAAAAATAAATTTTCCCTGAAGCAAACCCGGCGGCTTCATAGCTGCATCCATGTTAGCACGTCACGTTTGATGTGGTCATTTCACAGTAACGTTATGTTGTGTTCAGACCAAACGCGAATGGCGCGCCAAGTGATTTACATGTTAAGTCAATGCAAAGAGGCGATAGACCTACTTGCTGCGCGAATCGCGCGAATGAAGCCCTGATTATGAGATGATGAGACGGCGCGAATGACGCAAATCACGCGAGTTGAAAAATCGCGTTCTCGTCCCCTAGAGTGCAATTAAGCTATGTATACATCCCCGCTAAAATATCAAGGTGAAAGTCATCATAGTTTGCGTAGTATAGACCCAGCTCCCAACCCAACTTTGAGAATAGATCATTTAAATGTTTGTATTATTTACACTATGTATAAATAAATATAGATATATATCATTCATATTTCTTAAATATATACTGTACATGCATGTTTGTGCATTTACATATACATACAAATGCCACATTAATATTTTATAAAAAACAAAAAACTTTTTTAATTGGTTAATCGCTTTAATCGGTTAACCGCAATAAATAGTGTTTGCCCTTTGTTAGATAAACACACGTTTATGTGAAGACTCACTGTGGATTGATATTGGAATTAATCAAAGTCTAAACATGAGGGACCCTGTAAAAGCATACACATTTCAGGCATTTCATTTTAAACCGCTGTATCAACAATCTGACACTTAACGCCACTTAACCTGCTCATAAATCTAACATGCCACTAGTGCATTTATTTAGAAACACACTCATCTTCATGACGGCTAAATGGAGACGTTCGGCATGTTCTAGTACATAACCCATAACATCACTATAACTTGTTTAGCAACATTCGTAAAATGTCGCAATTTCATAATAAATAAAAAAGTAATACGGTCACCTCTCGTCCTCGTAATGTCACCTGTCTATTAAAAGTAAGTGATTCCTTTGAGGTGAGCAGAAAGGGCTGCCGTTTGTTTAACTGCACCTTCCGTTACAAGCGGTGCCATAACCTGTTTATACATCTTCATAAGGCCGTCATGTCCCCTTAAAGAAGAATTAGTCATTGTGTTTAAAAGAGCACCTCCCAAACAGTTCCTCACACATATCAATGACTTATTGTTCCTATAGTGCTGCCATGGGCCTGGCAAATGGGCATCTTGCCTTCCTTTGAGAATACCGACCGGACAGCCAAATGTTGTCGGGGATACACACAAGGCTGCGTTGTGAGTACTGGCACTTCAAAGCTCAGAGGGAGCGTATGGAAAGTATTGTGAGAATACCAACAGGGTGCATGGAAGATGGGTAAGTCACTCCCTGGAAAACTCGGCTTCATCTCTTTATTAAAGGTATAACTCACACCTGTGCCGTCCCGACCCTGGAGTTCCCTCGCTGACCCCTTAGATAAAAAGAGTGATGTGTCTGTCACACAACGAAAAGATGTATAATCAAAAGCTTAAATTCCTTTGCACGAGTTCAGGTGAAATGAAGTATTTATTAATAAACTGAATACATTTTGAATAAAATGCAGAGATAAAATACGGGCAAATTCATCAGAACCTGACCACATCTTCTTTTAGGAAGAACTCAGCAAACTCGTATCTGATCTAGGCCCTGATAAATAAACACTGAGTGCCTGATTCTATCAAGACATGTACAAAGAGCACATGGTTGAAAAACCTTAGAGAGGGTATGTGACACCTTCCATGCATGATCTTTTGGTATTCAGTATAAGTATTCAGTCCATTCATATCTGCAAGAAAATGTGTGAACTCAACAGAATGTGTAATGTGTTTGAGCAATATGGTGTATAAAATGACAAATATCTGACATGCCATAGAATCATATATTAGCCTAAACTATGTAAAATGAGCATACAGGCTTAATATTTGAATTCGTGTTATGCTCAAACCAAGAGCAGGTTGTGTCAACAACTGCATTATGACTTAATATGCAAAGTCAATATAAAGGGTGGGGACGCATTGATTTTACACGCTTACATCCATCCTATCAAACGTCTTTTGGTGACTTAACTCCTAACGTTACATTTTGTTATGGCACTTGAAACGAGTTTATAGTAAATCAATATTGTTACAACAAACAATCACGTGTCTAACCGCAGCCTGTCCTCGGATCTTACGTTCCCTGACCTCATCACAAACAAATTATTCCGAACAAAACAAATCCGGAGAGGAGTTCCATGAACTCACACCATGAAACCAACACGTAAAATACCTTTACAGTAGCACAAATCACACCCCTGAAATCTACAAATACACAACCACTTTATTTAGACAATAACCTCTCGTCTCAATGGTACGTAGCCACCCTCATGACACTAAGGACCGGGCCTTTTTTCATTCCTGAGCGCGTGCTTCTTATAGAAATATTCCCCACAGCGTGGAGCTGACCCAATGACGAATTATTGACTGCTTGACAGTGGCGAATGATGCGGATTTTACTCACCGAGATGATAAATCGGTCCTCCAGAGAGGCTTTTCGTACCCCGGGCGATCAATCCGATAGCCCCTCAAATAAAAACGAACGTACGGCACTGAGATTCCTAAACGTTGCCTGCAGCTCCGGCGACCATGTTTGTCCTGACTGACTGAGTGACTGTTGCTGCTGAATGTGCATCCGGGCGTTTGTGGGATCAGTGGGCAGGAGCTTTCCGTGTACGGGGGGAAATCGCGAAAGATTCAGCGGAAGACAAGCCTGGTGTAATAAATTCCACTTTACCCACGTGTCAATCAAATGGCAAAAGAATTGGGAAAATTGGCATTATATTAGCCTTATTTGGTGTTGTTTCCTGTGGGGGAACTGCATTATTCATCTTGGAGAAGGAGGTCGAGATGCAGAGAGGTTTAATTCGATCGGTATTTTCGTATTTGGGCACAATTAGGATACAAACAAGGTCGACACGAGTATATTATGCAGAATATGAACGTTTTTTACGTCTCGATGGGGGCTGGTATGGGCGATATACGGAATGTTACGTAACATCCTTCGTGAGTTCTCGCCTGATGCGCGCGCCACGAGACACGTTGAGGAGAGAAACAAAGCAAAGATGAGCTCATTGACATTGTTTCACAGCATCGAGATAAGAATAACAAGTGAATTTTTCGATCTTTTCTCGATGTCTTAATCCGAATGATGAATTTGTGCCATCCGTTTTCATAAACTGGTTGCAAGAAAATCATGCAGTAAAAATAATATTTTTATATAAAATTTACCACAAAAAAGTAACAATTAATTGTTCCAAACATTTTAAACAATTTGTCAGTCCACAAAATTAGGATGCACCATTCGTAAGGTAAGATTAAAAAAAGACGCATTTGCAAAACACCTAAAATGCCAACGTTGGTGAACAGCGACCTCTGTCGTTTCATCGGGCCAACGCTGGACAAGTCAAAACTATCAGTGAAGACTGCAAACCGATCCAACTCGCACAAAACATCTCACTTGGGTCTTATAACAAGCCGGTTGCCAAGAACAGGGTAATGAGGCAGAAAATATTTAATACTCCCAATTCAGTTTAAGCTATTTCTGAGGGGGCAGTCAAACAAGGCCTTATTGTGAGACTGCTGGAACGATAACACTATTCTGCAGTAAATACCGCAGTGCTTCGCTTTTGTGCTGTGTTGCAAAGTGTTTTCTGCCAATAAATAGTACGGAAGGGGTGCCAGAGAGATGTTTGATACATTTTCGTTATCTAAACTACCATGAGCTTGTGGAAATGTCACTAGATGGCGTTAAACTATTATTTCCTTCAGTCTTGCAATGTAGGATGTGGTTATTACTTAAATATTAATAAAAAGCAGCTTTAACAAGTACCCGGCGGTTATAACTTTTACCCTTTTATAATAAATAAATTAAAATGTGTTGCAGGCTTTGTATTGAATGATGCCACCATATTATTATCATTGCGAAAGATTTGCGACAGTAAAGCCACAGAACGAAATCAGATATCTGTCCTGCACTGTATAAAGGCGCTATAAACTTTTCTTCGCAATAGTGTCATACAATAGCCAAAATTTCTTTAAACTACCATTTGTTGAACCTTTCTCCACAGAGAGCCTTTTATCCAACAGGAAGGATCTGTGGATGTTAAAGGTTCATGATGAAATGTTGCAGCCAAACAGAATCGTTTTTAAGTCCTTATTTTCGTAATGATCATTTTATGTTGTCTTTGGGAGCCACATGGTATAATGGCTGACTATTTGCTTTGTTTACGAAAAAAATACTATTTATGGCAAATGAATTGCGATAAGAAACCAAAAGGTGAAGTTTCTATGATTAAAGACCTTATCAAATCTATGTGTGTTCATTTTAAGAGCATCTATATTAGATTCACTTAGAATCAACTTTATTGTCATTACACATGTACAAGTACAGAGCAACGACATGTAGTTTTGTCTAACCAGAAGTGCAATAGCAGGATGTACAGCGGTTGCATAAGTGCAGGAAAAAAAAGTATTATGGAAGTAGTATGTAGAATGAACATAATATACAGCTGGCTGTTACTATACACTGGAAATGTACAGATATACAATGATAAGTTATAGTAGTTATAACAGTAGTGCAATGGATATAGAGTAGTGCAAATTAATTCTGGAGTATGTAACAGTGCAGTGGAAGAAGTTATTGCATATTTAATGAAGTACCGAAGTTCAAAGATGCTTGTGTAAACGTCAATGAACAGTATACTTTTGATAGCATATACTATACGATGGCATACTTTTTTAAATGTTGACTAATTTCACCGTTAGCAGATATAAACACTGCAGTATATATAACAAAAACACCATCATACATGTATTATATTAAAAAGCCTATGTGTTGTAATTTATATAATATATTCCTGAGGAACAGAGCAACTGATGTTGTATTCCACTTTGTCCATTCGGATGCTCCCTATATGAATGTCCCTCTCTCTGATCCAATTCCATAGTCCAGTATGAGTCAACACCCCTTTGGCCACATTCATAACTCCATGTCTTTTCTAATGAATCTGAGAAAGATATAAATTGACCGAAATTTGGACAGCAATTTACGTAAGCTATCTCTTCCAAAATCACACAACACAAAAAATCAGGAATGTGAATAATGTCCTGGTTAAAAAGGGCAGAGAAGATTCTGATTGGCTGAAGGGGCTGTCAGCACCGGGTTTTGAATCTTGTGGTCAGATTAGATGAGGGAATAGGAGAACCGTGGCAGTCAAAAGAGGGACTGAGCTAGCAAGAAGGACCAGTTTGAGGCTTTGAGATAAGCCCCTAGACCGCCATGACACCCACCGAGATTATCTTCATGTTGGCTGGAACTTGCGCCGTCATGTTTTTCGGAGTGAAACTACTAGGTCTTGTCATGATGCTTGCCCTGAAGCTCTGCTATCCTCTTTCTGTGTCTTTTTTCACCTCTCTGGGGAAATGGGCAGGTGAGATATAAAAAATTTGTTTATTATTATTTTTGCCACAACATTAATCAGACAACAATGAACAACAACAAAGATTTAGCCTGTTTGTATTTTAATTTGAATCCTTCTTCGTGTAATATGTCCTTGCATGCATTTTTCTCGAAAGTTTGATTCTTTTTATTTTACTTGGCAGATTTTTGGTAAAACAGTCGTGTGTAACAAATAAAGGAAATTGGGTAAAAGATAAGGTATACACAATGACATGCAAACACTACAAAGGAGTCCTTAATGATGCCAT
Source organism: Triplophysa tibetana (assembly GCA_008369825.1). Lineage (NCBI taxonomy): Eukaryota > Metazoa > Chordata > Actinopteri > Cypriniformes > Nemacheilidae > Triplophysa > Triplophysa tibetana. The sequence continues at coordinate 11,239,504 of CM017904.1, read as the reverse complement.
ATTTTATTCAGCAAGTATTGATGTATTGATATTATTTTTAAATTTCTAAAAATCAACTTTCTTTTTTTTATTTAACAGTTCAAAAATCGTAATTTTATCAGTAAATATATTTCCTTGCAATCGGTCTTTGACCCTAGGTCGGCATTGGGTTCCGCTCTGCAAGTCAAGATCAAAATCTGTCATTTTAAAGCATAAAAGTAAAGAAATGAATACCTCATGTACAAAACTAATAACACTCTCATACAAGCATAGCAACAGACATCGGCCTGTGGCCCAGGAGCAAGTTTCTTTTCTCACTTTATATCCTCACAAAAGATCTTGCTCCCATAAATTGCACTTTTATTGTCTGCTAAAGAGAGAACGTCTGCCTATGTCGTACTTAAAATTACACTGTGTGTACTCCATCAGCAACAAAAACAATTCCAGACGCTTTTCCCAAGCTTCCCTTCCATTGCATTCCGGCACAGAGAGTGGCAAAGAACAAAAGGCAATTAGAACAGTATGTTCCAGCACATATTATTACTCCATTCATTTCTTTAAAGTTTGAATGGTGGTTCCTGTTCATTTGAAATCAAATGAACATGACTTTTTCTTTCGTTCTGCAAGTGGTCTTTCAAGAAAAGCTCTTCCTGGTGTGTATGTGTGTGTTCAATGTTTCTCTTCGGGGGTGTTTTAGCATGTTTAGACAAACTCCATCTGCTTTTCATTTTATTTCAAACAAATCGTTTGGTTTGGTATAAAGCTCTGCACATTTCACAATAGCAGTTTCAGTCTATTGGATTGAATCTCACATTTGTCAAAATATATAAAAAGGTCAATCAAGCTAACTGAAGATGGAGTTGTTCACAAGCTTTACACATCCAAAATCTATAGCTCACCCTGAGATTTCCCTGAGGTTTCATTGTAAACCAGGGCACTACTTGTACTTTCTTCCATAAAGAACATTGACGCTGAGAAAGAACGAAAGCATGGGAAACAAGAAAGAAAGACACACTCACACAAAAAACAACATCTTGTCACAAATAAGAGATGTTAGCCCGAAAGTTTGGCCTTTGGATCCTGTCAAAGCAATGAAAGCAAGACGGCAGTAATTACATTTGACATCATTTCCTCTAAATTATTCTGTCCGACCCATGCCCGCCCCCATTCCCCCTTTTTCTCCCGGTCTCTTTTACCACCTACGATGTGAACTTCTCGCACAGCGTAATAGTTCTTGTAGTGGCAGCTCATAACAGATGACTTTTCGCACAAACTCACCCTCACGCTTGCTGTTTATTGAATTGCAGGGTACACACAGTCTGTTCAAGAACATGTTGTTATAACAAACCAAACAGTGTGAGATTTTCAGAGGGAGGACTGATAACAGATGGATCTTGTTCTGAATACTATTGATTTGGGCATATGTTTTGTAATGCAAGAGGTTAATGTATTCCTCAACAGGTGAAATGGAATCATTTATGAAAAATTGATCACACAGTAAAACTGTCATTTTACTATTTATTTGAGTTAAACTGTGAAGATAAACTGCAAATTTACAAGTTGGGTGTAAACACGAAAAACATGAAATTATACTTTTACGAAATATTACCGTTAAAATAATACAAACAAATATTATTTTTCCGTAGTGTTCAAGTATAATCTCATATTAGCATTTTATGTCCAGTACGGAATTTTTTTCTTAGATTTAACATAATTAAAGCATTAACAATGGAGAACATCTGCATTTATTTATTTATTTATTATATGAATCATTAGAAGGATCGTACTTGCTCTATAAACACCATGCACTGGGCTGTGTTTTACCTTTCTGTGATTTTCTTATTTGCTTCTGTAAAGCTGCTTTGGAGCAATGCACATTGTGAAAAGCGCTATATAAATAAACTTGAACATCTCACAAAAGATATATTTATTAATCTTATTCATGACCATGCATCAATCTAGTAATTAGATTATTATAACATGTAAAATAATAATGAACATTTCTTCTGTTTCAGTGGTCACTGGAGGATCAGATGGAATTGGAAGAGCTTACGCACAAGAGGTAACAAACCTACCACAAGTGTCTGCATTTTTACCTCTAGTAGGCTCTGTTCTAACTCAAATTAAAAGACTGCAAGCATTAAAGCCATAATAAATATGCACACTGTGAACCGCCTGTTATGTTAACCGCCGGCATTATGTGAGGACCTACGAATTGAAGGCATTGTCTGTAATAATGATCCTATATGTAATAATGATCCTTGCATGTCTTGCCTTTCTGCAGCTTTCAAAACGTGGAATGAATGTGATCATCATCAGCAGAAATCAAGAGAAGCTTGACGGAGCAGCCAGGAGTATAGGTTAAGCCTTTTCTGCTTGAATATCAGTCTGAATAAAGTGTTTGGTGCCAGTTAAAGCAACAATATGTATGCGTTAAAATGTGAAAATCCATTGGCACAGTGTTAAATATTTGGTTTACTTGTAGCCTATACTGATTTATCCCAAAAGTTAAAAAAATGTATGAATTCAGAACAAAATCGTAATTTAGGGCAGTGTAACATCCCTTCTCATTGCATACAGAGAACGCCTGTTGATGCTTTCATGTTAACATCAGCCTCAAATTCTGCATATACTGCAAGAAATAGTGTGTTTGACTTTATGCGGTGCTTTGCGGACCGATCGGTGTATGACATCAAAGCGTCGTGGGAGCGAAATGAAAGCAGTATCTTGCGATTCTTTGATTTCGTACGCCGTTCTGTTATATCAGGCTCCTTGGTTGGCTTATATTATAACAAAATGGCTAAACAAACTTTATAAAACTTTATCATCCTCATCCATGAACATGATTCAGCAAGTCCCGTCGGATTTATTTTCATCAGCAGTTGATATTAAGACAACAAATCCCATCATTCCACTTTAGTTCACACTGTCATCAAACTATGACTTTGTTGGGTTTTTTTGTTAGGGTTTTGTGACCTCAAGTAGCGAAAAATATACATATTGTTTCTTTAAAAAGACTTATTTTTTCTGGTCAAGCAGAGCTTTCTACAGGAGCGCAGGTCAAAGTAATAACTGCTGACTTTACCAAAGATGATATGTATGGACACATTATGAAAAGCTTAGAAGACTTGGATATTGGTATATTAGGTCAGTGGTTTTGCTTCTGTCAAAATATGAGAAGTAATGCTTACTAGAGATTTGTCTTAACAAACATTCTTTAAATTCTAACACAGTGAACAATGTCGGGATACTGCCCAGCAAAGTACCCTGCAGGCTGCTCGAAACTGCAGATTTGGAAAAGGTGAGACAGGTCATGATAAAAAATAATTTACTGCTAAAATATTAAATGTCGCTACCAGCTTTCATGGAAGTGTTTATTAGAAATTCTCATTTACGTGTTTCATGTGGTGGCCTTTCATATAGAAAATATATGATGTTATAAACTGCAATGTAAAAGCCATGGTTAAGGTAAGTAAAGCATCTATTCTTTTAAACAGAATTGCATGTTCAAGCTTGAATGTTTCATGGTAGGGCTTTGAACAACATGTTTTCTTTTAAGATGTGCAGAATCGTGCTGCCAGGAATGCAGGAAAGGTTCGACTCTCTCTGTTGAATAATCTTCTCATAATGTTCTCTCATAATTCATTTCCGTACACATACTGACTCTATGTGTTTCCTTAGAGGAAGGGGAGTCATTTTAAATGTGTCCTCCGGCATAGCTAAAATACCCTGCCCCATGTACACCTTGTATGCAGCATCGAAGGTAAATTTAGTTAAGACATTTACACTGAAAATTGCTGTTTTTCTTTTTCACTTGAGAGATTTAACTATATGTTCATGCAATTTCAATGCTGACGGTGTTTGTATCAGCTATTTATAAAGTGGACAGTGTGAGTGTTTACACTCAGAATCATGTGTAGGCCTTCATCTGCAAACCAAATGATTGTCTAAAATCAGTATGAAGATATTACAATGTTTTAGTTTGTCTGTTATCATTTGGTCAGAGCCTCATCTCTTTCTCTTCAGAGATAACAATTGAAACCAACAATTATTTCAAGAACCATCTGTGCTTTCTGTGCTGAAATGTTTCTTCGTTTCTTTAGAAAAGTTACTTACTAGAAATCATGTGTTCCCACCTCAAGCTTAAAGTGCCAGAGCACTGTAGGCATCACAGACAGTGGAGGACATATATATATCAGAGGGGTCATCAAATAAGCCTATTATACGTGGTCTATTTAAACCACTTCACCTCATCCTAATAATGTTGTTACAGCCCTGCAGACTACCTATAAACCCTAACAAAGTGCATTATTTCATTATAACCGTTGATAAGTTGCTATTACATTTAGCAGACCCTTCTATCCAAAGCGATTTACAAGTTATAGAGCATTTATCATTTTGTCTAAAGTTAGCGTGTTGTACAAAAATGTGTATATTATCAGAAAAATAAATGGAGAAATGTGATAGAGAAGAACAGAATGATTTTTGTTTTTTTATTTTATGTTTGATTATTTTTAATCATTTCTTTAGAGTGATCTAAATTGCATGTTAAAATGTGCTTCTAGCGGCCCAACATAGTCTAAAACAAGAAATGCATGATCAAAATTTTACCTGCAAAATATTAAGGAAAATGTTACGTGGCTCTTGCACTAAAATGTTATTTCCCCAAGCAATAATAAATTATTATAAACATTTGTTTGATCTTACAGGTTTTCGTTGAAAGATTTTCACAGGGTCTTCAAGCGGATTATAAATCCAAAGGAATTATCATTCAGGTGAAACAAAATAGCATATACCTCTCATGCAGTCATTTTTAAAGAAGCCTTATATCGTATTCACGTTGTATTCATGATCTCGGTCTCTGTTTTTTTTATAAGACAGTGGCTCCATTCGGGGTTTCAACATCAATGACAGGATTTCAGAGGCCTGACATGGTCACATTCACAGCTGAGGAGTTTGTAAAGAGCTCACTAAAGTATCTGAAGGCTGGTGACCTGACATACGGAAGCCTTACTCATGCCATTCTGGTAATGACCTCACTGTTATGTTTAGTTTTATGTAATCAGGTATGTTAGGCTGATGCATTTATCAATGTCACTGTATCTGATTTCATTTACTTCTATAGGGCTGGATTGTGCAGGCTATTCCCACATGGGTTTTACAGAGTGAGATGTTTCAATATCACTTCAAGAAATATGTGAGCGAAAGAATGGAAAAATAAAAGTTTATATCATCTGTATATATAGATGAACATCTGCTAGTACCACATTATATTTGTTTTAACTGTGACAGAAGCTGCTTACTTTTCAACTGTATGTTCTTTAGGTTTGCAAGTGTGTATTGTGAATACATTGCTGTACATTGTTCGACTTTTTACTTTTGAAATTTGAATCTCTTCGTGACCTCAAGGAATGTGACAAAATAAGACTGGGACAGACAGGGAAAGAATGCGGAATCAAGGTGCTTTTGATAAGCCTTCAAATTATCAGTGTTGTTAATGGAAAGCAATCCTTTAAATTATCTCATATGACATTAATAGAGAGACAACAAAACACAACACAACACAACACAACTTGATAACATATTAGACAGACTGTCTCCAAAAGGCCAAATGACAGGGATAAGTAGAGAACATAGGATAGAAGACGTGACCTTGTTATTTCTATTTGAAAAAGGTCTTGTCCTGCGTTTTAATGGGACTGTTTACCCCCCCCCCAAAAAAACAGATCTCATCCCAATTTACTACCGTACACTAAAAAAATCTGTAAAAGTAGGGGACAATATAAAATTAAAATTTTGTATTCATTTTTTAAAGTTGTTTTACCTGTATTTCACACTTTGCACTGCATTAAACTACATTTTAGCATTAATGGAAAATAAAGGAAAATGTACTGGTAATTTTCTGCAAGTCCTTTATCCGTTTTTTGAGGGATTCTTTTTAACAGTGTAGTTTGAAAACTAAATACTATGGCAGTCAGTGGGTGTTTAGATCTTTTGGTTACTAACAATATCCTAAATATCTTACTTTGTGGAAGAACAAAGACATTTATACATTTAACAGGTTTGGTATATGATGACAGAATTTTCATTTCTGGGTGAACTTTCCCTTCAAAACCGCATCTTTGATAGCCTATCTAAAAATACAGATATTTGGCGCCACATTGTGGTTAAAAATAACTATGACACAAACGAAAGCTATAGTTTCCTTGTGCTGTTTTACGACATTTTTGAAGAATCTCAATTTATTAGTAATAAAGGAATTACATATAACTCATATGACTCGTGTTCTGTATTCTGCGTATTTTAATCTGAAGAGCTGGTTTACCATTTACAACTTTTTTTATTTAAATGTGAAAATTGCATGTATTTGTGCATAGTAGATGTCGGGAAGTAATAATTAAATCATATATAGGCCTACCTTAAAGTAAAAGAAATCCTGCTGAGTTGTATGCAAATGTAAATCTGTCAATATTTGGTGGTTTAAATACCCATAGCCCAAAAGTATATTTTGTGTGTGTGGTCACATAACGGTCCATATTCCTCTTAATTGGGCACATGAAATAATAAATATAGTAACTATTTTATTATTAAGAGCCATCCCCTATCCACTTGTTGGTCCTGCTGGTTTTAATTTATCGAAATCCTTAATTGTGACCCTGGACAACAAATTTGTACATAATCTGAAAGCTGAATAAAGATGTCTAGTGATGTATGAGTTGTTAGAATAAGACGATATCTGGCTGAGATACAACCGTTCAAAACTCACCAATCTGAGAGTGCCAAAAAATCAAAATATTGAGAAAATGGCCTTTGAGGGGCACTGTGCCAGGCCATCCACTCTTAAAAATCAAGTTTTTATATATTTAAGGTAGGAAATTTACAAAATATCTTCATGGAACATGATCTTTACATAATATCCTAGTGATTTTTGGCATAAAAGAAAAATCTATACTTTTGACCCTTAAAATGTTTTTTTGTCTTTTACTAAAAATGTTCCCGTGCTACTTAAGATCCAGGGTCACAATTGAAAAATGAAATGTTGAGAAAAGAAATGTTGTCTATTAAATACAGTCATTGTCACACCCACAACGCATGACTGTTTCCTTCTTTTAAAATAAAGAAAACTTTTAAATAACTTTTAAAATAAGACAACTCGTGCAAAGGCTGATATTTGTCTTTTGTCATCAGTGCTTTAGTCAAATACAAACAGATGGTTCAAATACTTAAAAAATTCAAGTCTTGACTGAAAATGTCGCATCCATAATGCTGGAATTGCCCTCCTAATGATGTAATTGTAACTGGTTTATCCATGTTTGATTTTCTGCAAGCAACAAAAACTAATTTTACTTGGAAAAGTTGCAAACGACCCATGTAATAGTTACCCACTAGAGGGCAGACGTGTAATACACAACAAATAAAAATTGTGAACTGTAGACAGAAAAGATTTAACCAGCAGAGAATCTGTGTAGTCTCATTTCAAAGATAAGATACACAATGCAAACAAATGCTTTGTGATGGGGCAATTCCACTGCACATTGAATTTTTAATAAAGTTGTACACCTTTAAGCAATTTCTAATTTAAAGTTAACAGAATAACCATCAGTTTGTGTTTGTATTAAAGTGGTTTGTGTTTTATACAGGGAATTTCCGCTACTGCATGTAGGCCTACTAGTTATCATACAGTGTGTGATTTAAACAAACTCCAGGAAATTTCTCCTTTTCATGTGTGTTTAGCACATCACTGTTCAAATGGATCAGTTATACTTCCTGTATACTGACCTAAACTTATCCCGTGTAGCCTACTTTAGTGCCTTTGTCTTAAACCTTTGACACAGTTAACTGACCGATACAAACAGACAAAGAACAAACCCTCACAATCACACAATAATGTTTTCAATTTGCGATCAATTCATTATTTAATCCATACATGCTGTACTGTAAATAAATACGATAATAAGAATCAGATCTGAACACGAGAATAGAGAGAGAACTGCTCCGTCATCAGACCGCATAGCATCTCAATAAGCCTTGCTTGTGTGGTCCAGCTTCAAGGGGTTTGAGTCCTTACACACATAAACAGCAGGCAGATGTTGAGGAATAGATTGTTTACCAAGCTCTCAATTCTCTAAACAATGGATCAAATGACACTGAACTTTGGCGATCAAACAAAGAATCCGCCTCGCTCCCCCACGAGTAAATATTTACCCCCTTATATCAAAAAGTCCCACTCATCACCGCCTGGGACCCAGACGCAGTACGGACAATTTGGAATTAAATCGAGCTTTTTGCCATCTATTTGTTTAATTTGATCCTTTTCAAAGCGGTCAAATGTGTGAATTTTGAGAATTGTTTAGCATACAAAACAGAAAAAAACACATTCAGAGAGGTGAAAACTATGAAAGAGTAACTGATGCAAAACATCCAGTAAACAGATTCTGGGAAGAGGGATTTGTTGTGTTTTACACACATCAAACGCACCGAAACGCTTTTATTTAGGTCAAGGCAGGAGCGCGTGGGAACTTTTTTAGGGTCAAACCCCTCAGAAAGTGAGAGTTACATTGCGTTGTCCGTGTTTTTGTGAGGTGTGATACTAAATAGGTTACTCATGTTAAACCTAGTGGGGGAGAAATTGGTTTAGGTGAGCCTAAGGGTTCACATTAATGATGCCCAACTCGTCACCTTGGTAACCGCAGATGTAATTTCCTAGTAAAATTAAGCGGAGGGGTTTTGTAGACCCCTTAAAGTGCAACATTTGAACGTGAAATGATTTCCCAGCACGCTCTCTGAAGAAACAGGACCATGTGTTAAATCAAGTTTCCTCAGAATCTCATATCTCAGCAGGGTAACGTGTGAACAAACGATGCGCTTTTCTGCCATGCTACACACTCCAGGGCTCCAGGAACTGGGGCAAAAGTTGGGGTCGTGTGCTTCCTCTCCGAAATCAAATCACATGAACTGTCGCTGAATGACACTGGAAAATAAGCAAAGCAAATCAGAGTCAGCAGGACCTTCTTTGTATGTGACTTATTATAATAGGCAAAGCAAACAACTTGTTCGACCTGACGCAGACTCGAAGGCAGTGGTGAAGTGTTACTAAAATAAGCAAATCTGCGTTTATTTGTGCATACAAAGTTGTGTGCATACAGTTGAAAGGCATAGTTCACCAAAAAACACAAATTATGTCATTATGAATTCAACATTACGTCGTTCAAAATCTGTATGTGACTCCTTCTGTCGAACACAAAAGAAGATATTTTGAGGAATGTCTTGTGTCCATACGATGGAAGTCAATGGGAAAAACATATTTTGTGTTTTAAGAGTGAAAGTCAATCGCAACAACTAAACAAGCAGCTGCTAGAACGCACAAATAACAAATAAAGTAGCAATCGCCTTAAACTTCCTGCCAGACAGACCAATGCCACTTCCCCAAAGCAATTACTCCACTCCAGAACTATTTGAGGTCTCAAGACCACCAACTATTGAAATAATTTTTCTAGGTCGAAACCAAATGTGAGACAATGTTTTTGTTCTGTTTCAAATTTAAACGAATCCTACGAAACATCGCCAGTTCACGTTTAACGTCATACTGCGTTGCTGTTCAGTGTTCAGCTATCCCACATGGCTTAATAGAAAATGATATTCCACTATGTCATACATGATTAAATACATCTGCGCTGTACTCAAAATCTGTCCCGATGAATGAACCGAATGAATGCAGTGCTTTGATTTGTTCTTTTATTGATCTGGAGGTGTGTATTTTCCTTCTGAGTCATACTGTACATTACATTAGTGCCGTCATTAAAACATGAGCGTAAAAAAATGATACTTTTAAAAAGTATAATCCAGTATAAATCTGATACTTTACACTGACAGTCATTGATCGAATCGTAAAAGAAACCAAATATTAAAGCGATAGTTTACCCATAAATAAAAATGCTGTCATCATTTACTCGCCCTCTTGTCATTTCAAACTTGTATGACTTTCTTTCTTTGCAAAACAAGATATTTTGAAGAATGTTGGTAACCCAACCGTGGTGGAACCCATTGATTTGCAGTGATTTTGAGTCCATACAATCGAAGTGAATGAGTACACGCCATTCTTCAGTTACCAACATTCGGAAGAAAGAAATTCAAGCAGGTTTAAAATGACAAGACAAGAATTTTCATATTTGGGTGAAATATCACTTTAAATTGTTAGAACGTTCAGATGTGAATATGATACAAAATAAAATAAATAAAAGCAAATGCACTTGAATTAAACTTCTGTTTGTGTTATAATTTTAACAGCATATCTTCTGCTCACATTCTTTGAAAATAAGAAACAAAACCCCCAAAACTTCACAGTTTCTGCCCAATTTACTAAATTTTCCAAAGGAACTTTTCATTTTTTTTCCAAAGTTGAGAGCTTTGACTTTCATCATTCTTCTTCGACTTTGCAGAGACACCAACAGTATTACACATCTTCTCCACCTCAGACAGATCTGTGAGTTTATTAATGCTCTCTTCATTTCCCTCATTTAAAATATCCCAGAAGTCCTTTCCTCTACTCTTTGCCTTTTCCGGATGAGTAAGAACTGTTGCCTCCCTAGGCCGCTCTAAAGGTTTCTTTTTGGATTTGAACAAATCATTGAGGATGGATGTATCACCTATAAGATCTGTGATGAGGGAGCTTTTGTTCTGGGTTGAACTGGATGCCTCGCAATCACGTGTGGAAACCAAACATGAAGGATGTTCCTTGTCTTTGAAAGATCTTCTACCATTGGTTCTCCTTTCCTCCATTGGTGCACAGCTCCTCTGAAGATGTCCAGAACTTGTTGACTTGAATGAAGAGGATCTGTGCATGCTCTGGTCTGAGTCATCGGCAAAGGTCTTAATTTTGTTGTTTGTGAGGTCTGTACTGTGATGATGGTGAAGCTCAAAGGTTTCTGTAACACTAATTCTCTTTTTCTTTGATGTTCCTCTTTGATCCTCGACTGCAGGGGCTGGTACCTCAATTTGAGGCGCATTTGGGAGGGCTCGTTTTGAGGTAGGTCTTTGTCTGGCCGTACCGGACGTTGAGGGTGGTGTTGAAGTGGGTGGCTTTGGCTCAGCGTTAGGTTTTGGAAAGGTCTTTTTGATGATGTCCTTAAGTTCAGGGCTCTTCTGGCTGTAGAAGCTCCGTAATCGGCTTAGCCTCTGTGCCGAATCGCTCTTCAGAATCTCTTCCGCAAAGCCCTGAACGGAGACGGCTCCAAAGAACCGAGCCATGTCTTCCAGCTGGTTTCTGCCAGACCAGAAAAATCTAATGAATATGATCGTTGTACAGAACATGACACAAACAACAAAACATATACAAGATTTATGACCTTTCGGAATTGATTGATAGAGTGATTCAATGCTTAGTAATAAGGTTTAAGGGGTAGTTCACAAGTTTTCTTCATCATTTACTCACCATCATGTCACTCTAAACACATGTGACTTCATTTCTTCTCCAGAACCCAAAAGAAAATATTTCAAACATTACTGAAAACCAAACAACATTTGAATTCTTTGACTTTCATAATATGGACACAAACCCCGAGACATTTTTCAAAATATCTTCATTTGTTTTCCACAGAAAAAAAAGTCTCATATACAGATTATGAATGACATGAGGGTGAATAAATGATGACAGAATAATTTTTTTTGGATGAACTATCCCTTTAATTTCAATATAATATATGTATATATATTCATTGAGTGTATAATACTGTTCTTTTAGACCATTTTAAACTTAAGTTCACCCAAAAACTTAATTCTGTCATCATTTACTCACCCTCGAGTTGTTGCAAATCTGTATCAATTTTTTTTTCTGTTGAACACAGAGAAAGATATTTAATAGAGTGCTTTTAACCAAAAAGTTCTTGCCCACCATTATCTATCATAAAGGAAGAATTACAATTGTAGTCAAAAGTGCCTCAGAACTGTTTGCTTTCAAACATTCTTCAAAATATCTTCTTTTGTGATCAACAGAACAAAGAAATGTATACAGATTTCAAACCACTTTAAAGTGAGTGAATGAAGACAGAATTTTCATTTGTTGTGTGAACAGTTCCTTATTTTGTGAAAAAGAGACTCAGTTTATCGCAGTCTATGTCTTATATCATAAGCTTCCAGCTTGAGAGTAAAAAAGTAATAAGAACCAGAAGCTTTCCTTGCTATTGAAAGCTATTTCATGAACTAAATCAAACGATTAAAACCCCAAATTTCACTTATTAGAAGCCCCATTTCAGAACGTCAAACAACAACCCGGAAAATTCAGCGGCCAGGGTCTTAAAGGAAAACCAGTTAGTCATTCGAAACCAAAAGACCTATGAAGTTGCTTGTGGTGTAACTTCTAAAAGCGCTTGCCACTCTTTGTGGTTTCAAAGCAAAAACAAAGTATAAAGCAAGACCCTTAAATACGTGTTTGCGTGGAGTTCAATCATGTTTCACCCGTGATAATCAAAAGGAAAGAGAATATAAATATGTGTGCTTGTGTGTTTTCGCCATTACGCGAGCAAACAGTACAATTTGGGAGACTGAAAGGGAAAAACAGGATAAAGAGGGGGTTCTGCTAATGGTTTTGGCCGGGTTTGGGAAATGGGTGGGTGAGAGAACTCAAGGGTGGTCTTTTCTCTTCCCTCACTCCTGCCGCCCCAGGGGCCAGGCGGGGGCAGCACACCATAGCTGTGGGGAGAACTGGCACATAGCCCCACGATACCAGGAATTTCCTCTCACTGGCTCGCTGTTCTTGTGTTTTCGGCCCAATTGACATGATTACAGTATTTCCTAAGCTGTGGAGATGACTGCTGGGGGAGAAAAGCAGAGAAAGTCAAAACGTTTAGTATAATGGTTTACCTGCAGATGCTACTGGGTGTTTCGCCCACGATAAAAGTGATATTTTTGTTGCGGTGAGAGGTCTTGATGAAGTGTGTGACCGGATACTCCATGTGAGGTCTGTCACATGCTGGCAGTGTCTGTCTTCCTGTGCTGTGATCAGTGAGTACAGACTCACATGACTGTCTGGGAGTCTAGAACACAAACACGCAGTCTAGAATTTCACTTACAACCACAAACTATTGTACTGTTGGACAAAAAAACGAAGCTTTTTATGACAGCATACAACTATACCCATAGCTGAATAGGAAGATAGGACGTCGCTAAGTAATCTAATTGGGTTTTAAGTGAGACATTTTAGCTGCTACATGCTTAAATAATAGCAAGCCCTTTTATACTGTCCACCATAAGAAAATTATAAACCATTTTCTTCCACCACTTTCCCTTTTAACAGAGTATTGATATGCAAACGTACATCCTGGACCAAAAGAATCTACGTCCGTACTATATAGTATGCCAAAATCAGTGTGCAAAATTAATAATTTGTCCAAAACCTCAGTGTCCAAAAAAACGAAATACGAGAAATACTGCTTCAATTGGGATTTCTCAGTTTGCATTAGACTGACACCATTCAGTTTCCATAGGTCTATGAGAACTGTCAGGTGACCAGCTCTTTTCAAATGCAAGTGATTTAAGTGCCATGATGTTTATTTGTTTTAGATATAGTTTACTAACAACACCTTGGTAATTATGTTTGTGTTTTTTTGGGATCATAGGTCAACAACCATACAAGTCACATGACATGAAAACATGTTGGATGAAGTATGAATGAAATTTACTGTTTTAGAAGTTTGATGAATTCAATGATGAATCGTGATTAATCGCATCTAGAATTAATGTTTGTGTTACATAATACATGCCTATGTACTATGTCTTTTAACTTTGTGTTTATAAACACATACACAATCTTTTAAGAAAAACATAAAAATCTATAAATGTTTTTAGTGGTGGGCATAGATTATTTTTTTTAATCTAGATTAATTTTGGAATTAATCTAGATTAATCTAGATTAAAATGGCTCATTTGAATTCTGCCGAAGGCATTCAGAATATGTGTGCTACCCAAATAATGACTAAAAGTAAGTCTTTGAGAACGGGTTTCTCAAGCCAGGTGGCGCATTAGACCCGGGGCTCATCTCCTGTTTCCAAAATGCAAAATTAAATTATGTTCAATAAGATGTACTTGTTTTTACTTCCGCATTAGCTAAGGGATTCTTTGCGTTTAGGTGGTACTTGAGACTGGAAGAGCTCCTACTGTACATTTACATTTACATTTACATTTAGTCATTTAGCAGATGCTTTTATCCAAAGCGACTTACAAAGAGTTAGGGAGCAACAAGCGATATGTCATACAGGAGCCATAATACATTAGGTGCCAATACAAAGTTACTGGTTTCAACTAAAGCTAGATCACTACCTGTTGAGAGAAAGTTTTTTTTTAAACCAACTGTATGTAAACCAATTCCGTACAGTACTCCAATTCAACATTGAACAAGGTGCAAACAACCTTAGTCTTGTCGAGGTTTCCATTGGGAAGCTTCTTAAAAATAAACTTTCCCTGAAGCAAACCCGGCGGCTTCATAGCTGCATCCATGTTAGCACGTCACGTTTGATGTGGTCATTTCACAGTAACGTTATGTTGTGTTCAGACAACATGCGAAAGGCGCGTCAAGCGCGAGTGATTTACATGTTAAGTCAACGCAAAGATGCGATAGATCTACTTGGTGCGCGAATCGCGCGAATGAAGCCCTGATTATGAGATGATGAGGCGCGAATGACGTGAATAATGCCAGTTGAAAAATCTTGTTCTCGCCCCCTACAGTGGAATTAAGCTGTGTATACATCCGCGCTAAAATATCAAGGTGAAAGTCAACATAGCTTGCGTAGTATAGACCCAGCTCCCAACCCAACTTTGAGAATAGATTAACGGCGACATTTTTTTTATCGCGCAAAAGAGTCTCACGTTAACGCAGCATGTTAACGCCGATAACGTCCCACCACTAAATGTTTTATATCATTTTAAATATATAAACATAGTAATATATACATGCAAATAAACCCAATATCACGTGTATGTTTTTATAAATACGAAATACAGTTATATTCAATATAAATACAATACAACTCATTTTTACTCATTTATTTTGTATTTATATTAAGTTCAATACCAATGTCCAAGAAATGTAAAAGATGTAGGAAGATACCTCTGAGAGATCCAGGAGCTGGTTTGCAGGAAGTTGCGAGTGCTTGTTGAGTTCAAACACATCTCGCACGGCAGCACGACTCAGGCGGTCTTCTGCTCTACTTGAGCCCACCACCTTCTGATTAGAGTGAGTGTAGCTCACATGCTGAAGACCACCTGTCAGAGAAAGACTATTTAAAACCACTAGGACATGATCATAAATGATATTTCACATTCCAGTCTTTAGTATTTTGAATGCTATAGAAACTTCACTTCGCTAAGATAATATATTATACCTAATAATGAGTCTACTGTTCCAGCGTTGCCTTCATCTCTGCAGTGGGTCTTGTCCGATTCAGGTGTTTTTGCAGTGTTTTGGTTCTTTAAGCCTGTGAACCTAACAGATCTTTGTTTAGTGTTTTGCCTCCGCTGAGATGAATCGTTCCTACATTTAACTCTTTCCTCATCATCTGATGATGACAAAAAGTCAAAATTATCTTCAGATCGTTTTTCTGTAAACTTGACTCCTTTTCGAAGGCCGCTCTTGCCAGCGTTCATGCCATCGTTGCGTTTATGAAATTTGGGCGGAACAACTTCCAGATCTGCCGACTTCATGTGCATTTGTTGAACAACATGAGAAGTGTGCTCTGACTTTGTCAATACTCGAGATCCATGATGTGTTCCAGCAGTAACTTCCTTCATCTCCTCAGAATGACTGGGCTTTTCCTGGTTCTCCTCGTCTTGACTTGGGTTACTAGAATCTTCCTCACTGCTGTCTGTTTCCTGTTGTTCTCTCTGAGCTATATGTTGTTGAAGCAGTCTATAAAGGCCTGTGTTGCCGAAAGAAGAGTCACCAGGTCCCATATCCTCTCCTGTGTTGGGATTTGAGGCCTTCTGCCTGGAGCAGCAAGGATCTTCATCTTCACTTGCACTGCTGAAGTCTAACACCTCAGCTGGTTTGAAACTGGTGACTGTTGACCCAGCTGCCCGCTCAGTTGAAGCGTCTGCTGACTTAGGATCCTGAGGTAAACCAAGATGGTCCATTAGTTTTCTTATAGTTCAAAATTAAAATCGTTTCATCCTTTACACATCCTCATGTCGTTTCCAAACCTGAATGACTTCCTTCTGCAGAAGATATTTTGAAGAATATTGTTAACCAAACAACACTGGCTCCCATTGACTTCCACTTTATGGACATAAAACCACTCAAAACATCTTCTTGTGTGTTCCACAGAAGAAAGAGTCATAAACAGGTTTTGAAAAACATGAGGGTGAATAAATGATGACATATTTTGACAAATTCGTTACTGAAAATGATTCGCTCCCTTTCCTTAAAAAACAAATAGACATTTCAAATACAAAGTATGGGGAAACACTACAGTCAGCACCCGTCCTCTCCGAAAACAAATGTGTGAGGTTCGTTCCAGAAGAACACTTAGATAAGGCCTCTCCTGAATAAATAAATGCGGTATAGACAGTACGTTCCTGTGTGGTCTCCATCATTGGCTTTGAGAGGGGGTTGATTATGACCATGTGTTCGCCATAATACCGTGGGAACAGATGAATGATGGGAGAGTCGGGTGGGAAAGAGAAGCGTTTTAGACACGGGTCTGTGAAAGGGTGGATACTCACAGCCTCCTGCATCCTCTCATCCACAGCTTGCGTTTTGGCCGTCATCATCCCCACCTCCACTCTGCCCTCCCTCTGTGGGCGAAACACGCCATTCCCATCATGTCAATGAGAAGGAATTTGATTTGTGTAAACAGATCATTAAAGGCATGTCATAAGGGACACGCATGGTCTGGTCTCACAGACATTTAGGCATCTGTGCAGTCTTTGGAATCTCCGAATTACAATTTATATTTCCATGATCAAAACGGTTGTCAGTTGGTAAAAGTGTTAACTGAAGTTTTTATGTTTCGTACCTCCAGAATGCGGTGGGTTAGGCAGGTGCCATCAGTCTGCAGGCGGAACAGGTTGCGGATGCCGAACAACTCTCCAGCCTGGCCATCTGTACCCTGAACAGCTTCGAAGTAGCGTCGCGCGTTCTCACAGCCCATCACTGATGTCTGAAGTTGCTACAGCAAACAATTAGAGACCTTTGTTGAATAATAACTGTATATACTGTCCTGTAGCTCAGTGGTAAGAGCATTGCGCTAACAACGCAAGGTTGTGGGTTCGATCCCAGGGGATTGCAAATACCTATGTAAAATGTATAGGATAAGCAATGTAAGTCGCTTTGGATAAAAGCGTCTGCCAAATGCATAAATGTAAATGTAAATGTATTACATTGTAAAGGTAGATTTATATGCAAACAGTTTGACTGTTGAAAAATGCACCTGTTTGTATATCTGACGCAGGTATATGATCTCCTCCACTGTTCCCAAAGAGATGAGTCTAAAAACCGTCACATCTCTGCACTGGCCTATGCGATACGCCCTGTGAATTAAACCAAAAAATATAAAGCAAGAGTAAAACAAGTACATTTACAGGCCTTAATGGGAGCGTGTGTGGGTTTATTACAAAAAAGTGGCACAACATTTTGAGTATGACTGACAAAAAGAACATAGACAATTCCTCTCTCAAAGGAACAGTTCACCCAAAAATATTCTGTCAGAAAGGTATTTTGAAGAATACTGGTAACCAAACAGTTCTTGGCCACCATTGACTGCCATTGTAGGAACATTTCATATTTTAAATTAAATTATTTTGTTTGGTTGAACACACAAGATGTACAAGTTAGTACATAATCATGTTTTTTTGTTGTGCTTTCCAATTAATATCAATCAAACTGCAGCTGGTTTGTTTTGATTTAAGCCATTATAACTAAAAAATAAAGCTAACTGACACAATAAATCACAATAAAAACATGATTTTTGAAAAATGTTAAAAACAGAGTTCTCTCATTTTGGAACCAAACTCTTCATATTTCCTCCTATGGTATTTAATGGTGGCCAAAAACTGTTACAAGCATTCTTCCAAATATCTTTTTCTGTGTTTATCAGAACAAATACATTTATACAGATTTGTCAATAGCCTGATGATCACCTGTCAATAGCCTGAAGATCATTAGCAGGATTCCACGTTGGATCAAACAGCACAACAACATTCGCTCCGACGAAGTTGAGCCCAAGCCCACCAGCCCTTAGAGCAAACCACAGAAGATCATAGTGAATAAGGAAAAATGTATTCATGACTTTGTAAATCACAGACGTAATGAACACTAACAGAGTAGACACCAAACACAGGTTGATATCCCGAGAGCTGTTGAATTCCTTCACTATCTTCACTCTGTCCTTAGACTTGGTGTTTCCATCCAACCGGCGGTACTCCAGACCCTCAGCCATACAGTAGCTCTCCAGAACATCTAGCAGCTGTGTAAAACAAATAGAGGTCAATCTCACGTTTCATATTCATCATGAAAAAATTAAATAAAATTAGCTTTTTTGTTTGGCTTTAAGTCTGATTCCACAAAACTGCATGAAGGTTTCCAGTCGTTGAAATGAACTACACGGTGTTTACTTGGCATGCTGTACACATCAGCACCTCACCTTGGTGGAGAGAGAGAAGAGTAGAACATTGTCTTTTTTCACGATAAAGTGATTTAGCAGCTTTTGCAAAACCTGAAAGAACAAAATCAGCACTTGATATCAGGTGCGAAGACAATCGTGCATAACACAACATGTGGAAAACTAAGTGTTCGGTTGAATCAGAATGAGAAAACGAAAAAAAACAACTGTGTTTCGGACCATATGCACTAGGCATTACAGAGCGGGCCGTTTCTTTTCATTCTATCGCTGATATTTCAGAAACCAAACATCCATTCTTGTGAGAACGCCAGTAACTCAGCATCTGCCAATAACAGCACCCTCAAGATGCTCCGGTTAAAGGGAGGGGGAACCTTTGAAAGGAAAGCTTGAGGAAACGTTAAATACTGTCCTTGTTATTACCCGAGGAAGTGTATCCACAGCATGTGAGGCACGACAGCTCAGGGCCAGTGCTTGACCACAAGAGGGTTTATTAATCTCCATACGGCTACGGAAAAACTGAAAGGTATCTTGGATTCCATGGTCCAAACTGTTTTTTAATGAAGTGGACATGCCCATTTCAACAGCCATAATGTGCCACTAATATATGATTATCTTATTTTTGATAAGATGAAATAATGACTCACCTTCATTTTTCCACTGTACATTGGATCTGACATCGCCTCAAATGAGGCCTGTTTGCACCTCTCTGTAAAATCCGGAAATTTTCTAAAAACTTGCTCGCATATGGCTGTCACATATTTATCCTGTGGGAAAAGAAATATTTACAAAAACAACAAATCTGTGTTTTGGGGAAAATGTTCAGTTTTTATTAGTTACTTGTTTTTTGCTGGTTCCTTCTCTGGACTGCAGTAGTGCGACATGGTTGGCCACCTTCCTAAGTATGGCGAGATAACTAAAGTAAAGGTAACGGACAGGCACGCCGTCTGCGTTTAATTTGTAGCAGCATTTCTTTCGTGGACGCCCAGTGCCACACGGACACTTTCCTGAGCTTTGCAACAACAGGGTCACATCATCAGTGTCCAGCACAGCTTGGTATACTGTCTGCTGAAAATCTGTGAGAGAGCAGTACACCACCTGAATGGAACAAGATCAAGAGAGTATCATGAAACATCCGCTGAAATCACTTGGTGTCGATCAATAGAGCTACTTGAAACTTACTCTATCGTCTTTCTTAGGTAGCTGGTCACTGATGAGGGCTTTTGTTCTTCTGAGGAACCAACGGGAGAGCTTTTTTCCCAGATCCTTAACTGCTTTACGACCTTCTGCCAGAGCTCTTTTTGTCACGGTGTGCTTCTGCCCATGCTCAATGGGGTCCGAGAATCTGTTTTTAAAGCCCGCCAGTGAGCCTAGGCATCCAGGGATGGCCCTATGAAACAAGCATTGAAAATGAAAATTTTTTCATCAATTTCTCACATTTTTATAGAACCTGTACAACTTCCTTTCTTCTGCAGAACACGAAAGGAGATATATAAAGAATCTTGGTACCAAACAACATCGGACCCCATTGACTTCCATTGTATAGGCACAAACCGAAACCACGAAGACATTTCACAAAATATCTAAATTTGTGTTCTAGAGAAGAAAGAGTCATAAACATGTTTTGGACAACATTAAAGGGAATATTAAGGGGTTAAAAGGGGTTAAAAAATAAAGGGTGGTTTCTAAAAGTGTAGGATCCATGTAAAGTCTCACCAGTCCATAACACACCACAGCTCCTCTAGGTTGTTTTGAAGAATAGTTCCTGTCAGGCCGACCCTCACTTTACATCTCATCTCCTTCATGGCCTGAGTGATTTGGGACTTGTGGTTCTTTATTTTGTGAGCTTCATCCACAATGACAGCGGCCCAATCGATACTGTACAGAATTACACAAGATACAGAATTAAAAAAAAAAGAAAGAAGAAAACATGAAAACTTCACTGTATAATAGTTCACCAAAAAAATTAAGGGATGAGTAAATCATGACAGAATTTTCATTTTTGGGTGGACTATCCCTTTAAGAGATATGGACTAAAATATAATGTGAGTCAAATGAAGTACTTTTTTTGTATTAAAAAATTAATTTCATTATCTCAGTTTATAATACGCGGGTTTCAAATGGTGTTTTAAAGTGAAGGGTTTTAATATTTCAGTGTATGCATAATTCCAAATAAATACTAATAACTTTTGGCAATAACATATAAACCTTGCACAAAATGCAAGCGATCACAGCAGATGAGTTCGATATTTTCTTTTTTCTTACATATTAGCAAACTGCCATTCTTTTCTGTCAGACATGACGACTCTGTAGAAACGTACCTGTTAAACTGGTCCAGACAGAGTCTGAAAGTCTCATAAGTAGTAAGAGCAACTTCACATCTTCCTCTCTGTACACGCACCAGCTCCTCTTCCTTCCTCACACCGTGAACTATAACAACTCTGAAGTGACCCCAAGTGTCAAATTCATCTTTCCAATTATATAGAACAGAGAGCGGAGCCACAATGAGGAACACCTACATAGAAAATACAACATTACTGTACAACAAATATTACAATAAAGAAGTGGTACCCTTAATATGAAGTAATGCAAAAAATAAAACAGCTGATAATTGATACCTTTTGAACTTTGGGCTGTCCTGGTGATTTTTGTGACAGCAAAAATTGAGGCCTGTTGTTTTCAACATCTTCCCATGTACCCGTTTTCCGCAGAATTGCAGCTAGAAAGCCTATAACCTAACAGAGCAAAGGTCAAATCAGAAATGTCAAATTATAAATGGTTTTAATGCAAACATTGTTCATCTGCATCCACGTACCTGAACGGTCTTTCCAAGGCCCATGTCATCACCCAAAATGCATCCTCTGGATTTGGCGTAGTTATAATAGATGAATTTAATGCCATCTCTCTGGTAGTCTCTCAAATATCGATTGATGGTGTACGGAACTTTCACATCACTTCCTGACACCAGAAATGGCTCGGAGGGACCTGGTGGTCTCTGGTTACTGTGAAACAGAGGCCTCTCATTCTCATACTGGGAAACAGAGGCACTGGTATCCTGGAACTTTGAGGCTCCAGTGTCTTCCTCCGCCATCTCTACTGAGAGATACAACAGGTGCTATCTAGAAAATGCTTTGTTTAGTTGTGACGGGCTTCTTTTTGAGAGCAGCACAACAGGTAAAGACATTTTTGTTTCAAGACAGGGAGAGGCTTTACGTCTGACCTGCAAAATAGGTGAAAGCAAAACGATTTCATAATGTAAATTAAATACAGTTTTTGGTATTCTTCATCTGATCAATAAATAGTGAACTAAGTCCTAAATACAATTAAAAAAACCGTCAAACTAAAAGTGAAACTTGGCTTTTAAGAGCAAACGTGAATGCAGTTAGTCCAATCAGAGCAAAGGTACGTCATGCTAGAATCAAAACTCCTAAACAGACGAGTATGACAGATATGTACATTCTAATATATGTGTTACGATTACATTAAATAGATATTCAAACGTTTATTCGTTAGCTGTTACACAGTCAAATCAGCCGGTTTAGTCTTACCATGATTCAGATCCGTTTCGCTGCTGTTTCTGAGCTCATCACGGATATCTTTTGGCTGTAATGCAAACTATAAAGTCACCGATAGAGTGTATGATAAGAAGATGTGTTTATTCATCTGCATTTCCATTTTACGAGTCTATATTCTCATCAACATAGCAACGTCTGCACACACGCGTCCAGCACGGAAGTGGGCGCGTTTATTTACTCATTTGTGTTATCGGAACAGCACTTTCCACACAAACGCTGAGAGGAGTCACCTTAAATACAGACGCGGAGAATGTTAAGAGACCATTTCAGACACAGTTTTTCTGATTTAAAAATATATTATTTATAGGTATGTTTTTATGTAAGATGATCGTTTATGTTTCATTCTGTGAGTTACTATAACTATTTCTCACAATTTTCAAAGAAAAATGAAAACTGAAGAAAGATTTCAAAATAACAGAGAATGTGCTCTGTATTTTTTCAGACATCAAATACAGCAAATAAAACAAGTTCATATGTACTTTTAAGCAATACAAAAGCAATATTTGTACACGTGTTTAAGAAAAGTTAAAGGAGTAGTTCACTTTCAAAATAAATTTTCATTATAATTTACTCACCCTCATGTCATCCAAGATGTTTGAGTATTTTTCTTTAGTCGAAAAGAAATTAAGGTTTTCCATGAAAACATTCCAGGATTTTTTTTCTCCATATAGTGGACTTCAATGGACTCCAAATGTGGTTGAAGGTCAAAATTAAAGTTTCAGTGCAGCTTCAAAGTCCTTTGAACGATACCCAGACGATGAAATAATGTCTTATCTTGCGAAATGATTAGTAATTTTCCAAAAATATTATATATAAATGCTTTATAAACACACATGCTGGCCTTGCTGTGTTCTGCGATGCGAGTTCATGACTTCACGTTATACGTAATTACGTTGAAAACTTGCGAGTTCAACTTGTAAACACTGACTCGGTACTTCCGCCAACGTCAAGCATGACCTTTTCAAGATAATTACGTATTTTGTGAAGACATGAACGTGCATCGCAGAACAGAGCAAGGCGAGCATTTGTGTTTATTAAGCATAGACTTTTTTTTATAACCGCTCCTTTCACTAAATCAGACACTTATTCATCGTCTGGTATCGTTTAAAGCCCTTTGAAGCTGCACTGAAACTGTAATTTTGACCTTCAACCATTCAGTGTCCATTGGAATCCACTATAGGAGAAACATCAAGAAATGTTTTCATCAAAAACCTTAATTTCTTTTCTACTAAAGAAACAAATTCTTTAACATCGTGGATGACATAGGGGTGAGTAAATTATCATTAACATTTATTTTGAAAGTGAACTACTCCTTATGTGATCTTCTCCATTTTTATATCAGTTTTCCTGTGTATTGTCGTTCTGTCAGTCTTTCACATTGCTGCTGGATGACTTTATGTCAGTCCTGATGTTTAAATTTGTTGAAACTCAACAGACACTGGACAGAATGCCCATTGTATAATGATTTATATAAATAAATAAAATAATAGTAATACAAAATAATAAAATACATTCAAAAGGGGAAGGTAAATTGAAGCAAAGTCAAGATTAAAAGAACATCAGTAAGCTAAGATTAAATAGTCAAATGTAACCTATATTGCTGTTTGTTGTTTACTTAAAGTCAGCATAAATACTATATATTATTACACAAATAAGTAGTAGCTAATGCTAACATCTTGTTCTGCAAAATATTTATTTATTGTGTGGCGAGGCGCCCATTAAATCATCAGCGTCGCCACGGTAACTGGCGCAATCAACCCCACACACCGGCCGGTCGTCAAAACCTGCTGCTCGTTTCCAGGACATATAAAGGCGGGAGAGAGGAACGAGTCAGGGGGAATACGACTTCGCATGTTGTTGCATATGTCTACTGACCGTCTCTCTGTTTTTGAACAGGCTCGAGCGCAGGACGACCGGCAGAGAAGCCGACACGAATCACATCACTGGACGCACACAGGAATTAGCAACGAAACCCCTGAGGCTGTGTTTCTTTGCACATATTTTCCCCTTTTGCATGTGAAATAAACTACCCTCTGGGGACGTGTACATTAACCTGAGTTTGTTTCGTGCTTCACCCGTCACAACTGGTGGAGAATGCGGGCAGATTAGCTCGAGCAAATCATCCAGGTAAATAACGTGTCTCACTTACCTCTGCATACAGGGAAACCGCGCTCTCTCTCCCACGCCGAAACCCGGATATGATGGACATGACGCCAGCTGGTCGAGTTAGAGTCTTGCCAGCAAAAGTTTTTTACAGAGCTAATGATGGGACAGGACAAGATGGCTGTAGGTGCTGGACTCGTGGCGGAGATCGCCGCGGCCCAAGTCTCGCACTCGGATGACTACCCAGTCACGAACAGCCATATCACCGAGCTCGGTCGCCCAAGAGATTACAGGGCGAGACCGCAACCCGAGGAAGAGAGCGTTGAGCGAGCACCAGGGAAGCTAGCTGAGTCGGTGAAGCTCCTGGCCCCGCCTGTTTCCGGAAAAGTGCGACGCGCATATGAGGGGTGTCCCGCGTCGCCTTGCGGAAGCGATGACGAGCTAAAAAGGGAATCCCCCACGCGAAAAGTTATGTCCCCGACCAGCGCAGCAGAACGGTTCCACGACTGGACTTTCCGGGAGGACATGTCAATGCGCCCCCAAGTGGAACAGATGGCCTGCCTCGCTGAGATATGGTTGCTGCATGGGAACCCCACCGCCGCCCAGGTCGCTGAGAGAGTGATCATCGACCGGATGCTACGCTCCCTACCACAGGACGTTAGGGGGTTTGCGAGCAGGAGCGGCGCCGACACATACCGTGAGCTACTGGAAGAGGTGGAACGGGCTGAGGCTACGATCCCCCAGGAGCTCCTAGAGAGAGTGCCGGTCTCACCCCCGAAGGCGGATGAACCCCGGAGGAGGGGACTGGTTATTCCCGAAGCCCGTACAAGGCTTGCCGGCTGCGTCGTACATCCCACCCGACCCGCGGATAGGCCGACGAGGATGGTACGGGTGAATGGTAAAGCTGTGGAAGCCATGTTGGATTCTGGCAGTGCAGTGTCCTTGGTCAGGCCCACGGTGGTTCGAGCCCGGCCACGAGTGAAGATGTCAATACCCCTTGCATGTGTGTACGGAGACGTCCGGAGGATTCCAGCCCGGCGAGTCACCGTCTCAGCATGGCCCGGCTCTTGGTCATTAGATGTCGGTATTGTACCTGACCTACTAGCTCCGGTGATCCTGGGGACAGACTGGCCGGCGTTTAACCGGCTCTTAGCCCAGAGGTCGCAGCCAGTTGGAGAGAGGAGCCGCCGACGAAGACGACATCTGTCAAGACCAAAAGACGGCTACCCCAGAACGAGTACCCCTGGGAACACGCGAGAGGGTGAGTTCGGCGGCCAACCCACTGATGACTCTTTCGACTTGTGTCTCCAGGTGACCACCAGAGCCCCAGGGATGAGAGGACAAAAGGAGGTCACAAGGCGAGGAAATCGGCAGCGGAAATACCGGCCAGCCGAACCAGAAAATTCGCCAGCACGCGACTAAGCTGAGTTTGTTTCGTGCTTCACCCGTCACAATTGTGACAGATGAATTTGCATTTGTGTTATTTGGTTAAAGCTATGGTTATTGTTGTGATAGCATAGCTCTTTGATGATATGGTTTTACTTCAAATAACACCAAAAACGGTTGGTTACTGTATTCAAATCATGCTTTTTGTAAAGGAGCTATGGGAAAAGCAGTTTTTTTTATTATTTTATTGTTCAATTTATTGATCGATTATTCGAAAGGCACATATTCTGCATATGAATATATATAATATCATACCAACAGCTAAATCTATAAATAAAATTATTTTCAATTGCATTGAATTACAGAAGGTTGTCTGACAAACCAAGCTATACACTCCAAATGGAAAAGTGTTGCTCATAACTTTGACATACTCCTAACGTATATCATCCTTTTTGTTGTATACGCCTCTTTCTACGGAGCCATCAAATCTGTTATGGTCAAGGAAAAGTGGTTAATGGCTGCATGTAAGGGTGGTCCATATCTTTAAAGCATTCATTCTGTGTGACCTTACTATCACCACCCATCCTGAGCAGCTCTTTTTTCATAGGGGGATAATGGACCTCTGTGGTTTAGTAGAGGTGCAAGTGTTATGTGCTATGCGCTATACCTAGTGCTATGTAAACTGTCTGTCATGACTGTTTGGGCTTCTTTATAAAATCATCTGCAGCAGCTGCCCCATAAATTCCGAGTGTTGAGAGAGCAGGAACATAAAGTTCAATTTTTTTTTTGCAGTGTCACCTGCTCCCACCTGATGATGGGAGACTTTAAAACTCCTGAAATGACAACTGAAAAATCTCATCTTTAGGGGGGATAAGAACTGTACTTTTGTCATTCATTTATTTAGGCCTTCTTAATGCTTTGTAACACAGACATTTCAAATAGCCTCACGAGGTTGAACTTTTCCTGACGCATAATTTTCAAATGGAGACAGATGCGAAACGACTTTGTCTGAGCAATAAATGGCAAACAATACATCATAGTGTTGCAATTTTGAGCTTCGGGCACATTATGCAGTCCCATACGATAGTGTAAAAGGCATTTTTCTTTAGCAGTGTGAGATCTCAGGCAGTAGAGACCGCTGAAGTTCCCCCTCACTGCAGATGCTGAATGGGAGATTTGTCTGCTTCTCCGTGTGCTTAGGAAATGCTACATCTGTATTTCACGGACTTTCTCCCATGAGTCACTCAAGGTTTGAAAGCCAAAACAAATTACAGTCATGCCAAAACTGACAGTTTTAACTTCAATTGCGTTGATTACTAAACTAAGAACGATTTTTTGTTTTACTTTTTGGGTTTTGTAGTTTTTTATATATATTTAAGCTCACAAGCATTTATGTTGAGATAAAGCATCCAGATTATTTTGTGTGCGCAGAGCTGGAGACTTATTGCAGAATTCTGTCATGTTTCAGTCGCACTGCTTCAGATGTTTTCCATAAAATCACCAAGGACACATTGAAATGATTTTTTATCAAACATTTGACTTCACATTGAAATCTTATTATATTTGTTTGCAGACTTTGCAAATTTATCTGACTTTTACTTTAGAGACTTTATTGTCATTGTATAAACATTTTTTAAGTAACAGCCATCAAAAAGCATTAAATAACACTTACGACGTAAAACTTAGAATGTTAGAAATAAAGCCGAAAATAAAAAATATACAATATTGCAAAAGAAAGATCAAATATATTGCTAATAAATCTTTAATGTATATGTGTATTTATATCTTTGGCAATGATATATTTTATTAAACATAAATCGATTCAACATTATACATGACACATTGACAAGAAGCCAGAGAAAGGGTGAGCAAATGTGAGCAAAGTTCGAGACATTGTTTAGATCTCTTCCGAAACTCTAGAGGAGACACAAGATTTATGTGATCTATTCTTATGAGAATATTTTGAGAGAAACAGTACCCTTAAGCAAACATGTCCAGTTGATCTCTTATAAATTTCATTGCTAGAAGAAACACCAACAGAGATATTAAAGGGATTTTATTAGGGAATTTATCTTTTTCCATATCACAGACTCTAAATTCCTTCTTAGAAAGTTATCTTTATTATTGCAAAGCTTCTTTATCTCCAGTGATTTTTTTTTTTTTTTTTAATTCTGTATATCAAAGTAACTCTAAGATTTGGCGTAGGTACTCAAAATAAAACGGCATGTTGATCTGTGGGCTCAGTTATGCGGGCTCGACATTTCCCCCACCAATGCACACCGACACCAAAGATGTACAAAATATCCTTTCTGTCGAGCTGGAAATTTCAGCTGTGTGTGAGGTCTGTCTCTCGCGAATTCCAGAAGTTTTGCGTCATTTCCCCACATGTCTCTGTTTGTGTGGTCAACATCACAGACACACCACTGAATTTTTCAAACCGACTGAATGATGTGTTTGATAGAACCGTAATATTTTTCTCCATCCCTTATCCGCAAGGCAGCAATCATGTGTGAGGATCTACGGCTGTCTTGGAAGGCCTTCTGTTAAAACAAAGAGGATGCACACAGTAAAAAAATTAACGTTAACATTTTCAGTGCCTCACTTTGAGGTAAATTGCTGATTTGTGGTAATATTTTCAACCCCGAATGCTTGCAAAATAATTCTAGATTTTTGGATGGAGTACATAGAACTTTTATTGTTTCTTTGGAGCCAACTTTAGCAACATGTGCTGCATTTTCTCAGCTATTTACGCTTTCTGATAACTTGTCACATGCCCCCCCCCCTTCGGGGATGCCTCGTCTATTTTAATCCTCTGTATTTTTCATCATTCATACCTAAATGTCGTATAAAATTGTCAGCGTGTCAACAATAGTCATAGAGAAATAATTTCCTAATGCTCTCTATCGAAATGTCTCCCGCATCCAAGATGGGTACAAATAGAGTGCCGTCG
Organism: Triplophysa tibetana; assembly: GCA_008369825.1. Lineage (NCBI taxonomy): Eukaryota > Metazoa > Chordata > Actinopteri > Cypriniformes > Nemacheilidae > Triplophysa > Triplophysa tibetana. Next base: position 11,210,906 of record CM017904.1, on the reverse strand, counting down.
TGCTTTTCAATGTAGTTGTACAATACTTGAACATTCTCCAAGCTACTTGAACTAAATCCATCCCCTTTATGCCTCTGTCTTTGTTTCTCTCCCAGGCAATTATACAACCACAAGCACACACTTGAAAAGCACTCGCTGATCGTCTTGAAGTGGGGTCTATTATAGAAAGACACAGAGCTTGAAGCTGTATACAGATGCAGTACAAATATGCATAAGCGAAAATGAGAGAGATTTACTTCACAAACTGCATAAATATTTATAAATATTCACATTTTAAGTTGCCCTCCTATTGAGAAAGCAACTGTGACGGCAATGATTTAGTTCAGTGAGCTACATCGCCAAATTCAAGTGTGACCTGAATTGGACGGGCTGGTCTCTTTTGTCCTGCATTGAGATGGAAAGACTAGACGGAGGAAAAAAACATATTTACAACTAAACCAGTGCTCATTATGCCGGGACCCCGTAGAGGGTCCTTTTGTTTGTGGACTAGGGCTACAATAAACACATCAAGCATCCACTACAATCTCTCTGTTTCTATCCTCCATCATCAAACGCCTCAATGGGCTTCAGCCTGATTTGATAAGCAAACAAAACGCAAAGACATCAGGGAAAAACCTGCCGGTGTTGGCATTTTGGAGTATTATGATACACTTTTCCCTTGACATGGTTGGGGATGGTTTTGTGTACCATTAGGGACCAACAGCGATGAACAACAACAAAGCTCTCTGACAAAGTAACCGCTCAGCAGAACCCAATGCCCACTTATCTGGCACACACCGCAGTGGATAGTTACATCAATCATTTGACTTTGAGAAGGACAAGATTCTCTTTATAACATTTCATTTAAATATTGTTAAATATTGTTGTCTTTGTTTATTCAACCTCATGTTTTACACCCAAATGATATTGTTTAACAAAAGACCAAATAAGTTAAAGGGATTTACACTTTTCTTGTGTGTAAAAAAACATTGTCAACACGAGTGTACATTGCTACAGAAGGAAGAAAATCATATAGATTTGCAATGACACTGTTATGACTTTCACGACAGAGAACCCAAGTGCAGGCAACACAGGGATGAAGGGGTTAATAGGGACTTTATTGACCAAAAACAAGACAAAAAGGCAAAACAAAACCCACGAGGGGGAAAACAGGACAGGTTATATAAAACTCAAACAGGGACAAGGATACACTAGACTAAACAAACACTTAGAATTACACTAAACTAAACTCACAAGATGCAAGGTAAAAAGAACAAGGAACATCAACTTCTGGGAACAATGACAAGGGAGACTAACCAGACAGGATACCAAGACAAGGTAGAACTTCAGCTAACAAGGACGGCGTACAGGGAACAGCTTAATGAACGGCAACATCAAACAATCCAAGAGCACAAGACAATAGACAAGAGGGTGTTTTAAAGGGAAACGAACATAGGATAATAGGCAGGGAGAGGTGTGGGTAATGAGACAATAATGGGAAGGTAACAAGGAAACGAGATGGAGGGAAAACACAGACAAGACATGAGAAGGCGCATGTCAGCCAAAATGTAAGCAAAGACATGTCCTTCCCACACAAAACCCAAGGACTTATGCCATGACTCCACTGCAAGACAAGAATAACCATGACATGATAGTGGAATCATGACAGACACAGGAATGGGTAAATGATTGTGAAAAAAAAAAATTCATACTCTTACCCTATAAGTAAAGTAGAGAATAGATACGTTGTCTTTCATAAAGAAGGAATCAGAATGATGTAGATGTTCAGTGATGTTAAACGTGTTAGTGTGCTATTAAAGGTCCCGTGTATGAAACTGAGCAGCATCTAGTGTTGGGGTTGTAACCTGCAAACAACGGCTCACTCCAGCCTTTAGAAAAAATATGGTGAGTTCCATGCAAGGGGACCTGGAGTGTGTGTAGATAGAAATAGTTCATTCTAAGGTAAAAAAACACAACACTTCATTATGTAAGGTTTTTTTATACCTCTGAAGAAATAGTTATGTATAGTATATTGCATTTCTGCAATAGATCGTCCAAAACACACTACACCTTCTCACAGCTCTGATTCTCACATCATTTCCACATAAGGGAACTGTTTGGGAACTCAAGGTATGATCCTCTCTCTCTCTCCTTCTTTGTGTGCGGCCATTCTACAATTAAATCATTTTCGTAGCCAATTGCCACCATAAAAGACATGCGTGGATTTTGAATTATTGTTGAATTGATCATGATTTTAGGCACACTTTTTCAAGCTTTTCATAAAAAATTGCATTTAATGAAAATAAAAGATTTTTAAAAGTATCCCGTGTAGTATCTTAAATTAAAACTGCACGCATACATTTTTTAAATCAGATTTACACTGCTTTACAGATTTACACTGCAAGTATAGCCCACCACTGTCTTGACTTTACATCATTTTATCCAATAAGCTACTGTATTTTATTTTCGAATAATAAATGTTGTGATCCGTCCACAGAAAGTCAATAAACAGCACAGCAAAATCTCCAAATGAACCAACACAGCAATATTTGGAAATGGAGCCATGAAGCCGAACATAAAACAGTTTATAACGCAAAAATATTAGTCCCATTGACTTGCATCACATTAAACACATGTATAAACGTATCCATGACCTCAGTGACTTGTGACTGCAAAAATATACTCATGTGGGTGGCCATAAAACAACAAATATTAAACTTTTTTACAGACTCTCAGAAGTTCATTTCAGCACGTTTGGGTCAAGTTTGAACACTGATACCAGATAGCAAGCTGAGCATAGAGGCCCAAGAGCCATGTAAACTAAATAGGGCTTGGTGTGTGGTCTCCTACCTCCCCAAACTTGTTCCGGGGAGCTTGCTCTCTTTCCTGGGCTCCAAAGGGAAAACACTGACACAATAACTGGAATGTTCCTCTTCAGTTTACTAGTGAAGCCATGTGTGTCTATTATGTTAAACAAGGTCGCAAACACAAACATGTCAAGCTTTGAAGGTTTAATGATTAAATATGTGCTTGTATTGTAGATTAATTTCTTAAATGGACAGTTTAATGTGTATTTTAAACCCTTGAAGCAAAAACACCATGATTTTATAATCAAATTATGTCTGTTGGTGTTTTTCTCTGAATGCTCATCAGGCCAGTTTGACCACTAATTTAAGAGATCCTTGCTGCAAAAAAGTTGCATTTTAACCGGATATGAAGTCACAAACAAGCAAAAGATGATGTCTGTCTTAATCAAGAGGATGACCATAATTCTGAGCTGTGTTTGCACAAACTGCCTGTCAGTAATAATACTCATAATTTCAGTAAAGATGCTTTCGACTGGCGTGAAATAAACACACAAAGAGACTAACATACTGACCAAGAGTGACTTTTGGTCATTTAAAACTGACGCCATATTTTAACTTGTTTTTCACAGATTGTTCATCATGAAAAATTATTTTGTGTAGATAACAGTAAATCACAAAATTCCATGTAAGGAGCCCCGCAGTGTATGTACCACGTACTGTAAATAGAAATAGCCCATTCTTAGGTAAAAAACTGCTTCATTATGTAAGGTCTTTATACAACTCTGAAGACATATGTCTATTATATTGGATTTCTGTCAATTATTGTTCTACAAAAATCTCATTGGACCATTAAGACTTGACCAATTTGTGAGAAAGCAGCTAAATCTATTTTTTCCAACTATGTCATTGCATTTTCAAAGTAAAAAGTTACTAAACACTAATATTAATGCAATTTTCTGGTTTGTTGTCTGAAGAGGTACTTGAGTCAAACCTGTGGGGCTGTGCATGCATGAGACCAAACAGTGTTAAAAACACAGATGTATAGCACTCAGGGGTGGTAGTTGATAAACTTGTTACTTCAGCTGTTTCCTTCAAAGCAGTACAGCTAAATATCAATCAAAAATGTCAGAAGTCTTGAAAGATGACCGAAGAAGGCCAATATTCTTCAGGTGGAGCCCATGGAGAATTTCCATTGTGCTTAGAGAATGAAAAAAGACAGGCATCTGCTTAACAAATACAAATGTAAGAAGTGTTTATTTTCCCAAGATTTTCCTCTCAGTCACTGCACACGTGCAAAGACCACAGCAACACATGTGGCCATAAGTCTTCTCGAATGCTGTGTTTGACAGTCGGGAATAATCACTTTCATAATACAAACAAGTTCTGGCACCAGCCCGCTCTGTATAAGCTTTCTGATCCAAAAGACAAAAGGTACTTGCGTGAAGCATTCCAGGTGCTCCACTGAATCTTGATACACCCCATTGGAGATAACTTAACCTAAGGCTCATGAGTGCATACGTTCTTATAATGATCAATCCGATTTTAAATGATTAATAGCTTTCCTGTAGCTCAGTGGTAAGAGCATTGCGTTAACAACGCAATGTTGTGGGTTCAATCCCAGGGGATTGCAAATGCCTATGTAAAATGTAAAGGATAAAGCCATGCAAGTCGCTTTGGATAAAAACGTCTGCCAAATGCTTAAATGTAAATGTAATACCTGGTTTTAAAGGAAGCTCAAATATTATAGTATCTCTTCAAGTCATCTTACTTTTATAAATACAGATTCAAGGTGAATACGAGCTCATATTAGATGATATAAAAAGGTGCATCATTGCATCTTTGGATAAAAGTGTGTATCAAACTTGTAATTGCAAATACAAGTGAACTGACTCATAATACCATAAGCACATGGTAAAAATGATGATACAAAATGGTGCAATCTGACATGAATCATAACCCAACTAGGAACACAATAACAATGACCTACAATACTTGATTTACAACTCAATGGAAACAATGATCTTTTCCTTGTTTTTGCTGTACATTGTCACAAGTAATATCCAATAACATATGTTCTCTTTCATTGGCAAATGATATAATTTAAGCCACACATGTCCAGTGGTGCATCGTAAGGTTTGGTGTTTCTCACTGATGTTTTAGACTACATTAAAAGAGACACATGAACTTACAAGGCAAAGATCGTATATCTCTTTGGCTTGTTATGATAGTGTTGTTTGACAAGCTGCGAATGACTTTACTTGGACATACCACACAGATGTCCGAGAACAATTTCATGTAATAAAAGACGGAAAGAGGAAATTTCATGATAATTCACTCCCTCACATGTCATCCAAGCCGTCCGTGTGTTTATTTCTTGCGTCGAAAACAAATTGAGACGCATGAGGAGAACTATCCAAGGTTCTTATCCATGGATAAGATATTCTGGACCACAACGGGGGACTGTTGGTTAAAAGGTCAAAATTTCAGTTTCATCACTGCTTCAAAAGGCTCTACATCACAACACCCGATAAATAAGGGTGTTGTCTAGCGAAAATATTAGTAATTTTCCAAGAAAACTATAAAATTACATACATTTAAACATAAACCATATATAGCTTGCACTCCCTCCGCAATTTATGGAATCTGGAATACTTTACACATTTGTATCCCAATTATAGGCAACAGAGACAGAATATAAGGTTAACATTATTTCTATGAAAAATGTTATTTTGGTAAAACAATATAATAACTCAAAGAAAAATCTATTTGGGGAAAAACTAATGTCTGATGTTGAAAAATCAATGAATCGCTTTTTTTGTAACATTTCCCCCATACCCAAATACCACACAAAGAGTTAAAAGGACACAAAGCCCATTAAAATGATGAAGCCATGCTGTGTGGGATCCTTCTTTCTATGGCTTTCATTTTGTTTCATTCTCAGACAATGTCATCAAAATATCACGTTGCAGCTCCTGATCCTCTCAGACTTCAGACTGGACCTCCATATCTGCACCACACCTCTTCTTTTTTCTCACCCAATTTCAAGATCGATAAATGATGTCTGTTTCTCCTAAATTATTTCATAAGTGCTAACAGGCTCTGGGAGTCACCAACTATTGTGTTCTGAGGAAAGATTGAGAAGGCCGTAAATCTTAAAGCCAGGGTGATCTCACAAAGCTTTGCGTTTCAGTTCTGTGTATAAACACCACACGTTTTGAAAGCCGGTGGGTGAGAAGTATTTGATTGTTTGTTTGACGTTTTACAAAATGGCGTGATGAAGGAACAAGAATAAAGATGACATAGCAAAGAAATCTAAATAACTAATGAAGTGCGGAATTTTTGTGCCTGCTTCGAGTGTATAATCCAAGCATTGCCTGTGGTAAATGACTACAGATGTCTCCCAGTCATATGTCAAAAGAAATGGTAATCACAATGAATAATATGTCAGAGGCCGAAAACATCAGATTTTATTTAACAGGAAGACGTATTCGCATAAGCTCATAAATGCCAGTGATGCACATGGTTCTCTTTTAAGTGGGACGTCTTACATTTTTGGTGCTGGCGTGCATATTAAGCGCATAACCATAAATGATGTCATTTTAGTGACAGCTCACATCGATGATGTGTAGAACAGATGCCATATAATTTTGGCAAGGTCTGGATAGTAAGACTTAGTTTAGAATGATATAATAATAATACAAGATCTGCAATAAAAACCTTAGAACACAGCTTGTACATTCAATGAAAATAAAGGTTTAACGTTATAAATAAAGGTTTCTTTATAGAGACAATATGCCAGTCATCTCAATCAACTGCAGGGCTTTGTATATGAAACATTTTTTGGCTGTCAAGTGAACTAAAAGCAATAATCATGATGCAGCCAATGAATGCACTTATATTACAGCCAGCTGTGTTTATTTTATAATTGCCAATCTGAAAATGTGAAGCTTTTCCAGGAACAGAGGGTTCTTTAGGGCTTGAAGCCGGAGAGCTGTGCGCTAGCTGTAGGTATTTTGCATATGGAGCCACGTTGTCAATCGAAAAAACCTTTGCTTTTGAAAAGAAATGCAGCGTTTCATTTAAAACCGAATGACAATGAACTTTAATGTGGTCTTTGTGAGATTTTAAAAGTATCAGGTCCTCTTTGTAGTGGTTGTTGGATTTCGCCTAATTTGCTGAATGCTTAATATTATGCAAATTAGACATTTTTTTATTGAAAAGTAAAGCAAGTCTGTTTTAGTGTATTTTGTTCTTCAACAACGTTTCAAACCCAACTGTGGTTTGCATCATGAGCCTTACAGGAGACTCACAGGTGTGACGCAACATCATTTCCAAGACCCTCTCGTGAGGTATAGAAATTGTTCTGTGATTTAGTAAATAGTTAATAGATGCATGACTTTCTGTTTTCAGGGACGCTGGGGAACTACTTTTAACGCACAACATGCTAATGAGAATGGAGCGATTTAAGATTTGTATGGACACTACAACATCTGGAGACTGGATTTCTATGGTGATGAAGACAAAACACAAAGATCATAGCATACTTAGAAATATTTGAGAATATGGGTTTGAAAATGAAATTTGCTAAGACAAAACACAAAAGGAATTTCCGATCATGGTTAACTTCACACTTTTTTGTAAAATTTTCATTGCTATGGATGTACAGTATATTGCTGTATAATTCATAACACATTTTCGGCGATTTTTCTTCATTCTGTAAACCTACCTAGAACAGAAAGTTGACCATGTCAAGCATGAGAAGCCAGCACATTTAACATTGTAAAGAAGTCAGAATGCATGAAACACCGCAGCACGACCCCTTCTGCTAAATCATTTTCCACATTCTGTATTTTTATTTCTCAGGCGGGAAACTGCCTATAAAACTTGTGGTATTGGCACCAAGAAGATATAAATACTACACAAAACGGACCAATATTAAAGTCATAATTCACCAAAAAAAGAAAATTCTGTGGTAATACCAAACAATGGTGATACCCATTCACTTCTATTGTATGGACACAAAACCATGGGTAATGGGTACCTCCGTTATTTGGTTACTGACATTCTTCAAAATATCTTCTTTTGTGTTCTGCAGAAGAAAGAAAGTCATACAGGTTTAAAATGACAAGAGTGTGTAAATGAGAATTTTCATCTCCGGATGAACTCTCTCTTTAAGATCCCTGAACACCCAACAGTATCCGACTGCATCCAAACATAATACGGAACATATCAAACTAGCATTGCACCAAGATTCACATCATCTCACTCATTTCTCCAACCCAAAAAGAATTCATGCAATTTTGGATTTTACCTTTAATTCATAAAAGCACAGAGCAAAACCCTTCCACCCCTGAAAACATCCAGCAGCCTCCACACAAAGGTAAATAGCCGTTTTTTATGAAGTGCTCTCCTTTTTTCAGCGTCACACTGATTATACAAGAACCACACAATCGCAGAGGAAATTGGAGAGTGTAAACACTGGCAGAGAAGTGCTCAGAACTGTCAAACACATCTGTGTGATTGAGCACAACCTTGTGCTACAGAGTAAACAAGGAAAAAGTCATGGGTACATCATAGTAGTGGGAACCATGGCAAACGAAAAGACTGCTGGGACGGACTGAGCTCAAGACAGATCATATAGCTTCGAATCCAGCGGAGGAAGTTAATGACTAGTGGTCCATTTTTTCTGAAGGAAAATAATATGGCTGTAATAATTTCCTGATGGCGGGGTGGGATAGGAAATGGATTCTTCATAACGTTGTATCTCATTTTCTTACTAATGTCAGAGCTTTCCTCCAGAGCCCCCAACACTGATGATATCACCACTCCAGTGATTGTTCAGTGTTTATATAGCACCGTATAGTGTGCTTATATTTGCATGATTCCGTGATGAATAACATATTTCGCATTTACAAAGAAGATTCAAGAATGCAGTATAAAGCTAATTAGGACTATCAGCTTTGCATGGTACAGGACAGATTTCCCATTCTCAAGTTATTAAATGGTTTTATGAGTGTTTTGCATAGCATAAAAGTGATGTCATGTTTACACAACATACCTAATGAAAAAGGGCAGCAAGACAAGGAATTCCCATGTTTTGGCACGGAGTTGTTTAAAACTGTAACCCACCTGTGCTCTATAAAAGACAACTCTTATTAATTGCATTTTTCCTTTGCCCTGTAGCCAGTACTCTCAGTATGGCCAATATTCAAACTGCCCAGCTGGTGCTGTGAAAAGGGAAGTAGATAAAACAAGTAGACAATTACAAACAATTCTGTACTGTCTTTAGTGCAGGAACTGAATACTTGTTAATTGGCATTATTTATGTCCAATCATTGTTTTTCGACATGTTTTTTGATACACAAAAGCTGATAAAACTATTTATGCATTCTCGTAAAAAATTATTTGCGCGCGCGCGCGCGTGTGGTGCCTATAGACTCGATGATCTAGGTGGCGCTGGCGCTCTATTGCCTTTTATAAAAGTATACTCGCTTGTACTTTGGTTGTACAGCGTATAGAAAAGCAAAGAACAGCTGCGACTGTAATTTACAATGTAATATGTTTTTTTTATGAGCTAGTGTTGAAACAACAATTTTTCGAAAGGATAACCGATCCCATTACTGCTTAGAATTGAGGTTTGAACTGTTTACATGTTTTGCAAAAAGCTAACAAATTGTTCCAGAAGAAGCTTAAAAAATCGCATGCGCTAAGGAAAGAAAGAAAATACGAAAAAAAGAAATAAAGAAAGAGCGCAACTAAGTTGCGTGTGTCCCCATGTGCAAACCTCTCCTGCGTGCTTTTCTTCTATTAAACGTTTCTTAAAGTTCTTCGAAAACCATCGACTTTGACCCAGTGCTCCGGACCCTGCAAAAAGTGTGTCTTGCTTCTTTAAGACTTCCCTGAAGTTTGAGATGCATACACGAGGGCTCTCGGCTTGGGTGGTCTCTCTACTTTGGTGAGCTGTTGCTAAGCAGCTAATAATAGTCGTGTTTGCTGAGTAATTTTTGCCCTTCTGGAACCAATCAGATCCCAGGAACTCCGGCCATCTGACAGCTCCGGAGGCGGGATTTCGAGTCGCTCTTTGCCACGCCTCTCCCTCCTCTGTCTCCGAATGGAGAGCGATCTTTTTTCACATCTATTGAATCGCTCAGAGATCGTCTCGTTGCGCGGCCTGAAGAGGGACCACATAGATCACAGAATGCTTCAACCACCGAGAGATCGACGTTTCCATAGCATCCACTTCGCCTTCTGAGATCACAAACTTTCAAGGAGACGGCGTGAAAGTGGGGAATTGTTGGAGACCTCCAGATTCGCGAAATGTTGGAATGGAAGGCGCAGACTCTGACTCGCCGTCTCAAACAGGAGAATGAAGTGCTTCGCGGATCTGGGATCAACGAGAGAGAAACTTGGATTTCTTCGGATATCACGAAACGCTCACGGGGAAGTACACTAGCGCGGATAACGAGAAGTTCGGCGCAGACTTTGCAACATGGCCTCGGCTGTTAATGTCTCCTCCGAGCAGGAAAACAGAGACCCCGATCGGCCGAGGATAACGCTGAGAAATAGGGGGAACTATCGGACCGCCGCAGCGGATTTGGAGTATTTGCAGCGGCCGAGTTATTGCGATGCCGCCTTTGCATTGGAGCAGATATCAGAGGTGCTTTACATTCGTCCCGTTTGCATTTGGAATTTGGTGGGAATAGTCTGACAAAGTGGCCAACTTTATTGAAGTCGCTAGGTAACGGGATAGCAACGATGGGGGTGTCCTGGAGAATACATGAAGCAACCTGTAACTTCTCACGAGAATCCTTATAGCATGTGTTCTCCGTTATGTTCTTTGGCCGTTTTTCAATATTAAGCATTCATTGATTTTTCAAAGACGAAACATAACCGTCAATCATAATAAACCATAAAGCTCCACCTAGCTTCTTTCAGTTAATAAGAAAAAAAATGTGAATGGTCTGTGGTTTAGTTTTTGATGTACCCCACTGTACCCCAAACATACTGATTGAACCCCCTGGATATTATTAGGATAGGATCTACATGGGGAGTAGTTTTCGTCCTGCTCCTGAACAATCCATGTGGCTGCCCACTTCCGTTCACAAATATTGTCGTAGCTCCCTCTGTGATGGCTGCAGCACTTTTCAAATCGCATCACGTATCGTCCCATCAGCCATGGCACCCACGTGCATCGTCAACATTACATTACTCGAAAAATATAATGCATTTCTCTAATAAAATGTCTTAAATATGCAGCCCGTCACATTGCAGGCATGTGTAGTTTGTCTTGTCTATGCATTGATCTCCTATTCAAAAGCAAGAATAGTGCAAGTAGTTTTAAAAGTGTCTAGAAGGTACTTTGAAGACCTCGTGAGGGGTGTTGTCACATATAAGCCCAGTATTTCATTTGCGTTTACATTTCTTTTAAAGAACGAATGTGGGCTATTACAAGTCACAGTTATATCGGTGAATTGTGGAACATAGCTCCTTACAATTCCTATTCAGACAAAACCTATACAACATAATATATTGATCAAATTGAGTTTCCCCTAAACAGTTTTATTTATTAAATGAGCAGTTAGGTAATTTGGAGCTAATATTTCGTTTTTCTTGTTGTGTCGTAGGGGAAGGCGACTGGGAGGAAAGCACCGCTGTGGCTGAGAGCAAAGTTTCAAAGACTTTTGTTTAATCTTGGCTGTTACATACAAAAGAACTGTGGAAAGTTTTTAGTTGTGGGCCTTTTAATATTCGGAGCTTTTGCCGTTGGTTTAAGGGCAGCTAATCTGGAGACGGACGTGGAGAAACTCTGGGTAGAAGGTAAGAAAACATTTCATTTCATTATTTAAGATGCTGCTCGCACATTTTCCCGCAAGTGACCCGAAGCGGTGGGTGGGGTGATTTGGGGGTCTGTCATGTAAGTTAGTGGTGTTGTTTATTGTATAGAGGTCTGGCAGAAATTCAGATTAAACGTGAAAAGTGTATAATTCGGTTCGAATTCGCCGTTAGCGCTCACGAATGCGTTTTTCTTATGGAAAACATGGAAGCGCGCGACAGTCCGCAGCGCGTGCGGATTGTTTGTAAGTTGGATACATCGCAGCGGTTTACTTTAGAGTACCGTGAGTGTATTTAACGGGATTTTTTGTCAAAGCCGCCATTTTGTGTGTGTGTGTGTGTGTGTGTGTGTGTGTGTGTGAGTCAGTATGTGTGTGTCTGCCTCCAGCAGTTGAATCTGATCCGCGCTGCTCACAGAGCCTGTGTGTGGTCCTGTTTTGGACAGTTTTCAACTTTCCAAAAAGATTTGTCTCCGAGTTTCGCGAGGAAACGAGCATACTACATGCGGGAACGCACACCAAACCCAACTACTGACCACAGTGCATAGGTAGTCACAGTACATTTCGAAGAAAGTTGTTTATTTTATGAATAAGACAATTGTGAGATGTTGGGGCCGTAGTGTGGGTGGTGATTTTTAGGGGGGAGGGGCAATACCCCTTTCTGCTTTGATCTACATTCCTGCAGTTTAAGAACCTTTGATATGATCATGGAGGATATGTTGGCATTCCTTATAAATTATCTTCCAGTGATTATTATTATATTAATTGACATTACTAGGACAAGTTGGCTTTCGGGGTTTTTTTGCTTTGTAAATAAACCACGTTATTATACAGCAATTGTTTTAGATTATTCTTTACGAAAGATGCATGTTGAATTACAACACTTAAGTCCAGAGTTTGTATAAAAATGTATTTTTCGTCACCATAGTCCAAAAAGCATTTATGACACTCATTTTGCTTCTACTTGGCATAAATTTGAGATGTTTTGTTTCACGTTTTTGTATTTCTTTTAGCTTATTTGTAGCAGGTACTTTTTTAACCAAAGCATCTCAAATACACTTAGAGTATATAAAAACGTTGATATGCAATAAACATAAAATCAAGTATTTTACGTTGGTTGCATTATATATCCATATTCAACAAGTGTAATGTTTCTGTATTCACAGCCACTTATTTTAATCACATTTCTTGGCATTTTGTGTCCTTCTCTATATTAGCTGTGGCCTATTTGATGGCTCTTCTATGTTCTGTGTATTCAAAGAGTCATTTTTGTTCATTCTTCTCACAAACACTTTGTCCAATCACCTCTTTATCGTTTTTATAGTTTAATCTTTGGTGCTTCCTTCCACGTTTCCTTTTCAAGAAGCGCATGGGGTTTGCAGATGAAGTATGACAGTCGGTTGCCGGACACACACTCACTCGCACCTCAGTTGTTCCCATGTCGAGGCGCATGACAGCTTCCAGATGCAGTAACATTGAGATATGTTTGTTTAGATTAAACTCCACAGCTGAGGGATAGATTAGTTCTGGCTGGCTAGGTTCTGCACTGGGACATGTTGGCCCAACCAACGTCCATTAGGATGCGTGTTTATGTTTCGTTTGGAACAGTCTTTTGCTAGCGACCTCTAAATGACCCTTCGGTGAATCTGTTTCTCTTACTCTCCCTTAAGTTCAGCTTGAATGGGATTCAGCGTGATCTCATGTAGTCTTTCATCACTTGCCATTGAGGACTGTGCGGTCCAACCCCTATAATTTGTTTGGTTGCTCTACAGATTCTTAGCGTTGCATGATTGATGTCCTCTCACTGATCCGATATAATGTAGGAAAATTAATCTTTTTGGCTGTGTAAACTTTGCGGAACATGAGGTTCATTTGAAGATCTGGAAAAAGAAAATACAGTTACATTATATAAATGCACGTAAAACCCAGCGCAAAAGTGAGAAAACCTAGAGACCCCCCATTTAACACATTGGCAGCCAAAGTTATATATACAAAATATTTTTTTCAAAAAGTTCAAGGTGTTATGACAGACCATCTACATAGGCTCAACGTTTTTAAAGAAAACACCAGCACCGCCTGAATTTAATTAAAACATTTTCACGTAAACATTTGCCTTCCTGTACTCGTTCCCCTCCTGGTTGCTTTCGAGAGGAACTGCTCTTGAAGTGAAATCATTGAGATATCAGGATTCGGGCTGTCCCATTCTCTTCTGCAGGGTAGGAGGGGTAGCGTGAGGCTCGGGGCCACAAGGCTGTGTCCCTTAGGACCTGAGGTCATCGTGTGGAGACTCCACTATTTAAAAGCTCATCTGATACCGGCTACATGACCCGAGTGCAGAGTGAGGGGTTCCAGCTTAGATCCACAGATGATGAGAGAGGGTTTGCTAGATGGCACAAACGTGGACAAATTACTTGACCAGTTTTATGCCACTTAATGATTCATTTCTCCAGCAAAATGTTTTTGTTCCCAGCAGGGGGCAGTGTGAATTTATTAGAGATTAGTGATCAATATGCAATATTACTGGGTACTATGGATAAACATAATTTATTCTTGTTTAAAACAGATTTTGTTCTGTTAAGTCTTTTTATGCAAGTTTCCAGTTTTATGAATAGTTTCTAGTATGCTGCTGCTCTCTGTGTGTGAATAGAGCCACTATGGAAAAAACAGCCTTTTCAGATGTTTACTTCTGCTGAAGTGCTTTTCATCGCGGTTTGGCTCTCAGCAAGTGAAATGAACACGAAATGTAAGCTGAAGTGTCATGACATTCAACAGGTGAGGACATTGACAAATGTACTCTGCTTCGACCAAGAAACATGAGAACATTTAAGAGTTAACCTTTTATATAATATGGAGGAATTCTTAACCAGCATTGCATATTGGGAAGAAGTCCCTTTTTAATATAGAGGATGTGGCTTAAGAATGTGGCCTCCCTGCTCTGTGGTGAGGAGAGCGGGATCTAGTGGAATTCGCCCTGTTTTGATGTGCTTGAGAAGGCTTGGACACACATGGCTGAACTGTAAGAGATGTATGTGGAGCCCTAGGGGCTTTAGGCTTCTGGTTTGAAGTTTGGCTAACCCAAGCTGCTGAGAGTGTGTGCTGCGTGCTTAATCCTCAACTCTTGAGCATTGCTCTATGTTTAACCAACATATTCAAACTAAAGAGACTGAAGTATGTTCACAATTTGAATTTTACGTTTGTAGTTAATGTGAGGAGTGCTTAAATTGCAAAACTAAAGTGCTTGAGTGTTCCTATGCGGATGCGGGTGTTTTAAGTGGTTGTTTACTAGCCATGTGGTTCTTTTTTGGTCCAGATATGGCTTGGGACTAACGTTTATCCCAAGTTAACAGGAGATTTTTCCTTTTTTTCATGTGAAGGGAAAAGTTATACGTAAGTAGTAGGGCTGTTTAAAGATTAATCCCGATTAATTGCATCCAGAATATAAGTTTGTGTTTACATATTATACGTCTTTGTACTGTGCATATAAAATTTGTATTTATTAACACATACATGTATATATTTAAGAGGAATATAAAAATAATTTAGATTATACAAAAATATTAATATGTACATGCAAATACTTTATTAATAAATACATTTATGTGTACGTGTCCAAATAAATATGCACAGATGTCCAATTAAAGATGTACAGATGTACACAGCATTCCTGTAGCTCAGTGGTAAGAGCATTGCGTCAACAACGCAAGGTTGTCGGTTTGAACCCAGGGGATTGCAAATACCTATGTAAAATGTAAAGGGTAAAGCAACGTAAGTCACTTTGGATAAAAGAGTCCGCCTAATGCCTAAATGTAAATGTACTGTATATTTTTATGTAAACACAAACTTTTATTCTGGATTTTGAACAGCCCTTCGTAGTAGTACACCTTTTCCAAACAACCCATGCCTTTTAGTATAAAAAAAAAATTGCCACAAAAATACAAGAGGAGCGGCCTACTTTCGATTTTTGTGTTTGAATATTGATTTATACAATGTAACATGAAGTTGTAAAACTGACAAACATGTGTGGAAGACACAACCTAATGGAGCAAGTCCCATCCACAGCCAACATCCAGACAGCAATTCCTCTGTTTATATTCCACATACCTCTACTTCGTGTTATTCAAAAAACAGAGACACCGAAATGACGGAAAAGACTCTCTTGCTTCCCTCACTTTTCTTCCGAAAGGTTAATACTACACTTCTGCCACCCCCCCATCCAATCTCCTCTCCTCACCCTGACACACACACTTACACACACTCACACACCCCCCTTTCACTTGGGAGTCCAGCCCTGGGATGCCAGATGTATTACAGAGTGAAGCGCAGCAATGTAAACACTGAGTCCTGCCATGGATGCCGGGTGGTCCGGCCCTCCTCCTCCTTCTTTCGCCCTCCCTCTCTCTGCGGCCGAGGGGCGGAAGACTTGGCGAGAGGGGGAAGGGAAAAGAAGGAAGGAGCGTAGTAGCTGAAGTGTTATTTGTGTTTTGGCTAAAACAACAGTTTTTGTGCAGACAGTTCCTTTGTGACATACATCATTCTGTGCATCTGAAGTATAAACAAAGTCGAATACTTTTCTTGCTTTGCAAAAGTCCTTATGCTTGTGTGATTGAAACTTTAAAACACGCATGTTTTAAGTTGTTTGCTGTTTGCTTTTATAATTTCATTTATCAACCTGAAAGATGGAAATTGATCGTTCTTATAAAGTGTTTTTCAAGTCAGTAGTGTTGTTGCATTTGTTGAAATTGACATTGCAAATTATGTAAGCATTATAACTTAAATATTTGGATATGAAATGTTGATTCATTACATTGTTTTTTGCATTCTGATTCAGATATATAGTATTCCCAGGTACCTGTTGATTTCCCTTTCTATCCGTTATACAGTTTAATTATATTTCTGCAGTCCAATTTTTGCAAAACGTCAGAATCAAGTACTCCTGAGAATGGTAAAATAACAAGTCACATTATATTAAAGAACCTTTGCAAACTTGAAATCAGGAAAATGTCCCAGTGATATCTTATTTTGCTGGAACTCGCTGAGTGTTTGGGTAGGTGCACACAGCACCACCCCCCAACCTCGAGGGTGCATGAACACACACACACTTTTCGCCTTGCTTTTTGTTGCGGTGCGATCCAGTTCATTTGTATAGTTTTTTCTTAAGAGGAAGGGACCTGAATGAAGCCAGCAACGTGGAAAAATCTACCCATTCAGGCCCCTCTGAATGTACATCTCTGGATTGCAGTAAGTTGTATTTGTAGGCAGCGGACTGCTAAATACATCCATTTTTCGTGGTGCAGATCTGGACAGGTGATTAGCATAATTAGAGGAGAGCAGGCCATACATATGGTAATGTGGTGTGGAGTAAATGGCAGCTGCGGTGTAAAATTTGTGTCAGGGGTCGAGCTGGCTGCTTGGGGGCATTGTGCTACAGCTGCGGGTCAGGGACTTTCTCTCTCTCCCTCGCTCTTCTCTCTCTCACTTTCACTTTCCTGCGCTCTCACCCTTCGTATCCCCTCCGTGGATGTAAAAGTGCTTGGTGGAGGTCAGCATATGGACAGCCGTTACAGGACCTAGAGTGCATGCAGGACCTTAACAGGAGGTGCTTTGTTTACTGAAATGCTTGTTTGAAAGTACAATATCGCTTTAAAAATTGTATCGGCATTTGTGCCACCAAGCCCTAGAATTTCGGTAAATGAAGGTAAGCGGTGGGATTAGATGCAGGTTAGGGGTCAGCGGTACGTCGAAACCAAGGAGTCTTGGTCGGGGCTATGGTTTGTGCCTGGATTTGTGTCCGAAGGATAGAATTCATGCCGCTTTGACCCCATGCAGAAACTTCCTTGCGACCACAGGGGGTCCCTCTGAGTTGGAGTCTAATCCAGCTAATCCTGCCCGCAACACAGTCATAAAAAGTGCCTCCCTGTGCCGGCATTGCCACACACAGCCCCTTCCTCCAGCCCCCACCCAAAAAAGTCCTTCACGAGCCACCATAACACACACCATCACAGAGCACCCCCAGCGACTCTTGCCACGTGATTGGTGTACTCGGTGGGATGAAGTATAGTGGGCGGTAGTTGAGTTTGCAGTAGCATGGAGTTATGTCAGGCTCTTGAAGGGCTTGAGTGCAGCGGTTGTGGTGGGGGAGTGGGTGGGGCGTTTCTTTTGTACGGTACCCCACACACCCCTCTGAAACAGGCCACTCAAAAGCGACTCTTTGGCTGAATGGTGAGAATAGCAATGCGCTGCTTGAAAACTCGGGGCAATGGAGGAGTCCTTCCAATGGCAGCTCCCCCTGTTTGTGAAAGGGAGGTTCAAGGGTTAATGTTATGCAACAAACTGAATGGACCCAGTGGAGGCACCAATAAACCGACATGTACACCAGATTCACGGCCGCCCTGTTGCTCTTCTCACTGAGAAAAATTGTTTATCGACATTTTAGCACAGACCTCTGTGGGATAAAGGCAAATGCAAAGCAATCTGGGAAAACCCAACATATAGTGAAATTGTACATATTCTTATACCATATATTTAACACCATATGGGCTCAAACCCAAATCAGTTTTTATTTCGTTCTTACCTTGTATTTAACAAAAGTTATGGATATCTGAAGTCTGCTGACCGATATCATTTCCAGGAACAGACTTTGGACAAAAACAGTTTTAAAGAAAATAAAGCACAACAGTCCAGTATCACAAGTAAAAGCCACTTTACAGTGGTAAAATACTTACTCTATTAACAATGTAAGAACTAAAACATTTCCTAGTGTTGAAAAGAGGTCACCAAATAGTTAGTAGTGAAGTAAGTTTTCCGTTGTTTTTTATGGGCATATAGTGTTTGAACTTTTGATCACTCCTGGCGCGATCGCGTTCTGGAGATGTATTGAGCAGTCCGCCATCTCACGATTACGTTGTTTAAAAAACTTTGCATGTCTTTTACACAGGATTGGAGGGAAATATGCATTGATAAACCTTCGTTCTACATTTTATGAGGTTATTAACTTGCATTGGTGTATTGTCTTTGTAACGTTGGTGTAAAGAGAGGGAATGTAATAGCTCTGAAGGGTAGGTCCTTAAAAATCAGCTTGCCACAATAAATAGTGAATAATAAATTATAAAGACAACCCAATTTTGACAAAAAACTTTCATCTTATTTTTTGATATTCCTGACAATGTCCCAACCCGACATCCAAAGGATTTCCCCAAACCGTCTCACAAATATGTTTTGGTTTTCCAGTTAAGGACGTATGCTGTCTAATGTTCCTAACCCAATCGTCACTTTCCTTCTGAAACCTCGGATGTCCAAAAAAGCCTCTACTTTTTACATGATTAAATAATGTGTTGTCATAGTTGACAAGCAGTTTTTAATACTTTGTTTGGTTAGATATTTGCAAAACCCAGTGACAAACAAAGGGTGACTAATAATAATAATGTATGGCTAAAAACACAAAATATGGTGATACAAGGTTTCAGAAGGACAACAATGTCATGCTGATTTGTTTGTAGGCATCCCAGCTGTTGCATCAAGTTGAATTCAGTTTGTTTGTCATCAGAGTTGTGATGTCACCTCTGCGTTTGTTTTGTAATAACATGTATACGTTTAAAACAAGTTGCTTTATTTTGACTCAAGGTCATTCACACCAAGGATGATAATTATAAAGATAACGTTTGAAAGAAAATCTAAATTAAAGTGAATAGCACAACTTGGCCTATAACAATATCAATATATTTTTGCATGCAATGAACACTTAAACATTGACAGCCAAAATCTGTCAAATCCAAAATATTTACATTTTAAGAGCTTTACATTTAATATGCGAAACAGCAGACAAGTTTAGAAACAAAACTATGTTTATGTTCTTTTGTGTGGATGCTTATATAGTTATTGTTGTGAATAGGGTAACTGAATAAGAATTGAAAAGGAACATTTTCACTTGTCCACATATTGTGATCCAGTTGATTGTGTATAAGATTTACAGTATAAATTTGTCCAGCAAAATGGAATCAGTGTGGATCTGCTTTGAACCTGACCAGGACTTAGTATGCCCCCCCAAGATCATAACTAGAAATTCGTGCTGCTTTTCCAATGACCTTAAAACACACCTGTAGTCTTGTTTCAGTGAATTTAGCTCTTGCTTTTGTTAAAGCTACAGGAAAACTAAACTCTCTCTCTCTCTCTCTCTCACACATACCTTCACTGACAGACATTTTATTTTGAAGCGTGGGTGTTCATTTCACACCTGAGGCAAAGCCATTTGTGACCTGTAAGTCTCTAAAGAGGTGTACTCCAGGGTTCAGGACATAATATGACGTTTCATGGTGTATAGGACTCTTTGTCTGTAACGTGAGTGACATGCATTGTTGTGGCTCCTTCCTGTTTCCTCCGTAAATCTTGGCGTACATCAGAGGATCCATTCATGACGTGAAGGTGACTCGGTTCACGTTAATCCAGAGGAAAAACCTTGATTGAAAAGCTGACATCTGAGGTTGTTTCATCCTTGAAACACGTCGGTGTTCCCAGGGCTTCGAAATCAGGAACATGTTAAGCTTGTTTGGGATGTAATCAACCTGGTACCAATAATCATGTTGAAGTAGAGCTCAGATTCGCTTAAAGCTGCAATTAATGAAGGATATTATAAACATGGCCTGAAACAAGATCAGATGTACATTTTGGGCCAGTAAAAAAGAAATCCATTGCATTGGTATAATGCTTCTAGACGTTTCCCTCCGTCGTGAATCTTTTTCTCAGGCTGGGTGGTCTTCCCTGAGAAAAAAGCATGGTTAGTTTCAACTTTAATACAATTACAATGGTTTGAAAATATCCAACCTATGTCTGTCTGGTGAATTGAAAACCATTCTTAAATTGGATTATGGCTTATAAATTCTAACAGATTGTTTTACACAGCCCTTCCCCCAGAGTTGAAATAGGTTAATGAGAAAAAGACATTGTCTTGGTTTAGTTACATGGCATGATGAATGTTTCATTGTATTTGACGTTCAGGACATTTTTATGGCTTTGAAGATGAAATAGCTGTAAAAAAAATGTTTTGTTGTTGTTGCCGTTTCACATTTTATTTTCTATAAAATTGTGACCTAACATATGTGCATGTCTTGGAAAAATGTAAGCGCACAAGTTGTAGTTGGTGAAGTTCTTACATCCAACAAGGTGCAAATGTGTTGGGCTTGAAACTTGGTGGTGTAACTACTTAGAAAAATATAAATAATCACAAACACATGTTTCTTATGTCATTTTTTTGTGAATGTGACTGGAAGTGAGGTCAAGTTCAAAGCAAACTCTGAAAGTGACCTTATTGTAGCTTAAGGTCAAATGTCATTGGGGTACTAGATACCTTAAAGCACTGGTGTTAGAGGGAACCTTCCCCCCAAAATGAAAATTCTTTCATCTTTTACTCACCTTCGAGTTGTTCAGAAGTTGGACATTTTGGGAGGAAGTATCCCTTTAACAACACTTCATTTAATGGATACATTCACCCCAAAATAAGAATTCTGTCATCATTTTATCTTCTTTTGTGTGCTTTATGTCATCCAAGTTTGGAATCACATGAGGGTGAGTAAATGTTTCAAGAACTGTTGACTGTACTATTCCTTTAAGGACGAAAGCATATTGAAAATATATAACATTTACCTTGAACACGTTGTGATAGGTGGCCATAAATGAACCCTTCTCCGTTTCAACACAGCACACCGAAGGAATACAGTAGGTGATTTAGTATCGCTAGGTTGATTGTGAGGAATGAACAGATTACCTGTACGAGACCGTATTATTTATTACCCGCGTTATGTGGTGGCACTGAGTAACTGTGAAGCCTTTGTGAACCGTGTGGCCTGCTTCTCAAGGGTGCTTGATCCTGGAAACGGAGAAGTCTTCTATTCTCAGAGGTCAGGTAAAGAGCGCGTGAAGAACGTTTGAGAGGCAGACTTGGACGCCGTACAGCGCTGCTCTGTAAAAGGCCGCTTTTGTAGCCGGTTCTGCTCAGATGTGCCACACAAGGACTCCGCTGGCCGAATGCAATAAAGCAGACGGTTCGCGCTCACAAACGCTTTTTCACACACGCTCGTAACTCATAAGCCATGGGTTTGAGAGCTGTGAAGAAGACCGCAGGTGTTAAAGGGTACAATGAAAGGCATTTTGAAGCGAAGTTAACAGGACAGGTGGGAGCCGGTACATGTGTTAGCACAGATTCCTTTTCATCGAGGCTGAACGATATAATTGATTACCGTTAGACTTTTGCTTGACCCTGTGCGATTAAGCTGAGAGTTATGATTGGTTGTCACTGTGGTAAGCTAAGTGAATTATTTGTGACATGATTATGTGATCCTTTTCTACACGCCAATATAAATAGTAAACATGTTTTTTTACCCATGACACATTCAGCAATGTGTTTATGTCACTTCCTTTCACAGTGGGCGGCAGGGTAAATCAAGAACTCAAGTACACACGGCAGAAGATCGGAGAGGAGGCCATGTTTAGTCCTCAGCTCATGATTCAGACGCCGAGACAGGAAGGTGCTAACATTCTGACCGTGGAGGCGCTAACGCAGCACCTTGACTCTGCCATTAAAGCCAGTAGTGTGCACGTTTCCATGTATAAAAGGTAACAGCAAAACGATTTACATGTTAAGGATGAATGGTATTTGTTATCAGTGTTTCATAGACCTTCTACTGTTGTGTTTTCAGGCAATGGAAATTGGAACATTTATGTTACAAATCAGGAGAACTCGTCACAGAGACCAATTTTGTTGACCAGGTAAAGCAGTATAGTTTTCTACTCTTTTTAATACTAATTTAGTAGAAATGTATAAAATGGTATCCAGTACTTGATTCTGATTTGGTTCAATTTAGTCTCAATTTTGTGTAGCACTGTGTGCATCACGCTTACCAACGTAAAATGTTGCTGTTCACTGTCGACTTGGGACTTTGAGATATGAAGTTTTTAAGAGATTTTGCTTCCTGAAAGTTGCATTGATACATATTTTTTGACTTTAATGTTTGTATTGTGTGTGGTGTACATTGACAAAACATAGCTGAAGTTGTCTGTAATCTGACTGTTCTATAGACAACTTTTGGATGTACCAGATGTAAACACTGGTACAGCAGCACTTCTGGTTTCATTTTTTTATTTTTGCACATTCTAGGTACTTAAAGTGATAGTTCACCCAAAAATGAAAATTCTGTCATCATTTATAACCGAACAGTGTTGGCACCCATTTACTTCTATTGTATGAACAAAACCAATGCAAGTGAATGGGGTTCAGTTAATGACATTCTTCAAAATACCTTCTTTTGTGTTCTGCAGAAGTCATACAGGTTTGAAATGACAAGGGGAATAAATGATCACAGGATTTTCAATTTTGGTTGAACTATCCCTTTAAAGATATTTGGTTATTATTTTGATTCGGTTATGAATGTTCTGGTGGTTGTATTCTGTTGAAATGCTTGTGTAGCGTTGAAAAAACTGACACAGGAAGTTCTGTACCAGCATTGGTTGTATCTTAAGTGGTCTGTTCATAGTGCATAGCATGTGTATACAATGTTTGATGGTGTGCATAGTAAGACTAACTGTAATAATATCTATAATTGTCTGTCTTGTTTCTAAGTAGAAAGAATTTGAAGTAATCGATGACAAATACTTGTGAAGGCAAATTATCAAAGATCTATGATATTAACACTGCATCTATCTTTTAGATTATAGAGAAACTGCATCCATGTCTGATCATCACTCCTCTGGACTGCTTCTGGGAAGGTGCTAAACTGCATGCAGGCTCAGTCTACCTCCCGTAAGTTACACCGTATTTGTTTAGAGCCTGTTATATTTTATCCCTTGATCACTTTAAATCAGCTTGACTCGCCAGAAATGCACATTTTCGAAACACTGAACAGACTACTTTCTGTGACTAGAGAACATTTCCTATCAAATGAAAACCCAGCAAACATTGCAACATATTTTTTCTTAAAGCACTGCAATAAAATATTTTAGAGAGCGGTGACAGAGAATTTCAACATGTTTGTTTGATATACTGGTGCTTGTACAGTCTTCAGTGGTGTTCTCGGTCTGAATGCTGTCATTGAACTTCACACACTTGAGGCCTCACACAACTGTTCCACTTAACTGCTGCAAATGGCTTCTTGCAACTCGGTTGACAACCACCAAGCCTGCAAACGTTTTTTCTGCACTCCTCCCATCCTCTCTCTCTCATCATGGATGGTAAATAAGGACTTTACTGTGTTCTGGTTGGAGGACTTGGAATAATGACTCAAGCCTGGTTAGGCACATACAATGTGGTCTAAACCGCTGCAGGCCTGCCAGAAGAGGAAGAGAGTGAAGCGTACAGAGGAAAAGCTTACAGAAAGAATAAGAACTTGAGGGAAAATTAGAAAAATATGGCCGACAAAATGGTGGCAGAAAACTAAGTCCAGCATTAGATGTAGATGAATGATGGATCGTGCAGGAGGACATAAGTGAGGTAGAATTCAGAGCGAGAAAGGGCATCTGAGGATAGAGGCGAATGAAAGGGCGGGGCAGGAACGCGAGTGAGGACGCGGGCAGAGAATAGGGTGCTGAAAGAACCGACTTAGACAAGATGGCACGGAAATCACAGGAGGTTTGTGAAAATGTGCGCCGGGCTGTCATCTGCGGGGAGATGCCGGGTCCAGAGCAGGATCGCCCTGCGCTGTGGTATAATTAGAGGGGATAAAGATCAGATGAGCGGATTGATTCCATTTTCTCAAAGCTGTTATTATGGAGGTAGGCTGAAATCCAATCCCAGCTGCATTTGTGTTGTGGAGCGCCCGTCTATCCATAAGCCTGCTGAATGAATTCCATCAGACTATAGACACGCCCACGAGTGAGAAAGTCCATCTACAGACTTACAAACTTGTCTGTTTACCAGACTCTATTTCAGATCTTTGGAAGTCCATTGTTGTCAAGAAAATTATTTTGACCAGTATCGAGATCATGATTATTTAACACGGTTCCTCATTGACTTTAGAAAGAACAATTATTTAATAAATAAACAAATAAAAATATCGATTAAAAATGAATAAAATAAAGCAAAGGTGATAGGGCTGTGCTAAAATATCGATAGATGTAACTATCGCAATATTTTTTTCCGATAGAGTAACGATACATTTCATACACAAGTCATGTCATATACATACAGCCAAAAGTAAGTGAAAGTGAGCATGCATGGCGTAAATATAAGAATGCTTCGAGATCTCCGAGCTGATGTGTGGGAGCGCTTTGGTTTTAAAAATAAGTCATGAACTAATAAAATAATAAAAAATAAATGCTGTTTGTAAGCTTCGCAAGTCATGACCCACCAAGTCACTTTGCTACTGCAGTGCATTATACAAAAAGTTTATTCCAAAAAGTAACAATGACATTTATCGTGCTTTCACCGATGTGACACCAGCGCATTTACAGCACGGATGTGGTTTTATACTGCCCATGTTCATTTTTTTAACTGTAATCCACCACAACAGCCAAGTGACTTGTGTGACCCACCTTATTCCCCTGTGCTACCCACTTGTGGCGCAATCCACAGTTACGTAACCCAAACCTCTAATCTTAAATCCATGCATCGCACATCATGGACAATCTGCAGAGGTAAGGGATGTTTTTTGACACTTATCCCTACAGAAAACCCCAGGTGGTGCACAGCATGTTGGATTTTTTTAGCTCTACTTTTTACATTTTCTATTTAAAGTATTGCAAATGTGTATCGTATCGAACTACACAGAAATATATTGTATCGTGACCCATCTATAGTGAAATGTATCGTATCGGGAGGCACTTGCCAATACACAGCCGTTATACAGTAGTTGCATGCATATCAGTAATATTAATAATAAATAATTAATAAAAATCTATATTGCTACTGTCCTTCTGAAACTTTGTATCTCCATATTGCATGATTAATTTTTTGCCATAAATCATTATTATTAGTCACCCTTCATGTTTTTGACTGGGTTTTGCAAATATCTAATCAATAAAATGTATTAAGAAGTGTTTTAATTTATTAAAAAAAGGAAATTTTGACATCCGAGGTTTCAGCGAAGACATGCAAAATTAACCGTTTCAATTGTCCTTGAACCCGGGACAATATGAATTTGAGTGATGGGATGAAGTGTATAATATAAGATCTACATGATGTTAATGTTTTGGGCTTTTTCTACCTTAGTGGCAAACCTCCCGTGCAGTGGACCAACTTTGATCCAATGGGATTTATTGCTGAGCTGAAGAAGATGAAGATTTCAGTGGACACATGGGAGGAGATGTTGATCAAAGCAGAGGTGGGTCATGGCTACATGGAGCGCCCCTGCCTGAACCCTTCAGACCCCGACTGCCCATCCTCAGCTCCCAACAAGAACACAACACGGGTGAGTCCTGTAACAATGATCAGATAACACGCATACTCGTTCAAATGTATACATGTAATCATTTGCTATTGGAGCTTTTTAAAATGCTTGTATTCAATCTTTGATGTCGGTTTACCCAGCTTTAGGTTGGTTAATCCAATGTAGTCTAAGGCTCTAACTTACATTATGATATTCTTCTCAAGCCTTTAGACGTTGCTCGTGTATTGACCGGCGGCTGCCATGGGCTCTCCAAAAAGTACATGCACTGGCAGGAGGAGCTTATCGTAGGCGGGACCAAAAAGAATGACAGCGGCAAACTTCTGAGGTAGGAGACCACTTGGAGCTTTAAATGCTGATGACGTCTCAGGAAATGGATTTACCTTAAAGCAACCGATTACTAAAATATTCTGTCATCATAAACTCCTCCTCATGTTGCTCCGAACCCGTGTGGCTTTCTTTCTTTTTCTGTGGAAAACAAAAGGCTTGTTAGTGACTGACAGCCTCAGTCACCATTCACTTTCATAAGATCTTGTTTCGTTGAAAGTAAATGGTGACTGGGACTGTCAGTCACTACCATTTTACCTAACATCTATTAAAAGTCATTCTGGTTTAAAGCAACATACTGTGGAAAACCATAGAGAATTGAAAAAGTATGTCAGAGTCATTTTTAACAGTACATACATACATAAAACAGACAGACTCTGTCTCTTAGTCACTCACATATACAGTAAGAGGTTTGTTTTTCTTCTTCTCCCCGTTTGAGAGTAATCATTAGTAAACTGCTTATTAGTATGCATTCCCACAGACTAAAGAAGAAAATACACCTCTTACCCCAAGAACGGACCATTTTTTCCCAGAAGCCCTTTAAGCAGAATTTGACATCTTCATTATGAAGGAACTTTGTCATAAGTCCCAAGAATGATAAAGTAGAGGGGTGGTGGAAACGTTTCTTAAGTAGCTTAGGAAATGTCCACCAAGATTTCTAGGAATTCTTTTCTAGAATCCACATTCCTCTCCGTTCAGAGAGTGTGTTCAACAATAGCAGCCTGAGATTCCACTTGAGGGAGTCTGAACTCTACAGTTGGGAAAGTCTGTGAACAATTGATTGTCCACTGTATTTCATTGTCTTAATATTTGCCAAAACAAAATTAAAGTATACATTTTTGCTATTTAATGTGTTAATAATCAAATTTCTGTCAAAGCATTTGGTACCTTAAACTCAAATTTAATCTGTCTTGTTCTCTTTTCTCTAACCCATAGCGCACAGGCCCTTCAGACCATGTTCCAACTCATGACCCCAAAGCAGATGTACGAGCACTTGAAGGGCTATGAAGAGGTCTCTCTCATCAACTGGAACGAGGACAAAGCAGCTGCCATACTGGAGGCCTGGCAGAGGAAATACTCTGAGGTAAATGTGCTAACTTTATCATCTCATTGGCTAAAGGAGCCCGGTCAGAGGATGTAAAAATGCCCCCAGGATGTCCAGACAGCAGACTACTGACAGATAACTGTTTCAGCTTCGATTCCAGTATGATTCTTGACCCTCTTTTCTAATCATTTAGCTGTCTTAACACATAACTTGTTGTTGAGCAAAAATTAGAGTTTCTATACTTTTGGTTGTGCATAGTTACTATCTCTGTATGGTAGGATTGTCATCTTAAAAAAGGATACACACTGAAAAGCTCTTTCATTTTATAAAGAGGAGCTTTGTTTAGGATAAACAAGAAAAACGAATAATAAAGAGTTCTCGATCTAAACGTAGAAACGTTTCTTTAAGGCAAGAATTTCTTGGTTCTGACAAACACAGAGACAATATTTGGAAGAATGCTTGTAATCAAACAGTTCCTGGACACCATTGACCACCAAAGTAGGAAAAATACAATGCTAGTCAAAAGTGCCCCAGAAGTCTCTGCTTTCTTACATTCTTGAAAATAAGCAATTTGTCCTACTATGGAAGTCAATGCTGGCCCAGAACTGTTGGGTAACAAGCATTCACACACTGCATGATACCCAGATTTCTGTGCACACGCTTTTCGTATATGTGTGAAAGTAAAATCGCTTGAAAGTTTAAATCGTCAGGATCGTAAAACAACATGCATAAAAATAAACACTGACTGTACCTTGGCTAAAGCGCCTGGGTTTTTACACACTGTACTAAAATTCACAAACCAAGAGGTGTTGTACATACAACAATGCTTTTGATCTGGTTCTACCTTACCTAAAATTAGAAATGGTTAGGGACCGTTTTCGGGGGCCTTTGTCAGTCCTTCTAGTCCAGCATTTCTTTGAATGTATACACACACGCGCACACTCATGCTTTGTAAATGCATTCCATCTCGAGTCATAAGTACTGAATACATTCCAAAAGCGTTGTGTCTCTTGAGGTTAGGACCCAGCTGTTTAAGTGCCGTCCTTCAAAGGGATCCACTTCCCTTTTCCTTCTCCATACTTGAAATGCTCAGGTTAAATGTGAACTTGGAAAGATGGGGCACATCTGTAAGGGCTGGAAAGGTCGCAATGGGAGATAATATAGTTGTGTGTTCTAAACCCTTCTTATGGATTTAAGATGTATTCTTAAAAGCCATACGCTGTGAGAGGCTGTGCGTTGTAGTCAAAACTTGTCCTCTAAGCGATGGTGTCTTCAAGAGTCTTACATTTGTACTCAATTTAATGTACATGGATAAATCGTTATAAAATGATATTAATAACAGATCTCGAAAATGGGAATTACAGCACACCCAAAGGGTCTGTTTTTGCTAGAGTGGGTGTCCATTGCAGAATAAACCCCTTTTTTTCTTTGGTGGCCCCAGCAGTTGTGAGTCTGCGTGTGTGTGGTATCCGTGTGTGTGTGTGTTTGACAGCACCGTCTGGAACACATTAACCCGCTCAGCGCTCAATCTCTTTCACAGCTGCTGTCCCATTGGTGGCTTGTGTGTGACATCATCTGGTCTCTGTTTTGTCAGCCCTGACCTCTGCTTGGCATAGGGTTTCCTTTTGGTGCCTGTGCGTGCGTGCGCTAGGCTGAACATGTGTGCGTTTGTGGATATGAGTGTGTGTGGTTTTAGGGGCTGGGGCTGCGATATTCATTTCTGGGATAATTGCTCTGCAGGAACATTTGTTGAGTCAAAGACTGCAGTTTTCGGTGTTACTTAGTTAGTTAGTCACCGGAGGGGCAGAAAAACTTAATGACAGATAGAAAGAAGATGAATATGAAACAACATTGTCTGTAAAATAATGGTTTTTTTCTTCTCACCCTAAGGCGGTCCAGCAGAGTGTGTCTGTCAATTCTTCGCAGAAGGTTCTCACGTTCACCACCACCACCTTGGAAGACATCCTCAAGTCCTTCTCTGATGTCAGTGTGATTCGTATCGCCAGTGGCTACCTCCTCATGGTAAACCCAATCCCACATCTCCAGCGTGACAAGCTTTTGTCTTTTATCTAGACTTCCTCTCGCTTTTGTTCAGGTTGAAGCACGTCCAGCTTTTCCACTCTGCTTTTCTCATGTTAACCTGATAAGGACTCACCTGAGTATTTATTTACAACTGGAATATAACGTTTTTATGTTCACGACTCAATTGAATGCAGCTAAACAAGAATAAAATCTTAAATATTTACAAAATTATTTAAATGACTTATAATTGTATTATCATTGCATTTATAGAGCTGCATTCCCTGCTGAAAAAACTATAGAAATCCTATAGAAACATCACAGAAATTATGATGGTTTCATTAAAATACACTTAGGAACCATTAGCTTTTTCCATTAAAACCATTACAAAAATTATTTTTGTAGTGTGTTTTGGACATTATTCCTATAGGATCAATCTGCCAGATAACACCCTACCAGTAGAATCCATCACAAACCAATAGACACCAAACCACAGTTTCCATTAAAACCAATCCAATTCCCATTATAACCATTAAATACATTACATTTTCTGTTCATTCAGACTTTGTATGAATGCTAAATCATTTAGCTCAATTGTTAAAGGATTACATTAGCCTTGCAAAGCTTGTGGGAACACTCATACAGATAATAAATGTATACTTTGGATATAATGCATAAATTAACACACCTATATCATTACGAGATTTTCTCTTGCGCCGGGTAACATGATAATGTCAGATTAACGTTACACTTGTGTTATCTGTGTGCAGCTCGCCTATGCATGTCTGACCATGCTGCGATGGGACTGTGCAAAGTCCCAGGGGGCCGTGGGGCTGGCTGGAGTATTACTGGTTACTCTGTCCGTCGCTGCTGGACTGGGGCTTTGCTCTCTCTTGGGAATCTCTTTTAATGCCGCTACCACCCAGGTATGACACGAATATACCAAAACACACTTTGGCAATGCTGGACTTGTAATGAGTGATGCTGTTAATATCTACATCATTTTTTCATTGTAATAAAACGTAAATGTATATGTGAACATTTGATGATAGGCTTAATTGTAATGTGTAGCGTAGTACATTTATTCGAAAACATTGTTTTTGTGTGAAATAAATTTGGCCATGAATGCTTAAAACATTTAAATATGTAATATTAAATTTGGTTTGCATTCCGAAAATAATGCTTCCTTGAATAGCTTCAGTGTAGTTACTTACATACTTTTTCAAAGGAATAGTTCAACTGAAGGTTTTCAAACATTTTTCTACAAATACGTTTGCATTCACGTACAGTATGTGTGTCTGTTTTTTGTGTTTGCGTGAAGGTGTTGCCATTCCTAGCCCTCGGTGTAGGGGTGGACGATGTCTTCTTATTGGCTCACGCATTCAGCGAGACCGGCCAGAACAAGAGAATTCCATTCGAGGTGCGTTATCTCCCAGACACGTCCAGAAAACAGGGCACACGTGTAAACAACGACAGAGCCGCTGCCATCTCAGAAACGCAGAAGTGACTGCACATTCAGAGATAGTGTCGAGACAAGACAGTCCGTGAGGGAGCTAGCGTGTTATGAGGGAGAGGGGGGTATATCAGAGCGTACCCTCATGTTATCACTTACCTAAAGGAATGTGTGTGTACCTGCCCGTCCTGTGATGTTTCTTCACAAACACTAGCACTAGCTTTGATCTGAGGCGGTGCTGGTGAGGGCCACCGAATAATGTGGGGCTGAGGTTTCTCCAACACAATGAAAACAAAATAAATTGTTTGGTGATGCAGCGTTTTTAATACAATATGTTTTCGGAGAAACCTGAAATACCTTTAACACGTCATTTCATTCACAAAGATCCTTGTCGGGTTTCATCATTTGAAACACTAGAAATGTTGTTCAGACATGTAGTTGTGGTTGTTAAACTGAGCGGTCAAAAGTGATAAATTATGTAAGGTGCTTACTCTATTTGTCACCTTTTTGAGTTTGAGGAGAATTGACCTCATTGATTCACTAAAAACAGAATTGATTTTACTTTAAGGGATGTGGTAGTATCTGATGTTGTCTCCAGTTTATGTCATAAGGAAACAAACGTTTATCGGGTCCCTGTAGAGCTCCTTAAAATAGCTTAAGAAATCTAAAGAATAATTTTGCAAGTGAGACTAGATTAGGCGAATGTTTTACATTATCTTGTTTATGTTCGCTTATATTGCTGTATATGTCAGGGATATCTGTGTTTAGAATACACGTGTGAGGTGATTTAGAGCACGTTCATGCAGCCGAGGTGAGTTCAGGCTTGTATTTGCTTGTGTTTATGTGAGATTGCACAGCGTGCGGTGACACTTTTGTGTAGAAAGTAAACAGTTCCCCTGTGGGAGGAGAGAGAGAGCGAGTAGAGCTGAACCGTCCCGTCTTGGAGCTCTACGTGTGTGGTCCTGCACGTCCTCTCTCCTCATCTCTACCTCCGTGTACAGAGGTGGGGTTTGGAACTGTTTCTCATCCGTCTCTCACCCTGAATGGCATTGAAGAGAGAGAGAGCTTATCCTAACAAGACAGCGAGCCAATCGTGTTTCTGGGCCCCGGGCTGCTTTGTTTAAAAGGATATGTCCTGCCTTTGATGGAAAATATTTCTGTGCGAGCGAGGGATGAGGGGAGGGCAACAAACCGCTTTTTGCGCTTTCCCTCTCTGAAAATTCACATAATAGCGGGACTAGAAAGGAAAGCTTGAAGTGCAGCTCATTAAGTTGTCACGGCAGGTTGTGTGATTATTAGGGCTTTCTGATGGAAACATCAGAGCGAAGTTACACCTTCATCAGAAGCTATAATGAGTCTGTCAGGGATGAATTAAAAGCGCATTACCGTCAAGTAAATTTCAGTTTTTCTGACTACAAACAAAGTGTGGAAAGAAATTCATTAGTAGACTTTTAAAGTGGCGCCTTTGAATGTTTTTGTAAATTTGTGTGGTGAATTTATAATTTCCTGTCAGAGAATGCTGCAAAAATGGCTTGTATAGAAATCGTCACCGTATTGACCTAAAAAAAGCTTTGATTTTAAAAACGTTTGGAAGTTACCTAGTAGTTTATATTATTTACATTATATACTTTTATATTTATATTATGTAATTTATGTTACTACAGTATATGTGTTTAGTTATGTATTCAACTAGTGCCAACTTGTTTATTCTGAGGAAATGGATTTTAGGGAAAATATAACAAACGACAAAATTGTTTGCTGTGGATTGAAAATTCACTATTGTTTACTATGGTAAAAGTTAGTTTTTTACTATTGTTTTTTTGTCATTATATTTAAACCGGGGTAACATGGTAAATGAGACAACGATTTAGTTCACTTAAAGACATATAATGACAATTGTTTTGTTATTTTACAGTTAGATATTTTGATATTGCAATTCTACTTGTATTTTATTCATACAAGGAAAATACAAAGTATTACTAAAGGAGAATGAATGTGTATTGTTCCCCCATTACCATAAAACAAATATTTTGGTGGGTTTTAAGAGTTTATGCCTGTCTAGAATTATACAATTTTTGACCCTTCTTTTATTGTATGTACTCTCTCTTTCAGGACCGCACCGGTGAGTGTCTGAAGAGGACTGGAGCAAGTGTAGCTTTGACCTCCATCAGTAACGTGACCGCCTTTTTTATGGCCGCCCTCATTCCAATCCCCGCACTGCGAGCCTTCTCCTTACAGGTATGTGTGTTTATATCTTCCTCAACAAGAATGTATTTCATCTGGCATGTGTGTAGCAATTGCGTGTTTGTTTATATCCCCAACGTACGCTTGGATAAAATCTCCTGTACCTGCCCTAGTGCATGCGTGTGTTCCTGACTTTCATTGGCTCCAGATTTCTTCAGGAGACTTTTATTGATTTCATTCATCAAACAGAGCGTGTGACGGGTTGAGGGCCGGCGTGGCCCGTAACCCCCCCACTGCGCGTGATTAGTGGTACGGCCCCCTAAGTGTGCAGATTGTGGGCACGTAACTCAATCTGGGAGTGGGGGTGGGTCGCACGGGTTGTTGTTCCACACATCTGCGGTTTATTTATGACCGCCGTGCTGTGGAAGTGACATTGCAAAGAGGCTAGGCGGGGAGATCTGCCCACAACCTGTACTTGACTTAACCTGAAAGTCATCTTAAATACATAGTTCACGTTGGTTTCATCTACACAGCGAATGTGTACATTCCCACCACGTTGATCAATCTGATTCAACACTACATGGAAGCCTCACGTGAAACGCACATGCACGGGCTGCTTAACCCTTGAACTTAAGGTGAAGTAACCTTACCGCCATCCCCCAGCCTACACAGCTGCAAAGAGACACATGCCGAGATTTACACACTGATGCCTTGTTCTGTTCAACAAACATGCTCGCACAAATCTCACGTTAAACCCTACGGACAGCCTCCCTTCTGCGCCAATCTTTGATCTTTTA
This sequence comes from Triplophysa tibetana, assembly GCA_008369825.1. Lineage (NCBI taxonomy): Eukaryota > Metazoa > Chordata > Actinopteri > Cypriniformes > Nemacheilidae > Triplophysa > Triplophysa tibetana. Next base: position 11,177,098 of record CM017904.1, on the reverse strand, counting down.
AACAGATACCCAACTTTTCTTTATATATCTGGGAGGTGATGGCTCGAGGTATTTGTGTCAGTGCGATGATTGTATATTGTCATGAAAATGATGTGCGGGATTAAGCTGGCCGACCACACGCAAGATGTGGCTCGCGCCCAAACACGCGTACTCGCACGCTCGTACAATGCTGTAGATCTAGTATTAAGATGTGTGGATAGATGTCTCGCACACGTCTGTCAGACACACACAAATACACACACAGTTTTTCACTCAAAGCACTCCAACTGGCACCTATTCAGCAGTGCCTGAAAACACTCATCTGCAAAACCTCTGAGAACACAGACACACAAACACACATAATTTGAAGACACTGCTTTTGTAGACGTGGAATTTATTGCTGTCTCAACTTTCAACAGCTTTTGTTTTTAGCTTCGGTGTCCAAATGTGGTTACTTGAGCTTTTGTGTCCAAACATTTGCTTTAAATTCTGTATGTTTGCTTAAGGTCTTTTGGAAAATACGTCATTTATCATCATGTTTTAACCCTAAATCTGGAACATTTTCAAACCTTGAAGTCAACATGACATCAAAAGGAAACCTTTCATATGTTCTTATTATGCTTCTAGAAATTCGTGTTGGTCTTTGTAATCAAACTGTCATTAAATACTCCGCCTCCAAAATGACTTCTTGGCTGATGTCACCCAGAGCCGTAGAGAGAGTCGTGACAACGGAAGTTAAACTTTTTTGCGTGATTCATGGAGCCTTTAGATCGTTCCAGGAAGTTATGTTTTCTCTTTAAATGCTTTATTTCTTTCATTTTTTTATTCATTAAATGACTACGTCTTTAATTGGGTTAAATGTTGATGATGTCAATGGCTCAATGGCTATGTCAGCAAACCTCCAATTTTTAATCCCTACCCTCTCATCACCTGTGATATAGACATTTTCGTACCGACATGTATACAAATGATTCAAGCGAAGTGGGTTGTAAATGCCGTTTTATGCAGACAATAAAACGGCTTATGATACTTAAAAATGCAAAGTAGTGACCAAAGGAGATTTCTAAAGGGGCAAATTTGTACAATATTTGACATTAATGTGCATCAGAGAGCATTAAACCATCAAATTACTGTGTGTATGGCACAAAATGGACAAAACACTAAACTTTTAAGGTATTGACTGGACTACAGCACACCAGGGAATGTGTATTTCATAAGAATATATATAAAATGCATAGAAAACTAAATGCGTTTAAAGTCAATTGTTCAGAGTACAATTGTATTAATATTGGTTGTTCCTCTCTTATAGTAATATTTTGTAGACATTCTTCTGGGTCTTGACTCGATAAGCTTTGTGCATTTTTTTGTGTGTCTTTTTTCTTTAAAGATCTGCATCTCACTTTCTGTGACTGACAGAAGGAGCTAAAGCTAGTCAAGAACTGCAGTCAGTTTGTCGAAATGCAGTGATTTTAGTGCTTTGATTTGCATGCACATTGCTGTCTTTCATTGTGTCTTGGCTCTGTCAGGCCGAGCTTCTCACTGGGTGGTCTGGCAGTCTGACACGGCTCCAACTTCCACCCATAAAAAATACACCCTAACTTGGGCAGACATGCTTCAATCTGCCCTCTCTGTCTCGTATTGTGTTTTTTTACTTTCTTTCATCTAGTCGCTCCCGCTTTTATTCTGTGAGTTTCAGGGGAATAAATAAGGATTAAGTGTTTTCAATCATTTGTTCTTTTCCATACGCTGTTGAGGAGTTCTTGGCTAGGTTAAGTCTTTTTAGTGAGCGTGTGATGCATTGGCTCTCAAGGTGGCCGCTTCCCAAGATCAGGAGCGCCTTATCAAACCGAACTCTGAGAAAGTCTTTTTACAGGGTTCATGGTCAGTTCTGATGTCTGTTTTACTGTGTGAATGGAGATCCGGCCCTTAGGAAATGCACGGATTGAATTATTTGATAGCAATCGGGGTTTACAGTGAGAATAGATCCTGGCTCAGGGCCGGTTTATAAAACAAGTGGTGCGGTATCTTCACGCTTTGCCCTCATTTTGTCCAACTTTACATACTTTACAGTATGTCACAAAGTTAATTTTATCTAAATGCCTAACATAGATGTTTTTTTTAAATAGATGTTTTGTTGTTATTCAGTGAAAGGATTTGTTAGTTTTGGAAACATAAGCTGTTTGGGTAGAAAATCATAAAATTGTTGGCCGTTTTCCCAGCTAAATTATAGCTGTCATGCTTTTATATGAAAATAAAAAATCTCATGATATTTGTTGTAATTTACTGACATTTAAAAATAGTTTAATAAAGACATTGGTTCAAGAAAATATATTTACATGTGCTGGCAATTTGATTTATGCTTATGCTTAAAATGAACTTAAGTTAAATTTAGGTGTGTATAAGGGTTGTGATTTGGTCTTGTGTGATATTTGAATATGTACTTAAGTTACTCACTGTTTCTCACTTTAGGCAGCAGTGGTCGTGGTATTTAACTTTGCTATGGTGCTGCTCATCTTTCCTGCCATCCTCAGCATGGATCTGTATCGCAGGGAGGACCGCCGCTTTGACATCTTTTGCTGCTTTGTCAGGTATGCTTTCTCCATGCAAACACATTTACATAGGACATGTAGACACACACACAAAAACTTCTATTGTTTTCAATAAACCCTTAAGGGATAGTTCAACCAATCCTCTTGTCCTTTCAAACCTGTATGACACAAAAGTTAATGGGAATGGGTACTGCCGTTGTTCGGTTACCAACATTTTTCAAAACATCTTTTTTGTGTTCAGCAGAAGAAAGTCATACAGATTTGAAATGACAAGTGGATGAATAAATGATCACAGAATTTGTATTTTTGGGTGAACTATCCCTTTAAATAATTACTAAAGCCAAAACCCAACCTTGTCTGTGAACGTTTCCCCAAACACAACTATGGCAAAATGTTAAGTTGAACAAAGACATCATCATTTATACATCATCGTTATATTTGGAGACTTTCACAGTTGAGAAGTTTTAAGAGATTTAGCTAATTATTTTAACAAAGTAAACTACACATAGTACATTACACTATTTGGCATGTACTCCTAGTAGGCACTTTAACAGCTTCAAAATATCATTTTGTGAGAATGTTTTAGAAAATTTTGGTTGTTTCTCTGATTAAAAAAATATTTGAGGAAATTTTACACAATAGCTTTTTATGACATTGAATGCAATTTAAATACAATTAAGGGTCAACCTGCTTTGACAAGTATACTGTGTGCGTTGATGTTTATCTTTGTCTGTGGCCCCGGGACCTCAAATAAAACATGCTGTTGCTCTCCTGCTTGCTGCAACATTCTTGATGTCTGATGAGAAAGAGAGAGAGAGTCGGCGCATACCTTCCTAGTCATGCCCCCAAACTCCCACAGGAAATTAAACCTGATGCCTAAACCTTCACCATGGTTGAAACCGTTTCCTTCTAGTCACTGGCACTCACTTGCCTCTTGACTTTAACCGCTCTTGACTGGAAACTCTATCGCAAGGATTTTTACATGCATTTACATAAAGGCAAAAAACATGTTTGGTGGTCATAACAGCTTATCTTAGCTAGTTGTTTAGTTTTTAAATATTGTTAATATTTATTGTAAATGATTTTATTTATGGTTCTCTCTTTTCCTTAGCCCCTGCGCAAACCGGGTGATTCAGTTGGAGCCGCAGGCGGCGTATGCCGACTCCTCCGCTGACTCCAGCTGCTACAGCCCTCCACCCTCCTACAGCAGCCACAGTTTCGCCCAGCACACCCACATCACCATGCAATCCACTGTACAGCTTCGTACCGAGTACGACCCCAGAACGCAGGCTTACTACACAACGGCCGAGCCTCATTCTCACATTTCCGTCCAACCCTACCAGCCCAACCCAACCGCAATAACAACAATAACCACCACGGCAGCGGGGCAGGAGTTAGGGCGAGCCCGCCAGGAAGCAGTTCTGCCGGCGGCGGTGTGGTTTCGGACACGGCTTCCTGCCAGAGCCCCGACGGGGCGAGTTCCACACGTGACCTTTTGTCTCAGTTTGGGGAGTCAGGATTAAGGTGTTTGGAGCCTCCGTGTTCACGTTGGACATTTGCATCGTTTGCTGAGAAGCACTATGCGCCCTTTCTGCTGCAGCCTAAGACGAAGGTGAGGGTACATGTTTGAAAATCACAGCAGGCTTAACATTTCACTCCTGGCATCACACGTAGTTCGATTAGAAGTGGGAATACATTCACCCGCCAGAGATGAGCTAATCGGCTGGGCATATTGTCAGTCAGTTGTTAAAAAAGCCATCTTATTCAGTTGAGTAAATATGAGTCAGAGGCTTCTGAAAACCACAGACACTTCAAGTTAAGTCTGTGTGGGGTTAAGTCATAAGACAAAAAGGCAAGTGCAGTAGCTTCAGCTCTAGCCAAACCCTGACTCTTTTTCCTTTTTGTGTGTGTGTTTGCTGAGCAGGTTGTAGTCATTTTACTCTTCTTGGCACTGTTGGTGGTCAGTCTGTATGGAACCACGCGGGTCAGGGACGGTTTGGAGCTGACGGACATCGTGCCTAGGGAGACGGGCGAATACGACTTCATCCGTGCCCAGTTTCGCTACTTTTCCTTCTATAACATGTACGTGGTGACCCAAAGAGCCGACTACGCTCAGATTCAGCCTCAGCTGTACGAACTGCACCAGTGCTTTGGAAGCGTGAAGTACGTCCTGCGGGAGGAAAACGGACAGCTCCCAAACATGTGGCTGCATTACTTCAGAGACTGGCTACTAGGTAATGCATTGCAGTTCTTTTTATCGAATTTATCTAAAACGCTCTTTACTAAATATTATAATATTATTGCATTTTGAAGAAAAGTTATTGGAATGATTACTGTCACAGGAATCTGTGTAAACGTAAAAAATGCAGAGCAGATTTTGGCGACATCTACGCACTGCAAAGCATACATTTCTAGCTAAATATTTTTGTCATGTTTTACATTGCAAATTTGCAGAAATTAGCGTGATTTGATTTCATTTTGGAGTATGAATATCTATTCAAAGAACAGGACTCTCAAAAAAAATGTATCCTGATTTTAAACAAGAAAAAATATTTCAAAATTCAATTTTGCATTAAAAAAAACCTAGAGACTAAACAGTTAATACATAGGCGCATAACGTTTATATTTATAAAAATATTCTTTTTGTAGCAAAAAAAATTTGGAACCAGTTTTCAAAAGTTTGTGTTTTTAGGCCCCCAAAACACAGATGTTTCATAAAGTAATTATTAGTTTTTAGTTGAAACATCATTGTGTAAACGCCGCATTAGGTCTAAACTTCACAATGTTTTTGTTAAAGTAATGCTTGAAACAAGCATGCAAAAAACGTTTTGGAAATGGTTGAAAAAAAATGATCCTGATCATAATTCAATATTTTCTAAAAACACGAACATTCATACATTCAACAGTCATATCTTAACCAGTTTAGTTCAGGTTTATTTTTGTATGTAAAGGCCTACACTGGTCTGGTTGCTTGCTAGATACAGTTGTAAAATCTCAAACAGGACTTTGATACCACAAGCCCATTAGTAGCTGGATGACAGAGGATGGATGAGGTTCAATGAAGATCGATAAACCATCAACCCCTTAGCTTTCATGTCTCGTCACCATCCTATTCGCCAGGGTAATAAACAAGTACATTTAGTCCAAATCCATTTTACAAACTTTAACAGAATGTCTTGATTTTCATAAGCTGTGTTTGAGAAATCTTACTTCAGTTTTACCAACATCAGATCATCTGTTTCAATCCTCGGTTTCATCAATCACGAGCTAAACCTCGCAATCTGTAACACATTAAACGTCTTAAATCGGATTACGATGCAAGAGTGAGAATCAATTGGAGAGATTAAAAACAGAGGCTGAGATGTGAATTTAACAACTGAAAGCCAGAAAGGGTGGAAAAATATGCAGCGAAGGTGAGAGGGGGAAAACAACAAGATGTGGAGATACAGGACATGTTCCTGCAACACCCCTCTCCTTGTGGCCTCCTCTACTTCTTTCCTCGAAATCCATGCGGCGAAGGCTCGGAATGCCGTATCTATTCCCAAACGGGCAGGATTTAAAACCAGCCCCTGTTTTTGATCTCATTTTTTCATGGCTCTACTGTGTAATGGCATATTTGTTTCCAAACTTCTGTCCCGCTGGAGTGTGACTCTTTTTGTGTGGCATGTTGAAACTGGTTTTGTAGCGGTCTGTTCGGCCAATCAGAACTTTTTTAGTCTTCAATGGTCTTATTACAGCACATGTTTGATTACATCTGTATTTAAACTGTTGTAAAGGCTGTTCCAGAGATGGGCTGAACAGAGCTGTCTTTAATATTATGGTTTGAAATGGCTCGACAAATTGGTCACAGACAGTGGGGTGAAGGAGAGAGGAAACAATGGGTCCCAGAGACGGACCACTGGCGTTGAGGGAAGAGATAGGGGAGGGGTGGAGGGATATATGAGAAGGGTGGTTGAAGGTAAACAGGGTTTAGGGATAAACTCATTCAACAAGGTCCTCAAAACAATTTCAAGGCTATTTCCATCAGAAACTAAAGTGGATTTATGTTAGAAAGTCCCTCTTAAAGGTATAGATCACCCAAAAAATGTAAAAATTTTTCACCTTTTATTCACCGTCATTTCATTCAAAACTGGTATGTGTGAAACATGAAAAAAAATGTTTGAGATTTGTCTCTATGGTTTTGTGTCCTTACAATGGAAGTCAACGGGAGCCATTTGGTTTGGTTATCAACATTCTTCAAAATATCTAATTTTCTTACTTGACAGAAAAATAGTTATTTCCCTAAATGCAGTGTGCTGTTTGTATCTCCCTCAGGTTTGCAGGAAGCGTTTGATAAGGACTGGCAGGCGGGTCGCATCACTCAGGGAAACTACAGGAACGGCTCTGATGATAGTGTCCTGGCCTACAAACTCTTGATTCAGACCGGCCGCAGAGAGAAACCAGTCAACATCAACCTGGTGAGAAAACTGTCTCCAGCTAACTTTACTTCATGCGTAATCCAAATACATTTCATTCCTTTACTCTAATACTACATTGCCAAGTTGTCCTAGTTGCAAGGTAGATACTTAAATAAAATAAAAATGCATTATTGGTGGCATCGCAGACTTGATTTGATTTATACATCTTTAGTGTGAACGTCAGGGTTTAGGCCGACAAATCAAAACCACACCTGGCTTCTGAATGTCTCTCTCTCTCTCTCTCTCTCTCTGATAGCTTTACCAAGCGTAGGAATTTAAAGCTCTCGATGGGGCCGCAACTCGCCTCTGAAAAAGCAATTAAGTCTTCATTTAAACCATTTGTTCCACTTTCTTGCTGCAGGCCTGAAGCTCAGCTCAGCCTGTGCAACTTTTTCAAGACTCCTTCAGAGGGGCCTTGTCAGAAAGAACCCCCAACACACACACACCGGCAAAAAATATAACAGGTTAACACATTAACGGTTTCCATTTGCTACCCAGCATGAAATGTTAGGCAATAGGAAAGCAAAAATATGAAAAATACAAAGCATACCTCATGCCAGAGGGGCTGGAGGGTGTGGAACAGTAGAGCAGATCTAGGGGCGTGTGTGCGTCGCTTGTGGGTTCATTTACAAAGCAGAAAAAACACTAGAAATGATTTGCATTTTTGCTGTTTCAAGTGGTCATTATTGTGGTGAACCATTGCCAGCAAACTATCAGCCGATCTGTGTTTGTGTGCGGCCCGTGATGTCATTTCCTCTGCCTGTGAGGGAAGAGGGCGGCAGTGGGCCAGGAGGCCGCCAGCTTCGCACTGTGTGCTTCCCTTGACAGCTTGAAGACATACAGTTGTTGCGCATCCTGCTGCTTAATGCGATCCAGATCTTTGGAATCCAAGTCGGCTTTTTTCTGTCCAGTCTCTCACTTATTCCTTTCTCTTGCAACTGGTGCCATGTCTGCTTACAGTGGATACAGAGGCAGGAGTCGCATGTTTCCTTCTGCTTTTTGGTCCACTTAAAATTACTTATAGCTTTTTTTATGACGTTTCTTACGTGTTTATCTTATCAACAAAATTACTGGCAAACATTTTGCAACAGTTCTTAAATAAATTAAATATTAGTCAAATATAATTATAAAATATACAAAATAAAAATGTAATATTTATATAATTTTATTAATATAAATATGTGTATATATACATATATATATATATATACATATATATATATATATATTGTATAGATTTTTTAATAAAAACTATCTAAAATGTATACCCAACAGTATTATGTATATTTACTGTTGTATTTTATGTAAATCAATGTTTTAATCATTTTTTTTATCAAGTATTAGTGTAATTAATTTTGTCTAAAACTCGACTAAAAATATAAAATTAATACTGAAGGTTTTTCATTCCAAGTGCAAAAGTAGGTTTTAATCCAAAAAACTTCAGTTATGTCTGTTTCGTCCGGCATTCTGGGTATCCAAAGGGGTCAAGAGAAGCAAGTGTTTGCAACATTTGTACAGATGTTGTGTTATTTTTATAGCTCTCCTCCATTTGCTGGGTGGCATTTCCTCCAGTGTTAACAGCAAAGGTTAACTGCACACAGACGCGCTCAGGGACTCCGGCCAATTTTTTTATTGTTACACTAACTCAAGCAATTTTTCTCTCACTCACTTTCATTTCTGCCACACACACCCTGCCCCCCCCCCTCAAACACACACATATTCACACTGACCCCCGACTCCTGACTGAAAGACTGTAGATTTATTTTTATGCGAATTGCGTATGGCGTTGAGTGTGATAGGTTTACCTTCACAGGAGGTAGCTAGCCGAGGGTTGACCAAGAAGCAAAGCGTTTAGAGATTGCTGCAATGCCAGTGGCCATTTTAAACTCGAATTTTCATAGCATTTTGAAAAGGACTGGTTGGTGAAATTCAACATGATTGTTGACGTCCAAGTATTTTTTTTCCTCAAGGAAAAATTGGAAATTACAGTTTGTAATGTCGCCATTTTTTCACCAGCTAACCAGACAGCGGTTGGTGAACTCTGAAGGAATCATCAACCCGAATGCCTTCTACATTTATTTATCTGCCTGGGTGAGCAATGACCCGGTCGCCTACGCTGCGTCACAGGCCAACATCCGTCCGCATCCCCCAGAGTGGCTCCACGACAGGACCGACTCTAATCCTGTCAGCAGACATAACAGTAAGTGTTGTTCTCTGCATTTTATGCCCACTGTTTTTGAAAGGTTTCAGATTGCAGTGTGTGGGATAAATGCATAAGTTAGTTGCTACTTTCTAGTTTGCATTGGTAGTTATGAAGACTGGAAGATTTTTTTATATTTTTCCAAATGGCAAATAAAGAAAAATTGTATCATTATTATTTCTTATTGTTTGATTTACGCCAGTGTTACAAGGCTTTCATATAATAAATTCTGTTCTTAAAGGGATAGTTCACCCGAAAATGAAAACTCTGGCATCATTTGCACACCCTCCTGTCTATCCAAACATGTGTGACTTTCTTTTTTCAGTACATTTATCAGTATTTTGAAGAAAGTTAGTAACCAAACAACACTTGTATTGACTTCCACTGTATGGACACAAAACCACCAGGACATTTCTAGAAGTAAATTTCTTCTTTTGTGTTCCGTAGAAGTCAACTTCAAGTTTTGAACTTATTTAGGAGGAATAAATGAAGGCATCATTTTTATCAAATTACAAAACCACAAACTGTAGTAGTAGCTGATTAATTTATCAATCGGAAGCTTTTAAAAAGCTATTCCCAAACAGACTGACTTGTATAACTGCGCTATTTACTAAGCTAACATGATTCGATTTAGTAGAAAAGTAAATGAATTACCTTTTCAAGCCTTGTTTTTAACAAGTACAGTTATACAGGGCCATGCAAGGTTGCGTTTTCTACCTGTGCGCTGTACACTGTGGGCTCTCCATGTCCGAAGCCCCCGCAGCAACGGCTGGCAGCCGTCCAACTCCCATCCTGATGGAAATTTATAGTGCAGATTATACCGGGGCAAAAGCATGTTTACCAAGTGGTCCTGCATGACCCCTTCAGGCACTGGAACACACATTCAGATATTCCAACCACACACACACCACTGGAGCACTAGTCATTCTGGGTCACATTCTTCTGATTTTATTTGTGGTTTTAAGACTGCCGCTTATCCAAGTCCAGTAGCTGGAGTGATGAGTCATCGCAGGGCCGCTGTTGAAAGGCGTGCAGCGCACAGAAGCTTTGATGACAGGTGATAATCGCCAGCACTATATTGGCAGCATTTTATAGTTGTCTTTGTGTGTGTTCGTTCTTTAGAGGAGTGGTGAGGTATTTAAACACCAATTTTTGACAGAGTAATTACAGCAGATCGCTGTCAGGATTGACGTTCGGCTGCATGTCTAGATTTGATGGCTGGTAATTTCGCCCCCTTTTCTTCCTGGGGCGGTAAAGAACCACAGAGTTAAATAGGTGCGGCCTGTCACCTCCAGAACAGCAGACTTCTTTAATGCTACTTGTGACTCGATAAGTGGATGTGAAAGGGATCGTCTGGCTTGTTCTTGTAAAAGTGATGTTAAATAACAATTGACCCTTCACTACCCCCGCCACCCTATTCTGGTTTCTGCACGCTTAGACAAGCATTACTAAACATCCTCTCGGAAAGTCGAAATTTTCACATGGAATAATTTATGAGGTTTTTAACTTATTAAGATTGTTTGTGTTCTTTTAGGAAACAATGCAAATACATGGGCTTTGGTAAACAGTATAGTGTAATAGACTATCTTGTGTCTTGCTTCTATTAAAGGCAGGGTTAGCATTTTTTCACGGGCCGAGTACCAAAACAAACTTGTAGCCGATCAGCAGTAAGGGACCTGTCCGCCCATGTTGACAGAGGGAAAAGAGCGATGTCTTATTGATTATATTAAAATAAAGGGTCCGTGGATTTGAAGTATAAAACGAAAGTCAGGCAGGAGCTAGAACAAGCGTTTTATTATAAAGAGTTTCCAGCAGAGACGCATTAGGGTATGATGAAGGCTTTTTGCGTAGATTCGCTAGCACCCATGATTCTATGAAGGCTTTCCATCAGAGAGACGTTGGAAAGCAAGATCATCTAAAAATCCCTCCCGAGGAGGTTGCTTTGATTCGGATGAGTATGTCAGTGTTGGTTTTGCTATTTGTCAGAACCAAGATATGTTGTTGTTGTAATTGTAATATTAGCTGTGTAGGGGTCGATCAGACAGAACTTGTTTTTTGCTGTTTGACGCGCCTCTTTTGAATTGTTTTCAGTTGGCAGAGGGCAATTTGCGCGCTGCATATGCGCGCCTCACGCTTTTCCCGCCTCACGTTTTTGGCGGAGTGCTCCGAGCGCCTGAAGTTGAAAAAACTCAACAAGCGCCTTTTTTCCCATTATCTAATTGAAAGAAAAGAGAGGCGGACCTTCCAATGTGGTGACGGAACTTTACATTAGCTTGATACGTCCAGAGACTGCAAGGATGAAGGAGAAACTTGTGTTGGGTGACGCAGGTTAACCGAGCAAGGTCAGAGCATGAACCTTTTTAAAGTATCTGATAACATGACAGTTAAGAGCAACTAGAGCGCTCGCACTATAATCCTTGACTGATAGGACAGCTGTTTCGGTGGTAACCAAGCAACTTCACTGTGTCTAGAGCGGACGCGGCAGTCAATTCGCGTCTGTAGTGAAGTGAATTTGATGCGCGAATGAACCGAGTAAACTCAAAATGTTCAAGTGCCCAACTACGCGCGAACAGTCACGTTCTTTGCGCAACTCACGTTTGGTTAAACCTAGATGACTTTCGTCCTTTTGCAGAAAACAGAAGATGATATTTTAACCAAACAACATTAGTCTCCATTAAGTTGCATTGTATGGAAACGAAACCACTGAGACATTTCTCAAAATGTTTTGTTTTGTTTTCCAAGTCATAACGGTTTTGAACGACTTAAGAGTTCCATTGAAATCAAACAGATTTTTAAATTTGAGTGAACTATCCCTCCAAACTCTTCCACAGACTAAAACTTGTCGTATACTAGATGTTGTGATTGGTTGGGAACGTCATTAAGGCGGGCTTAACAAACAGTCATAGTCTTATTAGTGGGGACGGTACAAACAAACCAGTCCAGAATCTAAAAGAATTCATAATGAACATAAACAGACCAATACATACTGTACATCAATAACGTCTTTGTGTTTTCATCTGCAGTTCCTGCAGCCGAGCCCATCGAATATGCTCAGCTTCCCTTCTACCTCAACGGGCTCCGCGAGACGCCACAGTTCGTGGAGGCCATCGAAAGCGTCCGCGCCATCTGCAGCAACTACACTCAACAGCGTCTGCCAAGCTATCCAAACGGCTACCCCTTCCTGTTCTGGGAGCAGTACGTAGGCCTGCGTCACTGGCTCCTGCTGTCCATAAGCCTGGTGTTGGCCTGCACCTTCCTGGTGTGTGCTGTCTTTCTGCTCAACCCTTGGACCGCTGGAATCATAGTGAGTTCCTCTTCAAAGATGTTTCAAATCTGAGTCTGGATGTGTACGTATATTACAGGCCCGTTCATAGAAGACTGAATGTTAGGACTTTGGCGTTTCGATACTTTTGTATAAACTTTCTCACAGCGCAGTTTCCCAGAAAATGATTATGTGTTTGTTAAAATGAGATGTCTAACTTGTGATTTAACTGTATTCTCTTAACTCCTTCATCCATTCATATCTACTTCCACATCATTTATCAGTGATGTGCTGTGATGTGAAGAATGTTTGGAAGTAATTCAAGGAAATGTTATACTGTAGGACGAGACAGGAGTACAGGCAGAAATAGCCGAGGAGAAACTGTGGTTTTACAACCCTGCGCTTTGTGTTTACCTTAAACTGTCTCAACCAGTTTGTTTAGTCTATGTGAGGCTTTCTGAGACGTTCCCTAAAATAAACGGCGAGATGAGACGTTACCACAGCAACAACATCCCTCCACGTATAAAATAGATGCTCTTTCTTTGATAGACGTCCATTTGTGTATCATTTATATCGGCCGGACTCTCTTTCCCACAGTCCCTTCGCCGCTGTCCGATGGCTTTGGTTTTATTAGGGGCTGTGTTTAAGCCATCTGAATGATCTAACCCTGTCTGACAGGATAGCAGCTTCATCCCTCTGCTTTACTGGACACATGAAAGAGAAAGTTATAGCCCTGCTTTAGCTTTAACCATCTTGCTTTTGTCCCAGACCACCAGCGGCCCCCTTAAACTCCATACGTCCCCACTTCCGCCAGGCTCGCCCACAATCCCCCTCCTCGTTCTCTTTATTCGTCTTCAAAGGAAGCAGGGCCCCTGTAACCCAGGACTCATCAGCTGATTATGGCATTTAGTTAACCAGTTCATAGCACGTGTTCCGTACAAAAACACTTTCCCACATTCCACAATTCTTTATCTAACCAACTCGTACTGTAATCTATGAAGCAATTTCGTTTTTTAGGAATGCTGGTTTTAAGGGTGATGTTTCTTTCCACAGGTTCTGGTGCTGTCTTTGATGACGGTGGAGCTGTTTGGCATGATGGGATTGATCGGCATCAAGCTCAGTGCCGTGCCTGTCGTCATCCTTATTGCTTCTGTGGGCATCGGAGTGGAATTCACGGTTCACGTGGCACTGGTAAGGTCACACAGATAGAATCATTCTTCCACTGATCAATAATCTCAGGTCATTACATTTATACATTTGCCAGGCTCTTTTATCCAAAGCCACTTACATTGCATTGTGTTATACATTTTGTTTCTGACTATGTGCAATCCCCTTGGCATTGGTAGTGCCATGCTCTAACCACTGAGACACAGGAAAGATCATTATGCATATTCTTGTTTGATGAAGAACATTATTGATGATCAGAATGATGTTTTTTTCATAGGCATTCCTCACAGCCATTGGGGATAGGAACAAGAGAGCAGTCCTGGCACTTGAGCACATGTTTGCCCCGGTGTTGGATGGGGCGTTTTCCACCCTGCTGGGCGTCCTGATGCTGGCAGGGTCAGAGTTTGACTTTATAGTCAGGTAAGAACTCACACCTTTTGTTCAATGTAGAGAATGTTGTGTAGTTAATTTAACCCAAGGTTACAGTGTTGATTCTGAGGTAATCCTTAAATATGCTGTCGTTGTAATGCCTCACAATGTTAGTGCACCCTTTCAACCATAATAGTTTTTCTGTTTTAAAGGAGGCAGCCGCCTCCATCAAATGTCGTGCCGCCTCAGGCTCTCGCCAAAATTATGTAGGGAGTCTTCACAAGAAATGCGGCGTGCATTTTACAGACTGGCATTTGTAATGACGCTGTTTCGTTATCAGCACACTGAGGCGCTTAAAAGAGTTGCACAACAAGTTGCAAACATCATTGTAATTTCTTTAGCTGTGCTGTTGGATGGTTGAATCAGCGTATACTGTTCGCCAGTATGAATGCACATTGTGTTCAGAACGACTCGCACACAAATGACTCATTTGAATCAGTTTTATTTAAACTATTGAACTTTTCAATCACTAGCGAATACAAGATATCATTGAATCATTTAACGTGAACCAAAGAGAATGCAAGATGTGAATGAACTTTGCTCATTCAGAAAGACTGGTTGATTCAGTTGGCTATTGTGGGCTGAAAAGTTAGTTAAAGAATGAGAATAAAAAAGCTTTATTTGATTAAAAAAACATTTCTGTTTGGTTGAATAAATGGAATGTTTTATACAACTTAATAATTGTCATTTTTATCTAATTTTATTAGAACTTTTAATATGTCCAACTCAAAGTCACTTTGGTTAAGCCACTTAAAGGCACGGTAGGCCTACGTGTGTGTGTAGGAGATCAGGATGACACCACCTCCGCCTCATTTTGAGCCAGGAAAAACCCTGGTCTCCAAATAATCTGTAAACTTGTGATATTAATGTTTTCAACGTTGCTGTCGGACCGGAATTTTGTATCTTTGAAACTGCCACTGTACACGAAAAAACACTGCATTTTTACAGCTTTTAGTATGTATTTTATTAATAAAAAATTTGCAAAATGCACAGAAAAACATAAAGTAATGATTTATGAAACAAAAATCATGTAAAATGGAGATGCAAGGTTTCAGCCTGCCAGCGACGGAATGTTCATTTTCGGGCCAGAGTGTTTGATGATATCGTGCTTTTAAATACAGTGTCGTCTTAGTCCAATGACTCCAGATTTGAATGTATATTAACTGGCTGTAAAGTATAATAAACATGCTAAAGTAACCGTGATTATTAATCGTGATTAAACTTTTGAGCAAAAAATTTGAATGAACATTTTAACCATGATCGTGTAGCCCTAATAAAATATATGATATCACCCTTTTAGGTGTTTTGCCAAACAAAGTGTCTTAACCAACTTTGTACCTTCCTCATAACCTAATAAATTCTTTATAATGAGTTTTTGTCTTTTGTATATTGCCATTATTGTGTGTGAGTACCGACAGATACAGTATTCTTTCATTTTTTTTATTTGAGTGGAATAAATGCATGTAATGTAATTGTGGTTGTTTGAAAGAGACAATTATCACTGCTGTTTCAATGAGAGAGAAGAAGAAATGATTGCAGTAGCTCATTGTTGTTAGTAAATGAGTGGAAAACCACCACAGCCCATAGCGTGCCAGTGAAATAATGCATACACAACTTCAGAGTATTGCCCCCACACACACACACACACACACACACACACGGAGTGTGTGCAGACCACATCGAGCCCCGGCCCCTCTCAAGGGCTCCCATTGAAACGCATCTACTGTTTTTTCATCAAACAAAACCCCCCTGGCCTCTGAAGATATGGAAAAAAACAAAAAGCAGGCCTTATTTTTATAGCCTCGCAGGAATAAATGTTTCCCTGACTTTCCCCTGTCAGGTCCGCTAATGTTTTGAATCTAAATAGCCGGGACGTGGTGCTCTGCGAGGTATGCGGTCCCTGGTTGCTCTGAGGAGAAGTGCCTTTCAAGCACGGAGGGAAAAGCTCTCGGTCCAGAGACTCTTCACATAACAGCTCTGTTCGAAGTTGAGAGTTCAGAGTTGAAAAACATAAAACGTTTTTGTTGCTTCAGTTAGTGTGAGGGAATCGAACTCACCCGTGGAAAAACACGCTGTTGTAAATCACTCCTCAATACAAACGTTTAGTTTGGAGCCGGCAACCTTCTGAACACAACTGAAACATTATTCATTTTTTATTCTGCGTTGATTGATTTTTCTGCGATTTCTTCCAAGAAATTCGCCCTAGCGGCTAGCTGGAAATTATATTGCTCATTCACTCACAGCACATGAGACATTTGTGTCAGACATTTACTTCATTGGATGTCTCTGTGATCGCATTGTGATTTAGGAAAATCAGTTGAGAAATTTTAAAGATTTCATTTTTCTGTCCTGTGGACCTTTTGAGTGGTAGCGTGCCGCGAGAGCCAAGGACAAACCGGGAATCCAAAGAAACGTATTCAAGAGGCCTGATAAAGTACAGACAACTATAAAGATCCAAACATTTCCAAAACCTAAGCCTAAATAATACAAGGCTGGCTTCTTTCTCCACCGTCTCCCCAAACAAGTGGCGTCTGCTTGGGTAAACACTGTGGTAACTCTCCACATTCACCCCAGACCTATGAAACCTCCCTATGGACATAAATAAAACAATGTACGTGAGGGACACCCAGGACTGCAATTCTTCTGAATCCTGAATTTTTCGGGTCTGAGGAGCTACTCGTAAACCCAGGGAGATCGAGCTCAGAGCCACATAGCAGCGTCAGTTTATAATGTGTATGTAAGTTTAGTCTGAGACGCAGCTGTGCCGCATGCCAGCTGGAGACTCTAGCTTATATACCCGTCCGTCTTTCTCCCACACATGTATACTTATATTTATCGCTGACCTAAGTGTGTTTTAAATGCATATTTCCTCTTAAGATGAACCTGTTGATGTGATCACTTTTCAGTGTTCTTGAAAAACAATATTATTTATGATAATATAGTATATAATTTGGATTGGTGCTGGGAAAATCGCCAAAATGAAGATTATAAACTGAAATTGCTTTTAACCACAAAACATGTATTTTAAAGACAATGTTTAATTTGTTTTATTTCCATATTCTATAATATATTATATCCAATCATTTTCAGTTTAAAAATACATGTTTCACAATTCTGTGACATGGAAACTTGGGTACAGATAGAGGACGTTTTGCGTATAATTTTTTAATTTAAAAAAAAGTTTCTGCAATATCTTGCTTTATATGCTCTGTATCGCCATCTCTGTTTGAAACATAAAATTGCAGGGTACTTTTATTTGTCTTACAATGGTTAATTTTAAATACTGTCAAACTTATTTACCTGCAAAATCATACTTAAATTATAAATAATTATTATATATTACAAACTTTTATCTTATTAAAAATGATGTTCTTAATAACTGATTTTACTTTTAACCTAACAAAAACGGCATATTTTCTGATTTAAAAGGAAAGTCAATTATGAGCCCCTCCCAAATATTTTGTGTGTCTGCTTGTTCCCGCATTTTCTGTGAGGTACTACATGGCAGATGCAATTTGAGCCCCTGCAAATTACACACAAGCATTGCCGAAGTAACGAAGGAAAGAAATCCACTCCGTAATGAAGAAAAGAGAAAGAACGCGGGAATGAAGGAGGAACACGAGGGGAGGGATTCGTCGAGGAGATTGGGGGGTCTTACCTGATGCTCTAGAGATTTAATTAGAGCAGGGGATTGTGAAAGGCAGGGACATTTCGCAGGGGCTTAGCATAGAGTGATAGAGAGAGAAAAGAAAAAGAGAGAGGAAAGTGAATGAGCTTGAGGCCAGGCAAGAGGGGCCGGTAGTCGTTCCTCTCCTCTCTTCCTCCTAGACTAAATTGTTTAAATTCTATACCGTTCACTTCATTTGTTTGCTGTGCTTTCTTCTTTTAAAGAGCAGGAGAGAGGCCCCGTCCTTTGTGCTGGGTCTCTCTTCTCCACTCCACATTCCTGCCTGTTCTGCTTTCCCTGTGTTTGCTTGTACTCCAATCGCCCTCAGAAAAAACGATTTAAAAAAAACTCTCTTTTCCCTTCCCTGTTTTCCATGCCTTTGAATTAACCAACTAATTATGTCTTCTGCCTCTCTGCGCTGCTTTCTTAAAGACCTATTTGGAGACTTTCTCTGGCACAAGGTAAATTTAGTTTCAAACCAAACCAGACTGAAGTCTTTTTGTGTTTGTTATGATGTGCCCGAGTGACTTGTGGTATTACCTTCTTTCAAGTTCATTTCAAGTTCTTTTATTCTGACCATTATAATTTGTTTATTTACAGGTATTTCTTTGCTGTTTTGGCCATCCTTACAGTGTTGGGGGTCCTGAATGGACTGGTGCTTCTCCCAGTCTTATTGTCCTACTTTGGCCCTTATCCTGAGGTAAGAGGATTGCTTCTGATGAATTATCCTCTATAGTAACATTGCATACCATTGGGTTACCATACAGTCTACAAAAAACATCTTAACTCTATCTACCTGAGACTGGAGGGCAGTTCAGGGACATTTTAATCATTTGTTTATGGTCTAGGACATTTCCTATTAATATAACCATGATTTAACTATAATACTATAATTTGGGGGTTTATATTATTGTATAATAATAGTATAGTGTAGTATCCCCAATGAAAATAACCATTGATTCACTATTCTATCGTTTTTATTGTTTTATAGTATAGTAGCCTATACTGTTCCTTACGAAAAATAACTATTGATTTAAATAAAGTCAAATTGGAGAAATAAATAAATGTAAATGTACTAGGACAGTGCCCCTTGTGAAAATAAACATGGTTTATTTATAGTATATTTTAATTATTTATTCATAGTATGGTAAACATATAGTGTCCCTTACAAAAATTTGGTATGATTTTGTTTGTTTGTTTGTTTATTTACTTATAGTATAATAATAGTGTAGTGTCCCTTACAAATCAAACATATCTTAATTATAGTATAATTTTGTTTGTTTATAGTATATTTATTGTATGTAAATACATGTTTTAACTATACTATAATTATGTTTTATAGTATGGTATAATACAATATCCCTTATGAAAATGAATCGTGGTATAACTTTAGTATTATTGTATTTATTTGTTTATAGCATACAGACTTACAAACATTTAACAGGGTTTTACTATAGAATTAATAAATCATTTGTTTAATATTTCATTGTATTGCATGTTTGTTTCGTTAAGTATAGTATAGTATAGTATAGTAAAACCATGGTAACCACAAATTAATAATGGTTTTGCTACAGCAACCATAGTTTAACGAAAATGTTTGTTGCAAAATTGTGGTTCGACAATACATGATTATCAAAACACCAATACATATACCATGGTTACTACACTTTAACTAAAATAAAATCATGGTTAAGCGTGATATGGTACCTATATGGTTTTGTTGAGTATTGTTTTGAAGATATCATAGTAACCTATTAGAATTTTACAACTTTAAAATGTCACAGAATATTCTCCAATCTTCATATTAAATCCACCCCTCAGGTGTCTCCAGTAGATGGGCGAAGCCGACTACCCACCCCAACTCCAGAGCATCCCCCACCGGTGGTACGCTTCACCATGAGGCCCAGTCACACCACCTCTGGAGCAGGCTCAGACTCCTCGGACTCCGAATATGGGTCCAATACTACTGTTTCCGGCATTAGCCAGGAGCTTCAACAGTATGAGCTCCAGCCCAACAGGGGGCGATCCGCTAGGCTTGAAGAGGTGCGGATCGCCACGGGGGGACGACAAGGCAACCGGCAAGTAGAGCTGCCAGCCTTTTCTTCTTACTCAGTAAGTATAGCATTCATTGCCGCCATCTTGGAAACAATGTGAAATGTTACTCTGGTTATTTTATTCGGTCAAATTCGTTGAACTCATGTACGCCGCTTTCCACAGGATGACTCAAGACAGCACCAACCACAGCAGCAATACAGATCCACCCATCCGCCCAGTTCTCAGGATGCTGGACTTCAGTCGACAAAGCGATACTGTAGCAGGGACTCTAAGAGGGACTTTGGGAGCGGTCATCCGCCTCCCCCTCACAGGCCGCGCATGGATGCTTTTGAAACCGCTACTGAGCCAGGTGGCCGTACCGGCCCCAACAACCGGGAACGCCCAGGGACCAATCGCCCCCGTTCCCACAACCCCTACACTCACCCATCCCATCCATCCACAGGCCCCGCCTTCTGTCAACCCATCACTACAGTGACAGCCTCAGCCTCCGTTACGGTGGCTGTGCATCCAGGGATGCCAAGTCAGAGCCCTACCTACCCGTCCTACCCCTCCAATGACAGCTATCACACTTCAGAAGATGTCTACACTGCCCCTCACTTCTCCGACCCTCACGTGCCCTTTGAGGAGAGCAATGACGGCTCAAAAACTGAGGGCTTGGAGCTGCAGGATCTGGAATATGACACACTCAATGCTTGCCACACAAGACCCTCCAGCTGAGGTGGGATTTTGATTTGCTGAATTCAAATTTGACGTCACGTATCTAAGCGTTCGAATCTGCATTGACCGTTTCTTCTGCCCTCCTTTTCTTTTCTTACAGTGGCTTAATGTTGAAACCACAACAGCCAAAGAACGGGACATCTGTCTGCCGTGTGGCAGAAACACGGTGCCGCCTGGCAGGGGCACTTTGACCAGCGGCGCCAATTCGGTGCTTGACTCTGTTACTGTACAACCCTGGTGTATTATTGTTCTATATTTCTATAAGTATTTATGTGTACACGTATGTAAATAATGAACGAGAGTAGATATAATTTGACCGGGGTATTCAGATCCGACGGCATACTTGGGTGTTTATTTGTTTCGAGTGCCCATCCGTCATCTGTGCCATGAGGAAACTTCATGTCTGACAAACATTTCAGCATACAGTTGTTGCTGCTTATTATATTGTTGTAATGTTTGTATAATGCTATGCAATTATTTTCTCTAATTTTATAGAAGTGTGTGTGTATGTGTGTGCGCACGAGTTTGAAGATTTTTTGTGCATGTGGACATACAATATTTCGGTTCATGTCGTGTCCCCGAGACTTACACTTAATAACTTACACAAAGACGAAGTAATGTGGCATGTTCATTTTTCAGCAAATATTTAGATTCGATTCTCCAACCATTTCTATCGCACTTCTGTTAAAAACACCGAAACGAAACCTAACAATACTTAAAAAACTGCACAGATTTTTTTTAATTGTAGATACATTTTCAGAGGACATATTCAGGGAAAACTAAATATGTAGAACTTCACAATAATATCCAACTTTTTGGTGCCGACAAGCAAATGTTTAAGTGTGCGAGTGGACGTTTGTGTTTTGTGCGTATTGAAGCGTTAGAATTGATGCTTTTTAATGTTAATGTGCTTATCACAAACCTGTGGTAGTTTAAAAAAAACAATTACTGTTTAACAATGAAACACGCTATGCGTGAGATTTTAGCGGAGTAGAAATGAAGAAGGAAACATGAGTGAGTGATGTGTGTCTCTGTTCTGAACTTGTCTCTGGCGTCTTCTTGAGTTATTTTACTGTACGACGGCCAGTCGGTGGCGACCCTAAATTTGCTCATGACTCTTGACTTTGCATTACTGACTGCTTATAGTTCTTCACACCTGAGAGTTTTTTTTATGGATATTCATTCTACTGTGTAAAATAAGTAGCATGTTTTTACAGCTGTTTTACCGTATGGCATTATTTTTGAATTCTCAATTCTGGTTTTAAGCTAAATATACTGTTACAACACATTTCCTTGATAAGACATCAGTGTCTTACTTCGGTTTAAATAAGCTAATGAGCATTTCAGGGTGAGTCATGGGACGGCCGATCAAGATGATGTTTTTTGTTTATTCGTTGACCTCTTCGATGACAAATCGCAACTACTGGCCCCAATTTAGTCCGAGCAGTTCTGCTCGCTGACCTCACCTCGTAAAAATCCACAACATAACGCCATGACACTAATTGGAAGTTCCCCCGCGACTGCCAAATGGTGCATGCGAGTGCTTTAAGGGTCAAGGGTCATGGAGCCCCCACTCCTCCATCACTCTGAGGCTTGCGTGTGTCTGTAAAAACGTGTGTTTGGTGTCTACCACAACCTTATCCCCCCCTGTCCAGATTGACTTCCTGTCAAACAGATGTCTGCCCTTCTGGAACTTTGTTCTTGACAAAGACCTCAAGAGCTATTCTGTGATTTTGTGTTTGTTGTTTTTGTGTTTTTGTTTGTTTGTTGTGTCTCCTACATGTCACATTGGCAGAAATGGGAGAAAAATCATGGCTGGCAACTATTGTAATTTTTATATATATATATATATTCTATTATTTTTTTACTTTTGTTTTGCAATATTTATATTTTTGTATTATAAGATGTTGTTTTGTTCAATTATGGTCATAATGCCAGTTCTTAACAATGCAGGGATTTTTACGTCTGTCTGAAAACACTATTACAGTTTATTTTACATTAACGGATTTTGATCTGTATAAAGTGCTTACTAATGTTAAATAGGAAAAAAAAGAGTATATAACATTTACATTACAGATTCATCATAGCTCTTAGAGGATTTTAAAAGGAAAATAATCCATGTTTTTTACAGACTGCCATTTGTCCTTGTTTGGCGTGGATGTATGTCGTTTTCAGTTACAAAGATAAATGTATGCCATATAATTTATTTATATGAAAATTTATTTTTGTAGTGTACATAGTAGTTGTCAAGTTATTTGACAGAAGTATATTTTTAAAGAGTTTATATGTAATGCTATCATTTTTTCTGAGAACAGAACTGAGAAGACATGCACACTTGCTTACTTGTTCTCAGACAACTAAAGGTCCATGTTACAGTGTTATATAGAGAGTGAGACTGTTTTGGGGTTTTGTGAAAAGCTAGCCATGAACGTAGAAAAAAATGTACTAGCTCTCTGAATAATAATGTTCAAACACTGATAGAATTCTAACAAATAAAAATATTATAACTTATTTGTCTCTGTGCTATACATTTAATAAATGATTCTTCAAACGGTAGCTTTCCGTGACTATTTCTTTAGTTGACCTTACGATCTGCATCATAAAAAACAATTTATGAACATTTTGTTTAATAACAAACAATAAAAATGTATTTAAGAAAACCAGTTTTATAACTACAATGAACCAGTGCCATTCGCTGCAAGTCGCTGTTGTTATCTAAGGAAAATTTAAAGACACTAGAATACATACATAGGCCTACATTTCAAACGGCTTTAAAGTTTAAAATCGAAGTCACAAAGGTCCAGGAACATTATCTCACGCTGGGTTCGGACTTGCTGACATCTGTCTGCAGATTCGGGTCTCCCCCCCACACTTGTGCAGCCATGACTCTGCTCTACGCTCGGCTCTCTTGTATGATTCTGATTGACAGTTTTATAGACTGCAAGGAAATTGGTTTTAGTTACAATACAGCTGGTGTGCTCCAAGTAATGAAAAGGGGCATATGGCCTTAAAAATAGTGATAGAAACTGATTCAGGCTGCCCCCTTCTAACTCTACTGCATGGGTGGCAGCCATTTATTATTCATATGGTGAAATGGCCAAGCTTGTTTCAATCCACTGTAACCTCTGAAATACTGCATCATCTCTGAATAGACTGTGGTCAGTGTAATGATGTAAGAAAACCTGGCCACCCCCCTAGAAATGATAGAACTCGTGAGGACTGACATTGTTATCGTTGTCATGAATTATATACTCAGATACAAGATTTTGGCTCTTGACTCAAATGATATTTCAAATGGAAATTGTTTATTTAAAATGTTATTTTTAAAACATGAACACTGTTAATGTTACTATACAGTAAAATCAGGGTAACACACATCCTTCGTGGATTATTAGCTTTATACTTTGGAACAATGCTGAATTTTTTTTGCAATCTTTTGATGTCACACAGGAACAAGAATACTAACAATTTACAATACAGATTGATTTATTTTTTGACTACTTCCTGTTTAACGTTTTTGGTTGCGGTAGTGATGCCCAACTTTGGAAAATGTATTAATGCATTTAGCATATTAAAATAAAACCCATGTTCCCTGGTAGGCTGTAGTTTTCTTTTTACAGCAAATAATTTTGTCAAGTAAATATCTTTACCAAGGTTAATTTTCTTCATTTTATACCCGTAATATTATGATGGTTTATGCAAATTTAAGGGGACATTAAAAGCACATGAAGAGTTTATTTCCAAAACGAGATAACTCTCAGATAAAAAGAGATTTTTAAAGAGATAAAAATCATGTCTTTTTATTGTGCATTCCAATTAATATCAATCGAACTACAGTTGGTTTGTTTTGATTTAATCCATAATAACACAAAAAATACAGCTAACTAACACAATAAAAACATGATAACGCCAATCATCACTGGGATATTAACTGAGCATATTTCTTCTCCGCCCCAGCAAAGTGTCTATCAGTATAAGGTCCACAGTCCCTCTCAACAGCCTCTCAAAGCTGGAAAGCTGGTAGTCATTAATGGAGGAATTCAGAGGCCCTGAAATCACACATCTCATCACCCCTCCCACTCAAAAAAACAAGACTAGAAAAAGCATTAGACAGCAGAGGAAGAAGAAGGTGTTTATTTTCCAGCATTGGAAGCTGTTGAACAACTGATCAGCGATGGCAGGCTGACATTTCAATGGTTACACCCAGAGGAGCATTACATTACAGAAACTGCTGCCATCAGCCAGCAGCGAAATCAAGTCTAACACAGCCTCGAGGCTTAAGTGCAGATATGCTGTGCCAGAGAGTGATGGAATAACATATATCCTCAGAAATTAGCTAGAATGAAAGAAAAACTGTCAGGGATGGAGAACAAAAAGTCATTGTCTGTATAATAGAAGCGATATAGTATGCTGATCGTGATTAAAACTATTTCACCTGTATGTACATAACACATGTATCCTTAAAGGTGTCATTTAGGAGAACCAAGCAGAATTGCAATATTTAGATTAAGTGGACAACACAACATTGGTTCAAAAAACGGTTTCAACATATACAGGCTTACCTTGATATAGCCATATTTGTAATGCAGTTATTGCGCGTGCAAATTTTGTCGATATTACGGTAAATTTGACAAACTTGCTTTTCAATCTATTATTTTTATTACAGTTATAATTCTTATGGTCATTAATTATATCATTATATTTTACAGTTAGTATCACTAAACTGTACATCTTTTGAACCATAAAACTGAAATACCAAGTATTCTTTCACAGTTTTCGTGGTTTCTGTGATTTTTCATATTTTTATAGCTTTTATATTTGTATTATTATTTTGTTGTTGTTATTTATAATTATTTTACAGTAAGCATCACTTTAATCTACATCTTATGAAAAAAAATCTCTATAATACCATTAATTATTTCCTAGTGTTTCTGTTTCCTTCCCTTCTGTGATTCATTTATCTATGCTGCTTTCATCCTCATGTCTCTGCTGCGGCTATTAATATGTATTTACTGTAACACCGTGTTTTCACTGTCACGACACTTGGCTTGTTTTAATGGGGTTTTTGCATTGCGCCGCATCAGCGTGGACTAAGTGTAAAATTATTATGGGTTCTAATGAGTTTCTGTTGTCTTTTGTTTTGTTTCACGTGATTCACGTCGCACCGGTCGCATCTGTTGTATACACGGTCTAAAATTGATTTGCAAACATGCAAAATTTTAAAAATCGTAGAAATACAGAACATTTGAACTGAATTAAACATCACATATTTTAATGGTGTTTGAAAAGATCCCTTATTTTTTATTTTCTTTGTATATAGTTCTGCAAAAATGACACCTTATCTTCAACCTTAAAATCCACTTTATCTTCAACTAAATGCAGCCAGTTCTAGACATTAGATGGACATGGTTTGGTCATGCACTATTTACTGACTATTTCCAAGAGGTTTGACTATCTATTTCTCTGTTCCAAACACTGTCAAAAAAATTTTAGCCAACATAAAAAAATGAGGCAACCTGATGCAGTCAGTCTTTTGTGTTGACTCAACGTTCATTATTTAATTATTTAAAGTAATGTTACTTTGTTTAGCCAACTTAAATTTGTTTGTTTAAGTAATGCTGATTGTCTTATTTTTCTAATAAAGATATTATTGTCACACCAATTACTGTTGTTCAGGTATTTAACATATTTCTGTTGTGTGGACGGGAAAAGTTAAATTAGCAAAATGAAATATTCCAATTAATCTTTAAGTATTTTTAAATATTATAATCAACAAATATATTTGTCTTTTACTACAATTGTAAATGTTTTCTGCCTTAAACAGACTTGAACTCGGATCAAATAACTGTTTAACGGATTTTATTGAGTGTTCATAAACTTATTTTGATGTTTTGTAATGCACTTAAACTTCAACATTGAGCACCCAATCTCAACCATGGTAACTATCAAAAAAACATCATTCATTAAAAAAATTCCAAAATCAACAGATAACAAAAAGTAAAAATGATATTAAAGCATAAATTAAGCCAGCAAGAACTAAAACACTAATCTTTAAAAGAAAAACAAATAAGAAACACAGAATTGAACATGCTGCAATGCATCTTGGGAACTTTCAAACTCTTGTAATATTGCTTTTTCAGAATACACTGTTTTGAAAGTTGGGCAAACTTTCTGACGCAAGTCCAGTCAACAAAATAATCATTGTTACAAACACATTTAATTTTTGTTCAGAATATGCAAAACAATCATTTGACTCCTTTTACGTGAAATGCTATGTTCAAGTTACTTATTAATCTTTGTAAGGAGAACATTTAGCAAGTTGAATTTTTTACAGTGAATGACTATCTTGCATTATGGGATTGCATTATGCACAATGTATATAATGTTTAGATGATTGTGCCATAGCTCAGCAATATGCTAACATTAAACTCAAATAAAATGATTTGCGATTCAAGTCTCCTACCTGGAGAAATAACCATACTGAATTGTGTGCCGTGCTTTTACAGTATAGTTTCCATGATGGTTGCGATGATGCCATAGATGGTATGCATGTAGTTTTGGAACAGATCTTATGTTTTCATTCAAAGATGCTACATAAACGTCCAGTCCCATCCCTCAGCACTCTTGTTATAAGAAAGGCTAACTATTTTGGCCCATATAGGTATACAAATGAGGCACGGCAGTGGGGGGGACGCCATGTGAATGATTACACTGACTGATGTTGTTTACTTTGATTTTATTTCGCATCATTTACTCTGATGTGCTGTAAACCAAACCTGTATTTACATTTCTACCCCAGCGATCGTGAAGCGCGAGCCAAGGCCGAGACCTCTCGCAATGCTTACACAAAACTCACTCGGCTCGACCGGTTCTCTCCCAACCGCATGCCAGACCTATTGGAACAATCACCACGTGTTTACACTGGGCTGATGTAGATGTGTTTATTGTAAAGATGACAAACTTACGCAGCATCGCCATGTGGTATTTGCCCCCCTCTTTCTGTAACCCCCGCGGAGCGCTGATGTCCGGAGAAAACTCCCATCTTTTGTTGAACTTCTGTCTTTGCCAGCAAGCACGCAGCAATCTATGGAAACATATACGTCATCTGAAGGGCGAGAGAAAGCGTGAAGGTTTAGGAAAGTTAAATGCTTTCATGTGTATTCGAAAGTGTTGTGTGAAGGCAATATTCTGCTAATCCAAATAAAATTAGGGCATCTGATTTCACGAGGCTGGGCTGGACGTAGGATGAAAAAATTGCTTTTTCAGCTTGAGGTGCTGAAGGGCCCCAAGTCTGAACGAGCAAGAGTAATGAGGAGAGGCCCTTGTTTGTAAATAATTTGGATGTTCTGCTCATTCACAAATGGCAGTCTGATTTTGTTCGAGCATTCTGCTGTATTGATTCTGGCCCACGGACAAAAACCAAATGAGAAACAGATGCTTAGGAGCTCGCACTTTCTCTCATTCACTCTCACTTTGTATGTGCCCCGAGAAATTTTCACTTAACACTTATAACCGCACAGTAAAATGTATGATTGTCATTACATTACCAAAGAATATATCTAATTAAGTGGCATTTATTTTCATTACACTGTACACACATGTTTCTTTTATACATTGGGTGAACTTTCCAAGCACTCTGAATGAGTGATTACAATTTATTTACTCACTCTCATATCAATCCTGAACGATTTTCTCCCCAGAACACAAAAGAAGATATTTGGAAGAATGTTGTCTTGCATTGGTTTTGTGTCCCCACTATAGAAAAAATGGGTGCCTGTGTTGTTCTGCAACCACTTCAAATATCTTCTTTTGTGTTCTGCAGTTCTACAGGTTTGAAATGACGAGAGGGTGAGTAAATGATGACGGAGAAGATCAGCGCCTCGACACTTAACAATCAACACATGCAGTCAATCTCCAAGCCAGAGGAGAAACCTGAGGTGGAGCTACACTCGTGTCTTATGGAGCTTGTGTGTTGTCCCGCTGTCATTATGTGCAATGGGTTGGCTCGACACGACCAGCAGTGAGCCAAGCAAAGGAAACAGCAGCGACAGCCATCACGATTACATGCCAAAAGTGAACAGAGTAATTACTGAGAAATCAGTGTGAAGCGCTGGACCTGAGAGACCACACCACACTGAGGCTGCAGTGTTCCTCGTTTATTTTCGGACGTTTACGCTCAGTCCGGCGTGTGCATTAGCTCAGATTCACTGGGCGAGGTTTGTGAACGGGAACATACAGTCTGCCATCTATGTGTGAGCAACGCTTAGCTCTGAGCACAAGTGTTAAATGCTTCCATATAATTCCTTTCTGAATCCTCAGCATCAATTAAAAACACGTGTGAGTGAGGGTCTTGGTCAATCGCTAAATGGATGAGCGCAAGCTTAAGGAAAAGTGAGCAATCGAGGGGCGTCTCATCAACCTGACACCTTGCACATGCAAAGAGGGCGAAGGTCAAATGTTATCATTTAGTTATGTTGTGACTGCATGGACTCAAAAATGAAGGTTTATTTATTCAAATATCACATAATGTTTGCTCTTCCGAATTCACAGTTGTCTCAATGACACAAAGGGGGGATATTCGCAGATTCTTTTCATATTGAATTATAATTGAACACATCCTTCAAAAAAGGACTCAAAAGCAACTTAAACGTATTTCTAAAAAGTATCTTAAGCTTTATGGAATGAACGACTTGTTTAGTAAAAACTCCTGATTTTTATTTGTGCAATTATTTAACTGGTCGACAACATCCACGATATCCTCCTGTTGTCACCTGTAAAATTAAAAGCAATGAGCTTTTTTTACAAAACAAAAAAGAATTAAAAAATATATAAAAAATGTGCATATGCAGCAAAATACAATGCAATATAATGGATGTAAATGTTTATATTTTTCAATACACAGCTTGAAAAGTGAAAACACACTATTTGTAGAAAAACTGTACTGTAAAAAAATCCTGCAATATAAAAGGCAATGAGCTTTTTTTATAAAACAAAAATAAAAAAATACATCTAAAATATGTGAATATGCAGAAAATATAATGCAATATATTGGAAGCAAATGCTTATATTTTTCAACATACAGCAAGTAAAGTGAAAACACACTATTTGTAAAAAAACTGTACTGTAAAAAGAATCCTGTAAAAAATGGTAATATTCCATCAGCTGAGGTGCTATTACATTATTACATGTTATTCTACTCCCAACTCGTAAATTTGCAAATTCTGTAAAATAAAATCGTAAAAATCTCAAAAAATAACATTTTGTGCAGTGAACCGCACGAAGAGATTTAGTTAAACTTCACAGTTGAGAATGTGTTGGTTTGTTTTCATAGCTCATTATTCTTGTGTTTGGCAGTGATGATGTTCAGATCTACCCAGCAATAGTTATCTTGATCTCGAGTGTTTACAGCCTGCTTTTGAAAGTTCCAATATAGCAGACGACATTATACAGTAAAGACAGTGGCTACGTTAACTAACGGCTGTGTTTGATCATGATAAAACAATTTAATTGATATTTATTGTATATTCATATTCATTTAGATGAATATCTAATTGTATATTAATTATATTTAATTCAATTAAACTATTAAGAGCTAAGAATTTTTTGCAGAGGTCTACAGAAGTTAAGTTTGGGTCACATAATGTTTGCGTTTGTTGTTGCCGCAGAAACCATCCATAGTGGCCTATAGTGACTAATGCGGCATCTATAAATATATATTCTAGTATCACAAAGATGAGATGGCACAACAAATTACATTCATTACAACAGATGAAAATCAGTCTTATTCGGGCCTCGAGTGTGTTGTTAACAACTCACTGGTTAACATCTCTCATGGTATGTACACCAGTGTTGTACCTCATGAAGTCTGAATTTTCATTAGCCACCTTTAATTGAAAACGTAGCGTTATTCAAAGCCGATAACATCTGTTCGTGCCAGCAAAGCTACATTCCCCAGCACAGTTTGTCACTGAACTGCTATGCTATTTGTTTAAAGTGTTTGAAAATGTGTATCAAATGTTGCTAATTTTGTGTGACTACATCGTACGAGACAGCTCTGCGGAGAGATTTGGGGCTGTGATACCGTACGTGTGGAGTTTGTGCAGAGTGCAGCCATGAATCAAGATCCGGCCCTTTTACCACCGCGAGCCGTTTGTCAGTGATTGCTCTGTCAGCCCATCTGCGTTTTGGCATCACTTCTCGCTCATTGCTTGTTTGTGTTAGACCAATACGTTTACTTTAATCAAAGAGTGTTCACTCCAGCATCCCTGATTGAATCCCCCTCCACCACCGCACACCCCCACAACCTATAATCCCCCCTAATTCAACACACACACGCCCACATACTGTACACACACACAATCAGACATATAGGCCAACTAGGACATATAAAGACTGATCAGAGCAAGATGTTTTAAAATCTCTTCTGCATTTGGTTCATGTCAGAATGAACCACTGCACTGTTCTGTTCTGATCATTGCATTTGGTATTAAAATCCCAACAAAACTGTTCTGCCAAAGCCACGCTAGATCTCTGTTAAAAAGAAACATAGCAATGCATTAGTAAACATAAACATCAGGGTTCTTTGCTGGTTCAGATTGGTCACACTCCATTCCCTCCTTCCCCAATGAATCCCTCGCTTCCTCGCCCAGTAATAAAGGGCTGTGCTGAAAAATGTTTGGAATTGCAGTAAAACAGCTCAATAGAGGGGACTCTCAATAACTGAAAACAGCATCGTAAACACACATCAGGGTTGCCAGATCTGTATGACAAAACTAGCCCAACAGTATAGGTCAATGACCCCAAAACCAAATCTTAAATAAGCCGCCACTATACAGTACAAATGCATATTTTACATACCCTGTTATGCATTACACACAAGTGCTTCTTTAAAATCACTGTATAGAAATTAAAATAAATGGTGTGTTTTCATATATATTTGTATCATACCTTAAAAACTTAACGCAGATGAACAAAATCCGTCAACTTTGGTATAAAAATGGAATAAAACAAATCGCAGCAGAAGTTTAAAGTGACAAAATTCCGCTTGAAAACTGAGGAATTGGCAACCCTGCCACACAAAGTTGTGGAGGCTTACAGTCCCTAACAGCCACTTTATTGTTTCGGATCTATATGAATGTATCGATAAAGCTCTGTGTGTGGTGATCATATTCTTGTTATAAAGTCAATGTGTTGATGTGCTTGTTTGTTACAGAATCAATGGTCTGGTGGACCAACAGGATTGGTTGGATTTTAAATCAATACAGCTATATAAAATATCTGTAAAATACTCAACAGATGTTTATTTATCCTTATTACAAGAAATGGTTGATGTTTGTCATTTATCTGTTAATCACATTTTTTATTAAAAGAGTTATTCAGAATTTGAGGTAAAATGTTATATAATGGAAAATACGATATGGGTGGAAAAATGTGTTTATCTTATAAATATGAATGGCTCAAAAACCAACTTTTTAGTTTTTCTTTTGTTAAACATTGCAGATGGGTCCAACAGACCCGAACACCACACCACAAGGATGAACGATTTATAAGGTAGTTTTCAACATTTTCTAAATATGAAATTTTCACTTACACCAAATAAAAAAAAAAGAAACATGGTAAAGATTTCAACTTTGGCATTCAGATGTTTTTA
The DNA here is from genome assembly GCA_008369825.1 of Triplophysa tibetana. Lineage (NCBI taxonomy): Eukaryota > Metazoa > Chordata > Actinopteri > Cypriniformes > Nemacheilidae > Triplophysa > Triplophysa tibetana. The sequence continues at coordinate 11,144,966 of CM017904.1, read as the reverse complement.
GGAGTTGTTTTCATAGATTGTTTTCCAAGCATACTTTCATAGATTTGACTGAAGGTGGAATTCATCAAGAATTATTTAAGGGCAGTGGTAACATGATTTATTATCACAATGTTTTGGTTTGTAATGCATTGTGCTATAAAGGATCACCAAAATATCTTAAATAATTCTGTTTACAGCCGTCTTTCTGCACAAATACTTTGTATTGAGAAGTGAAACATTCCATGTGAAAGTAGCACAACTGTGCAGTAAATTTACCCCTGAGTGCAGATCATTTCCGTTGCTGTGCCGTCTGGTCTTGTAGGTGCTGATCTGTCATTCCCTTACAGGCCTGTCAAAAAAAAACAGCCGGGGAAAGAAAAAACGCACTCATTGACTGTCTCTGTTAGTGTGGAAAGGGACAGAATTGGAGAAAGAATTATAGAGGGAGTTGGAGAAATGGAAAGTGATAGTGCAAAGACAATAGACAATGAAAGCTTGACAGGTGCGAGAAAGATAAAGGCAGAGGAAGACCATATGTATCACATTAACTCAAATTTAAGACCAATAAAGACCTCAGTGTAGATCGAAACAAAAAGCAGATGATCATAATCCATTCTGGTGTGTTAGCCATTATTTTTCAACTATACAATGCCTCTCTGATCATCACGGAAGACAACGGTGTTGGGATGGACTAAGAAGAATTATGTCCATATGAAGCTAACAACAAAAAACATACCTTTTTAATTTACTCTTGATGATGACATTACGTGCGCACACAAACCATCTCATTGACACATGGCTTGCAGATCACAGCTCTCATAAACCCAGCAAAGAGATTTTTGGTCATCAGATGTATCCTTCATGGAGAGGGGTAATCCCATAATGCACTGGGAGAAGTTCAGTGAAAAAAAAAAAATTTTGATAATGTTAAATGTGAATGAAAAAATGTATTTGTGCGCATGCTTTTTTTGCTTACCAAAAATAAATGTATTCTAGTGCGCTATTAGTTGTCTTCTTTTAAACTAAAAATGTGCACCTTAATGTTTTTATTGTTCTTAGAAATATGCTTAAAATTACACTTAAGTGTACTTGGCTTCTGCTGACAGAAAAGTCTCAGTACATTATGTCTATACTTGTATACTTTTTTCGATGGCGATATACTGTACCATTCTATATACTACAAGTATTTGTAGTTTACATACCTGGTTTGCTTAAATACTTTCCTCACGTGCAGTTTTACATATGTCTTAAAAAACGTATGTATTCAGGTTTATATAACGCAATAATAAACGGTATAACATAAACAATATGGTAAACTAACCATAATGTTAAGTTCACTAAATAACTGTACAAGTTTACTAGCAATATGAAAACTACTAAACCAGTAGTCTATTGAGAGCATACTTCAAAGTGTACTTTTCGTAAACTTCAAAAGTATATTAATATAAGTTTAGTAGTATAGTTGCAGTTCAAATAAAAACCTAGTTATAAATTAGTTCTAAGTTTCCAACTGGCTGTTCCTAAAGTATTTTAAAAATAAACATTTATTAACAAAAATTTGACCAGTTTAGTTCTCAGAACCAGATCTCACAGAAATTCATAACTTTTTTAATCTTACAAAAACGTACGATAGAAGAAAGCGATACTGAAGCCCCTCCTCTAATCCCGCCCCAAAACCTAACATCACTCACTTGGCACGAGAGCAAATTGTACTAAAATCTACGATACAAATAAGATTGTTCAAATTCATACGAATTAGCCAGCTTGTGAAATAGTTACGTAACTAGTACATTGATTTTAGTATACTTACTATATAAAGTACACTTAGAAATACTTAAATTGAAGTATAATAATCAAATCAGCTTGAGGTGCACTTATCTTTGTAAGAGATATTAGAGGACTAAAATAAATCGTCTTATGTATGGATTTCTGTTTGACTTTCTGCCTTTGTAGTGCCTTCCAAAAACATCACCTATTTCACTCCATATAGAATATGTTGGGATTCACTAGGCTTTGAAACACAGGTTTAGAGTCCTTGAATCACTGTTGCTCTTACCTCACTGAGTAAAACAACACACACAACTCTCCTCATTCTTCAATCATCCAGCTCCATTGATTTATCTCACTGATATTGAGCGTTGAACGTCCCTTCGAGTCGTGATCACACTTTTTGAGTAATGGGGACCGTGCAGTGGATTACTCCCCAAGAAACAGAAAGCGGATTCCTCCAGACAAGATTTATGAATTCTAAGCAAGACAGGACATCTGTTTTTTCATCCTGCTGCTGAAAGATGTTCCAGTCTCTTGATACCATTTTTTACTGTCTAATTGCTTTTGCTCCCTTCGAACAGAACTTGGATATTACTTTTCGTGTTTGAGGCCATTTAACATTTGTTTTGCTTCCAATGCTAATTTGTCATCAGATCTGAATGCATTAGCCTATGTATTGTGACTCTTTCTTTCCGACAAAGGGGTTTTTTCGTTCTGGCTCCTGGAGATCCAGTGCAGGGCTTAGCTACAACCCGAATCAAACAAGATAGGATTTTGGATGGTTCTTCTATTTCAATAGTATAATGCGTGATGCCTTTGCTAAAATACGTTAAAGCTAAAATATTAAATTTAAGGTATATGCTTTTTAAAGTTCATGCATGGTCTATTTTCCTGTATAGTAGGAGGAAAATTCTTCAAAAAATATTACAATAAAAATAATGACATGCAAAAGTAAATCATTTTTAGTAAACACTGTGGTATTCTATAAAAAACAAGAATTGTCAACTTTGATTTCATAATTACTTTAATATAGAGTTAACTACTGTAAAAATGTATAGTTTAATTTCACCCAAAAGAGAAATTATGAATTTAAACATTTTGGCTCAGTGACGCACCATTTCAAGACATTGCTTTGTTTTTGCCAGCATCCTACCCAGCCCAGCTGAACAACTTTAACTCCACCAATGGTGTGAGTTTGGGGCGGGGTTGTCGATTTAGTTGACTAGGTGACAGTTGACAAAAAAATTCTACTATTGCACAACAATAAAACAACTCTCTTATTTGTTCATCTTCACTCTAAAAATAAAGATGCTTTAAAGGTTCTTCACAGCGGTTCCATAGAAGAATCATTTTTGGCTCCACACAGATGCATTCATCCAAAGGTTCTTTGGAAAACCATCTCTTTCTTACCTTTTTGTAATCTGAAGAACCTTTTTTCGCCTTAAGGAAACCTTTTGTGAAATAGAAAGGTTCAACAGATGTTAAAGGTTCTTTATGGAACCAAAATGTTCCTCTTCTTCTATCGCATCGAAAAACCTTATGAAGCACCTTTTTGTGTGTGTTGGTGCACTGTACACCAAAAGAGAAGCACCTCGTTCCAGATGACTCGCTGGATTACTTGTTATCGTATCAATTCCATCATTCGTGTCTATTCTGTCATCAACTTGCACAAATAATTGAATTAGCTTTTGGAGTGCGTTCACACATTATTATAGAGAATGTGAAGCTGACGTCACGCCCTATGTTACATGTTGCGGTGGTGCCGCCATCTTGGGAGGAAAATACTCTCGCTTAAGTACAATAAGTGCAATCAAAAAAGAAGACTGGTCTCATATAACCTAACACAGTATTTTTTTTTTATAGAGAGTAGAGAAGAAATAGAAGTCAGAACTGATCTGTCAGGCGTTGACGGAAGAGATTTGTTTTCAGAAGTTTCTTAAAGATGGCTTCAGAATCTGCAGATCTTGTAGCAGCGGGCAGATCATTCCACATAGGTGGAACCGATCGGGAGAAGATGCCTGAGAGAGATTTTTTACCTTTTTGGGATGGCACCACAAGACGTTGTTCGTTGCAGAGCGTAGGGATCTAGCGGGTACATATGTCTGCATTAGCGAATGAAGATAAGGTGGTGCCGACATTCAACGCAACATTCAATGTGGCGTGACATCGATTAACAAGCTCTACAGCTCTGTTCGGTCTGCCATAGGTGCTATGGACATTAAAATGTTGCAACATGACTAGTATTAGGCTAATTTGAGGGTATTGACAAAAGAAACTCGATTTCCATTCAAAGTGTGGTAACGTATGGAAAGCCAGGTTGGTCTAGCCACACCTTGTCTGCGTGCCTCTGTTCCCTGTGAGTGAGGATCCAGCTCTAAGCCAGCTGGCTTGGATTCTGGTTCATGTGGGCGGCAATAATGCATTCAGCCAGCACATTTTCATTCAATATAAATAAAGATATTGGTGGGGACTTCATCGTTTTGTACGAGTGGTCGTATATTCAACGTGCAACCGCATCGCACGTATAACCCAGATTCGAGACCTCTCGTGGAAACGGAACATTCAGCACAAAAAAAGGAAAGAAAGATAATCCCGTCGGTTTTGGGCAAGAAGTGGTTAAGAGATACTCTGCCAGGTACAGAAATGAAACCGCTCTGGATCCGAACTGAACTAATTTGTCAGCAATACCATCTGCGCTGCTCCCGGTCTCTGGCTCCATGACAGGTTTCAGTGGTTGACATCCTCAACAGTCGAACTGTATGGAAGATTTGAGCGTTTTTCATGATTTGGCCAGAGGGAAGCTCTGTACCTACCACCCACTTAGTGATCTCAGTGCTGGACATGGCGGTCTTCTGCCAATACCCCTCTTCATCATTCCAGCCCCTCCGCCCTTGCTATTTTTCTCACATTTGCTCTTTTTTTCGCATTCTCCGGTTTTCGTTCCCCTCACCATTTCAAGCTCAGGAAAAACACATATGGTTTCAAGCCCATGCATCAAACCGCATTTTTGTGTGTGTTCTTTATTCCTGTTTGGATGACTAAAGAACTTCCGCACAAGCCAGATGTATTTTTATGTAATGACCAAAGGAATCTGCCGCAGACTGACCTAAATTGACTCACAGTTGTGTGTTTGGATAATATAGCAAATAGTTTAATTATATTTATATCATTTAATTAGAAGGTGCAATTACAGCAAAACTACAGGAGAACTGATGATCATTTTTACTGATGAATTAAGGAAAAGGATGTAATTTATCCAAAATAAATTCCTTCACATACGCATTCACACACATATGATTAAAATGAATTATTGCAAACAAACATTTGTTTTACTTGGTAGTGTGCATAGAGGTTTGTCTATGCAGCGTTTCCATTTGGTGAGTTAGCCGAGGCACCACCCAAATACAAGAAAAACACACGCGCGTACACACACACACACAACTTAATGCAGAAAACCACATGGGTGTTGAGCTCTAATCTGGAGCCACAAGCCCACTTTAAACACATTCCCCAAGTTACAGCCTCTGCCTCACCGACTGCTTTAAGAACCACCGTCTTTTTCTACATCACTGCATAACAACATACATGTAACAAACCTGCACTACAGTATAGTTACAAACTTATTGCTCTTTTGATCTCATCTAACAGGCACATCTCCTTTCCGCTCACATGAAATCTGGTACTATTACCTTTATATAAACAAACACTTCCCGGTTTTATAATCCGTCTGTTCTGCATCTGCTGGTGTGGCCTTGAGAACCGCTATTTGCCAACGCCTGCTACCCAGACTGGGACTGCCATGCGTCAGGTTCCAGGGGGACAGCAGCACAGAACCCTGACTTCTTGAAGGCTGGCATGCGGTAGAGTCCAGATCCTGCTTTCTGCTGACCTCGAACAGCCTTACCATTGTATGTGGCTCAGGGTATGTACCTCCCTGAAATAAATGACAGTGAATGCGTAACATCATTGAACTGCGATGAATGCCTGGCAACTTCTGCCATGGTGGTGAATGTGGTGCTACTAAGAAAATTTGTTGGAAATAAAATTTGGAAATAAAGTAAAACTTAAAAGTAAAACTGTGATTTAAGATATTTGATCGTGGCAAAACAATACATCTCTATACATTCATAATAATTTTACAATTTTTGCTCTAAAATGGTCAAGATCAAAACAACATTTTGCATTAAATTACTCATTGTGCATAATGCTTATTTCTTATCAACCATAAAAATGTATTATACGTTCATACTGAATTGGTGTGTGTCTAGCCTGAACACTTCTTTTAAAGATTCCATCTGACAGATCAGATTAGTCCTCCAAACCGGTTTTTCATGAATGACGTTAAACAACTGGAATGCATTTATCCTGTTTGTAAAAATGTCCAAACAGTGGAGTAATGTGGGAATTTGGGAAATAACACATAACAGTTTGCAGGCCAGTATGATTATTCTTTTATTCACTTATACAAGATCCTGTAAAAGTTGTTGGGTGCGTTTTCAGTTTGTAGTCCTATAAACAGTGCCACCTAATGGTCAACTGCAAACAGTCCTACTGTATTTCTATATGCAATAGAGAAATGAAGGATCATACATTACATCAAGATATTTGAGAGTAGAATAAAACTATTTATAACCATCTATATCATGTATAGAGAGCTATATAAGCTTGCATCATTATCCTACCTGATGACCAAAACATAGAATGAGCCGAGAGAAAACAACAAGCTCCCATTATAGACTGTGTGCGTTTGTTTCTTGTATTTACCTTTGGTTTATTGTATATATAAACAATTCGTCACGGGACCCATCTAAGAAGTAAAAACACGTGCGTGCCCACACTATCTGCATGAACTTCAATCAAGCAAGAGCTTCTGTTTCTGTCCATGCTCCAGCTTCGCCCCGCCCTTTTCACGGCGCAGCCAATAGCAGATGACAACATCCGGTTCAAGCGTCTGAGAGGGAAGTTCAGAAAGATTTGTACAACAGTTTAAGCCGCGAAAACATTCAGGTTCAATTTAATAATCGTTCATATCTTTAGCTTATAATATTCTGGAAGAATGACAAAAGGTGGATGTCACCGAACGGAAGAAGGGAGTCGTGAGAGTCGTTTGCTGTCACACTGAACGGCGGAAATCTTAGCATCTGTTGAACACGCTTCATCTTTCTGTTTGCTTAAGGTAAAGTTAATATTTGGTATTCATTTCTTGCCGCTGATTGCAAGTTTGTATGCTCATGGAAATGAAGGAATCATGAATATTAATTAGGTGTTTGACGAGAAGAGCCACGAATAACGACATGACGGGTTAAGTTACGTGTAGTCTGTCATCGAAGTGAAATGAAACAAAGCCTCATGACATAATATAAATGTATAAATAGCGTCGTTAAACATGTTGTCTTATTGTCTAAATATTTACTTTTTAGTTTTTTGTAACATTTGTTAACTTACGCTCGTAAAATTATGTAACGTTAACGTTTTATCAACGTTAACTTCTTGGTAAGTTAACTATGCTGATTACTTTGACTTACACAGATTTAGTTGATAATTTAGTTTATAAATTATAATGATATTTGTTTAACTCCACAAAACATTGAATTATGGGTGTTTTGTACAGGTTTATGCCAATTCAATTTCTTGACTTTAAAAAAATTCACGAGGTGACATATTGAAGGTGAAATACATGATGTCGACACCTAGCGGACTTTCTTAAAAACGCAGGCTCGAATGAATTTGAGATTAAGTGGACACCAGAATGGACTTTGATTCTGTGACTCTGGACTTAATAAAAAAGTTTTTCATGATTTTACTAGTTTATTATTAGAATCTCTTAGTTAAAAAACTATCAAACTATTAGAAGCACTGTAAAAGAAGCTTCTGTCACAACATCCATTGCTAAACCAGCTGTCTGACTTTAATCACTTCATGCCATCTTTATCTAGTTTTATTCAACTTAGGCAAAACAAGGGCAACTTGTTTTCCTCTGCTCTTGACTGACTGTTGCTCATCAGACGCATAATTATACATTTGTGGTCACTTTTCTTGCACATTTCTTTCGATTGGCACACGCTCAGGGCATTAGTATGCGTTGGTAAACGCCGATGTTGACACTCTCCGGTGCATAACATACCCCAAATAATTTTGTACACTTGCACATAATCAGATAATGTTCTACCAGGATTCTGTTTTGGAAATTACACCCTTGGCTGTGGCAGTTTATTGGCCAGGCAGCTATGTCCCCCTAAGGACCGGTGAAAGCTGTGCAGAGATGACAAGTCAACAAGGAGCGTTTGTTCATAGTTTGGTTTGATTGAAAAAAGGAAAGAATGGCTAATTATATATTTACGTTGTCTCACCCAAGGGATTTTACCAGCAGGGGTGATGGCAAGACATTAAACAAGTCTGCCGTTACGAGCAGATCATAAAAACACTCCTTGTTGTGTTTTTCACAAACCTGTCATTAAGACTAAGAACAACAATTACCCACAAACTTCTGCTCCTGCACACACAAGCTGTTTGAGGGCTTTCTCTACCCTGTTGTGTTGTGTTCGCATTCGTAATGTGAGAATCTGGCCTCCCAGCAGGACATAGATGTCGCCATCGATGGTTTCAACCTTTATTTGGTTATGTTTATTTGTCAAAAATATTTCAGTGCTTAGTTAAGAGGTTTCTAGGAGTTTAAGAGCGAAGTCTGCAAGATTTTATTGCACAACATGGTCCCTCTTTTATATATTTTTCTTTTAAAGGGGAAGGTTCATGAAATGATGACAAATTAAGGACCCTTGGCCTTGATAGGTAACACATTTTCTCTCACCCGTTGCTGAATACAACCCTCATCTTAGGTTGTATACAAAATGCAGCATTTTTATTAGTGATGCACAATAAGTTATCGGTATGGGACGATAATTCAATTTAGGCCGATAAATTATGAATAATTTTCTCTGGTTAAACCACTTCAGCTGTACTCTGCTCACAGCCAACACAGTGCTGTCTTTCTGTCATGATCATTCACTTACTGTTATCAGCAAAACATTTTTAATGTAGGTACAGTGTAGAGATATTTATAAATGTGTAAATTATTGGAACAAAAGCTACATCATTAAAGCCAATTGGTGTCTGAATGCTTTCTGTCTTGACACCAGTTAGACATGTGGCTAATTAAGAGTACTTTTCTGGTTATCTCTGGAAGAACATCAATAATTAGTTTATTAAATATATATATACCAGAAAAGTTTAATAGTTAAGGAATATTTAACTAGTGTAAAGTAGGCTTGGTACATGATTTTTATGGAAAAAAGAGAGCTAATGGTAACCTTGTTTTCTTTTTGTTTCAGTCACAGAACATTTTATATTAATATTAAGATACTATATTTCGGCCAATATATCGATTATCGACCCCCAGTTTTAAATAATTACCAGTTATCCTTACCGGCCAAAATTTACATCCATAATTTTTTCTTACCCTGTCAGTCTTTCCGGCATCAGGCATTAATAGTTATCAAAAAATACCATTTTATCATTTTTAATCACCTCATGTTACTCCAAAACTGTTTGACTTTTATGGAACACAACAGGTGAATTTGCTCTTTTCCATATTATGGAATCAATACTGGGACTAGAAAGCGGCAACATGTCAAAAAGCTGCATGTTCTAACCATCTAACATGTAAAAAATAAACAAACCGTACATGTGTCCTATTGTGTAACATAGCAAACATTTCTGTTCTATATATATGTGTAGAATAAAAATACATTTTGTTTATATATTACTAATATTTATAAAATTAAACCGTGTAAGAGAGATTTATTTTCATTGTTCGTTTTTTTTCTAAATTTTGTCTGCCTGTCTCGCCATAGAACACAGTTATGGTTTATTTGTCAACAGTTTTGAATCATAAAGGGTAAATCTAGACTCTATTTAATAACAGAAGGACAAGAAATGTGATTTGTTGCACCTGTCATAATGTTTAACAAGATTTTGATTTGTCTTTCTAGATATCAGATAATGGCGGCCTTTTCAGAGACAGAAGTGCAGTTTTGGATGACCAAAGCAGTGAGCTGGGGTGAAAAAACATCATGTTTGACCCTTCTGGACACAAGCAGACACCTTAATGGTCTGAGAAGCTTTCTCCAGCAACTTCTGCAGGGGCTGCAGCAAATGGTATGTAAAAAGACTTGATAAGTCTTAAATATATTTCTTTTATTGGATTCAATAAGTTTGAACTACAAATGAGATCATTTCCTTCTGCATAGCAATTTTCATTATAATCCTACAACAGACTTGTTGCATCGGACTTTACACTTTAATAAGAGTTCACAAAATGATATAAAAAGAATCAACGTCACAGTGCTTTAACTTTGGAATCGTATATAGTGGCCCTTACAGAAGCAACACTGTGCATATGAAGGCAGGACATTGGCACTGCAGCTATGCTGATTTAGTGGGCTAATAGCCACCCTGAGACCGCCAGCGTTAACCTAACGTATCCCTGCATCAAGAGTTGTTAATTTGGATGAGGTAGCATGGTGAAGGGCAACTCTGTGAAGGTCCAGTGTTAAGAAAATCTTCTGCCTCCCACCGACTCTTCACACCTTGAAAGGAGCTCTTTATTCACCTTGCAGCGGCCTTTCACACCAGCCGATCTCCCGTTGGCCGTGCTAACCGTGCCACTTCAATGTCTGGTGTGTCGGAAAATAAAATAAATAGCCCGGTTGTCTGTCTTTCTCATGTCGGCTGTTACAATGCCCACCCTGCCAAGATGCAGTCATCCCTCGGCACTCCGGTGACAGAATTCAACAATGTGACGGGATTGAGATTTCTTAATTGGCCCTAAAACGTTTTCCCGGCTGAGACTAGTAAAACCAAACGGATATCACTATCAGCGCTCGGATGATTCAGTGCTCGATTCTCGCCTAGGGGATAAAAATGTCTCGTTTATATAAATTTCCTCATTTGCATTCCATCACACTCCGTATGGTTTTCTCTTGCTGCTCTAGACTTCTGGAAAGGGGAGGTTTTGCTGTCCCGTAAACCTTTTTTTCTACCTAAGACTGGCACAGCGGGTGCCCGCTGGCGTTCTGCCCGCTTAAGGGGAGGTTGAGGGATGCTGGTGTGTTTGAACACATTCTGTATTTGCTGACTTGGAAAATGTGTATACGATTTCTTTCTACCTTAACCTCATGAGAAAACATCTCTAGGATCATAATGAAATCATAGTTTATACCGCTTTGTGGGGCGGAATTATGAGGTCTAATTTGAACTAATCCACCAGATGAATGGATTAGTTATTAGGTTATTTTGCTTTATAAATGATGCATAGTTTGTGATGGTTGATTGAGTAATAATGTAAAACAAAGGTAACAAAAATGTGGACAACAAAAAATGCCTTTCCAATAAAAAATGCCTTTCCATGGGCCCATGGGTATGTTAAGGGTTTGTATAAGAGGTTACATTAAAAGTGAATGGATTGAATACAAATTAAATAAATATGTACGGGGGATGTTTTCCCACACAGCTATCCTGTAGCTCAGTGGTAAGAGCATTGCGTTAACAACGCAAGGCTACGGGTTCGTTCCCAGGGGATTGCAAATACCTATGTAAAATGTATAGGATAAGCAATGTAAGTCGCTCTGGATAAAAGCGTCTGCCAAATGCATAAATGTAAATGTAATGTTCGGGTTTAAGTGTGGATCGCTGTCAATAGTGCGGTTCATTATTTGCACTGAATTCACAAAGTGCTCTGTTTAGTTTATTTTTAAATTGTTATTGAATAAAAATACAAGACACGTTCTTGAGAGTAGTTTGTCCATTTAGGGCTACTGTTGAAACAACACTGTGAATCCCATGTAAGGGGACCCGCGGTGTATATAGAAATATATATAGAAATAGCTCATTCTGATGTAATAAAAACATAAAGCTTCATTACGTACACTCTTTATACACATCTGAAGACATAGTTATGTATATTATATCCCATTTCTGTCAATAGATCCTCCAAAAGTTACACACAGCACAAGTTGTTTTATAATCCAATTAAGATGTTAGGCTATATCACACCATATAAAATGTAAATGTAGACTACAAAAAAATCTGATTGTTTTGAGATCTGTATATTCATGTTGAAATGAATTATTTGGCTGTCAAAGGTGTTTTTCCTTGTGTGAAGCTTGACGTGTTAAAGTTCCATCAGAATAGTGTCATTTTTCTCATGCGTGTCCTAGAATTATTGATGTCCAACAATGTATGTGCCTTTGAAATGTAAAAACGCTCAGATCCTTTGAATGGTTTCCAGTGTGTACAGTAAATTGGCAGGACACATCTTGAACTGATGCAGAAAGCTGCGATCCTCAACATGGCTTTGCATTAGCACGGTGGTTTTCATTAATTACGTAACTGACTTGAAAGAAATGATCAGTCATTTTCTCCGTCTGTCAGCATGGGAATAGTTTTATGAAAGCCATGAAAACCGGTTGTTGGCTCAAACATTTCTGTTAGATATTATGATTGATTTTTTTCATATTCATTTGTTCATACATGTGATGTCAGCTAACTCGGCGAGCAGCATACATTCACGGTGCACTTAATCTGTCATTATTACTTAAGAAAAAACGTAGTGTTGAGCGGGACTAATGAATTGCGCCAGAACTTGGTGTTAACACGGTTTAATTTGATGAGGAAAATACTGAGAAATATTGTTTTTGACATGTGAAAATTTGCTTCAGCTGAGTACCTCTCAACAACCACGAAGGGCCTTCAATGTTCCTTAATGTTCCGAGAACAAGTTCATACACGGACAACCGGTTTAACAGACAAGGCTTAGCTTAAGCCAGGACTATCTCTTAGTTGAATTGAATTTCTTAAAATGCCTTAGACGAATACATTACTGGTGTGCATCTTGAGACAAAACAATGGCACTGATATATTTCTGGGCAAGTTATATTCAGTTAAGACATGTCACACATTCATTTTAGTGTGGGACTAGCTTTAAGACTTGTCTGTGAAACCAGATCTATTGCGTTCGCTTTGCTTTTGGAGATGATATAACCAATTATATAACCAACATTTAACCAGCAAGTGAATGAGTGAATACTCTGAATAACTGTTTTATTTGAGTAATTACGTAGTCATGATTCAGATTCTGCTTTCTATAAGATAAAGATAAAATAAATCATAGATAAATAAAGGTAAAAATGGCTATTTATTTGATGTATAGTGCATATAAATTATTAAATATTATTTTAGTTGAAAACAATAAGGAAAATGCAATTCATTATTTTGAACCTACTCTGCTAGTATAGGAAGCAAATGCTTTAACTTTTCAAAAAACTGAATGGGGTATAACATCAATTGAAGATGATATTTTTCCACAGCGAGATGTCAAAGTGATTTCCAAATAAATTCAAATCAAATGCCTAATTTGAAGTAGATGCTACATTACATTAATGATTCAGATTTGTGAATAAATGTATCTTAATGTGTGTGTATTTACTGTAAAACAGAGCTCCACTAGCGAGGCAATGAGGACGTTTCCCTTTGTTGGCCAGTTCCTGGGAAGACTTTGCTGTAACCCATGTGTTATTGTGGACGGTAAATTTACGACTCTTCTACTCAGGGGTGTGTTTCCCATTTGAGACTGAGAAATGTGTCTGCATGGGTTGGGTATTTACACTAATTTTGCAATGAACCCTGTAGCAGACTGTTGGGCATTTTCTCTGTTGCTTTATCTCTCCCTCTTTCACTTTTTCTCACTCTCCCTTTCTGATAGAGCACCACTTTTAAACCCACATATCATTTTCAGAGATTTACAAGAAGTGGTACAGTAGTTCATGCTGCACTTTTTCTCACGAGTAGGGTCCATATGTCTTAGACCGCTGCTTCTACTTTGCATTTTTAGAATTGAATAAAATTGTGCTTTTTCTTTTATGAATTTTTCTGAATTTCTCGGGTGTTTGGTGTCCACATCTTGCTTTGATGAATTTCTTTTAATAATTTTTTGTTTGTTTTATTTTCTCGTTTACATTAGATTCTAGAGACACCTAATGTTTTTATATATCAGCGTCAAAGCTAGATATACATTGCTGCTGGTTATAAATATATCCATGCATGTTTATGGGTTCTCATTAGAAATAAACAATGTGGCCATATTCACATCTTATTAATGGCTTTTTGTCCTTTGGTCTTGTTTATGCATGATCAGAGAGGAGCCAAAGACTCCTGCTGCGCTGTTTGAACTGTCTGTACAGTGCTGATCCTCTGAACGCCGTTGAAAGGAAAGCCAACCTTTGGATCAAGGTAAAGCCAATGCAGTTTTACCTTCACTAGTTGTTCAATTAGTGTTCGATTTTATGAAAAAAGCTGTTATAAAATGAATTTTGTTTTATTCTTAATTATTTATTCAAATTCAAAATATATAGCTGGTAAAAGTTTAGGTAGATTTCAACATTTGAGCACCCTGCTATGATTTTGTTTTAATGTCCCTAATTAAAATGCTTTTCCAGAGCTTCACATATAACAGGTTTCGAGCTGTCGAAAGTGTTTTAGAAATTTCCAGTGTGGACTTTATATTTAAGGGGAGTGTGAGTGTCAAAAAAGCGAAAATAATATTAGACTTCACTTTTTTACAGAATTCAAACAGATGGTTTACCATAATCATTGCAGAACCCTTCACATTTTTGGCAGATTAAAACAAGTGTGCATTCGTTTGATTATTTTTTTCACCTAATAAAACACAGCGCTAATTAAAGGAGGGCTTTTAAAGTAAACTTTTAATCAGCCAGATGTTTTTTGACCTATATGAAGGAAACTCCGAAGGAAGGAGGTGTGCACTCACTGTCAGGGGCTGAGACACAGTGTTTAATACTACAGTATTTATTTACGATCCCTATTGTAGTGTGTGGGAAAATGATCGGGGCAAAAAGATTGGGAGATTGGGGCTAGCTTTGTGTGATCAAATTCAAGATTATACGCACAAGAGTATTTAGGTAAGTGATAGAGAAGTTTTAGGAAGATGAATACGATCTCTACAAGACTACCAAAGCATTGTGTCATCGTGCGGAGAGCTCTCTGTTCTCTATGCAAAGGACGTATACTATAGTGTTTTGACAAGCATGTTTACAGTATGTAAACATTTCCCATACTCTAATTCATATCAGCAGTATATGCATCAGTTATGTTAAATTAAATTAAGTGAAGAACAAATAAAAACGTTTGCTTGCCTCCTGCATCTCAGGTATGTTTTAGCAGAGATCTCAGCAAATCAGAGCTCAGTTTGTGACATTAAGTCTGTATTCAATAAGTCTTTAAGTCAATATTGTTGCGGATATGAATATTTCTTATTAAATTGACCCCAATCCAGATTATTTTACTTATACAACCTCAATGTGTATGTAATGTGCTACGTATATGTAATGTGTGTGTCTTATTTATTTCTATTTTTATTTCTCCGAAGCAATTTTAGAAGAAAATATATCTGACAATAATCTGATACTTTGGGATAGCTCACCATTAAAAAATGAAAATTCTGTAATTATTTATCCTCTTGTCATTTTAAAGCTGTTAGACTTTCTTTCTTCTGCAGACATTTTGAAAAATGGTCCTCGTTGACTTGCATTGGTTTTGTGTCCATACAATATAAGTCAATGTGGACCAACTGTTTTTGGTTACTTACATTTTTAAAAATAATATAAACATAAATTTTGTGTTTTGCTGAAGAAAGAAAATCGATGACAGTGAATGTTGACAGAATTTTTTTTTCCTTTTGAAGGTGAAAAATTCCTTTAAGTGAAACACAACTGAGAACTTTGGAAAAACTTCTGGCATCAGTAAATAACTAAAACTAGTTTAATTTAACATACCTTAAATGTATGATATACAATATTATGTATATGGTATAAAGTCTTTGCTCTGTTTTATGTCATGCTGTTTCACAGTTTTGTATATCGTTTTGTTTTCCATTTTCCTGTTTGTTGCAGTTGTAATACGTTGTGCGTTTTTTTTTTTCATTTAGCTCAGCCTTGCTCTGAGATTTGTTTACTGTCAACATCAACATATGAAAGCTCACTCATCTGAGAAACCCTTCATGTCAGTCATCACGGGCTTTAATATGTTTTCCGATCATGTATGATTCTAATTGACCCCCCCAGAGCACCTATGGCAATGAAGGTCTGTGTTTCCTTCAGTCACCGATTATGAATATACAAACAGTCATGTCAATCAGAAAGCCGGTTTGGTCATGTTTAGAAGACATTATCTTTTTGTTTTCCTCTTGTGGGTGGTTCAGCCTTTCAGAAGGAACAAAGAGGAATATGGCCGCAGACCGAAGTCTCGTCTGTCATTAAAGTCGCTTATTGCTAAATCTTCCATGATCCTTTGCTCTCAAGCGCCAGCTTGACTTGCTCTCTCCACATCAGAGAAACCAGACCATGTTTGATGACCTCTCTGCTCCTGCGGGCCTCCTGGAGCTCTGGAAGCTGTTCTTAGGGAGACTTGTGTGGTCTTTTCAGTTACAGTTACTGTACATTCAGTTACAAACAACCATGTTGTTTTTTATAGTGTCATCTATTAGTCACTTTGTCGTTTGATGTGTCCTAATATCAGTTTTTAAATCCAACTCCAAAGTGATATCCTACATTGACATTCAAGACATGCAAGAACCTTCTTATTTCTGATGCATACACAGTACATAGTATGAATATTAAAATATATTGTTATTTAATTGAAACAGGCTTGATCAAACCAGCACTTTAGAAAACATCTCATGTCTGTGAACTTGTTCTTCACAATCGTTTTAGTTCTTCAGTTTACTCACTTGTAGGCATAAAGTTGTTTTCATTTAGCATTGGTATCCACATGGTTTACTACCATCCAAATAGCCACTTTGAAGAATAAAAAAATCATCATGATCACAGATGCCATGTTTCTCCTCTCAAGATGGATGAAAAAAAAGAAGAATGTATAAAAGCCTTGTTTCATTGGGTCGTTTGTAGCCGCAGCCCAGCTTACGGTTTAGTGTGATCTACAGTGTGTTTTTGCAGTTCAGATGTTAGTAATTGAGTCTCTTTCGGTCTGTGGAGAACACGGCATACTGTAAACCTATAGAAACCACATGGCCCCGCCACAAACAGACGTGTGTTTTGTCAAAGCTTTCAAAACAGACAAGCAATGCCATCCAATCCATTGTGCTTTTCTCTCTTTATTACTGTTCTTTTTGTGCGTTGTAGAAAGGGATTTATGATGAAAAAACAATTGTACAGGCATTGTCAAACAAAATGATAGCTATTGGGATTTGATGTTGTCATATTAAACAGTGTTTTAAAGCTGTCATCACAGTGTTTTATGTCTTTGTTCTGGACAGAATCTGTTGTGTCATCTAATATCAGAAGAGGAGGGCAGTGTAGCTCATGCTATGGTGAAACATGCTGGAATAAGCCCTGAACGATACCACATGGATGCCCTTGAGAAGGTTGGAAATGTTAAAATGATGACATGGTTAGATTGATGCATGTACCTTTTACATGAAAAATCGCTCTGTGGTTAACAAAAAGTTTTTACTTAAAGGAACAGTTCACTCAAAAATTAAGATTCTTTCTTTACTGACCCTCGGGTTCTGATGAACACAGAGAAAGAAATTTGGAAGTATGCTTGGGAATAAAAATGTCTTTGTCACAATTGACCACCATAGTAGAAAAAACAAATGATGCTTTATACATTTCTTTGTTCTGTGGAACACAAAAGAAGATATTTTGAAGAATTTAGGAAAGGAAACAGTTCTGGGGCACTTTTGACTACCATCGTCATTTTCCTTACGGTAGTCAATGGTGGCCGAGGACTGTTTGGTTGCAAGTATTCTTCCAAATATCTTTTTCTGTGGTCATCAGAACAAAGTAATGTATACAGATTTGGATTAACACGAGGGTGAGGAAATGATAACAAAAACGGTTTGTTTAACGGGATAGTAAATAAAAAAATGAAGATATTTTGAAAAATGTCAGTGGTTTTGTGTCACCGCAATAGAAGTCAATGGGGGGTAATGTTGTTACCAACGTTTATCAAAATATCTTCTTTTGTGTTCTTTTGTGTAAAGTCATACAGGTTTAGAAATGATGACAACATGTCAACTCACTACAGTCATATCAACAACCTTTGATTTTACATGGAGCAGTTATAATGTCAAACTGAAGAAAGGCATTAAAACATTAAAAAGGGTGTTTTAAACAATGTAAACATTGAATTTGATTAATTAATATCAGGCTTTAACACATTAACTTTGACTGCCCCACTTAATACCAATATAAATTTTATTTGATCTTTAAATCTTGTTTTTGTTAGGTTCGGGACATTACTAATAGTTTTTTCCTGCCGTCACTTTCAGGTGGTTTCATTAATGACAGAGGAGGTCATTAAAAGCTGTGATGGTTCGCCAAAGTCATCGGCAAGGTTTCCATAAACACTCTTTCAAGTGCCTATAACAACAGCTATTTATCATAATGATAAATACGTGGAAATGAACATTTTATGACAGTTGTAAATCTTGTTGAGTGGTGTGACATTTAAACACAATTTGCTTAGTCTTTCAATATTTTTTATAAGCATCCACTCTTGCAATTGTAATTGTTGTTTTGTAGGTGTTCAAATGGCAACATCAACACCATGTCAACAGCATGCATTGCCCTGGTCACTTGTCGTCAGGTGGCACCTCTTATTGGTGCTCTGTTAAAGCATTCAATAATCTGTGCGACTTCCTGTGTGGATGAAGAGTTCATTGAGGAAGTCAGTAAGGCTTGGGTCAGGTAAATAACATCACCCCTCAACGTATGATACAAACACTAAAGTGCACAATTTTCTCATTTCAGTTGGAATGAAGCATTTTCTTATTCTCTCTCGCACAGTAAAAGACTTGTGATAGAGGAAGAAGCAGTGGTGGCCCTATATTGTCATAACCCCGTCTGCCTGGAGGGGGCAGCATTGAGTTTATTGGAATCTGTATTGTGTGACCCTAAAACAGTGTCACTGAGTCTGGACAAGTGTGTTAATGAGTTATTACTGGTAAGCATGTTTTCTCATTAGTTTTATACTTTCTAGTTCTATGTATCTACGAATGAATCATAAATTGTTCAAAAATATCTATGTTGTACAGTATAATATTGTACAATACTGTAGTAATTGAAACATGTTAGTCTTAAAATTATGGTTATTAGTTTATAAAGTCTGTGTTTAATTCTGCATGTTATAATACTGTTAAAATATAATATTTTAAAAAGTAGAATATTGTAAAATGCGGTTAAACGTCATTTCAATGTGTTTTAAGGGTGGCACCCCACGTTTTCAAAATTGATACCATTGCATAATACACTAGCCCGGTGGTTCTCGAATGGGAGTACACGTACACCCAGGGGTACTTTGGGGCACTGCAGGGGGTACGTGTGAGAAACTGACATTTAGGAGTAAATAATGAAAATCAATTAATTAGGATTATAATATTTATATATGAAATTGGGACTACACAAAGATGCATAAGAATAAATGAATATATTTAGATATAATAAAGGTTTGACTCTCATTTCACTCTATTTCAAAGTTAAATATTGTTGTCTGGTCAAAGGGTACTTAGCTTGAAAAAATCATAAAATGGGGAACTTAAGCCAAAAAGTTTGAGAACCACTGCACTAGCCCCATTTTGAGAACTACCACAAACATTGTGATGGGAACCAGGCCTGTGGTCCATATCCATCAGCACTAAAACACATCTTTATAACCGTTTCTAACTTAAAATCACTGGAACCAAGACCTTATTTACATGTTTTTGTCTAAACATGGGTGTTGTTTTGCTGATCTCCATAGTTCACCCGTGACCTGTTTATCATCTCATTCTGAGCAGTACAGACAGCAAGAATGGGGCCCAAATGCAGCTGCGTTCAACCCTCATTTATTTGCGCTTGAGAGCAAATTGAACTCTGCGGCACGTTTACATTGCAGGAAAAAGTTGTTTAAACCGCAATCAAAAAGGGGAAACCAGAAATTAGTTTCACATTTTTGTTTTCATCCACCTTCCTCAAAACTTCGATCCAATAACAATAAACAGCATCTTTCAGCATCCCAATGCCAGAAAGAGGATGTTTTGGCCATGCTGTAATTGACCCTCCCTGAAGTGTTAGGAGAAGGTATGGAGGAGTGTTCAGAAAGCCCATCTGTTTTCACTAGGGACGAAAAGCTTCATCCTTCATAAAAAATAAGAACAGATCTTAACCTTTTCTGCACCCCTGCTTTTGACACGTGATGCAGACACAAGGCTTGATGAACTAATGCAATAAGAATATGAATTTGATATAATCTAATAGTAGAGGATAATCCGAAATTATTAGATAATTTCATTTGAAATGTTAAATCTTATTTTGGAGAAAAATGAAGCAAAAGTATTGATGACTCATCCTGCACAAGACAGATTTTTAGCCAATCAGATGCTTTCTAGAGTAATAATGTCCTCCTCTATTACCGCCGGTCATATCTTAAGCACTCAAGCATCTTGTTTCAAGAGAAAACTCATCCAAACCAAAAACAAACATGACAACATATAAGTGTTACTACTGAAACCTGTGACTCATTTCAATTCAACAAATACAATCATAAAGTTTCATTCATTGCTTTTATGAGTTTAGCTGCTAGTTTAGCTTTAAGCTGTTGAGTTCTTCATTCTTCCAGTCATCTCTCACATTCTCCCTCCATCTTCTGTTTTTAAAACATCTCATACCAATTAATGTTTGTAGTTTGAGCTTTTGGCAAGCGTCGACTAGCTGGGGTTATGGGAATATCTGAGATGATTCGGGGTTTAGGGGCTGTTGAGGATTGTGTGTGTGAGTACAGAGGGGAGATGAGGGTGCCTGGGTGGGGCAGCATTTTTAATGGTCCCAAATGTAGCAAAGAATAATTACACTTCTCCCTGTGGCACACACACACATGCCCAAACAGACACTGTGAGGATCAAAGACAGCAGGGGCACATGTGGGCTCTCTGGTGCACTGATGTTTTGGGTCTGGGTGAAATGTTTTATGGCATTCTTTGCACATATGAACTACGGAATTGGGCTTTGTATTAATGAAACCTGTTCTATTAAAATATGACTGTAAGTTTATATGATGCGTCAGACGCACATGTACAGCTGCTTGGATGGAGGTTTTTTTTAAACTTATTTTCACATGAATTTGAAACAGATGATGATGCTTATAATAAAGAAGTGTGCATTTTGTTGTTTAAAAGCAGGCACTTAAACTTGCAGCAGTAAAATGTGGGTAGAAGATCTTTGGGTGAACATAGCCAAGTTCTTGATGCAACATTGCCCTCTAATGGTTGAGTAATGACATGACGGTCTGACGTTTTTATTAACATAATGTTTTTACTCCCAGCCACAAGCATCGGCTCTTCACTGCCACATCTTCCTGACTGTCAATGAGATTTACAGGTGAGTTTTGGCTTTGGTGTTTATTATGTATGTAGCCTGTAGTGTAAAGATTCAGTACTACCATGACCCTTTCTACAGTATAAATCTTTAAAATATCTAGACCAAGGCATTTATATTGTTGCATCCCTGATAAGTAAAGTAGTTTATTTTATCTCAATGTGTAGAGAGTCAATAGCATCTCAGAATCTCTGTTTGTGTGCATGCACAGGAATGTGTTGATGGAGATTGATGAGAACATTTCTGTAAGGGCCCTCATACAGGTTTATACAAACTGCTTCCTCCAGAGACTCACTGCCCTCAAACCACAGGTACTCTATCTCTATCTCATCTGGAGTGGTTTCACCTTTGTTCAGCTATCTTATTGTGAAGGATCTTAATTGTCTGAAATGAACTAAAGCACTAATGAAAAAAGAAATGATAAAAACGTGAAGTGTGTAATCTCTTTTCCTCTAGTGGCAGCAAACTGATGAAAAACAGTACTTGTTTCTAAATATACAGAACCCAACAGAGCCTATAGGGACATAAAATTAATTTTTATGTAGGACATTTACGCCTTTGGCAGACGCTTTTATCCAAAGCAACTTACATTACAGTATCCTATACATTTATACTTGGGTATCTGCAATCCCCTGGATCGAACCCACAACTTTGTTAACGCAATGCTCTTACCACTGCGCTACAGGAAAGGACAGAACTAAACGTACAGTATATGGTACCTTTTGAAGCTTAGAGCCTCAGCTTTCTTACCAGTACCATCAATTTTGCATTTGTTACATGAAATAAAATAATAAGCCATTAATTTGTCTTCGCAAAAAAACATTTGAATACACATTCAATTTCATATTTATATCATACAAAACAGATGAGCAATTTTTCAATGACATTTATGTCTCTAGAATTTCACTGTAAATTTGACAGATCTAGCAATTAAGGGACAGTTCTTCCAAAATTTTGTAATCATTTACTCACCCTCAAGTTGTTCCAAATCTGTATAAATGTCTTTGTTCTCATGAATTTGGAAGAATGTTGGTGACTGAACAGTTTTTGGCCACCACTGACTACCATAGTAGAAAAAAATGGTAGTCAAAGGTTGCCACAGAACTTTTTGCTTCCCTACATTCTAAAAATATCTTCTTTTGTGTTCAACAGAAAAAATTATACAATATTACACATTTATGCATTTGGCAGATGCTATTATCCAAGCAATTTACATTGCATTATCCTATACATTTGCTTCCAAAAATTGAGCAATCACCTGTGATTGAACCCACGACCTTGGCGTTTTTAGTGCCATACTTTGGTGGATTAGAACTGTCAGTTGATAACATTCTTTTAAATATATTTCACTGTTTTTCAACTGAACAATGACATGTATACAGGTTGAGGGGAAGTAATTCATTACAGATTTGTTATTTTGGTTGAACTGTTCCTTTAAGACTAAAATAACATAGAATAATTGTGATATTATTGTCAACTTGTTCAAGTTTAAGGTTTAGGTTTTTCAGTTTACTCAATGTTTGTGGGTAGGGCACTTTTTTAAATTCAGGTTAAAATGGAAATAAACGGATCTGAAAAGGTTGAAATTCTCAAAAAGGATATTTCAAATGTGTTGTATTATCTGTGTGTTTATGTGTGTCATTCGTAGGATGGACTTCCACTCAGTGCCTTCTTTCCAAACTTGCCACCCAGTTTACTCTGCCCTTTACTGACCGCACCATCAGGTACAGTACCACCCACTATGTGTTGTAAATACAGCCCTTCACATCCTAAATAAATTACAGGAATGAGGAGGTTGCTTGTAAACTGTAGCTTACCTAAAGATTTTACTTAGTAGTTCATATGCATGCGTTACTTCCGCGTTTCACAGGAAGAACCCTAGGCAGTTTTTGGTTGGGTAGACTTAATGCAGAAAGAAATGGAAAAATGAGAAAATAGTTAAATATATCAGACGCTATACATTGTGGCACACAGCAATGGTTTACTGTATGGAAGTGCCGTTCTAACATTTTTTAAATGATACTTTCAGACGTTAACATATCGTTATTACCTTCAAATAAGGTAGAACGCCATTTCTATATACCACTGCTGTGTGCTGTAATGTACAGCATCTGATAAATGTAACTAATAAGTCTCCCCTACCAGAAACTGCCTAGGGTTCTTTCTGTGAAACGCGGAAGTCATGCATGCATGGATCCAATTAGCTTCTTTTAGTTAGAAACCTGAAGGGACTGCATGGAATGATTTCTAATTGAATGTGCTGTATTTTTACTGTCTCATAATCAACGTTTGCATCTCGATTAGAGTGACAGCATTAGACTTGAACAGATGCTTCACTGTCCACTTACACTAAAAAGAGATCAGTGACTTCCATTATGTCATCATTTACTTTTTTCATTTTTGGGTGAACTGTCCCTTTAAATTAATAGTTCTTTATGTCGAGTTATACTGCTTTCACATGCATTCTGGGGAATTCTAAGTCAACTTTAATACCCCAGTTTTCAAGATGGGCTGTTGAAAAACCCAAGGTTCTGTACTCTGACCTTATCTACCCTCCAGTTTAAGAGCACTCCCAAATAAACACAGCATTCCTCCTCCTTAAAGCCACCCACCGTGCCCGCCTCAATGCAGTCCTCCGATATGTATCTCTAGCCTCTGTCACAAAGTCCCCAGGCCCCCTTCAGTGCCTGCTGAAGTCCAGAGGATATCCTCACAATGCCTCCTATTCTGTAACCTATTCTATATCAGAAGAATAGCGGCAGACCTCAGGTGCCTCGTGTGCCACGGTTCCTTTACGCAATGTTTGTTTGCATTGCTTCAATTGTCATTGTTAGTGAAATGACTGACGTAAAGAGGATCCGCTCTGAATGGACACTTATAAATGCAGGGGTGATATATTTACCTCACTGGGCTTAAAATAGCCCAGAATCCCTGACTGTGGTATGACCTTTAGTGAGGAGCCGCTGAACAAATACATTTAGTAAGAAACAATGTTAACAGTTATATTCTAAACAAATAGCCCAAAATATGCAACGCACTTGTTAAATGCACAATATTACAGTTTGCTAGTTTTAAGCATTTTTTCACATGTAGATTTTTCATATGGTTGATAAATATCTTAAAAAGCGTTCAGGGTGTCCGCAGGGTCTTCAAAAGTTGATAAATCAATTTTTAAATTATTAAAAAGTCTTAATGAAAAAACAAAAATGAATACCTTGGAAAAAGTAAATTATGTATATTTGTCCAAAGAGGTTGTACACTAAAGTTTGCCTGAATTAGTCATTGCGTAGAAGGGAAATCAACAGCAGGCCATACACATGCAGCTAAATGTTATATTAATTTCAAAATTAATTATATGAGTCCAGTTCGATTCCTACGACAAACTATAATTTAGACTAATCTTTTAAAATAATTTACTTGTTTAGTTATAGTTGTCACGTCAGGTCAGGCATCAGCGGTCATGCTGTTAGAGCACAGCGAGGTGCTGAAGAAGTGGTGCTGCACAATCTTTCAAAATGGTCCATTAAGACAGTGGTGTGTGCCATTAACCAACCTTACTGTCAAACTAAACCCAAGAAGATCACTGAGATAAGAGACAAGACACCACAAAATCTGCTCGTACAAGACGTCTTGAGCACGCAGACCAAAAGCCAGCCAGCTTGGCAAAGCATCTCGACGGCAAACATCCTGTCCTCTGGCGTAGTGCAATTCTGAATAGAATTAAAATTTGTATCTGTTTACTGCAATGCATATGGGGATTGACAATTGAAATGATGTAAGGATTGTAGATTTTTTTTTTTTCATGATCATTCAGACATGACAAGGCTATATAGTTTGCAGACAGTTAAGAGTTGATATTACAAAGACATCCTTTGAATATAGTGTGTAAACATTTCTCTTATAAACCTTGAATTTCACCCATGCAGAGGTTCCCCGGACAGCCTGGTTGGATCATCTAGGCTGGATCAGAAGATCTCTTCAACGTGTGGTCGAGAGCGAGAAGGAGGACGGGGATGCGAGGTGAGCTTCTAAACAGTCCAGACTATTGCATTTACATTTGAATGGCAGACACTTTAATCAGACACCTTCAAGGAATGAATTACCTAAGAAATGTAAAATTTGTATACAGAATACATTATCCACTTTATATTTTTTTCATTTGCATCTGTTTGATGTGGATGTGTTTCTAGGGCATATCAGGCCGTGTTTGATGCTTGGTTTCTGCTGGTGCAGTGTGGGTTCTGGGTGGACACAGCTGCTGAGCTCCTAGTTTTGTTAGAGGCCGAGAACTCAGAAGCACTTCTCTGGCTCCTGACGTTTTTACACCACCCCACCAACAGAGGGCACCAGAGGTCCCAGCAAACCGTAAGAGATCTAATTATGGAGCTGGAAGCAAGTCATCCTTACGTCACAGGTTAAAAACAGCAAAGTGAAGCAGACTGGAAAATTACTGATGGATTCCCCCTCTTTGTTTTAATCTCAGGTGGTGGCAAAAGAAGCCTGGGTTCACATAAGGATGCTGTTTCATGCCCGTCCACCCCTTCCCAGACACCTTTGTGCCGTGAAAGATCTCCTTTCCTCCTGCCTGTCCAGAAACCTCGTCTTGCATCTGTTTTTAAACTTTGCTGTGTTTTCCCATGGACCTGTTAGCTTTACCACAGAAATAATTGACAAGGTGAGGTCTCCACTGATTCGGTTTTAACAGCTTAAGATTGTCGCATTGCGAAATTAACATTTACGTCCTCAAATGGCAAGTGTTTGTTTATGCGATCTCTGCGGCCTGTTCGGAGTAGGCGAGGGTTTCAAAGAACCCAATTAAGCTGTCATCAGCGCCTTTACTGACCGGAGAGCAACAAAATAATAGGCTGCTGACTCTTTACGACACCTTCAAAATCAAACGACACCTTTCGCCCCAACGCAGACACTGTACAAAAACAACTTTACACCCTACATCCAGGCTTTATAAGACAAGAAGTTACTCTGATCTACTTTCACCCACATTGTTATGTAGCAAGGTTATTTTAGTTTACTTAAATTAAAACTGAAAACATTTCTCTTCAGTGATATCCAATAAAATATTGGCGTAAAAACTAAAAGCTAATTTAAAATATGAATAAAACTAAATAAGATAAATTTAACTATCAAAAAATTCCCTTTTTTATTTAACTAGAATAAAATAATTTATCACACAAATTATAAAATGCCAGTTAAAGGGATAATTCACCCAAAATTCTGTCATCATTTTACTCATTTACCTTCGATGTCTTTGTTCTGATAAACAAAGAGAAAGATATTTGGAAGAATGCTTATAACCAGACAGATTTTACCACCCAAAGACACTCCCAGGGTAGTCAAAAGTGCCTCGGAACTGTTTGCTGTCCTATTTTCTTCAAAATATCTTCTTTTGTGTTCAACAGAAAAAAAAACAGATAAAGTAATTTTTACTACTATAGGAGTAGTATGGGAGAATATACTATGACGTTGTGTGTTAAGTGTTCCCTTAATTGTTTTGAGCAGTGTATATTATAATCCATTTCTGTCAAAAGATTCTCAAAAAAATGACACAATTGACCTTTAAGACAGTTAAAAAAGTATGTTTTGAAAACACATATCAGTTTTCTTTATTCCTCTGTCCTGTTGTCTTCCATTGCTTTAAAGGTGGGATTTTTTATCAGAGAATTAATATTCAGGTCAAGGCACGAATTGTAAAATTGTTGTAATTATGTGTAAATGCATTAGGTTGAATTTTTAAATGCATTTTAATTTCATTCCTTTTTAAATGGTCATTTTTAACAATTAACCCATTCAATACATTAAACATCATACATCTCAATAACACCTGTGATTCAGTGCAGACACGAGACATTGAGAAGCACATGTGAAGGCTGGTTACTCGACGGGTGTGTGTGTTGTGCTGTTGGCAGGTGCTGATTGACGCTGGTGTGAAACAGAGGGCACTGTGGATTCTCTCTGCAATAGACTTCAGACTAAACAGAACCGCCGTTTCGCTGGAGGACAGAGTTCAGGCCAGGCTGAAAATACTTCGGGAGACCCTTCTGGCACCCTGCGCCGAGACCCTACTGTAGGAACTCCCAGTTTCAGGTGCTCAGTGAAACTATTTATTGGGAGAAGGATTCCTGCCGTGGCTCTGTTATACGTACCAAAACGTTAGTTGGGACAACATGGCATTTATAAGAGAAGCCCAGCTGCTGTTTTATTTTAAAAGCTGTGGGTGTTCTCAGCTTAAACCCAAGAGGGGCCTGCAGACTTGTCTGAGCCAAATAAAAGGAACGCATACGTATATGTTTACATCTGTGTGCTTGGATGACATCACAAATCTTTTAGAGCTGAATATTCAAAGACGTGACGTCTGTCAGATTTGAGCTCGTATTTTATAAGTGTTAGGACTTTTGTTGTCTGACTGCTCAGCTTTGTCTCGCTAGCACGCCGTTTGTCTTCGCTCAATGTCCTCCCACACACGCGTTTGACGGAAGAGCATGGCTGAATCCCTCTCACCACATGAATGCTCACATCTGTGTGTCTATTCCCAGAGAGAAGGGCCTCTTGAATAGTTTAGTCTCTGCGTACTGTTCTTTCTAGACTCTATCATCGGTAGTGGGTCTCAGTCTGTTTCCTCTGTGCTTTTTCTCTATCCCACCACCCATTCTCAAGCAGTTCATTACTCAAAAGTGGGTCATACTGAATTTACTGCCTTACCGGAGCTATAAGGCTTATCATTGTTTTCTTTCATTTGCAATGCCCTTAAGTGCCATGAAATTAAAATAGCAGAATGTCATTTAATGTAGACCAAGCTGCTTCTCCTATTTTAACTATAACCAACACATCATAGTCAAGGTAGACACCTTAATTCTTTTGATAAATGTCGACTGTTTATTTAACAAACAACTTTTACAGCAATTCAACACATTTTTTGCCTACAATGTTAGAAATTCCTCTGATGCTGAATGTGTATGTGTATGTGTGTGTGTGTGTGGGTGTATGTGGTGGTGTAAAACACTAACAGTGAGGATAATCTTACATGTTTGGCTTGCAAACATGGGTCGGTAGCACATATTTCTACCCACAACTTTTTCTTAGTATCTGATGATACTGTAAGTCTGGAACCTGAGCAAGGGAGTTCAGAAATTGCTGATGTCATCTTAATCAACCCGAAAAACAAACTGTACCTCTGATCTGCTTTAACACTTTTACATATGATACACTAAATACAATCCCACAATTACATTTGTTGTAACTTTTTTTTTGTTTTATTTTTCTCTGACAATACAAATCTATGAAACCTTTACTTTGTTTGATGTGTTCTACTTTTACTAGAAATGCTTAACAGGGATTTATTGGGATTGTTTATTTGGTGCATTAGTTTCTTTGACTCATTTGAGTTCTCTGGACATCAGTAGTGAAGGATAAGATCCCGAGACTCCCTGAATCCGAGATGCCTGAGTTGAACCTGTGACTAGACACCAGATGAACCTGTGAAAGAGATGATTCATGGTCAAAATGTCTTAATGTTTGTTTATGAGCACATAACTACTGATTTGTTGCCATCATAATCACTTAAAGGATGAATCCCAATCAAGGGATAATCCCAAAAAAGGAATCACCCAAAAATGAAAATCTTTCATGAATTACTCACTCTCTAGTTGTTCAAACCTGTATAAACTTCTTTGTTTTGTTGAACACCAAGAAACATAAGCAGAAGTGTGTTAGCCACTGACATTTCTGGGGCTTCATTGACTACCATAGTAGGAACAATTATCTTATATATTTTGGTTCTGATTCTCACAAAATCAGAAATTTTGAGGAATTTAGAAAAGCAAAAAGTTCAGGGGCACCTTTGACTAACTTTTAATTTTTTAATGAATTTAACCATGGTAGTCAATGATGCCTCAGAAATGTCAGTTGCTAACACTCTTTCAAGTATGTTTCTTTGTTTTCAACAGAACAAAGACTTTTATCCGGGTTTGGAAAAACATTATACTTCATAAAACAAGAATGTTGTCAAGCTAAACTGAATCGCAGCCCATAAAGCGGAATTAAACATGGTCCAGTATATGACCAACTACAAAAATAGAAACATTTCAATGTGTCGGTTTGTGAGATGACACATTTTTTAGTACCAATCAAGTTATACGATGTGATTATTCACTCCAGTCGATCTGAGCATACCAGCTTGCACTCTGATAATATCATTATAATAAATAATATAGGTTATTAACGGGAATTCACATCGACTAAATGTCCTTGGAAACTACAACAAACAGCTTTGAAAGATAAGAGAAGGTCTCCAATTTTCTTCTGTTTAGACCCTTGTGTTCATTGCATTCGATATATGACAAAGATAGTACGAATAATATACTGAGATGCACATAGAACAGATACATCATGTTTCAGAAACAATGGAAAAGGATGAAATCAGTCCTGCTTTGATCTTCGTGTTGGTCTTTGATTCTGGAAGCGAGGCCTGTGGACCAGACTCCTGTTCCTGCTGAACTGAGCCAGTGTTTCTTCAGTACTGTAATCAGCTCAGTAGGCACGGGAGGCCAGGTCCATCTATCTCTCACACATACTCAGCTCTGAGAGCTTGATGGAAGCTTCAGACACGGGATAATATGCTTCAGCTGAAGGTGCTTAGCACTTCATTTCCCACCAAATATCTCCTAATGACATTTTAAATACAGCCTATGCAACTAATTCCATTTTTACTAGCCTTGGATGGTAATGCATCTTTAAACAGCTTCTAAATATAGTCATTTATGGCCGGCTTCACATTTAACTCGTACATCTGTCACGTCTTAGAAGTCGGTCTGCTGGCAGAAACGGCCGCTGGTCGTCCGCTAACTCGATCTGTAGAGGTCCTTTTAAGCACAGAGCTTCCTGTCTCTGTTGCTGTCTTTCATATTCAACCCATCAAAGCTAAAAGCGGGTCTGTTTTTTACAGCTCTTACAAGCAGATGTTTTGGTCCGTGCAGCTGTGCTTTGTTCCGTTTGTGTTCTGTCCACATTTCCCAGAATTCCAATGGATTTTATCACGTTCATTGTGGCCCGGCACGAAGACTTGAAGAGTTATTCATACAGTACAGGAAGAACATGGGTGAGCTTCATTGGCCTAGCCCTGAATAACAAACACCTCCACCATCTCAAACCATCTTCTTCCACATTCCATCCCAAGAACTCTGGGAAATAATTTATGTTTATCCTGATAGAAATGGCACGATCGGATCATTAGGGCAACCGCATCATACAACACTGCTAGGGCGAAGTTTTGTTTTGCTACTCAAAAGCCCCAAAGAATGTTCACACAATCATAAATAAATTCTCAGTGTGATTTGAGGGAATTTCGAGCGCCATAAATGCAGAAAAATGCTTAAATGACAAATGTCCTTGTGTGCCTGTGGGACAGAAAATAAGGGAATGAAAACAAGAGGTGGCAGTTTGACTTTTTAGTATGAGCAATTTTGTTTCTTCTCGTAGATGACAAATCCACACCATCTGGCTGCAAAAAATAACTTTTCCATTTATGGCCATTCAGTCGCATTTGCGCTTCGATTAAATAAATCTGAAGCATTTATGTTTATATTTTTCTATCTTTACTTGATAAAAACAGATGGCAAGAAAACATTAACTCCAAACTTAGACACCCCTTCTAACCGTCTCCCATATACTAAGATCTTGTGCATTTCGCATGTGAACAGTGTAATTATTACACTTTCTGCACTTTGTAGCACCAGCAAGATGAAAGGAAGAGGAAAAAAAGCACTTCCTCAGTTCCCCTGAGGTCTCTCTCTCCATCTGTCATGCTCTCATCAGGTGCAGAACTTAGCCACTGTGAACAAAGAGATAAATCACTGTTCACCAATCAGCTAAGCTCTGCACCTGCTCTGGGAGACTCTCCGCGTACCCGAGCCGTTCTCCGGCACGAACGTTGGTGTAGTCCCGCTGGAGGCCTCTGAGAAAAAACATGTTGTCTTTTATTTTTATTTTCTCAAGCCGCGTTAAGACTGTGGCTCTGGTTGCCATAGCAGCCGTCTGAGCGGCGGTTGTGTGGTAATCCCTGGCAATGTGATTTTTATCTTAAGTCACAAATCAGCACGCCAGGAACCCACACAGCCAGCTACATGAAAGGCAAAACCTGCAGATCCTCTTGGTCTCCTACGATTGAGCACGCTCCGCTGGGTTGGCGATATGTCCTCTCATTATCCCCATCAAGACGGATTTCACAGGCCTCCGAACCCCGCAGCCCCCGACCATCCCTGTGCTCTTATGAAGACGGTCAAATTTCAGCCCGGACACATTTCTCAAGAGTTCTTTTACACACATTTTTACTGCGTCTGATTGTAATCTGTAAACAGGGTGTAACTTAAAAGCTTGAACCGTTTTCATTATTTCAGAACTTTTATAAGGCAACTCACTGAAAATGTGTCCGTCTGGATTCTTGTTTTTGTCCTTAAAGAGGAAGACAGGCTAATAAGCACAACCATTATTCACTTTTAATAGCTTTCGTGACGAGCTGCCTCGCTGGCAACAGGTGTAACCTGCTATCGTCAGAATTTACCTCCCACATTTAAGGGCACGCTTGAACGCTCAGTGTGTAGAATTATTGACGGTGGGTAGACGATGACCTCTGAAGACAAAGTCTCTCTGAGAATGAAAATGCTGCATTAGCGCGGCACAAATCGCAGGACAATCATTCCGAGGGCTGTGATTTATCGAAGTCAAGTGACATAAACTATATCAGTTTGGAAAAGTCACCCGTCGTCTCCGAGTCCCAAAACAAATAAAACTGTCTTGTCGGTGAATTAAAAGCACCAAAAATGTTGGAGGGAGACGTCTTATGGATTTCTCCGGAGGCTGACAACTATTTAGCAGCTCTTCCGGTCGTGGTCTGTGTAACGTGCTGCTCGGTTACACGGGATAATATCTTTGCATCAATACTCGTGAGACAGGCAGCTTCAAAGGGAGACAATGGCCCTCCCCACATCTGTCTTGCACAGCTTTTAAGGGTGAGACAAATTGCAAATTGTTATGTGGACCCGGGGAATACCTCCATTGTGGATGGCATGCTGGCGTGAAGGCAGGAATTTCACAGCGTGATGTGAAAAGGTTAACCCTTGGGCGCAGGGAACGATCTCTCTCTTAAAAAAAGTGTTTAAAAAAAGATGCTGACACTTTCTTTTTTCTGTTTTTTCGAGGAGCACATTCCAAATTCATCATAATACAAACAGATCTCAAAGAGCTTCCTGGAAAAGTGCAGAAGCAATCGGGAGCTCCTGGAAGAATGTGAATGTTGGGAGTGGATTTTTAATCATGTGGGAGGTAAAAACAAAACGTCTTTATGCCTTCTGCATCGCTAGGGTCACAGCGGCTTCTAAAATAAGCAGCTCTTTCAAAGAACTTGCATGATATGAGATTTTATATCAAAGGCGTCCAGAAATATCCAAGTAATAGGATACACCATAACTCAACCATTCAGATCTGTTGACAGTGAAAGTTGAGACAGCATGAGTTGACTTTGGAACCTCCTTTTATTTTCAAAGCTCTTTTATAGTCCTAACCTGGCATTTCAAATCGTATGGTTTATATTGAATTTCAAAATATTGTACATAAAAGCCGAACCTGGTTTGTCTGGGCTCAGAGGATCATTTCCTCCACAACGCTGCGTGCTGATTGGTCCATGTCATCTTTAATGATGGATAAGCAGCATCGTGCTAAAGCTTGCTGTCGAGCGTCTTCCTGGACCATCAGCTCACCATATAAATACACACCCATGGCCTGTTTTGCACACACACATTCACAAACACACATTTTTGGACATCTTGCCATTTGAATCAGGATGTATTAGTAAGATTGGGAATGGAGAACTGGTTCTTCTTCTAAACAGTATTATTCATAAAAATACAGGAACTAAAGCATTCACATGAAACTTAGTTCTTCTTATGGATTAACTCTACTATGCTACTATGGTATGTGAACTTGAGACCTTTGACGTGTGAAGTCAAAAATGCAAATTAAGTGTAAAATAAAAGACCATTTACATTATCTGAAACACTTGACTGAAAAGATTCATGTAATCTTAAAAATCGTGTTATCTCAAGGTGGATGTTTTTGGACTGGTTTCCCAGACAGGGTTTAAGACTAGTCCTAGACATAAATAAATGTAAGAGTTGTCTAAACTGAAAACAGCTTGTACCGACATATCTTAAAATACATCAGTGCATCTTTTTGTCCCAGAATGTAGACCAGTAATGATGTAAGCCATGTTTGTAAAAACTACTTAAATTAAACCTGGTCCTGGCTTAATCTAATCACAGTCTGCGAAACTGCTCCTAAATGTTGTAGACAAAAGTATAATTGTGCCATATAATATATACATTTATAAATAATATACAGCCGCAGAAAAAAATTAAGTGACCATTCCAAATTTTCATTCAAGCACCATTTCCAGATTTATTGTTGTACATAAAAAATGTAATACAAATATTAATGTTGTATTGCTTTAAAGTAGTGGTGGGCATAGATTAATTTTTTTAATCTAGATTAATCTAGATTAATCTTGGAATTAATCTAGATTAATCTAGATTAAAATGGCTCATTTGAATTCTGCCGAAGGCATTCAGAATATGTGTGTTACCCAAATAATGACTAAAAGTAAGTCTTTGAGAACGGGTTTCTCAAGCCAGGTGGCGAATTAGAGAAGGGGCTCATCTCCTGTTTCCAAAATGCATCACAAACTACTTGAGAAAGCTGTTCTACTATGATAATTTGTGATGAAAATTAAATTATGTTCAATAAGATGTACTTGTGTTTACTTCCGCATTAGCTAAGGGATGCTTTGTGTAGGTGGTACTTGAGACTGGAAGAGCTCCTACAGTACATTTACATTTAAATTCAGTCATTTAGCAGACGCTTTTATCCAAAGCGACTTACAAAGAGTTAGGGAGCAACAAGCGATATGTCATACAGGAGCCATAATACATTAGGTGCCAATACAAAGTTATTGGTTTCAACTAAAGCTAGACCACTACCTGTTGAGAGAAAGTTTTTTTTTTTAAACTAACTGTATGTAAACCAATTTCGTACAGTAAACCAATTCCACATTGCACAAGGTGCAAACAAGCTTAGTCTTGTCGAGGTTTCCATTGGGAAGCGTCTTAAAAATAAATGTTCCCTGAAGCAAACCCGGCGGCTTCATAGCTGCATCCATGTTAGCACGTCACATTTGATCTGGTCATTTCACAGTAACGTTATGTTGTGTTCAGACCAAACACGAGTGATTTACATGTTAAGTCAATGCAAAGAGGCGATAGACCTACTTGCTGCGCGAATCGCGCGAATGAAGCCCTGCTTATGAGATGATGAGGCGGCGCGAATGACGCGAATCACGCGAGTTGAAAAATCTCGTTCTCTTCCCCTACAGTGTAATTAATCTATGTATACATCCCCGCTAAAATATCAAAGTGAAAGTCATCATAGCGTGTGTAGTATAGACCCAGCTCCCAACCCAACTTTGCGAATAGATTAACGGCGACATTTTTTTTATCGCGCGATAAGAGTCTCACTGCGTTAACGGCCCACCACTACTTTAAAGTGAATATTAACTTTGTTTTCTTTGAAGTATTTGAGGTCTGAAAGTTGTTTTGACTTGTTTCTGCAGTTATCAATATTTTTATTAATAATTTGGGAGAAATATTGTTAGTAGTTTTCAGAATAAAGGGACAGTATGTATAAATAATTTACATACCTAATTTATATTAAATATAACCATAATTATACACTGTATTCATATAAATGAATATATTAATAACTAATATAAATAATTTAAAAAAATCTTCTTAAATGATATTGCAATACTCCTATAGCTACAATTGTGTTATTCTAGAATTTGAATGAGTTTACTATTATTCTCTAATGTGAAGAATAACAAAAGAGTGGGTGAATGTTTCTACTCACAGTAATGTAGTATACAAAAATTATTAAGTCAATGGCACAATTAACTTAGACTCAATTATTTGATGCCAAATTAAAAGTAATCTAAAGCAGAATTTCTCACCATTCCCATCATAACTTATAAAGTATAAAATGAATGATGAACCTGGTCATGGATCAGAAACTGCTCAACGTCTCTGTATGCCGCTGTGTATTTGTGCTTGACCACCAGTTCGCACCAGCGATGTCTCACCTAATGAGAAAGAGAAAATGCGATTACAACAAGCACAACTACAATAACATGAATGTGACATCCCCGCCTGCAAGAATCACGCATCATAGGAAATCTGGTGAAGCACATGACTGTGACATTTTTGTGATGAGGCAAGCATGTCAGTGGATGTTCTCTGTTTATTTCACTTTCCCCCCCTCTCTCTCTTTCGCCTGTCTTGTATAAATGGAGGCTGTGTTAGTGAAGCAGAGCGGGGAGATCTCTGACTGGCTCCGTCACCCTCTAGCACTCATTTGTGCTGTTCTTGTTGTCTGCTGTCGTTCAGTTCCTCCCACACACAAACAGTGACATATAGACACGCTCTGTGCTGGGATTTGCCCAAAACCTGACACAAAACTTCTAGAATCCTTTGAAATAGGAAATCTGTCTTCTAATTGATTTTATTTGCACACACACAAATAATATTCTACATTATCTCTTAAACTCTTTGATGTCACGCAGTAAGTCTATTTCTGAGTAACAGTCCATTAACACACATTCCTCTATGAGGGCTTTGTCTAGTGTAAATACTTGCTTTATGTATTTGAACCCTCTCTCTCTCCATCTCTTTTTGCTCGACGTCACACGGTGGGTTATACATCATAACTAAATTAGCACGACATTGATAAAACGTTAATAAAATCGTTCTCTTTGTACAGCACCTCTCTCTCTCCCTCTCCTCCTACACACACAGCGGGGGTTTAATTGAAGCTAAATGGGTGGGAGATCGCAGAGCCCAAGGTGGCATGCGGTTAATGATTAATGAAGTAAGATTGTGAAAGTGTGTGTACAAGTGTGTGAGAATGTTTGCTTTAAGACGAGGTGTGAACTAAATCAGAAAAACAACAGGAAACAGAGCCTTCCGATTGCAAATCATCGTATATCGAAGCCACGTGTTCAAATGTCACCGCATGTTTAGAGCCAATGGGATTTTAGCTCCCCCCGCACTTGACTGCCGTTAGACCTTCTTGCTGTGGTGAATAAGTTGGCATGACAAATAAATATAAATTATAGAAGAAAAAATCCTCAGTTTGTGCTAAACATACACACACAAAAAACGAATTCCCGACAGGGTCACAGAACCACCCGGAACCCACATAGTGACGACATTCCAGGCCACATGGTAAAAGAACCCACGCATCTTTAATCAGCAGTATAGGGCAGATCCATCACATATACACACACAGAATAACAGACCTTGCGTGTGTCGACACGAGCAGAAAGCACTGAGCGTGTGTGTGGAAAGGTCCTGGCAGGGTGTGGTAATAGCAGACTTGATGAAAGAGTGGCTGTTGTGAATCTCTAATCTGAACTCCCACAACAGGAAGACATTTCGTTCACTCAGACAGTCTGACCTACATTAACCTCACCTCAGGACACTTGGGGAATTCAATAAACTTTGCACATAGCAACAGGTGTCTTACTCATTATAACTGACGGGAAGAAAAGATTTAAGCAGTGTGAGTGGAAAAACCGAATCGTCCAAATGTGGAACTGATGTCTTAAAGGAACAGTTCACACAATTGACTTAAACATCCACAAAAAAGAAGTCGAACATTCCTGGACAAAAAAATAAATCATTTTAAATATTATTTTATATTAGTTTTTTATTTCCCATTTAAAGGTGTTTGTTTAATTATCTGTTTTGTTTAATTCTGTGAACAACTAACAATATTTCTCCCAAATTTTCATTTTTATTTCTGTTTTGCATTTATTTGCAGAAAATGAAAATTGGAGAAACCAATCAAGATAACAGAAAAGATGCTTTATATTTCTCAGACATCAAATACTGCATAGAAACCAGTTTCATGCTCAATTTTAAGCAATAAAACAGTAATATTTGCACAGTACATGTATTTATGGGAAGTTAAAAAAATATTTTTTCGTGTGATCCTTGAACCTTGATTTTTATGACAGTTTTCTTGTGTCATGCTGTCAGTCTTTCAAATTGT
This sequence comes from Triplophysa tibetana, assembly GCA_008369825.1. NCBI lineage: Eukaryota > Metazoa > Chordata > Actinopteri > Cypriniformes > Nemacheilidae > Triplophysa > Triplophysa tibetana. The sequence goes on along the minus strand of CM017904.1, from coordinate 11,107,606 downwards.
TTTTGGATGACTTTGTCACTCCAGAGGTTTGCTTTAGTTGGAATTCAACAGACACTGGTCTGGAATGGCCACAATACATCTAGAAAAGTTGTTTGAATAAAAATGGTCTCTTTATTTTGATGCGGTTTTGTCCTATGACATAGTAGTGTACAGGATGTATGCATATTGCGAACATAGGATGCGGAGGGCAATGCCAGCGTTATGGATGTGATATGATTTCCTTTTCGTGAACCCACTACGTTTCTCATTTGACATTTTGGAAACACATCAAACTACTACTATATTAAAGACATCCGCAACTCCTGGATCAAGGGTAGTTGTTTGCGTTCATAATATTGCAATGTTACGTGCTTGTATAATCTCATCGGTGAATGAGGAGGCGTGTCTTTCTTAAGATCTCTGAAGGAAGGGTTGCATCTTTTTTCATGCTTTGTCACTGCTAGCCTCTAGGAAACGTACCACCCCGGCTATAATGAGTGGTCCGTATGCCTCATCGGATGACCCCTGGTTCCCATGCTAGATTAAAGTAACATGCCCCGGGCATCACCGATTACACCATGCATCCATGAGAGCATTTTCGTGTGCATGTACATGTGTGCCCGCAGTAATAAATTGTGGAATGTACTCAGTAATTACTGCATCTCTTGAGAGAGAGAGAGAGAGAGAGAGGGAGAGAGAGAGAGAGAGGGCGAGAGAGACGCTGGCAGGCACACTGCAGCTGTCCTGCCTCAGGGGTCTCCCCAGGAATGTAGCTCAACTCTGATCCCCTCCACAGCTGCCGGGTCTATACGGAGCATAGAGAAGGGCACGCCTACAAACCGACACATGTAATTTTAATTACAACATCACAAACCTGTAACCGTGCACGCACAAGAGCTTTTCTAACCGTCACGTGCACGTGCTTATATACAAGAAGGTGCCTTCTGAAGGAAGTTAAGCCAGGTTGGACACATGGTGGGCATTATGCGCAACTGAGATTGATATAAAGACTAAAGCACATGGGCTTCCTGATGTAATAAATGGCAGGACCGCAGAGGCTCCATCATAACCAGAAATAATCGGGTCATTTATCACCAGTGATTCAATATTTCAGAATATGTCAGGAGCTCTAGCTTTTCAAACCCACTAATGTCGTAATGCAGAGGGTGGCTCACGCTGCCCTCCGTGCTGCACATGTGAACTATTAGCTTGTGGAGAATTAGTAGTTTATTTAGTTTAATTACGGTGCTTTTGAAGTTATTTGGTGTACCTTTTGATGTTGTTTTAATTAGGGGTAGGAAAACAGCAGGACTGGGTGATATACCGCTATGTTGAGATCTCAAAATCGTTTAATGCAGTGTTTACACACTCGCACGGTTTGATAAATGATGATCTTTTTACCCTCTTTCATCTGCGGTAGTTTGCTCAATTAACTCCAAGTGTTAAGACTGTAATCTAATCCTACTCTGGCCTCCATTGACTTCCATTATTTTGACACATTTCTCAAAATATCTTCTTTTGTGTTCTACAACAGAACGAGTCGTATACAGATTTTCAATAAAAATAAAATCACAACGAAACCTGGTAGTTATTGCATTTCATGCTGACGAAGTTGCACACTGTTAACTATTGTTCGGTTTCCTCTACAGAGGCCAATAAAAGGCTTTTTGCAATGAGTGGGTGTCACCATCAGGCATCTCATTCATCAGCCCATATTACGACTTATGCTTTTGTCCTGTATATGGCTTTAGGAACAGATTTTACAACCTCTCACTTTCTGGCTGATGGTCCTTGTTAACTTTGTGGCCGAGCTTTGAGGATAGCTGTGATATAATACGTTCTGTGTGCCTGTCCGACAGATGGTACACACGCACGAGTCCTCACATGAAACCGCATACCACATCACGAAGCCCTCATGCTTTGCCTGTGCATGCACGACATACTCAGAACACACTATGTGCCAAGGAGTGAAAGAAAGAAGTGCTCTTTTCACCTGACTGGCATACCTGATCTTACCGGAATCCATTCCAGATACTCTTCAAACACCCCTAAAACTCATAAGCAGGGTTGTGAAGTGACGTATTGTGCAAGGGAATCTGAGCTTTACTTATTAATGAAAGCCGTTCTGTGCCCTTAAATTCACCTTACAGTTAGTACAGAAATTATCATCTTAGATTCTTTCTGATGATATTCCTGTTTGATTTTAATTTGTGTGAACAATCTTAAAGCGGCCCTAACAAACGGGGTTTCTGCAATCTCATAGTTTTCTTGAGTACCTATAGAGTAGTATTGCATACGTCATATCTTCAAAGAGTATTTAGTTTGATCACATTTATAAAAGAGAGATACAGCTCTACGATTACTTCCGAAATCATACCGGACGTGCGGGGGGGTCTAAACTAAAGTACATAGTCAACAAAATACAGACATCAGTTTCACTCACCGCATGCAGTTCATGTCCAGCGTCTTTTAGCACTGGGACGACTCTATATATCAGTTTTAAACAATCTCCAAATCCAGCATTATATCCACCGTTTATATAACATTCATCACCCAAATGCAGTGAACAAACAAACACCTGAACTTCACGAACGTTTGCTCTCTCTCTCTCCTGCCCACAAGTGAAAGAGACGTCTGCGCAGCTCTTTCTCCTGCTCTGGTCGTTTCCCATGCTTTTAGCGCCGCAGTATTTGAATGAACTTCTATTGTATTACAGACCTCAACGTACATTACGCTCTCAGGCGTCCTGTCAGTTGGTAATACCTAGAATTTCAAAATCAAGTGCAGGTGGTAGATCCTTTTCGTATCTAGCGCCTAAACTTTGGAATATTCTTCCCTGCACGGTCCGGGAGGCAGACACACTCTGTCAGTTTAAATCTAGACTAAAGACTCATCTTTTTAATCTTGCATACAATACTCCTCCATAATATTAATCCTCAGAGGATTTAGGCTGCATTATTTAGATCAACCGGAACCAGAAACACATCCAACAACAAATGATGTACTTGTTGCATCAAAGAGTGCAGAACAGTACTCTACTCTCAGCCAGTCTTGTCTCTTTGTTCCAAGGTTACCGCAGGATGCAGTTCATGCCCAGACCCGATGGCAGAGCTGAGAATGGGAAGCGGTGACCTGACAAGAGCTAAGAGGATAGAGCTGGATAAAGGACGCCACAACTTTGATTTTCCTACAACATTTCAAATGTTATTAGATTGTGAATGATAATCTTAAATCTATCATTTACCTTATTAAGTTTATTTTTTATTTTTATTTAGCCTTGTTGTGCAAGCACTGTTGAGCTTGTGCAGAGGCAGCAGCTTTTGCCAGAGGGGAACTGGAATCCCCTGGTTGGGCCTGGGTTCTCCTGAGGTTTTTTTTCTCGATGGGAGTTTTGGGTTCCTCACCACCGTTTGCATATTGTTTTGCACTATCTGCCTGGCCGGGGGGGCTGCTTTAGAATTCAGAAATTAGACATAATTAATATTGCATATAAGAATTTATAGTCCGTTTAATATTTGACCTGTGGTTCTTTCTCCTTTATCGCCAATGTGTGCTTTCACTGTGTGTGTGTGCGTCTATGTCAATGTGTGTGTAAGTATGTATGTATGCATATTGTGTGTGTGGAGCATTTGTATGTCTGTCTTTGTTGTTTTCACCTTTGTCTTGTTTTTACAGGTATATGCCTTTAGTTTTTTTTTTTACTTGTATTCAATGTGTCTCATGTACAGCTGCTTTGTAACAATGAAAATTGTAAAAAGCTTTGAGAGTAGAGTTTTCCGGGAGAATTGTCCAATACGGGACTGAGAAAAATTGTGAAAATTTAGAAAAAACTTTCAGAACCTGTACGACCGCTGGGGGAGTGTATTGAGCACAGAAATACTACGTAATACACCCAACTCGTTTTTTGACAAGTTGACCATGTTAAGCATGAGAAGACAGCACGTTTAATATTGTAAAGAAGTCAGAATGCATGACACGCCTTTAAAATGCAAAACAACGAAAATTCAAGGTGACAATTCAAGTAGCTATTCAGAAAGTAGCCAGATTAATTACTTAGAGGTTGCTTTTTCATGTCTCAGGAGTGCTTGGTGGTTTCATTCAACAAAAAGAAAAAATTGGGACAATTGTTCAAATACATTTAATGGAAAAGAATTCATGTTGATTGTAGAGGTAGAATACGCTTAAATTGAAGAGAAATGTTTGAGTTCATATTGAGATCTTCAATAATATTAATTATTTCATTGCAGATTTGGCAAATCTGTGCTCCGTTTGTTACATATTTCGGATCTCTTCTGAACCACTGAAAAGACATTTGTTTGTTGGGAAGAATATCTGAGATGCTTAAGACTTACAGTACAAAAAAGTTTCCCTTTTCTCTCTATATAATATCATCGATCTCAATTTCATTGACATATTTAAGAAATTGGGAGTTGTGGATGGTTGCTATGGTGTTGCTATTCAGTTGCTAGGGATCCCTGGTTGGTTGGAAGGACATCGATGGTCAGACTAGCCACATTTACAGTCTCTATTACTGTTTCCTTAGATATGGACCCTTCTTAAAATATACGATTTTTCCATCCATTTTATAATCCGCCAGATGAGATTGACCTGTCTAATCGCAAAGAAAAATAGTTGCACAGCACAGCTCTCGTCGACAAGCCACGTGAATTGAGGCATGATTGATGTCCATAGCTTAACTAGTGCTGAACGAATTGTGCGGCACAGTTTATTTCCTAAGGTCAGGGGTTCGTACAAATCCCACATCCCGAGCATGAGCAATACTAATAGTGATGCTTGCCTTAGCAAGCACCAGCAATTATGAAATATCCATAGAAAAGCTGTGATTCATTTTTTGTGTGCGAACAACACCCATTTAGGACCCGGGCAGACTAAGCGGCGCCAACCACACCTCTTTTTTTTATCGTGCCCTTAAAGCAATGTTCACGCGGAGCTAATAATTACGCAAGGCTAATAAGGATCGGCTTCTATTTTAAAACATGAAAATTAGGTGTCGCCGTCGACATCTAAGGGGAAAAAAAACGCTAAATGGCCACTTCACTTCAGGGGGGTAAAAACGGCTCGCAGGGATGTGAAGTAATTCTGTCTGGAAGAAAAGATGACCGTCAGGGCCTGGGAGCAGAAGTGGGGAGAAAAGCAAGCGAGAGCGGTAGGATGGAGGGAGGAGCTTGTGGTAGTAATAACCTGAATTATTTTTAGAGAGCCCTTTGTTTTTCCTGGAAAGTCTTGATGAAAACCTCCCTTTGGGCCCCGGTTTGAAACGAACTGTGGTAGTCTGGGTCTTACTGTGGTCACCGTTCTGTATTATCTTACATCTTCAATCCTGCCAAATAGTGCTTCATTTCAAAAGAACGTTGTTTTAGGTCACTGCCGCCCTGCCAAATTTTGCTCTCTAACAGAAGCTGGCCTCCTCTGAATTAAATAAGAATCACAAAGTGGCCTAATTGGCTGCCGGGACAGTAATTGAACCAGGAGGTGAATACCACAGAGGTTAGTGTTCGGTTAAAGACGGTTCTCAAAGTAGCAGTCTAAGGATGAAAACGTTCTTTATAATCAGATATCGTCTCTTGCTCCCTCCTGATACGGCCAGGTAAGATGGCGGTTCGGGGAATTTAAGGAGACATGATATTTTCGAAACCTCTCTATCTAGAACAGAATGAAGAGATTACTTAAAATAAATGCAACCAAGTTATTGACTGGGGTAAAAAAGTAAATGTCAGCCGTATCAGTGTTACAGTATAAACATACGAGAGCAACAAAATGATAAGAATGAAGGATTGGGTTTTTATTTATTTAGCTGTTGCTAGAGATTTGACAAATGAGTTCAGCCAATATTTGAATAGGCGGAGGAGGAAACAGCCAACAAAAGAAGCACTTTTTTCTGGACATTTATCAGAATCGTGGAAACAATCAATTACGAAGATGACATTCCTACTCGACGGCTACATACAGTATGGACGTTTTTCTGTGCAATGTCAGCAAATGGATTATGTGCAAAAATATTGATTGTTTTCACTGAACGAAAGTCTGCCAATGAGTGGCAAACAGATAGTACTGAGAGACATGGTGGTTGGGTCTGGCAATGTTACAAATCGATAGTTACAAATAGCTTTCTTATGCTTGTCACTGCATATTAGGTTAAGCTAAAGGCTAATTCACACTGATCAAACAAACTCATTTGTTGGCTCATTGTGAATAAGAGTTTAGTATGTTGGTGTTTGTCGAGGTTTGCTGGTGTTTGTTAGATCAGTGTGATTTACTCTTAAAAGAAAAATATACTACAATAAAGACTACATTCATCACCTTTAGAAAATTAGTCAGTCTTCTGAACTACAACCTCACTAATACAGTGAAAATAATACAATACAATCTCAGCAATTCGCAACAATTTTACGAGGCGGCTAATTTGCGTGAATTCATACAATATCTTTTGTACGGTTTAATATGATTTGCTTTTGCGTCAGTTTAGGGGTGAGAGACCAGTATGGCTTTTCTCCAGTAATCATCCATTTTTGTATACGATTCACATCAAAGACATTCATACGAATTAGCCGCCCCATAAAATATTAGCTAATATCCATGAGATTATAACGGCATCAAAGCTTTAAACTGTTGTCTGTTTCCTAACTGATTTAACTAAAGATTCAACGTACATGGTGAGACCAGAAAACAGTAGACAAATATAGGCCTAAGCAGATAGTTTTATAAGTGTGCTGTAAAAATGTAGAAGTGTTGTTTACCTCAGCATCTCTGGCCTGTAGATCATACGCAGTATGGAGATGCCTTAGGCAGGAAAGGCTCAGCTTTGTTTCTTCCAAAAGAAACTCCAAAAGCAGGACCAACTGTTCTGGATTCAACTGAAACAGAACAAACACAAAAAAAACTATTGAGACACTATTAAATATAAGAGATTTTACTTTCCAAGTTATTACATAATTTTTTTTTACTTTTCCTAAATACATGTACAAATACTACTGTATTGCTAAAAAGTGAATATCTGCAGTACTTGAAATATGCAAAAAGAAACTATATATTGAAACTATATATTTTTTTTAATTTGGTAGAGATATTGTAAGTAGTTCACAGAATAAAACGAAAATATTAATTTTACCTTAACATACAGTATGTAATAATAGTGCATACATATATAAGTACATACATAAGTACATACTAGTAACATACAAAAGAAGAGAATTCAGAAAAACTGAAAAGGGTCTCTTCATTTTTTCTGAATTGTTTAACTTCATTGTATATAACCTGGAGGGAATTCACTATTTTGATGGTTGCCAAAGTTTGAATGTGCCGAGTTTTGTAAATAAGTAGCATTCTGTGAAAAGTCCAATTTGCATACAGAAGAGGTGTGTTTGCGACGACAAATACTGTATGACAAGGATTTACGCTATTTCAGCGTATTTAGTGCCTGTTTAAAGTGGATTGCACATGCCCAGTGAATACGTTTGGCACCAAAGGTGTTAATGAATGGTTTCACCAGTTGACACTATACTTTTTACAAGTCTGAATCATAATCATAATTATAATAAAAGAGGCGATCCCACGCTATCTGCCAAATTAAGACAGACTTTAAGCAAAGACTCCGGATGCCTTTAAAAATGACATTCACAAAAGGGTAAATCAATCCTCAATGCATCAGCACTCTCTTTGAAGAGTATCAGAGAGCCGAGCAGGACTAGAGAAGCACATATTGAGTAAAAACTCAATGGTAAATGCATTCGGCGAGTGGAAATAACATAAAGCCATATTACCCCTCCCTCCCGTTGAATGTAGCTCTGATAATCTTTGGAATAAGATTAAAATCACATTTCGCGAAAAAGCAAAGTCTGCATAATGGTTTCCAGAGTACAGACAGCTAATGGAGGGAAGCAACGCTTTGGGAATTAAGCTTTGGAAGATGCTTTACTGCCTTAGTCTCATTTTGCAGTATGGAAATCAGGCCTAAACCAATTATTGCATGAAATGGTAACTATATTTACAAGGGATTGTGTTTTTTTATTCTTAACTTGCTTACTCTTGTGTTCACCCATTATTCAGTTATTAAAATCTCACATTCCAAGAGAGATGAATGAAAGACAAGCAAGTCGTAACAATCTTCAACAGGTCCACATGAAAAGCATCATGTGCCGTGCGTTGCCATGAGATTATCAAAAAATTGTCCTGGCCTATGAAGGAAACAACAAAACGTATGAGTCATCCTCATAATGCATTCGGGCAAACATTCGTAAAGGCACAAAGTGAGTCAGAGTGAAATTGTTAAGAATACAGCTGAGCTGAGAGCCCTTGTCATAATACAGTACTGTATATTTTTGGGTCCCATTCTTGTTTTTAAATCATTAAAAATAAAAAGTTGAATTATTACTACCGTCTAACATAAACATAATCTATTATTATAAAAAAGTTATCATCAGTTGTAACTTTTTTCCAAACTTGCTAGCATTTGCCGAGTGATTTAATTTAGGCAAAATTTGCAACACTACCACTTATTCTAGCAAGCTATATTCAATCTATTTATTCTACACATTCTAATTAATAGTATTGTGTTGTATATTGCTAGAAAATAAAACAACTTTCAAAATACTATATAAATTTAACCTGATTGAAAAATGAAAATATAGTACTCGCCCATACTAAATTTGTCCACAGATGGCTGATTATTCAGAGTACCATCTGCCGATACCTGTAGATTGGTGGTTAACTTGGAAGAACTTCATTCTAAAGGTTAAAATAATATTTCTTAACTTCTGAATCGAGATTGAGTCGTTTATAGTGTGCATTTGAAAAATTCATCATAAATGTACTTTGTTTTTATGAAAATACCTGAAAAGGTTTGAAGAACAGCGATAGATTATCACCATTGTCATTTCCTTGAACTGTGCCTGCATCTGAATTCCTACTTCCCTAATATACAGTAGGCGAAAATGAGTTTGAGTCATGAATAGTATGTCCCTAATATCAGTATGCAAAAAAAGGGGGCGAGAAATACCCGGATGGTCTACTACTTACGCCGAGACACGTGTGTGTGTGGATCGAATGAACACTTATTTATCCAATGATGCCACGGGAGCTGAGCAACGGTTAAATTAAAAAAATTTAATATAGCGGAAAAATTTAAGACGGATGCCAGATTTAATGTCAGTGCCAATATATAAATTTCTCGCGACTAAATTATGTTTTTATCAACGCTCATGTTAAGGTTGTTGTAATATGGCATAGGTCAAATAGCATACAGGTTACACGACCATAAAACATGGCAGACGTAGTATGTCCTAAATATATTTCTACTTCTCCCACTCATACTATATAGAACGTACTGTTATAACAGCCTTTTAAAGGTAGGCACTTATTCAAATTCACTACGTACTGTCACATTATGCGATTTCAGACACGTGTGTGTAAATCGTTCTTCTTCTGTCTCCCATATTTGGAGTTTCTGCGCGAGAGCGCCCTCTAGGTTTCAGAAGTTGCAGCAATTAATCGTAATTCATTGAGGAAACAGAGCTTAAGAGTTGCACGATATATCGGCCAGTCCTCTGTTTTTAAACTATCAGCAGATAGCGTGAAAAATTGCTTTTATCAACCAGTACCGATTATCGGCCAATATATTGGTGCATCTGTTATATTAACTCTATTATCTGAAGGTTAAACACCTTATTTCACTTACCATTTCTTTGTACACTTTATGCAAAGTGCCTTAAATTAGATGGTAAATGTTTATGGATGGAGACCAAACTGAAAGTTCTCTCCTGTTGCTCACATCTCAAACAGGGCCAGATACAGAGAGGGAACTGGCAAGACTGATGTGTCTGGAGAAGCAGACAGGAAAAGAGGAATGGTAAAGAGAGCGTGAGATAAGTAGACAGAGAGAGAGAGCTGGCAGAAAGAGTGATGTGGTAGGAGATGGGTGGTGGCAGGCCTGCTATTATTACTCCATTATCACATCAGGATCTGTAGAGCACTGATGCACATTCTCCTCCCTTCTGTGCCACTTCCCTTTCTCTCCCCGGCCAAGCCCAGCACAAACACACGTACATAAATCAACTAAACACACGCCGCTGCTTAGCCTGAACATTTCTCATTCAAAGCTCCTACTGTTTGAAATAAATTACACTTAAAAATGCCTTATAATGAAATAAGCCACAATCTCTTTCATGAGCATTTTCAAATCACTACTTGCAGATGCAACATTATCAACAAGTTGATCTGTTGAAATATCCTTCCCTAAAATGGTTAGGAAATTTAGGGCTGCACCCGCCTAACCAAACTCACTACTATATTTGTCTACATTACTGAAAGAAGGAACTATTTCACTCTTGACTGCCCTGTGGCCATTCAAGGCCTTCAGAGAATCAAAACTCCGGACAAAATAACCACGTCAAATAAAACCAAAATTATAGTAATTTGACCGTGAGAAACCCAATAAACTCGCCCAGCTTTGAAGAATAAACGGCAAGGGTCAACCGTTTTCCTCGCTCACATCCACTGTGAAGGTTTAATGCGGTGGAAAGAAAAGTTCTCACTTTCGCCTGATAAGAGGGTGCAGCGCCTCCGTCTGTTCTGTCATTAAGGGGTTATTCACAGGCCCACCCAAGATCATCGCATCCAACGCCTTTGAAAGCTGAGAGGAATTTAAAGTCATAAAAGACCAAGGGGAGAGGAAAACCCTCCTCCACACTCAATTTGCCTCGAGGAATGTCCAATTGTTTCAGAACGGCAACAAAAACTTTTCCACGCGGGGGAACAATCGAGCCCGCTGTGCCTAGCTCCGCTCGCCTTGTCGAAAACAGGACAAAAAATAAAGCGAGGTGATCGGCTATCTGCGGGAAACACCCTCTCACAATACATCACTTGGTAAAAAGCAGAACGGGGTTTTCCATCACTTGGTTGCCATCCAGTGCACGGACCCAAAGACGGGTCAACAGAAGATTTAGATGTCAAGAACTGTAGATAAAGGTTCAAGAGTGTTATATTTGGTAAGTCAGGTGTCTCTGTACTGACAGATCATGAGGAAAGCAGGAGGCAAGGGGCAAGGGTGAGACTCAAGCATTCACACAGACTGAGCAAAATAAAGTGGATTAACTATTTCTTTATCACACGCCTCTTCGAGAAGTACGTGTGTCCAGTCTACTGTAAGACTCCCCTCCACATGCACTCGGGACCGAGCGCGTGTTTGGTTTTCCTTTGCCCTTTTTACATTTCTCCCCACTTGAAAGACTCTTTTCATGCCGTGTTCATTAAAGCCATGGAAAAGTCAGTAGCAGGCAAATAAACAGAACGGGGAAAAATGATGTACTTTTAAATCAAGATCGATGACTTGAGGAAAGCTTTCCTTTGCCTCGTTTCGATCTACTCTGTTGTAGAGTATTCCGCCACTTCTAACAGATTATCCTTAATAACGCACTCCGTCGTCTCCAAAAACCCCATCCAAGTAAGTGAAAAAACAACATTCAGACTGTGTGCGCGGAGGAGAGAGAGAGTTTTTCACTTCGCCAACAGTCTCAGTCTCCTAGAGGGGAAGAAAATAGCATGAGGACGGTGTGGTGGGTAAAGAACAGTGACTCATAGGTGCTGAGATTATGTTTCTGTTTGTGGAAAGAGAAAGACACGCAGACACACCCTGTCACCGCTATTCCTCCACGAGCTACAGGCAAGGCAATGCTCGCATCTACGGCTGCTTTCTCGTGCCTTTAAAGCGATAGTTCGCCTGACATATCCAAAATATTCTGTTATCCTATACACACAAATGTCATTGGAAAACCATACTGTTTCACTTGCTTTCATTTGTGGGACAAAATGTCTCTTTTGTTGAAATCATTTTCAGTATAGTAAGTAGAAAAGGGTTTTTATATAATAAATGGGGACTGGTGCTGTCAAGATTCACGCTGACAGAAAGTACCATAAAAGCGGTCTTTATTCTTCTGAAGTTCTGAATCTTGGAGCTTGAATGACATAAGAAAGCAACCAAAACATTTTTTGCACATTGTGTTTCACAGAAGACGTGCATAAAGTTTGGACTAACATTAGAATGAATAAAATAAAATGTTTAGGTAATTTTGTTAACATCATCCCAGAAAGAGGAAGCTAAAAGAACTATTACTTAACTAGTATTTTTGCTTCAGAAACCCAAGGGGGGATCTTATGGCAGTCTGTGCATTCCTATACAGGGAAATTCCCGTCATGTGGGACACAATTAGAGTAACAATGTTCAGGCATGAGGTTTGAAGACTGCATGACAGGTTGGAGGAAAAAAAAAATCACACAGGAAACCAGTGACATGTTCCACAAACACAGGAAAAAAGGGCAAACATTTCATAACCTTCTATTCTCTAAAGCTGTGCATTTCCAATTACTGGAAAATGTCTAAAATAAAATTATTATCTACAGGTGCTTCACTCTGTTAGTACCGACAGGATATTCATTATAACCATAGTGTTAACCATGGACTTGGAGACGTGTATTTTTAGGTGCTGTGACCCATCCCTAATTCTTTTAGTCTGATTTCATGTGCACTTCTATTGCTGGGTGTCACAATTGAAATATGTTTCACTTCTCATGATGTTATTTTTTCGTTAGTTAATGAATTTTCAAGCGCATCTCATAGTTCTCACTACGAAACGCATGCGTTACAACAGTGGAAAGTGCTCCTGCTCTCCTCCGGGGCCCCTGCATCCTGCCATTGTTAATGTGTTTCCATGATAACGGTAAGAATATTAAATTAGGAACCTGAGACTAAAAGTTCGATTCATATTCAAGAGCGATGTCTTCTGGACCGACTTCACTCACATTTACAAAATGACAAAACATTTGACTGAACATCTGGTCTTATTGGCCCCAAATGTCATGGATCACATAGATGTGGCACCCGGCGGCAGAACTTGTGGTTTAGCGTTGGCTTCTAGGACCCCGGTCCTGGTCTCATTAAACACTCAAAGACGTTTTGTGCTCAGAGGACACAAGTGCACTTATAAAAGGACAAAGCAAAGCAATGAGTGTAAAAAGTACAGTCAAATGGGTGCGTAAAAACTTGGAGACAGTCTGGTGTGCTGACGCGAATGACCGCAAGAGGAGTTCTCAAAAGATTTGCTTTCATCTGCCACCGTCAAGCGAAAACCTTGGAAACAGAGATCGTCTCTGTGAAACCTCACGCCTTGTTGCCCTCAAAGCCCTGTGGAGGGTCCTGTGTGTCAGAATGCACGCCATTCACTCGCTGTTATTCTTGCACAAGCGTCTGTGCCTAAGTGGCATTATTAAAACACCAAGTGTGATTTCTGTGGCAGTTTTACTACTGCTGGGATTTTTATGCTGTCTGACCACAGCCTCGTAAAAACACACTACGGCATTGACGGCGGCGCAACACCCCGCCCGGAATACTTGGGTTACGTTTGCCTTTTCTCTTGTTTTCCCTCCTTTTCTCTCCCTTATTATCTTTATCAAGACTTTTTTCCCACCTGCAAAGTATGCCTCGAGGCGGACTTTCAATAGGGTCGAAGCCCCAGAGCAGATCTCAGGATATCCGCGCTATCGGTGGACGTTGAATGATGACACATGACACGCGGCGGTGAACTCGCGTTGGTTCTGTAGTTCAGGTCATATAAGCCTCTCGGGTTCAGTGGCATCGGGGTTCTCTCGTCGCCACGGGGAAGGCGAGACTTTTGTGAATTATAGATCATGTGAGGGAGGGTCTGCCCTTTAAATCCACAGCGCTGACTGTAATAGGAGCGAGAGATTAACAGCTCTCAAACCTAATTTTGTCAAAATGGTATCACAATATTTATTGCTGTTTTCAGGAAATAAATCATTAGAATGAATCTTTAATTTTTAAGGCAGAGAGAGAGAGAGAGAGTGTTTAACCATAGTGGCTCTAAAGGCAAAATGTAAAATGATTGACAAGTTAGTTACTATATTATCATATGTGTTGAATGAACACAATATCAATGATCGCGGTTTTCAATATCGTGGTTATTGACAATACCTGTATATTGTGACATCCCTAGCAATCCAGCTTTTAACACTCGGAACAATACCTTCAATGTTTTGGGGTTCCTAATTTTTAATGGACAGAAATAATAAAATGGAGACAGGAAATGAATGTGGGAACAGGATTGAGATATATTGACCTTTGTCACAGCAGACACCACATTTCATTTTATATCAATGTCCATCCAAAAGGTTGTGCTGTGTTTAGGGCATTGGCAATATACAATTTTTACAATGTTTTCACCTATTTAAAATGGTTCAGAAAAGTAATTTTCTGCTTTGACTATATGTACGATATCCAGACTCAAACCTCCATCACCTGTATGAGCAGCACAGTATCATAACCACCAATTCCAACAGAAACTTCAATGTTAGCAATGGACATTGGGTAAATAGAACGATCAATAAACCCCCTTTTAGACGCTAGTGGTCCCCTGTCCTTGTTCAAGGCGCAGCTCAAGGTGATGTTCCTTGTACGGTTTAGGCAGTCTCTAGTCTCAGATGATGTTGTCTGTGGGCTGGGTCCTCACAAGAGAAAGGAGGACAGAGAGATCCATACCTGTGAATAATGAAGCAGACCGCTCCAGACAGCAAGTCGATGAGACGTCACTTAGTGAAACCGATACGCCTGTTTTCACAACATTACCTCATGTGCGCTAAAAAGACCTTGGCGGGAGAGGCTGCAGGGTTAATAGAGGGGAAAGGATCACGAGTAGAAAAATCCTACATGAAGACTTCGGACATCAAGTTACATTTTTGTAGCATTATTGAACGTAATAGTATTCATTGGCTTCTTTCATACACAAAGAGTTTCTCCCAGAATGAATTTATGAGCTAGTGCTACATTGGGGTGGTTACACAAACAAAGCAAAGCAATGTTTTATTCGCACCATACAATGGTTTTCTTGAACTGATTCAACATGTGTAATTTGGGATCATTGAAAGTATTGTAACATTTGAAGTATTGGGAAAACTCCCAATGCCTGCAAAATGTATTGTGAAAACTATAGTAGGAAAATCCATAACAAAGCTGTACTTGAAGTGTGCTTACTACAGTAGCTATCCAAATCTTATCGTAACCCCCATGTAGCACATATACTGACATCATTCACCTGCTCAAACACACTTTTTTACAGCAAGACCACCATCACTCTCAGAGCTGAATGTAGATTAGAGGTGTTGTGATCAGGAGGCCTCTATACAGCAGCTGAGAAAACATCTACTGCCTCTATATACCATGCACTTGAAAGATCTATTGTGTTAAACTACAGCTGTCCTAACAAGAAAGGTTACATTGACCTTGACCCTTAAATATGGACAATAACCAGCAGCTCTCTTGATGGGTAACATGATACAGTTGTCTCTTGGATCTGTCATTTCAAAACCAAAACAAAGTGTAACTAGTCATGTATGCTTTTTGAGGTAACACAGGTAACGTGTTATCAACCACACTTGCACTCACAAAACCTACTGTAGGAACGTGAAGTTATGGGAGCCAATCAACAACCTGAAATGTACGATAACTTTCATTTATGTGGTGCAAGAATAAATGCATCACAGAGATGTGAGGTTATGTGTGCGGTGGTTACCTGAATTCTGATTAATGTTAACATACGTTCTTCTGACCTAGCTAACTACGCACAGGCTACGACTTCCATAATATCATAATTTCATGACATAATTATCGTGGCCAGAAGAGTCCACCATATCGATATTATTATGTAATAAATAAATAATGATGTCAGACAAAATCATCTTTAGCTTTTTTTGTTTTCTCTTTTTCGGCCAATGAATTACCGAAAATGTACCGAAAGGTGAGAAAGTTTGTTCTTTAACCACAGTAACCAACTTTTAAGGCAGGATGTTAAACTGGTGCAAAACACAACGTATTGCATTGTGTTGGAGTAACAACCAGACACCAACACCGAAATATTTACGATAATATCATATGTGTAGTATTAATGCACTAAGATCAATTTCTCAACATTATAAATATTAATGTCTTATAATTCCTCATAAATTTTAAATTACACTTTAAATCTAAAGTACCCTGCTCCGGATGTATGTGTGTTCACGACTTGCTGTGCGTGTGTTGACTACTATCTGGATGGGTTAAAGCAGAGGTCACATTTCAGGTATGGGTCACCATATCTGACTAATAGGTCACTTTCACTTTTTTTCGTGTTATTTTTTATATATTATTTTATATATATATTTATATATATATTTATGATTTTCACATTAAAAGAAATATCATCACTGTCCCTTCCAAAACCTCAGATCCACATTCGACTTTCGCTCTTTTAGAAAAAGGTAAAACACTGTACTTGTGAAATGATTATATGCTGTGTTGTCAAATTTGACATGCACTTTTTAATGCTTTTCAATGGTAGATATTTGCAAAACCAGAGACCAAAATAAAGGGTTACTAATAATAATAATTTGTTGAATAAAACTAATTATGGAGATAAAAGGTTTCAGAAACAAAGCAGCGATATTTATCTAAAACCAAATAAATAGTAAATTAAGATGTTGAAACAGACCACATTTAGGTTCTCTGACAATACAGTGTGGGAGGTTGAGCGAGAGATAGTAGGGGAAAAGGGAACATCCTCAACATGCACCGCTACACATTCGCATAAAGGAAACCTTTGACGACTAGAACAAAAGATCTACTTGAGTACATAATATCTGCAAATTTGGTGACAAAAACAAACAGCTGTTGGTGAAACATTGAGAAGAAAGGAGGAGGGAGAGGGTCACGGCGAGGGAAAGGGGCGCGTGTTCAAAGCGCAGAGAAAAAGGCCTGTGACATCGCAGGTGCTGGGAAAGCACACACAGACGCAACGTTGTATACTATATGATGACTGATAGGTAAACACGGGGAGGTGCAACATGGAAGATCAAAGCAACATTTCTACTGTTATTAAAAGCACCTGCCTGAAAAAGACTTTGATGATACTTGTGCGAAAGGGCATCAAAGTATAACCATATCTTTGCGTTGTTCCTGACAGTCAAAACAAGAAGATGGCTTTGAAAAACAATGGCCGAGCTCAAACCAGAGTGGTTGTGGTCTAGACCACCGGAATTTCTCGATTCGCTTCCAGATGTCATTGCTGGGTGACCTCAAAGTGACCCGTCAAGATGGCTCCTCGCCAACATGGCATTTGAGAATAGTTTCTCTGGCTACGACCTTGTAGTTCACCTGTTGCGCAGACTCACTCCACATAAGCTACTTGTTCATATTGAGTTACGGTTTAATCAAAATTAGAAATCAGACTAAACTTCTCAGACTCCTAAAATATGCCACTATAATACATTGCCATTGACTCAAAGAAAACTGGCATGCGTAGTCACTTCTGCTGTAGGTTTCTTAGCGTTCAATGTAAATCGGAGCATATGAGTGTGTCTCACTGGGAAACGTAGTGTATAAAAAGAATAAGAGGAAGATATGATTTTCACATAGACATGACATCACGTCTGCACATAAAGCTCCAGTTATGCTACAACTGGCGTACTATAATTGGCAATTTATTTTTTGATCTGATAATAAAGTCAGTATTCATTATGTATACTGAACATACACGCAACAGGCTACTCCCTTCAATCGAATTTCCTCTGTAAAACCGGAGTACAAGCAAGAGAAAAAACAAACCTTGTAAATAAATGAATTCTTACACAGATAGCATCGGTTCCCGCTAAAAGCCTGCTCGGCTTCATCTCCCCGCACACTGGCGCACTAGCTGCCACCTGGCGAGATCCAGGAAAGATGCGTTATAAAAATTCTAGTGTGCCTGCAAGGCTGGTGACAAGTTGCAGATGGGGCGGTCTGTTGAGACGAGCTTTTAGCCCCCTGCTGCCCTTAGATTAGGTCTCTGGGATCCGCTAATGGACTAAGCCTAGATATCTTTCTGTGTTTTTCAGAATCTGACTTTCATTTCACCACTGAGGGTTTAAAGTGAAACCTAATGGAAGATAGCGTGAATGCTTGCAAAGCCCAGAGCTCATGCATACTGTGATGTGATCAAACTCAAAGTCACCTGAGAACTCAGACGGGGGATTCACTAAACAGTAGAGCCACTGTTGCGAATGCTATTTCAACAAAACACTGTGATGAACTTGCTAACAACCTGTAATTACCAAGTGCAGAAACACCAAGGTTATTACTTAATTTTAAAAAAAATCTGGGAATTTATAAATCAATAAAATATAAGTGGAAAATTTGAAAAATGTAAACTAAACAAAATTAAAAAATATGTGTAAGTCAAGGGAATAAAAATATGAACTGAAAATAAATGTAATAATTAACTGAAAGTGAAATAGGAAAAAAAATTAACTTTTATAGCAATAAAAAAATAAACGACTAAATAATATAATGACAAAAGCACTTACAAATGTATACCAATATTTACATGAAAATAAAAGCTAATTTAAAATATGAATAAAACTGAATACTTAACTACAGTTACTCTAAAAAACACCTAAAGTTAAACTCATAACCGACTTTTGTGCCCAATTTGCATCACTTTGTTAGAGAATCAGACAGTAAAACAACACAGACAGCACATGCAAAGGGCAGGTGTCATATAGTCTTAGTGAATTCCCCCTGAGAGACACAACAGGCCTTTCACACAGTGTAAGAAAAGGGATCCTTCACAATAAAACCCTTCACAATACATTTTTCATCATGACTGCTGCTGATAAGGAAATCACACATCAAATCTGACATAAGGCAGACCACTACATGCAGCATCAGAGGACAGTGGCTCTTTAAGAAGATTAAAGACTCCTGACAAGCACCACGGGATGAGTCATCCTTACACATGGAGACTAAAACGTGGCAGTGTCTCACCAGGCGATTGCTAACAGATCTGCTCTAAATATCTCCACCTGCTTTAATGCTGACATTCAGCTGCAGAGTCGCAGCATTGATTCCTAACACAAATACACAAACAGGCCATCAACCATCTTTCATTCTGTGCGAATTGTAACCTTGCAAAATGGTTTAAAGGTTAGGGTCACATGGCTTACAAGCAATGACTCATTTGTTTTCGTTCAAGGGATTGGACACTTGCTCAAGTCACTCCTTGAGCAGATTTACTTAAAGGTCTCAAAAGCATAGCCTTTCAATTTTGGGTGAACCGTTCCTTTATGTCTTTAAAAAAACTTGAAATATCGGCCAATTGTATAAGAAAAATAAAACTTGGATTGCTTGTATCTTGTTTCAAGTCACAAAATGTTGATGATTTGTGTTTAAAACAAGATTTATTATATAATATCGATTTACTTCTCAAGTGAATGTATCTTAAGTTTGGAATTTTTTAATATTTGTACTTTGAAAAGACAAAATATACAAAAACGAATACGTCTGCTGTCTGACATATATTTCTGGCTTTACTTAAAAGTCCTCAGCTTCTGCAGATATCCACGACATGCTTTCTAGCACGTCAACCAACAAATACCACCCCCACATGGGCACATCCAGGAAAATCTGCTGCAACATACGGCCATTTATGAACTTGAATGTCATATTTCGGAGCAGACCCCAAAGAGCACAAACAACAGAAGGATGCTGTGCGATCTAAGAGCATTCTTATGTACGAACGTCATCCTTTCTTTGTGCCCTGGCGGCACAGATTACAGTTAGCCATCCACTGATTGTGCCAGTCAGACGGGCAGACGGGCAGCTATTTCTGCCTGCTATTCCTGTCTGTGCCATTACCAAACGCTCTCTGGACCCTCTCATTTTAAAACCCAAATATAGTGCCATCAAATGGATCTGATAAGGGATGATTTTCCTGGCCAGCTGCCAGGAAAAATCTGTGAAACGGTGAACCAATGACGTTTTGGTTATTGTGTTTTATTCTGTTATTTTTGACGCTTGTAGAGAGTTTATAGGGCTTGGTTTCTATTTCTGCTCTGCTATAGGCCAACCCACTGTGGAATCTCACTGGTCTGAGAGTTTTGCTTACAGTGTGAACAAACAAACTGCTTATGCTGGAAACCGGCTGCATTGTTAGGACATGATGCATGGTCTACAGTATTTCCACTCACATCTGTTCCGTAAAAATGGTGTCTTAGTACTATTTTGTAAATATGACAGTATTGGTTTGTCTACTTGTAACTAGATCTAATTTACACATAAATTGGAAACGTTATGTGTATTATGTACTTAGTTGAAAGTCACCAGTTGCTTCATTAGCCATTTCCATACAAAGATTGTTTTGGAGAGCCTCTCACCTTCCCTCACCATTTCAATCACAGGATTTCAAAGAAAAGTGCAGCTGGGAGACTTTCAGCACAAAAAGCCCTATTACGATGTTTCCCCTTTGACTGAAACACTTAGGGCCAAATTGATCCGTGCGCTTAAACGACAAAATAAACCCCTTTAAAAGTCTCGGTTATTGGATTCATATGTGTCTCCCTCAATAATCTCTCCGCCTGTGAGCCCAACAGCATTAAGCTTCCGCATTAAAGGGCCTGCTGTGTACGCTGTGGGCTTTATAAGTCTGATCTGCAGACCTTCAGAGACCGAGAGAGGAAAGGGGGGGGAGCGTAATGAGGCTAATAGCGGCGGAGTCGTCTGCGAGACCCGCCGTCTCCCTCGCTCATTACCCGAACGCTGCCTTTTCCCCCACCAGACAGATGTTTGAGTGCCGCGCTTAGAACGAGACAGAAATGGGATGAAGTGAGGGCTGAGTTACGGCGCCAAATCAGGCCCTTCGCAGGCAAGGGGGACATGATGCAAAATACGGGCCGTGCAATTTTACGCGGGGCCCGTATGCTACCTCTCATTTACGAAGGCGCATTTATCCGCAAAGCGGTGTTTGACATAAATCCACTTGGAACTCGAACGTCATGCTTGTGGAAATAGTGAGGAGGGACCATATGTAATCGGTTAAAGCTACATGTGTCTGTGCATTTCCTAACTGATGCCTTTTCCATGTGGGCTGGAAAGACAAACACAGATGGTATTTAATGACACTGGAGATGTTGTGGCGATTTTTCGGTGAGGAAGCCACTCACGTTAAAAGCTTCAAGCTCTATTCCTCAGAGAACTTTAGAGAGAAAGTGCCGGAGTTTATGCTGATTGAAACGGAGCGATTAGAAACGACTGAAACACACAAACTTAAAACAAAGAACAATTTGCGACATCTGATCCTCATCACAAGTCATTCGTTTTTAAAAGTTTTTGCCACTGGGGGTAAATAGGGAAGTTTTATTGGACCAAAATGATTCTTAGGCCAGGAAACTGTAAATGCATTATGCTTTTATCCCTGTGATATATAAAATGAAGGCCTTGTCCACACCAATACGACTTTGTTTGAAAATGTATCTTTTTTTCTCCGGTTTGACCTTACAGACGCACTAAGAGGTGTTTTCGTCAACAAAAAAAAAGCTTTTGGAAAAACACTCTCCGAAGTGGATACATTTGAACACGGAAGATTCCGAAATTCTAGTCAATTTAATTTATTAATATATCACTTTTTACATTGTTGTGTTTCGAAGTAGCTTTACATAAAAAAATATTATTTCTTTATTTAAATACTTTATATTAATAACATAAAATTATTTAAGTAAAGTTTTAGCATGATTACCATCAACTTTTTCACTCACTTCCACAACTTTATACTCTTATATTAATTCCACATTATCAATGTGCAGCATATATAAGCATTGTCCTAAATGTTTAAAAACACAACTGTGGAAGAACAGCGTTTGAAAATGTTTTTTCCGTGGATCAGGATTGGTGTAGCCGTAGCCTGAGCTGTTTTTTCTCTCGAGGAAGTGACAAGCTGAGCAGGTCACCCAAGTCCTTCACAACATCGTGACCTTTAACATTTTGTACCTGTAATTTCACTCCTCGTATTCTTGTTATGTCGTCCTAGCATGA
The DNA here is from genome assembly GCA_008369825.1 of Triplophysa tibetana. Lineage (NCBI taxonomy): Eukaryota > Metazoa > Chordata > Actinopteri > Cypriniformes > Nemacheilidae > Triplophysa > Triplophysa tibetana. Next base: position 11,085,726 of record CM017904.1, on the reverse strand, counting down.
GAAATATTCCAAATGTATCGCCACACGGTATTACAAAGTAGGTTTTTTGAATGAATATTTGAAAAGTACTAAACTAACCATACAACTGTAAATCTGTTTCCCATAACTCTCCACCTGACTCAGAAACACGCTACAGGCTGCCTCCTTATCCCTTTCTAGCAGCTTGAAGCTAAATAGCACCGTAAGACCCAGCTCGGAGGTCTCATGACAAATGTTAAAGTACTTCGATTCCTGGATGGAAGGAGATGGAGAGAGGAGAAAAAATGAAAGAAAGGGGCGAACGACTGAGACCGCAGAGTTCTGCTTTTATGCACCGGGAGCGGCAGAGCTTTTTATATACATACTGTTCATATAACGCTTTGCCTTTTAAAGACCCTAGGTCTATATTACAACCCTCTACGCTATTCTCCAGCGAGCGAACGCTCCCAATTACCGTATCAAATAAAAGCCATCAGTATTATGAGGCTTGCTGATTATAATGGGCTTGCATTGGAAGTTGGACGCAAGTCGCAAGAGCGCCGACATTGCTTATTTCGCCCTGGCGGAGCACAATTCATCCCACACAGTGGAGACTCTCAGCCATGCAATTCACAATAAAAACGCAGACACGTGGGCACATATTAACGCTAAACAACACACGCACGCACATGCCTGGGCACACACCCGCAATAACAGGAAAAATATGTCGTACACTGCCAGTACGGCCTATTGTGTTTGCGACTCTGCTTTTGTTACAAAATTCTTCAGCGTTACGTGATTGATCTGCCTTTTCATTAGCTATTCTTTAAACAAAATCAATCCAGCACAAACCAGCCCTCAAAGGCCAATACCTTCATCGCACATATGCTTTAAACCCTACAACAAAAGTTTAGGTCTTCACAATGCCAATGCTGGTCGCAGCTTTGAGCCGATCTGTATCTGACTTAGAAGTCTAAATACATTCAAACCTAAAATAACTTTTCTGGTTGAATGTGAAATGTATGCGCGTGTAATAAAAAGCACATGACTTCATGGTCTATTCTAGCATTTGTTCCTGTTCGCAGCCTCCGGCCTTCACTTGCTCTTTCGCCATTGGACGCCGTCATTCCCACACATGCAGACAAGAGACTCTTGTGACATCTCTCTTCTCTCCCACATCCAAACACCCTCTGCAAAAATCATTTGCTCAACCAGGGGTTCCTTAAAATTAGACGAATTTGTTTGAGATGCAAAACTGTGATTGTGTTTGATGGGAAAATATTGTTTGTATAGAATACAGCTCTGGAAAAAATTAAGTTTGCATTTTAGGAGCATTTCTACATGTTTTGTGGCCATTTCATTCTAGTTTTTGTTGAATTTCATGAAGGCAAACCTCAGGAAAGATACAAATGCTAAGAGCATGCCAAAAACATAAAATATGGACGTAGGTTTGTAAAGAGTAAAAATGAAGCCTAATGTAGGCGGAGGTGCTCATCGCCATCTTGGCATTACATCATCGCGCATCACTCCCGGATTATCGAAAATGGGCAAAAAGGTGGGACGTGGTTAGAGCGCAGGCGCCTGGTTGGGTGAGACCACTTGTCACTCTAGTTGCCCCACACCTAATTTAAAGAATTTTAAGGCTAAAATAAGTTAAAAGGGAGAGTTATAAAAATTCATCCTCCTCATAGTTGGCATGAAGGGTAAAATTAGCTATCTAGACCAAAATATTTTTTGTACCAGGCTGTAAACATGTTTTATTCTGCTGTAAAGTTGCCCATTTTAACATGGAGCTCAATTAGATTCAGCTCTCTTTTGGAGTCAGTCTCTAGCGGCAAGTCGATAAATTGCTATTAAAGTGACTTCCGTGTTGGCTTCACAAGATAGAACGGAAGATTGCCGCTCGGTCAAAACGCATGAAAGCTATGGTTAAAATCAGGCTTTGACTATCAAATATTCATTTTTGAACTGATCATAAAATGCATACAAAACATTACTTTTAATTGTTAAAAAATGAATAAACTTGGCTTTACTGTATTCAAAATCGGAAAACATTGCATTCATATCTGCAAAACTTGTCAAAACGCTTGTAGCTACATATACAGCGTCTATGGGTGTAGGTTTAAGGCACTCATCTGTTCGCAGTACTTGCTGTATATTCCTGTTTTTCCTCTAATGGCCACTAAGTTAACATTAAAAATGATTCAGAATCGTGAACGGTCAGACTAGTCCCCCCTCCAGTCCGTCACCTTCAGCACAGGAGATCCAGCGACTGAAAAGGTCAGCCTTGTTTCGCTTTTCCTTATGTTTGTTTTCTCATGGATCTTGCCGAACCGATCTGTTCTCTAATACCAGATTCCTGACGGCCGCGCAGAACCGCACATAATTGGGTTGGCCTTTTGCACTGGCAGATGCCACAATATTCCCTAACTACAGACCTCCCTCTCTCCCACACATACTGCCTCGGATATAAAATCTACTTTTATTCTGTTCACTTGTGTCTCAAGAGAAGACCTGGATTGAGAGGCCCGTTTCCTGAACTTCTTCCTCCATCCCAATAAATCTGCACTGGATTCAGGATGAAGTGCGCGGAAAACACTTCAAGGAGGGATTGAGACTCTAAGGAGTAGTGGGAAACAGGTCACGGCAATCAGGCTCTGTTGGATATCTCTGTACGCGGTAGTAAAAGGAAAATGGGTTTATGCTGCCAGAGGCCTGCATAGATAAACTAAAGGGCCAAACATTACTGCAAATATCGAACAGGCTCCAGGAACATCCATTTGGCTCTTTGAAGTAACGATAATGTCAGCAAACAACAGGAATTTGGATTTGACTCGAAAACACATCATCTCGCAAGCAAACGCTTTCATCTGCATTCCGCTGAACGTTCAAAAGCACGTCTGACCATATGAAACCAATGCCGAAAAAGGCATTGAAGCGGCCGTGGAGAAAAAGGAAAGATTAGAAGATCAGCGTATCTGCTTGTGACTACGGTTTCAAGCAGTGCGGTCTAAGGAAAGGATTACGTTACTTTTGAATGTGACCTTAATTTCAGACAACCCAACATTCCTTTCTTTGACACTGTATAAACAAAGCTAGATTTCAACAAGAGAAGAACCACAAAGCAACGAGGAGCTTTCTATAGTGTCTAGCCACTAGATTACCTGCTCACCAAACCAATAATAGGGCCTAAACCATCACTGTTTAGTTCACGTAAGGGCCATTCTAAGGATGGTGTAGAGGTGAAAGCCAAAGTGCAGAGCGTCAGTCATTGTGTAAACAGAAATGACTCCGGTGTTTTGAGCTGTGGGGCTCATGTGGGGGATGTCGGTTAAAATCTGGCTCACATTTCATGTTTCCATCTCGTCTCTATCGTTACCAGTGATTTTTTTAACAAATAAAATAGCAAAGATTGTTCTTTAAGAACCCACATACTTGTTATATGATATCTTTAAAGAATTGCATTTTTCATTGTATAATAGTATGCGACTGCCCATACAAAAAAAATCTCATTCAAGTGTACAATTAGCGTACTTCTTTTAAACACAAAATACTTTCTTTCTACTTTTTATGTAATTCTTAGAAATATGCCTAAAATTCCACATTGTGTGACAGGTATATTTAACTCCTTTTTAAAGAAAAGTACAGGTTTGGTCTATACTTGTTCTCAGTCTATACTCAGTGTACATTAGCGAAATTAAAATGCACAAATAATGTATAAATAGTAAACCAAGTTAACTTAAAGAATACCTGGAGTATAAAAACGACTAAAATAGTACTTTACAGATATCATACTTCAACGAGTACTTTTATTAAATAAAAAAACGTGCTACAAGTATTGAACTTCAGTAAACTAGCATACAGTACCTACAGTGAAAGTTCACTTGTAGTATAGCATAAAAGAAGAAACGTTGTTGCGAACTAGTGGTCTACTCGTAGTTTACAGCCACACTTTACTTCAAATTGTGATTTTATGACTTTAAAGTGTGCCAATTTGGTCCCAAGTAGTATTGAAACAATACACTTACAAGTACACTACTTGTACATTGAGATCAGTGATATTACTGTTCGTAAAGTATATTTAAAATATACTAAACTTATTTAACAAATGATTTGGAAGTATGCTTAATTTTTGTAAAGGTAATGAATAAATGCACTGTAAGTGTACTTCTGGATTCTTGAAACATAAAAGCATCTGCTAAAGCAACAGCTTACAAACAGGACACCCGTGACTTAATGCCGACAGCATTCCGAATATTTTACCCCGTACTATATAAACGTTAAGCAGCTCTGTGGGAGGTTAGATATTGTGTGAGACTCTTTTGAGAGGCCGGTACCTCTGTCCCAGCGATTAGCCCGTGCAGACAGGATCTCTCATTAGTTTGCCTTTGGATGAAAATGGAGCAAAAATGAAGCTCATTATCACAAAGCGTAACTAATATGGCACATCAACTCCCCAAACACACACATGGTCAAATGGAGGCAATAAAACCCCATCCTTTTCCGGCCCAAAACTTTCATTTCACATTAAAGTGACCCTGATCTCAGTTTAGGGTTAGCGGGGGGTGTCTGGTCCTGTACTGTGCCAATTACCTATGATGTAATTACCTATGAGAGCGTTATGTTCGATGCCTGCGCTCACGGCCCGCCGGCACTTTAAGAGCCCGCTCTGTGCTTGATTTATGGGTGAGCAGAGGATGAGGCGCTTGCTTTTGAAGTCCGTGAATGCGCAATATAAAATACACCTGGAAGAGCCAGGGGCACCCAGTGTTTTACACAAGCAGGAGGTGGGGTGTGTGAGAGAGAAAGAGAGAGAGCGAGAGAGAGAGAAAGGAAGGGGGCATTAGGAGAGGAGGGGTCACCAGTGTTTCCTTTCAGGTTGGCTTTTATGGCAGCACTTCAAACAATCGTTCGCTCGCTCTATTTCTCTCTCCGTCCCCACCCTGGTCATTGTACAGAGCCAACTGGACTGTAATTGGTCTTTCTTTTCTTTCATGAGCTTGCGTCTGTCTTTGCTCCCCCCGTCATCACTGTCCTGTGAAGTTACATGCAACAAACGTGTAAATTCGCCAGGTGCCGGATAGACTGGAATGAGGAGAGTACGGCAGACATACACATGACATTATTTTCGTCCGATTTTGATCTCTTTAAAACATTTTTACAAATATTGTGTCTTTATAAAAAGGTGATAAATTATGTGACACATTTGCAAAATCTGTGCAGTACCTTAAAGTGATAAAAATGATAATTCTGTCAAAATTTACTCTCCCTCTAGTCAGTTCAAACCTGTAAGACTTGCATTTTTCTGCATAACTCAAAAGAAGATATTTTGAAGAATGTTGGTAATCATAGAAGAATTAACTTCTATTGTATTGACACAAAACCAATGCAAGTCAATGGGTGCCGCCATTGATCAGCCACCGACATTCTTCAAAATATCTATTGTGTTATGTTTAAGACCAATAGTGACCCTTAAAAAAAATCTATTTTAAACATCCACTTATTATCCCATGATTGAGAACATTTCAAACAAAAGCAAGAAACCTTGACTTTTGTAAAAAGATAAGATAAATGTACCTCATAATGGAATAATGTTTTCCAAATTTAAATTTAACATTAAATTGTTGTGAATCTCATATTTCTTATGTGGCTTTAGAATTGTGTACCCTTGTATATCCGAGTACTGTGAACTTTTACTGTACAATTACTGTACCATCTACTGTCCCAATACTTTTTCAATACTAAGATTAGTAGCTTCATAGAGACGTCTATGGTAGTCGTCAAACGCGAAGCATGTGACATTTCAGAATGTCCCCTACTGTAATCCAGAATGTTCTCTTAGCTTCAGTCTCTATCTTATACACACACACACACACACACACACAAACCTACCATTAACGTGACAATAACAGGATCTTGGGGCAGACATTACATCATCGCTCAAACTTGAAGTCAACTAGCATTCAAACTTCCTGCACACCACTCAATTACCCACAATCATCCACACACACCATTCGTGATCCTTATACTATAGTCTCATCTATGCACGTTTTTAAATAGAGGCCTAACTTTTTGGTATAAAGCCAGGCGGTTTGCAGATTCCACATGTGCGCGACCGTCTACTCTTTCTTTTCCATTACCAACGAGACAAATCTGAACTGTTTGACATTTGTTCTAAAGGCATGCCGAGAAATCCGTATACACGTATGCACAACTTCGCAGAACTGATAAACAAGGCCGGGCAAAATGGAAAACAGAGACGTAAAACCCCGCTCATGCACACGCATGAACTCTCATGCCCAATGAGCGACAGGTATCTGTCCTGGCTGTGGATCAGCCATTTTGAAAAGTCCAAGCAGATCCTCAAAGGAATGAGTCATTGACATCACATGATATGGCAAAAATGACCAGCCACGAGCTATTTCCAGTCGTCCCTTGATTTTACCCCCACCTACCTTTTTCTGACGACCGGCCAAGGGGCGGACACACTAAACGGGCGTATGTTTGAGCCCTTTTCCAGCATTCAATGCCCTCCAGACTCTGTCGTCTGTGTGCTAAAATCTGATAGCCCTATTCCCCGGTAGTGAGCAAACAAAACTACGTGCAGACTCGAGCGGTGTTCAAACAGCAACCCGAGCAGAACGGGAGTTGAGGACTTGATTAGGCATGATTAAGCAAAATCGCAGAGATTTCCTTATCCGGAGAGAGGTCGAAAAGATCCCGGAGTTTGGAAGAGCGGGCAGTGATTGGAAAGGAATGAGGATCAATTTAAGTGCGCTTGATGGGCTCTTACCTCTTTGAAGTTAACCTCGGGCCCTGCTCTTTTCCGCTTGGTGCCCTTTCCGCAGGAACTGCTGAAGTGAATCCATTTTCCAACCTGTGGAAGGGGCAGATGAAGACGGAGAGAGAGAAGGAGTGAGACAAATGAGGAGAGACAGACACTGCACGATACCTGGCGTACCTCATTTCTGGCCCCCTACACTTTCCATCTCTTTATTCTGACAGTTATGAAACCATAGAAGTCAAAACACGTTCCCAAAGTACATACGAGGTCAATTCATCAAGTTTTTCTACCATTTATACATCACAGAAATACATTCAAAGACTGAAGGACGAGCAAGGAGACTCTTGCAGCAGCTGCACAGAGAGCAGAAGAGCTTTTCTTCCTCGCGCGTAAGAAAAATACACTGTGTGATATCCTCAGTCAGCCACTGAGGGATGCTCCAGGTACAAGAAACAGCAGAGACCTCCCAGAAAAACATCGCAGGAATGATCAAAATGAATCAAACCCTCGAGCACAAGCAGACGCTAAACAGACTTCGCAAACTTTCCTAGACCTAAAGATCTAAAGTGCTACGTGTTGCACGATCAAAATAATTTACTAAGTCACAAAGCATTACGATACAAATGTTCGAAGAGCATCATTGAAAATTACGTTTTCTAGAGCTCACAAAGTGCACTTACCTCTTCTCTGACTTCTTCCACCGCTGGAGTCTGCAACCATTCTGAGCTGGCATCCGTCAGCCACTGGACGAGAGGAAGAGAGCAGCAGAATGTAGAAAGAGTCACAGAGAGAGAGAGAGTGAGAGAGAGAGAGAGAGAGAGAGTCACTTGTTCCTTCCTGACGGCAAACAAGCGCTTTACACGACAAGCTCTGTGATGAGCAGCACAAGTTTGAAAGACAGAAGAGAAAATCCCATCATTAAGTTGAAAGGAGGCATCAGCGAGTTCTCCTCTAAAGCTCCCGTCTCCTCTGAGATCCTGCGCGCGCTCGCATCGCACTTAACCTTATTAAAGCGTGTATCGTTGGCACGGTGAATACCTTCCTTCCCTCGCACACTCGCTTGCACACGCGGAGAGAGAAGTGAGGGAGAAGGGAGGTGAACGAGTAAGAAATGAGGGAGGTGTAGAGATGAGGTGGACACAGGAAGGTGAGAGAGAGAGAGAGAGGGAGAGAGAGAGAGCGTGTAGACAGCAGTAGCAGCAGTAAAAGGTCTGGGAACGGAGCTTCATTGTAATCAACTGCGTTAACTCCCCGTGCTGCTGAGGAGGGGCTCTCTCTCTCTCTCTCTCTCTCTGTCTCTCTCTCTCTCTCGCCTTCACAAACATGCAAGCATGCACACAGACTTCTCCCGGGGCTGCTGTTCTCACGAGGACTATCTCTTTAAAACTGATGAGCCTTGTGTGCGTAAAGATGTGTAAACACAAAAGCAGGTATAGTGACACAGCCTCTCTCAGGTAATAAGAAACGATGGAAGAACATTTTGACAATTTTACTTATTCCACTTCTTTAAACAATACTACTTAGAGGGAGTACTATATATGCCAACGCTCTGATGTACATAATACCAAGATGTAAAAAAAACTTGCCTCTAGCAAACAAATCCTGTTTTCTAGTTATTCAATGTTTTCAAAACACTGAATGTTCACGTGAGAATGTTGCTTCCCTGTATATAAGTTGCTCCTTAAAGGGATAGTTCAGTAGCAAACAAATGAAGATATTTTGAGAAGTGTCTCTGTGGTTTTGTGTCCTTACAATTGAAGTCAACGGGGTCCAATGTTGTTTGGTTATCGACAGTCTTCAAAATATCTTCTTTTGTGTCCTGCAGAAGAAAGTCATACAGGTTTGAAATGACACGAGGATGACTAAATGATTCAATCATTTTTATTTGTGTGTCCATTGTACATATTATTCTACAGTATGTCTATCAAAGAACATTAATTTTTAGTGTCTTATGCTCGCACAGTACATGACTTTATCGGCTATTTTGAGATAGCTTAAGATAATGTACTGTATTTATACTTGTTTCTATACAAATGTGTCTTTGTGTGTGTTTGTCATGCACTTTCGCGAAAGCAGAGTGGGCTGAGCAGAATTTGACTCTCAAGCTGCAAACAGCCATTGTTAACTTGGATACCACACATAGCTGTTTTATGGCCCAGATTGCCTGCCTCATTCCCGGCACAGCCAGGCCTTTGTGTGACTGTGAGACGCTGCAATCAGCCCTCTCTCGCAGCCAAACTCGTAAAGAACGCTCAAACACACACACACAACCAACCTTTTACGCACACATTGATGGTATACATGGTAAACATGATGTTTCTGTATTAGCACGTCTGGATACACTCCTAAACGCTTGGAAATAAATTGGTATTGAACAGTTAACAGTAGGGTGCTGGTTTTGTATTGCCGGTGACCACTTTTTACGATGATGGACATGCTAACTGTTCTCACTTTTCCGTTTGAACTTTTGATACTTTTTATATTATCTGCTACTGATTCCAGTCAACTATACATCAATTTTGACCCTATTTACTTTCATAAAACAGAATGATAGTCTATTCATCAATGCACGTCATTTGCAGAAAACATTTTTGCATTGATTTTTTTAATTGGTTAATGCTATTTTTCCATTGTTTTAGGCTGCTGTTATAGTTTACAGTATTATTTAGCGCAATCACAATGAATAGTAATAGTTACGTTGTAATACAGTCGTTATGTAATAGTTAAAGGTCCAGTGTATGACATTTAGCGACATCTAGCTGTGAGGTTGTGAATTGCAACCAACGGCTCATGTGTCGTCACGTTTTCGCTTCTTTGCTAATCACTTGGATATATCAAATCAAAGGAGCAAAATGATTTGTTAATGGGGTTTCATGTTGACTCTGGTGAGTTTGTTTTATGTTGTGTTCATGAGCATCAGTAAGTTTGTCACAATTTTTTTTTTTAAAGAAACTTGCCCCAAGAATTGGATATTGAACTTTAGTTGTATTCATGCACACAAACACATGCTTACAGACAAAGTATACACACACTTTAATGCCAAGAGAACACAAGCTCTCTCTCTCACACACACACACATGTGCGCGCACACACAATCACTCTCCAGAGCTCTGCACATTTACTTTCTGCTGATCGGTGAGGTGGGAGTAGGCTTGACATTTCAGCGAATGCCACTTTGTACTTTGATACAATCTTAAAATTTGTCTATGTGAATCCTTATGTCTTGGGCCGCAGCAATTGCCTGCAAGCTGCTCCCCAGCTAATGATCTGACAGCGAGTTTACTTTCTTTTAAAAAGGTAAATGTCAAAATTAAGATTTAAGAGGATGCGTATCCTTTTAACATCAACCCGAGTGAGTGGAGTCAATAGAGGTCATGAGATTCAGATTTCTTAGGTCTTAAAGACCCTGTGAATTTGGAGGGGTTTAAAAGGGAAAATAGTGAAGGGAAAACTTTGTGGCTTTTATTTCATGGGTGCTTTCTTTGAGGTCATCTGGATGCTAATGCACTCCAAAAAAATCCACATCTAATAGATAAAAGCTCTTAAAACTCGGTCTGTACCAATAAAATACAAAGATTTTGTTTACTCACGTGGCACTACACGGCTTTTCATCCAATGAAATATTAAAATGAGATCGTCTCTAATTCTTAAATGGAACTCAAAATACACAATTCACTGACTTATTGCGTTTGCTCAAAGACCGTCGTGATGGAAAATGAATCTTTCCCATCTCAATTCTCCACGTTGCATGTGCGTGTGTGTGCGGTTGTGATTGTTTATCGTGGGGTTCGACTATTTCCTGCCGTTATTTATTTAATGGAATGTTTGAGAACACAGTAATGGCTTCAAACAGAAAAAAATAACAGGGTTTTATCCCAAAAAGTTCCAGTGCTGGTTTTGGCAGCCACGTGTCATTCGATCGAATGGCAGCATCGATGAATAAGGCACTGCGTGTCTGGTAAGCGAATTAAGCAAAATCAACTGTGACACAGACTTGGTGTGCTGGAACGGACAGAGACGAATGTTTGAATTCATTTCTTCCAGACATAATTTCAGGATGGATGAACAAATAGGCTTCTTGTGCATTGGTTGTCAAGTCAAGATTTCGAAATCTTGAAGAAATTGCTAACATGACGAAGATCTAATTGAAGAGATGGAAAACATCTTCCACAAACAACCTCAACTGGATCAACTGGAAACCTCATAGTGACCCCAGACAACAAAACCAATCTTATGGGTCAAATTTTCGAAATTTAGATTTTTACATAACATGAAAACTGAATAAATAGGCTTTCTATTGATGTATGAGTTGTTAGAATAGGACGATATCTGGCTGATACACAACCGTTTAAATCTCTGGAATCTAAGAGTGCAAAAAATCTAAATATTGAGAAAATGACCTTTGAAGTCGTTAATAAGAGCCACTGCAGCAGGCCATCCACTCAGAAAAATAAAGTTTTTATATATTTAAGGTAGGAAATTTAGAAAATATCTTCATTGAACATGATCTTTACTTCATATCCTAGTTATTTTTGGCATAAAAGAAAAATCGATAATTTTGACCCAAACAATGTATTTTTGTCTTTCACAAAAAATGTTCGCGTGCTACTTAAGACTGGTTTTGTGATCCAGGGTCACATATCTCGACCAATGCGAGTCACATTCAAAACTGAAAAATAATGTATAATCAAAACCGGATGGAAAAGACATGGCTTTACGGTTTCACATTAGTCATCGACTGTATCTCAAGCGCTTGTGGCGGCCCAGTTTGGAAACGTCTGAAGCAGGTTCATTATTGTCATTTTTAGTTCTGCATGCGTTCTACATTTGATAGCTCATGCAGAAAAGGATTAAAAATGATTTTACATTCTGAGTGACAGGCATGAGAGCTACGAGCAAACCGTCCTTCACACGTTGTGTAACAAACCTGCTTTTAATCATTTCGCATAATACAGTGCTTTAATCTGGCTTGAATAAGCAAACGGCTCAAAATAGATCTTGGCTTACACATCTTACCTTTGGCATTGCGGGTGTATCTAGCCACTCGGAAAAGATGGTTTCCAGTGTGATGCCTTGACTGAAAGAGAAAAGGCATACGTTCAGCAAACGCACAGTTATTGAAGCTCAGTACAAGTAAAGAGTGGCATTGGCCACGGCAAGATAACCCTAATGGTCAAGGAAACTGATTAAAAACTATACTTTGAATGCAATGTAAATTGCGTCAGCCAAATGCGTAAATGTAAACGCAATTACAGAAGATCAAGGTCTTATAGTGTTTCTTTTTCAGTGTGCCAAACAACCGACGTCTTTCAAATAAATGTAATCCTAAATAACAGAAAGAGTACATGCACTTTATGTGACAATAAGGTACCGATTAGTTTTTCCCCACACATCCATATTTCTCCGGCTGTAATTGAAGTCATTCAGCACTCACTGCAAATCAATCTTGCAAGAGCGCACACACACAAACCACATATAATCAACTAATGGACTGTCTCGGGCAGGAACGGTGTGTCTCCAACACTTCTGCGCCTTTGACACAGCAGTCGAGAACATTTAGGTGATGACAAAAGAAAAGCTGGAAATTTCCACATAGAATTAAGCCCTCTGTGTCGGAACAAATCACTGAGCTTGCTGGACTATGATTGCTAACAGGTCACGGTGTGTTTCGTGTTGTCGGCAAATAGAAGCGATGATCGGTCTGCACAGAGATTGCTTTAATGAATCCTGTGATGTACACTCAGATGTACATGAAAAATGTGTCCTAAGATGATTGGTCATGCGGTAATGCCCGATTAATAACTTATGGCTCACTTAGAGATCATTTAAAATGTAAAAGCAGCATTTGAAAGGACTAATTTCTGTAAATGATGCAATGCAATACCGCACCTGATAAATATTTAGCAAATCCCGTCCTTACTAGATTATTTACAACGCTTGTACAATTTCAAAAGTTATGATATTATATAAATATATGAAAATTGTCTCATAACTTATACTCACGCCGTAACTGATATGAGTTTATACAAAAAATTATAAGAATACCCATCCCTTGATTAACTATATGCTACTGTAGGTCCAAAAATTTTGTAGCACATACATCACAGTTTCCAAAACTCTAGTCCGTTAATAAATGTAAACAGATGTTATTTATATATGACATACCTTCTGTGGCAAAGAAGAGAAAACATGACAACATCTTACTCGTGTGTCTGCCGTTTTAGGGCTTTGAAAGGGAGGAGGGAGTTTATACTAAATTTCATAAACTGGAACTTTAAGGGAATTGAGAAAATTGCAAACTCTGGGAAAACTACTGTATTCAGTACCAATCGAAAGTTTACTGTTACACATTTGTCGTATTTATTTTATATTTTTGTGGCTCATCAAGACAAAATGTACAAAAAGCACAAATTTGATTTATGTAATCTATTGCAATTATGTTGGGAAAACAAATAAAATAAATCACAATTGTTACATTTGAGCAACTTCAATGTAGCTCAAATATCACATAACTTTACATGTAATGTGAATGTTTGCCCAAGTCAAGAGTCTAAATCTCTGCTATGTTCTACAGTACAGCTTCGTTTTCCCTTCTCTAAGTGGGATTTTCCGCCATTTTATCATTCGCCAAGTAAAATTCCAAGTTCTTAGAAAAGCAGAACGCATCACTAGTAATTAGGATTATATAATAGGATCTTTTGCCAGGGATTTCAAATTTGGGAAAAATGAAGACACTGGATCAAGTAAAGCGTAAATCAACGAACCAAGTCAAGCATACATTAACAGAACCTGCCATGGACTTCCGTAACTGGGAAGTGGTGTAGGAGGAACGGTTGCCATGAAGGCATTGATCTGTCTTTGATCTGACACAAAGAGGCCCATCTGTGATTGTTTCACCACATCAATCTGCCCTTCCAGTGTTGTGCCGCCATGAATGTTTACACTTCTGAGCAGCAGACACAAATATTGAACGCCCTTACCTTTCAGTTTAATGTAATTTAATCAATCATCGGTCGGTGGCCAGGCCTTAATGAGGATAAAGAGACAACACGACAAACCAGAGAGACGAAACGGGGATGAGAAATAAACAGTATATAGAGACATTAGGGGAGACAAACTGAGACAAGAATGAGCAATGTGAAAGTTGTGCTCAGTTCAGAGACTGATAGACTCGGTATAAAGTCAGTTTAATAAAAAAAGTTTATATTTCTTTTTATATATGTTTTATATATCTGTGGGAACAAATTAAGAGACCATTTCATGATTCTTTTCAGTTTTTCAGAATTAACTAGTTATTTATTAATGTGTTTAGGTAAAATGATAGGCCTATGTTTTTATTCTATGAACTACTAACAATATTTCACCCAAATTTTTTTTCTATTTGCATTCATTTGCAGAAACTGAAAACTGGAGAAACCGTTCGAAATAACACAAAAAGATGCTCTGTATTTTTTTCAGACCTCAACCTCAAATACAGCAACTGAAACATATTCATATTCACCTTTTTAAGCAATACAACAGTAGTATTTGTACAAGTATTAGGGAAAAGTCCAAAAATATATTTTTTATATATAAATATATATTTTTTTATTTATCACAGTTTGTCTTGTCATTCGGTCCATATTTCACATTGCTCTTGGATGACTTTGTCACTCCTGAGGTTTGATTTTTTTTTTAAAAATCATCACATTTAGTCATTTGGCAGACGCTTTTATCCAAAGCGACTTACAGTGCACTTATTACAGGGACAATCCCCCTGGAGCAACATGGAGTAAAGTGTCTTGCTCAAGGACACACTGGTGGTGGCTGCTGGGATCGAACCAGCAACCTTTTGATTTACCAGTTCAGTGGTTTAACCCACTAGGACCACCATCTCCATCAGACTGAAGGGCCACAATACATCAGAAATGTGTGAAATGGTCTCTTAATTTTTCTCGTGGCTGTATATTTTAAATATATTTTATCAGTATATTCCTCATCTGTTTATTCTCCACGGTCAAAATGAACCAGATTAACATTTCACAATGGGTTGAAGCTGTGTGGAAGTAGCGTTAACAAAAAACATATCAGATTAAAAAAAGAACATACTCTAGACTTCCCACCGACCACAAAGCACAAAAATATTTGAAAGAGCTTTATATTTCAAACCTTCTCTTGAAATTTAAAGGACAATATAGACAACCTGTGGGTGATGAGAGACTGGAAAGTGAAAAAGAATATACTACGATGGACAAGTCTGAGGAAACATGCCAGTGGAAAACTCATTTGAGGTACTATAGGGTTGGAGAAGAAAGACGCCTATAAAGGTCTGGTTTGGCCAAATACTTCAGACTCTATGATCGTATCCTTCCACAGTAATGATAATAATGGCAGAGCAGCTGAGGAGATGTGCTTCATTGAGCAACTAAAGAGCACACACTTCATACAGCCAGTGTTGACACAATTTCTTCCTACCTGCTCACTCCAGAAAATGTGTCCAGAAGCATCTGCAAGAAATCCTACAAGAGAAAGACTACGAATGAAGAACAGTGTTTACAACTAAAAAAAACATTACAACTATAAGCCCAGAGGGTCTCTTTGCAGGATATAGGGCAACTTGGAAAATGTTTGTTATATCCTTATACTGTAATAGAACTAAACGTTAAGCTTTAAAATGTGATTAGTTCAATAATATAAGTATGTATTTTCCAAAAACAAATCATCAAGATCTATGATGCAAGTCACTGTCCCACACGAGTGGCGGCTTCGCACAAGAAGCATCCATATTTTTATGTTTTTAATACTGAATATATTCAGACTTGAGTTCCATATTTGCATTGTCTGTTTTGATGCAGTTTGATAGAGTAAGTAAAAACTGCTGTAGCTTCAAACAAAGCATTGATGTATTTGGTTAAACAACTATATGCCAAACAGCCGTGTCTCAAATCAAGTCAAGGTAATACACATTCGGAGGAGTCTGTGCATTCTTTCTCTCACACAAGCTGATGGAATGACTGTGAGATTGAAATGAATGTCAAAATACGCATACCTCGTCCAACGGCAACATTTGCTAAATGAACGGACGCCTCCCAGACAAAGTGCCCTCACCTGTGAGAGAATGAGCCTGCCGTGGAATTTTCTCACAAAGGTTTTGATGAAAAGAAGGAAGTTCTCCTCGCCGACCTGATCAGCCAGAAACTTCAAGAGGAAGTAGCCCTGAGAAAGGAAAAGAGAGAGAAGAAACCTCCAGACCCTGAAGTCTTCAGATATCTCTGAAGAATGTGAGCTGTCGTACCTTTACGTAGTGGACTTGCATGAAGGGTTTTCCAGGGTTGAGGGCATGTTTCACGACTGACGCACCAGACTCGCTCACCTCCCCTGTGTTCTCTTTATTGGGCCTGAGATGCAAACACAGGAATGTGCATCAACACGCGCACACAAATCAAACTGTAGCCTGATAAGAGCTGCATCCACAGCGATCCGGGTAGGATTATACTGACATCAGCATATTAGCCCCTAACAGTTTGCTAAACGTATAAGCCATTGCAATCAGAAAACCATTACGGCTCTTATAGCTTCTCCATCTACAGCTTCGTATATTACAGTAATGCTTGGTTTTTATCGCTCTAACGTAACAACAGTACATAAGTGCACATTAAGAGAAGCATATAATTGTGTTAAGTTACAATTTTTTTTTAAAGAGTAGCATAAATAAAAACTCTTTCTTGAATGAAAGTCAAACAGGTTTGAAATAACAAAAGGATCGATCTAAAATGATATCTCTTTAAATAAGCAGTTAATCATAACCAAAATCTAGACACTTTTATTAATAGGTTTCCAGGACACATCTTCTAAGAATCACTAGACTAGACGGTTTACAACTGATCGAGTGTTTCCTTTCCGCGTGCAAAGGTAGATCGTGAGAGACAAACAGAGCTTTGAGTGCTGAGTATCTCAGCGCGAGATGACGACCTCGGTTAAATTCTATTGATCTTCTCTGAGAGATTAACTGGTCTTGCCAATAAAAGTCTCTTGTAAAAATTTGGTCGATACTCAGGCGCCGCTCCCCCAGACAACAGCTAGTTTTTTATTTTTCTTGTGCAGACAAATGGCCGTATTGATAGTATGTGTAGAGTTATCGTAATCTGTTTTCGTTCGCTTTGTGTCAAAACGGATTCAATGGGGATAAACCCCAGTATGATTGATCACGATCTAATGTCTTATCTCTGTGCTCTCGTGTACCCCCAGTGCTGGTTGACACGGTCAAATTTCTCCGTGAAATAAAGCCTGACCAACAAAATGATTGTTGACAAGTTTTGCCTGACATGGTTTTTAAGCACCGCATGGGTGGTTGCTATGCAGTTGCTAAGGTGTTCACTTTTGATGGCCGTTTGCTAAGGTGTTTGAGATAGTTGCAAAGGTATTGCTATGCGGTAGCTAAGTTACTGGGTGGTTGCTAAGGAATTGCAAACCCTAACCTTAAAAATGATTGTAACTATTTTAAGTGATAGTTCACCCTAACATTTGAATTCTGTCATCATTCGCTCACCCTCTTGTCATTTCATACCTGTATAACTACCAAAAGAAGAATCTTTGAAGAATGTTGGTAATTGAACGATGACAGTTCCCATTCACTTTTATTGTATAGACAAGAAAACAATACAAGTAAATTGTTTGGTTAGCAACATTCTTCAAAATATCTTCTTTGTGCTCTGCAAGTCAAACAGGTTTGGAATGATAAGAGGGTGAGTTGATAATGTTAAAGTGACACTCTGAGATCCCAACCCAGATCAACAGATACGGGTCAACTGCCTTTATAATGTCCAGGGTATCCTATGAGTTTCTTGCTGTATTTGGGTCACTCGCATCACTTCTACATTATTGATGCTTACATTTGGTTTTCCTCCAGAAATAAAAAGCTGATCGTTTCTCTCTCTCTCTCTTTCAGTCTCTGTATGTGTGTGATAAGGGGTAGCTCCTTTAAAATGCGCATAGTATTTCTCCTGGTCGCACAGGTTGTGCGTGTATTTGTGAAAGTGCCTTAAGCGGTTCAATGAAAAGTCTGACAGCTTTTCATTGAACACAATAGGTGGCCTTCTCTTCCAGATGAATGCATGGGAGGACAAACAAATAAACAGTTACTCTTGACTAGTTGGCAGTGTGTGCGTCACAATAAATGAGAATCGCTAACTCACTCTTACTGTCTGGGTGCTAAAGATGTTTTTTTCACCGTCAAACAATTGTTCTACTATAATCATGGCGAGTTACATTATAGTGCTTACTGACGTACTCTATGTTAGAACAACATTCGACCAACGTTCTTTCTTGGCACAGTACACTACATGTTAAGAAAAATGTTTTGTGTCTGCTACAGTCATGGTGAGGTAAATTCTAGTGTTTACTGACTATGTGCGAGTATCTTGGTAATCTACGTTAGAACAACGTTACTCCTTGGCATAGTAAGGTACATGTTAAAAAAAATGCTCGAAGTTCGACTCAACTTTATTTATATAGCGCTTTTTACTATTTTCATTGTTACAACGCAGCTGTACATGAGACAAATTGAATACAAGTAAAATAACTAAAGGCTTATACCTGTAAAATCAAGAAAAAGGCGAAAATAACAAAAGACAGACATACAAATGCTCCACACACACAATATGCATACATACATACTTACACACACACAAACACACTCGCACACACGCACAGTGAAAGCACACATTTGAGATAAAGGAGAGAGAATCACAGGTCAAATATTAAACGGACTATAAATTCTTTATGCAATATTAATTATGTCTAACTTCTGAATTCTAAAGCAGCCCCCTGGCCAGGCAGATATGGCTAAACAATATGTGCAAAACAATATGGAAACGGTGGCGAGGAACCCAAAACTCTAATCGAGAAAAAAAACCTCAGGAGAACCCAGGCCCAACCAGGGGATTCCAGATCCTCTCTGGCAAAAGCTGCTGCCTCTGCACAAGCTCAACGGTGCTTGCACAAGGCTAAATAAAAAAAATAAAAAAATGAATAAGGTAAATTATAGATTTAAGATTATTTAAGATAGCGTTGGTTGTAAGAGACGTTACATGATACATGTTTTAAGAAACGCATATTTTTCCAGCGCTGTTTTGTCTTAACACTTTATCCCTGAGATTCCAGTGGGTGTGGATCCCTGGAAGGGCCAGACTGTCAGGTGTGGATCCTAAAAACCTGCTGGTATTGTGACAGCTGAATTCCTGATATGCTCTATCATACACGCACATGCTCTCATTTTCCCATTCTTTAAAGTTAAGCCACTGGTAATCTACTCCTACCTGAGACTTACATATAACCTAATAACCTTATCACATTGTGCTCTTCATATGAGAACATTGGGTTAGGTCTTATATCAAATATTACTCATGCAATGGCACGTTCTAAATAATTCAGCGCAGTCAGAAATGTCAACTATTTCAGGCGCTCACTTAAATCAATCTTTCCTGGAAATTTGATTGCGTATGGGATTTCAATATGTGGAAATATATTGTTTTTCCAAATGAATCGATTACACATTATATTTGACCTGATTACTCATTACAGTGGCTAAATCTATTTAAGAAATCTGAATAGGCCAAGGCACCAGGTAATTGAATATACTATTAACTTATGTTAACTGTTATGTCTTTTACAATCAATGCTTTTGTGTATTATACAGCCAATAACCTTAAAAATATCCTCTAATAATAGATACTAGTAGCACAACATTGTAGCACAACCTCTGAGTTGAGTTAGTAAAAATCAATCCAAAGCGTCACTTATACTGTATTTAGCAGCTAAGTTTAATCCTGTCGATGTAATAATTATTCACTGATCCAAAAAGTCTCAATGTTATCCTCGTTTGAGCCAAGGACAATTATTGTAATATATCACAGTAACTCATTTTAATATACCCCCCGCTAAAATAACTAAGCTTCTACAATACGGGCAGTCATGGCCTAATGGTTTGAGACTCGGACTTGTAACCCAACGTTGCCGGTTCGAGCCACAGTACCAGCAGGGATTGTAGGTGGGGGGAGTGAATGATCTGCGCTCTCCTTCCACCTTCAATACCACGGCTGAGGTGAGATCTTTGAGCAAGGCTCAGATCCACCCAGCTGCTCCCCGGGCACTGCAGCAATGGCTGCTTACGGCTCCGGGTGTGTGTGTTACTCACTGCTGTGTGTGTGTACATGTATGGGTCAAATGCAGAGCACAAATTCCGAGTATGGAACACCATACTTGGTCTCACATCACACTCGGTTTCTTTATATCAATACTTTATAATGTACCCAAGGAATATATCAGTAGAGATGCTTGACTGTAGGTTGACTGTAGCTTTACTTCTTTAACTACTGTATATTATGTGTGGGTCAGGAGAGAGCTTTTGCCATTCAGACCTGAGGACCTGCAGCTCTTCTTCAGAGTTCTGCAGCTCATCACTCAGTCTCCTCCAGCGTAACAAGGCCTTCAACTGTTTCTGCTCCTCAGCCTCTCCACAACCCAGCTGTTAAAGACAAAAATAAGTGCGTGAGCTTCGAACGTCTCATATTTTCAAAAGCGTTTTTGCACCTAAACAAACTGTTTTGTAAAACGAACTGGAAACACTTTCCTGATACTACGATTTCAATACAGAGCAGCCAAGTGCAAATAATTAATACATTCTGAATTCAGTAAATTGCTGTGTTGATGCTGTGTTTAGTAAGAATTATAAATAGTATTACTAGAGATGAAACTATATATATATATATATCGCCCAATAATCCCTATCCATTTTTCACACTTTTGGGTATCGACCAATAGTTTAAAAACAGCCGATAGTTAGGGCTGATGTATCAGGTCAATCAAAAGAGGACAGGTAAATGCTATTAATTTGTGCTCAGTATATAGAAAATGTTAAGAAACATCAGCTGTTTGATGTTCAGTATGAATAGTCATTGTATGAATTAATAATATTCATGAAAGTTAAGTAAATTTGTATTTTTTTATTTTAATATTCACAATCAGTTTCGGCAGATATCACTCTGAATAATCCTCTATCCGTATCGGTGGAGAATTTAAATATCAGTGCATCTCGAAGTATTGCAAGAAATCCAATTAATAGAGCTACTTAAAATGTATCATATGCTTTGAATAAATTGTGGTCAGTTCAATGCACCGCTGATCTAAAATTTAGGATCACAATTTCAAAAACCATTTGATCTACAGGTATTTAAGCATAAAGTATAGAGGCATTTGCTTATATATTAGAAATTATTTTGTAGATAAAATATAATTGTGAAAACAGAACTTCTTTTATTAAAAGAAGAAGACTAAATAGTGAGGTCAGGAAAAGGCAACCAATAAGAGCTCAGCATAGATGAGAAATACTTAATGCTTTTTAAAAAGCATCTTGGGGTGAGACCTAAAGAAACTAGATGAAAAGATTCCAATTCTGTAAATTTAAGGCACATGGTAGCAACTTTAAAGACACTATAGTTTTATTTAGTCACAACAAAATTCTCATCATCACATTTTTATACGTTCTACAATCTAGAAGAAATATCAATAAGGAATAAATAAGAGATTCTAAACCTTGAACTGTAGTGTATAGAATGAATAGTACTAAACGTTTTTTCTTTATTTATTAATAAGTGCTGTATATCAGTGGTTAGAGCATAGCGCTAGCCACGCAAATTCATTGGTTCGAGCCCAAGGATTTTCTACGTCCTGAGAAATAAATGTATAGTATCATGCAAGTCTTTGGATAAAAGCGTCTTCCAAATGCATAAATGTAAATATATGACATTTTCACGGGATGTACATTAGTAGAGTTGATGGCAGATATATTCAATTTAAACCAAATCCTCTTAAGGCTTTTACTTACTTTAGAATTTCATGAATTGAAAATGTAGCAAAAACGTATAATTTGGAGATTATGAGATGTTTGTCTTTTGTGTGTCAAAAGTGCGCAGAGTCTGTGATGAGCCATACACAAAATCGGGTCGTCTGGCCATGATATGCCAATAAGCATGTTACCTGCTGAACCTGGGCCCAGAACACATCTTCTAAATATGTTGCGAAACCTTCGCTGATCCATTCCTCTGTCCAATCCTGTGCTCCTATAGCCAGCCCAAACCATGAGTGGGCGATCTCATGGCACAGTCTTGCCCCGCAAAGGTTCCTCTCACCCTTTAACACGCTCTGAGACAGGAACACGATATGAGGACTGGAAAACAAATGCACAGAGCAACAGAAATGCATATAAGTAGGCCATCACGGCAGACTGATTTATTTCAGCATTTTGAAAGAAAACAAGCATTTGCAGTCTAGAAAAATAAAATAGATCGGACGTCATAGCTTTATTTGGTCCACTAACAAATCATCAGTTATTATGTTACTGCGGGTACTTCGAACTTAGAGCCCAGACTTCAGCTCTGATCTAGTTATAACATGTTATAAAACTCAACCACCCTGAAAAAACATCAAAGTGTGGGATTTTCTCTCTGGTAGCCAGACTGTCGTTAAAGAGGTGGAGCTCTAGTCAAAATGATGCCTGTTCACTGCCAGTAGATTTCAGAGTAGCCACACGTGCCGCACCCTTCACCAAACAATCCGGCTGTATTTGCTAATAGCAGCAAATTACAAGATGTTTAAACCTCGTAAGATCGTTCCTTCACTGTGAAATGTTCCATTGAATGACAATAGCCTTAGCTGTTAAAATAAAAGTAAGTTTTAAAAGTAAGTTTAAAGAAAGATAAGCTTCTTTATTCTAGCAATGCCAAAAAAAACATGACCTCAGGACTGCACATAAAACCAGATGAAATATAGGATTGTTTGCCTCCTCTCTCAGAACTACCTTGAATGACCTTTTCAACCAGATAGCCTTGTCTTTTTCACACAGCAAATAAGGCCGTTATCAAGACCATGTTCCAAACAAAGTTCTGACATGTCAGGAAAAACAAACCTGTTTCATTTCTGCCGTCTGGCTTCGGCTCGGCCGCATAATGGATTTCGAATGTGACACACACCATTGAAGATAGCCGGGAGCAGTTTCACAAAAACTAACCTCTACGGTGGTGATAAAATAATCTTAACGTTTTATGAATGCCTTTTTACCTTTTCGTACAGACATTCGCATTGCCTCGGATCTTTAAAATGGTTCTTTTGCCCCACCGTTGCTTTCTTTACACAATGACCACAGCGACCAGCAGGAAATCAATAAAAAAGGTTGGCCTTGACTTGAAGGTGCCAGGCATGCCTTTCATTCACACTGTTATGGTTCCCTCAAGTCATCGATATGTTATTTTAGCAGAGGTTTGTGTGCACAAACGCTTTCATAGGTTGAGCTAACAGTCTAGCTAAATACAAATGGCCAGTCTCTGGAAAGAGATGAGAGACTAAGGCCCAATCGTGATGCAGAGATGAGTAAAAGAACAGAAGTCTGTTAAAATATTTCTTTATGTACTACGGATGTGTAGCAGCGTTCTCCAGAATGTTCATTCTATAACGGTGTTCTCAGGGTTGCCAAATACCAAAACTCAATATTTGCCTATAAAAAAGCTTATCTTACTTTCTACAGTTTTTTTGTTGTCATTCAATGGAACGTTTCACATGGAAGGAACGATGAAATGATGCTAAAATATTAATTTATCAGTTTTATGCAATATGCACAGTTTTGTCTTGAAAATCACTGCACAGTAGTAAAACTTTTTATAAATAACAAAAATGACTATTAATGTACAAAGTATAATAATAGATAAAATATTTTCAATATTCTCAAAAAAACCTGCAGAAAA
Source organism: Triplophysa tibetana (assembly GCA_008369825.1). Lineage (NCBI taxonomy): Eukaryota > Metazoa > Chordata > Actinopteri > Cypriniformes > Nemacheilidae > Triplophysa > Triplophysa tibetana. The sequence continues at coordinate 11,062,209 of CM017904.1, read as the reverse complement.
AGTATAAATGTACCCCATTTACGCAGAAAAACCAAGGACTTGGCAACCCTGATGGGTCCAAAGCAGCAGTCGGGACTCTCAACATTTGGTCAACAGCATACCAAAAAATGCTCTTCTCATCATGCCTTAAAACAGTTCATTATCTGCAAAACTTACATTTCAAAGTGATTCGATTTAATTCATATTAAAAACGTATTAAACAAGCTGTGTAAAGTAATCCTACCTTTACATTTTAAAGACTTTGAATGGATGCTTTAAAGTAGAAGTGTGTGATTTTGTTAAACATAAATTCTTCAGTATAACTCGTGTGATATTTAAACTCTTAATGGTCTTTAACATTCTTTTGAAGGAGGGATGAACTTCACTACCTGGATGAAAGAAGCGATCAATCAAATGTCGCAACCGATCAATGACAAATAGTGTACATCATTGCTGCAACAATTCTTGAAAGATACTTTGAAAGACAGAAGAATAATGTTCTTTCATCCAAATACAGGATATCACCACCTGCCCTGTAATTACCAGAGGAAACACAAAAGTGGAATGTAATGGGTCAGATTTCAAACATGACCAATCCAGAGAGGAATTCCAGTTTTATGGAGCAGGAAAACTTGATGGGAACAAATCATTTCCCATGCCTCAATTTGTTTACTGTACCCGGTGTAATTCTTTAATGTAAAAAAATCTAAACTTAAAACAAATCGGCTTTACAACTTAATATAAATGATATTAAACTGATAATCGAGCTGATAATATAAACTGATAATATACATCATTTAGTATAAAATTTAAAATAAGGTTAAAAATAGTTCAAATAGTACCCCCAAAAAGGAAAATTCTTTCATTTTTTCATTTATTCTTTAAATTCTTACATCATTTACTCATTTCAAACCTGTATAGGTCACTTTTATTCCAAAGAACCCAAAAGAAGATATTTTGATGAAAGTTAACTGAAAAATGACGTACTCCGTTCACTTCTAGCGTCTGGACACAAGCCAATGGGCTAGCAACATTCTTCAAAATATCTTCTTTGTGTTCTGTTGAAGAAAGAAAGTCAGTTTTGAAAATGACAATAGGATGAGTAAATGATGACAGAGTTTTCATTTTTGGGTATAAAGTAGTGGAAAAAACAAGTGTTGCCATGACTAATCGAGACCATCATAACTTAAAAAGTGTCCGTCTCAGATCTAATACAATGGCTACCATCATATATTCCCCCCAAAAAAGAATTTCTTTTTAAATATAAAATCTAATGTAAAGTCAGTCTAATCTGTTCATTGACCATGCTAAAAAACAAAGCCACTAGCAGAGGTCAGAAGTGGTCATACATGCAAATGAGATGATGTAAGCGATGACTGCTGCACATGTTGTGTTTCCTAAACAGCTGCCCTGTTGTTTGTCTGCTTGGTGAGTGAATGTGCGCAGGAGCTCATAACTGGCCCGTATCCTTCCTGTGAAAATACTTGAGAAGACTTCAAGAAACAAGATTTTGGTCGGTGATACGCTTAACCTCATTTAACCCTTATTGTATTTAAAAAAGGATGGACATTCAAATTCATGCTACAATGGTACACAACTCAGACTCTTTGTGTCTTTCTCATTCTCCTCAATCTGACTGCATGAGCTTATTAGGCATAAAAACCTAGTCGAACCTTGCAGAATGAAACAGATCTACAACTGCTCAGCCTTGCAGACTTTAAATGTGTGGTATTCCCGTCTAGACAGCAGATTACTCTGAGGGGCTGCAAAATGAGGTGTGATTCTCTCTGCAGACCCGATGAGGCTCTCTTAGCATGCCAGTCCTTTTTAGGGCAAGTCACATGTGTCAAACCAGAAATCCTGAGAATAAATACCCGCAAACATAGGCTGCTGCGGTGAGACAAGTGGGATTCAGAAAGCAGTCTTGAAACTGGATTTTATCACTAAAGCCTGCTACAGATCACCAGAACAATGGGATCCATATGTCAATGCACTACCTACCAAGTGGGAAACATGGCGAATGGATTTCTGCTGCAGCATCGCTGGCGATGTTTATCGTCTAGTGTCTTCTGGCAGTGTTTTAACTTGATTGCTCCGCATTAGCGCTTCAGACGCTTGCCGAAGAGCGTGCGTAAACAGAGCCGGAGGCGCTCATCGGTGCCAGAAAGGCTATCCGGAGTGAGAGGCAGCGGCAGATGTTTATGTATAGCATAAGGCTTACAGTATGCTAGGGCCCATTGTGTGAGCTTCCCTTAATCCTTCAGAACTATTCTATGTGTGAGGCCACTAGTCAAGAATGAGGATTCGTAGAATGTGTGGAATGTTAGACATTGTGCTTTATATTTTATCTTTTATAAAGCCTTAAATCAACAATGCAATAAAAAGTACATTGCTATTTAAGTGATAATTCACCCAAAACATGTAATTCTTTCATCATTTTCTCACCCTCATGTCATCACAAACCTGTGTGAGTTTCTTTCTTCTGCAGAACACAAAATAAGGTATATATAAATAAGGTATTTTGGAGAATGTTGGTAACCAAATAAAACTACTCCTTGACTTCCATTGTATGTGCACAAAACCACTAAGACATTTCTCAAAATATATTCTTTTGTGTTCCACAGAAGAAAGAGTCATAGGTTTTGAACGTAATGAGGGTGAATAAATCACAAAAATGTTAAATTTTTGTGTGAACTGTCCCTTTAAGAAAGACTTGATCCTATTGTGCATTATAAATCATGTTATTGCAAACTAAAAAAAAGTTTTTCTCGATTTATAAGTAAAATATCGTTTGCCCTATCATGTTGACTTTAAAAGCTCTTTCCATCAAATACAAGTACGGCCATTTGGTACACCACCACAGTTTGATAAAATATACCAATTTAATATCAATTTAACTCCTACGAAGTCTGGCTGTTCACGGTGTCAGCCTTCTGCAACTAATCTACTTAACGTATTTCTCACAGGACGCCAGGAAGGAAGAACGATTAGCTAAAATGAAGCAATAACACCATCTCATCGTCTGCGACACACTTCTAATGTTTCTCTATGCTTGGATTTCTTATATTTGTGTCTGGTCGGAGGTCTGGCGAGGGAGGGTGGCTTTTTTGGCTCAGAGAATCAGATAAAACGCAATGGCAGACACTATTACGATGTATTAGAATGATTCACAGTGTACACATCGCAGGGACATCTGCCCGGTGTTTGAATGGCCTCGTCCATTCCAGTTTTTTGAAGGGTAGATGCTCCGACGGGGATGCTGGGAAATGGTTCTTAACCTCACATTTCGCTCCAGTTTACCAGTTTCTGCTGCCACTCCTCCGGCCTTAAATCAACCCCAGGGTCAAATAAATCTCTCAGATTTGATTCATTTAGACTTCGATTAAGTTCCTCAAAGCAATATCTGTGGTTGTAAAGTATATGAGTTTGATTTGAGACAGGATGCGTTTACACGGTGTCTAAAATGCATAATGCCCGTTAAGGAAGGCGAATTGATTAAACAGCAGTACAACTCAGGTCGGTCCTCTAGAAAGACTGATAAAGCAAGGAAGTAAAGGCCCCTGATAACAAGACAGGAATGTAGTAATAATAACAACAACAACTTAAAATCTAAATCGGACACAGCCTATTTACATTTTAAGTGTTTGAAGGGAAGGAGTTTTGACACACATGCTGCCTGTTGTTTAGTACAACGAATCATGCATTCAAGTCACAAATGATCGGCGGCAAAACAAAACAAATCAATGAGTAACGACAAAAGTGCTCTTGTTGTCTTAGGCAATGAGCAAAATGACATGCACCTGCATCCCATTCACACAACCTAAATGACTGAGCAAAAATAAATGAATTCTTTATTATTATGCAAACTGTGAAGGGCTAGTCATTACCTCTGCATTAGATTACTCTGTGTTATGTGAAATACAAGACATTTAAATAATTTAATAATTTACAATTCAACAATCTTGAACTAGAAAAACCATCATTCTCCAACATACTACAACAACTCATAGTAGAGCTTTAGTTTAAGGGCTTTCTACTTGAATATTTATTTTAACGTAATACACTGCAACATGTAAAAAGTTCAGTAAAAATTGATGAAAGGAATAGTTCACCCAAAAATACAAATTCTGTCATCATTTGCTCACCCTCTGATTGTTCCAAACTTGTATGAATGTCTTTGTTCTGATGAACACAGATAAGATATTTGGAAGAATGCTTGGAACCAGACATATATACAACATATACCGTACAGGAAGACGTACTTCATATTTCTTTGTTCGATTGAACACAATAGAAGATATATCGAAGAATTCAGGTAAGCAAACAGTTCTGGGGCACTTTTGACTATCAGTGTCATTTTTCTTAATATGGTAGTCAATTTGGTCCAAGATCTGTTTGGTTACAAACATGTAAATATGTGGCCGTGGCTAACTCACATGAGATGGAGTAAAAGAAGAAACATGAAGATAAACACACAGATCATAAAGACAAATGCTGGAGGAAGATCTTATTCTTGAAAAAAAGGTGCGACTTCACGGGCGTGGACATAACTGTTTTGTGATTGATGATGTTACAGTGAAATTACTGCATACCGTGAATCAAAATCATACCCCTAACTACTAATTTGCTTACATAGCCATAGTTCTTCCAAAATGATGTAGATAGAGGTCTTAAATCACTGTATATTTGCAAATAAATAAATAATTAAATAAAAAGCAGAATCCATCATTTGAGGAACAAAAGTACATTATAGTGTAACATAAGTCACTTCCTGCTTAAGAAAGTCACCTGCAGTACAGTGTAAGTTCAGAAGAAGATCTTGTTTTTAGCGATTACTGAACTTCTATTAACTGCACTTGCCTGCCAGGTGCAGGCGTGCTTTGAATTCTTTCATTCGTTGAGGCTTTTGTGTGCACGCGGCGCAAAGCAGGACAGAAAACCCTCTCTGTGGACACGGAGAAAAAAACATCTCATCCTTGACAATTTGATTAACAGCTGTCTTTCGTGCCAGAGACTCCCGGTCTGAAAAAACACACACTGTCACACACTTCTTAGGTTACTCAGCAATCAGAGAGGACAGAAAAGAGAAAGTAAAGAGAGAGAGAAGAACGAGCGAGAGAAAGGGCTATTTAAGTGCTGTTATCTCAACCTCCCTAGTTCCCTGACTAGTCCAGCACATTCCGAACGCTTCACATCCTTCGCCCACATTACACTTCTGACCCATGGGACTCCGCTTTCCTTTTCCAAATATGGTCATTTTTTACGGCTGCAGGAAGAGCTTGTAAGCAAACAAATGTTCTGCGAGTCAACGTAACACACAAACGTAAAGAAATAGTTTATTTGGAAATCAAAATGATACCTCATGGAATTGTCGGATGAATAGGACGTACTTTCTTCAGTTGAACGGTATTATTTTTTATACTAAAATGGTGGGATTCAAAATGTGGAAGCTATATAAAGCGCATATACCTGTCAATAAACTATCAGGAATGAATCTTGCCGATTCAATTTCGCAGAAACATCTTAAACCTTAGACCTTAAAATACCACAAGAAAACCTCACATACATAAAGTGATCAAACAATGGCGGTACCCATTTACTTCCATTGTCTAGAAACAAAACCATTGCTAGCCAATGGGTACCGTCATTGTTCATTAACCAACATTCTTCAAAATATCTACTTTTGTGTTCTGCAGAAGAAAGAAAATCATACAGATTTCAAATGATGACAGAATTTTCAGGTGAACTATCCCTTTAAGATATCCATTTACAATGCTTTTTGTGAACCTGAGAAGCAATGCTGTTCATTGTTTGGGAGTGCTCGAGTGTCGTCCAATCAGACTGACTAATCAGACAATCCCTCTTGGTATGAAAAACATACAACATTTGAACAGACCCAAACCATTTTCAACAACCAAAGGCAGATTCAGACTGATTATTTCCCGGTCTGCAAACTCTTATGAAAAGCAGATATTAAGATGCGAGCGTACATTTAAATACTGTTTTTGCTTTTTCATTACCCTCGGTCCACATTATGCCTACATTATTAACAACTCAAAAATCCAATAATTTATTTCAAGGCGCTGTACTATATCTGGTGAGTCAGAAGAAGGATGATTAATTCGCCTTTAAACGTCTCAAATCCCAAATCCTCTGTGTGGGTGTTGCGCATTTTGAAGGAGAAAATTGTATATTGTTAATCTTTGAAGAGTTTACATAATCGTCGCTGATTTTAATATTTTAAAGGAGATTCGGCGCACTCTGTTTGAGAATGCGTTCGCTAAAACCTTGTGAAATGTTTAGGACTTCTGTTTAACCTTCGTCATTCTTTTGGGGGTTAAAAACGTTCAACAGCTCACAAACAGCTAACAGAGCACCTCGGGCAAATGAGCACAAATTTCTTTTTTACTAGCGATGTGCATTTGCTGACACGCCGTAAAAAAGTGAAATATGAAGAGTAGCTGCCCCCAAGGTCTCAGAGGATGTGGGCCGTAATATAGCCACCTGCTCTTACCTGACAAATAAAGTTAACTAGTAAAAGCATTTATTCCCTCACTAGTGCTCAAAGGAGGTAATCCAGATGGACCACATAACTCAATCATAATGGATGACAGTTCATGTTCACCCAAACTGTGAAGGGTAAGCGAGATTTTCACGCTATGCTAGTTTTGTACATATTTCTCCTTACTCATTCTAAGCTTCTCGTGTCGGTCCAGACTCTCTCTTTCAGAGTTTACACGGAGCTAACAGGCTATATAAGGTCAAATACTAGTCTAAACAGTGGAGTAATTGCAATGTAATGGACCCCAATGAGCTATTCATATACTGTAATGTTCAAAAGTACACAGAGTGTGTTCAAAATGAGTTCTGGGGATCAAAACCACGGAGACATTTCTCAAAAGGTCTTCATTTTACAGAAGAAGAAGTCATATACAGGTTTTGACATGAGTGTGAATCATTTATTACAGATATTTCAAATTTGGGTGAACAATCCCTTTAAGGGGGATTCACATTTCGAGTCTTTTGCGCGAGCAAGTTTGTTGTCATAAATGTAGACACGCGGCAGCCGCGCGCAAATAGGAAGCGAGGTGGTCGCGATGTGCATGCGGTGTGACGTTTCCATTTTTCTAGGTACATTGGCGCCGAATCGAGATGAAATTGGTTCAACTTTTCAGAATGCTGCACGCATGAGAAAGCAGTGCGGCTCGCGTTTTCGGCACGGATAAGATACAACATGTGAATTGCCCCAAAGAGTGATATACAAAACTTTGACTGGAATCAACCTTGTCTAAAAAAAGACTGTCTGTATGTTTTGTTACCAAACATCAAACAAGCCAGCGATGACTTAATCGGTGCTTTGGCAGTTCTAACAATAAAAACTTTGATATCTACATAAAAGACATCATTAGTTATAGCTATTACCCACCTACTGTCTTTGTGAACGTTATACGTCACTGACATAGCGTGGGAATAAAACAAAAATCTCAGAGCTGTGAAAGCTTTCAGTATCTGGAAAACAGGCAATGCCCATATTTGAACATCTGGCACAAGAAGTATTCCAACAATGTCCTGCTGTGGCGTAAAAGAGGTGTTAAGGGACAGAAATCGACTGCATTCAAGGCCTAGGAAAGTGCTGTGCCCTTCCTGTGGGTCTCCGGCGAATATGGCGCACGACGTGCCTAAGATCTGAAGATACAACTATCATAGCAAACGTCATTTCTAAGCCGCCTCAGTCTAGACCTTCCCTACGTGATCAGTCAGCAATACACAGGATGGAATGCTGATGACATTCTTCAGAGAAATATTTCCCGAAGGTTCAAGAAGACTGTCATTCCATAATTCACAAATCAGATTCGTTTCAACCCGAAGCAGGATTTGAGCCAAAAATAAAGTCCCTGTGGAAATGAAGCTCTGTGCTTTGGGACAGGAGTCATGCGGGTATTTGGAGAGGAAGCAAAGCAAACACTATCAGGCCTGCCCTTTCTTAACTTCATAATCTTTACTTCCTGGCCTCCAGAGAGCAACCACCATCACCACTGCCACGTCCCAAGCCCCAACTGCAAATGAACAAGCACGATATAAAAGCAGATATTGGCCAGGCCCCAAGGATTTGGGCCCACATACTTCCCAATTTTTAGATTAAACGACTCCCGTCTCTGAAGTGTTTCCAGGAGCGAATGGCTTTTGTTGCTGGGAATAATCCACACATCCTCTCCCACATCCTGGGGGATCGGCATCTCAAAGTGCCCCTTCCCTCGGCCCCAAAAGTACTTTGTTGATCACTCTTTTTGGTCTGATTCGGATCAGAGGCACTTCAATAAAGACCCGATGGATTATACCATTCCCTAGAGAAGGGGCGGGTGGCTGTCGAATGCTGTGACCCATACGGGGGCATAAGTATCTGTTTCTCCCACACACACACACACATTTCTGTCATCAATTGGCAGATCTTGTAGGGAGGGCTGTGATAAATTGGTGAGGCCACTAAAATTAGTCAATATTCTGCAGACATCAACTAAAAAAATAACTGTAGTCTTGACTCCTGTGCTTCACATTAACTCGGGCAGAAAGGGAGGAAAAGAAAAACACAAGTGACCGATGTTGGCATGCATGTTCAGCGCTTGTTAGAACTTGACATTTTCATCTGGTGAATAGATGATTCCACGGTGGTAAGTGAACCATGTGATGACCTCATATCCTGTAGAATATACTGGAAATGCAGGAACACCTGACCGCCCAAAGAGCAAATTTACTTAAATCTAAAGGGCAGTTTCACTAAACCTGACTGATGTTCAGTAATATTCCTGATATTCCGTATCAAATTCCAGTCAAGCCTGACAGAAAATGAAATTCGGTATACTTTAAACAGTAAACACAAACTTAAGTTGCTGCGCAAACATTTCACAGGAATATTTCCGAAGCAGTTGCCTTCCGACAAACTTAAGGAGTTACTGTACTCATCAAGCAGCCATTTAAAAAGATCCAACAGGTTATCACCACCTCAAGCCACACAGACTATTAAACAAACAGTACGGTTGGCCAAGAACACGATTTAAATCAGCCAATTCATAAACACTGTGGTATCCTCATGGAATCCAAAAGGCGATCAAATGGGAACAGCTGCCAAGACATGGCTTAATATCTATAGAGTCCTTCTTTGAATCCTCCAAATACTGTAGCGTGCAGCACTGATGATGAGTTTCTGAAATACTGCATATGGATACAAGGCATCCACTTTTAACTTGACATGATGCTTACTGTAGGTTACAAAGCAAGTGTGTGCACCTTACTAGTGAAACAGTGGATTTGAGTCCAGTTTACCTGTAGATTAGCAGGGTGCTAGCAACTGAGGGCATGAGCCGCTGTATGAAAGTATCTAGGAATTCAAAATAAATTTGCATGGAGTTGGTACAACAAATGTTTAAAGTTGTGGTTAAAAAACGAATTAAGTTTTTTACCTCTGTTTTCTATATATCAAAAATGGGTAACACTTTACAATAAGGTTGTATTTGTTAAAGGTACAGTTTGTAGAAATCGCTGACGCTGTGTAGAAGCATTGAATGATGGGAAATGTTGTCTTCAACTCCACTGCTGATGGTGCCGCTGATACATCAATCAGACGGGAACAAGAAATCACGTTAGCGGAAGAGGTAAAGTAATAAAGTTTTATAAATGTTGCGTTTGATGAAATCATTTTATTTCATTATAATGAATTAGACCCGAGTAATGTTAGGTTTAAAAATAAATTGTTAGTCATAGATGTTACAGTAATTGTCCAATTCGATGGTGTGATAACACTGCGCAGTTCAAATCAATCATAGTAAAAGTTATTTCGAACGTACCCACATCATTTGCAATAATGCTAGATGGACCGTCGCCTCAAACTACTTCCACATCTGTTGCTCTGTCAGGCTGGTTGCAATGCCTTAAAGCCACAGCGTTTATTAATGAACCTATAGCCTGTTTACAGCTGTTTTGCATTTTAAGCTGGTATCTGAGAAAGTGTTATTTCAAAAAAATAAATATTTCACCTTTAAGCTTCAACTCTGGTCAAACTGTACAACAAATAAACATTATTTAAAAATGCTACAACAGTACTTGCAACTCAAACAGAGGTATTACAATTTAACTATAGGATAATAAACTTACTCATGCACAGAAATGCATAATCTTTACCTGGCCATGCCCAGGCTGGAGAATCCTGAGGGAACAATGAGAACATCTAGGCGTGAGAATGGATGGACACCTAAAATGAGGTGTGCGGCAGTCAGACAGAGCGGCAGGAGGGGTAGAACCTTGTCTTCTGCCCTCTGCAGGTGATGCGCGGGGGCATATACCCGGTGAGGAATAACTGTCTGTTTCTTAGCAGAGTCGACCATGAAGCGACAAGGATAATCCATGTGGGAGCAAACATATTGTTCTTCACCTTTTTGTTCTGATATATGACTCCTCAGATGTTGGTCTGTAGGTCCAGATTTTGAATTGTCCAGAGAAACACTGTAATATAGTGAAATGCAGAATTTAAAAGACAATGCTTTATGTTTTATTCAATGAAATACAAGTTGGAAATTGCTAAAGTTTTAGGCTATAGGTCTGCATGAAAGAAAGGCTGCATTAAAGCAGCTTTGCTGTTGCCATGACACTCAGCGTGTGTTTCCTGTCAGTATAACACAAGGATCGACAGATAGTCATAGTGAAATGACATCACTGTTGGTTTTACTTTTACTTAAATGCTCAAAATTGTACTACCATAACTAAGTGAGAGTATCTTGCATTTTTTAAAAAGGATAAGGTGCAAAAACAAACACAATGTCTTAAATAGCTTAACTATACACTGACATTCAAGTGAGATTCAAGTTCACCCAAAAATGAAATTTCTTTCATCATTACTCATCATCGTGTCATTCCAAACCTGTATGACTTTCTTCTGCAAACACAAAAGAACATATTTTGAAGAACATTGGTAACCAAACAACACTGGACACCATTGACTACCATTGTACAGACATTTCTTAAAATATCTACTTTTGTGTTCCACAGAAGAAAGAAGTCGGTTAAATAGATTTTGACTGACATGAGGGTAAATAAATAATTTACCCTCTTTTTTATAAAATGTTAGGTTGAACTATCCCTTTAAGAACTTACATGGGCACTTGGACATCAGGTTCTTCTGTTTTCTCCACCTCAGAGATGGAAGCCTTAACACCAGCCTCCAGCCACTGACCTACCGCTATGGTAAAGGTGGAAGCTGGCATTGGCATCGTAACATAATAATCCCACTGTAGAACACCTGCAAAATAAAATAAAGATCTTCAGCATTGTGCATATTGAGAGTCTAAAAACATCTGCTGAGAAAGATGATTTAACTCTACCCGTCTGTGCAGGCTCGGGAAAGGCTTGATTTTCACCGCTCATTAAAACAGTGTAATCACACGGTGCTCTGACACGTGCCTGCCATGTTGACATGGCAACAGGTGGTTCTTGGCATGGGAAGAGGGCTCTGTTGTTGATGGGCGAGCCCATGGTATATACACAGCATCTAGAGGTTAAAAATCATGACGTGTGATGACAACATCATATTCTGGAACCGCTTGTGGCTGTGTGTAAATATCTAAACTAGAATACCTGCCATCCTGGTCTTTCGTCCACCTCACAGAACCACCTGTGGGTTTAGTTTCATACCAGATTCGAAGAGCACACGGGTAAGTATGAGGGGACAAAACGCCCTCCTTCCTGATCTGAAGACTCCACTGATCCATGTGGAAACGTAGAGGTTTTTCATGTAGGACTGCAGGGGAATGACTGCACTGGAGATATAGATCTTGTTGCCGTCTCCAGCTAGCTGAAGGCATAGAGACCAGCCTCCGTACCAGACAGGAAGATGGATGATCAGCATTTGCACAAAATCCCTGTTTCTCAAGTTCCTTTAAATTAGACACTGTGGTCACATCCACCTCTTCCACTCTGAACACCACTAGATCACAGCAATCCAGCACCAAGGTGAAATCGTCACTATCATCATCCCACGTGACATTGGTGTCAGTTCCGTCACTCAAATCTAATGGATATTTGGCGGGTATTAACTTATTTAGGCAAGGCATGATGGCAGATTTCGCATCCTCTTTAGATGATGATAACTTGGATACATCTTGTATTGGCGTGCTTGATATGGATCCTCTTTCACTTTGAACAGGATCTAGAAAAAGAACAATACTGCCACCAATGACCTCCCTTTGGAAGTGAACGGTCAGGTCAAGCACATAGTGTCGCACAAGCATATGGTTGGTGTTGGCCCGCAAGGGCAGATCATCTCTATTAGGGTCCAGATCAGGCTGAGGATTACTTTCCATTCCTATTGGTATTCTATAGAAAGTCTTTTAATAACAATATTGTAAGCAAATGTAACAAACTAAATCCCATTCATATAACTCGCAAAACTCCACTCATTATTCAGTCTGCATGGTGTCCTTTGGTATTCAATAGCCTGTAAATAAAATGTTAATGATAGAATTTAAATGTATGTATCCTTAAGGTACAGTATATAATGCAGATGTATGTATTTTAGGATTTCACAATACTAGGGATTCAATGCACAACATTTTTTTGACCAGAAACTTAGTGATGCTAATAGTTGCGTGACATCTATTAAATTGAAGTAAATGGTGCATCGAGTCAAATTCATCTTTAATTCACTCATAATAAGCAGCTGGGGAGTTTCTGGCTCTTAAAGGGGCAGTTCACCCAAAAATGAAAATTCTTTCAACCTTTACCCTCATGTCACTGCAAACTTGTATGACTTTCTTTTTTCTCCAGAACACAAAAGATGATATTTTGAAGAAAGCTGGTAGCTGAACAACACTGGACCCATATGACTTCGATTATATGGACATCCAGCGAGACATTTCTCAAAATATCTTTTGCTGTGTTTAACAGAACAAAGAAAATGCTATGCTATGTCTGTTTACACACACATAGCATCATTTGCACTCTATACTGCTCACTTGCACACCAGGAATATTACACTGAATGCTCATTTGCACTAATAAACTACTTTCATAACTGCATTAACTCATCTACTGCACTGTAACTCATCTATTGCATCTATTGCATAACTAACTGCATCCACTCATCTATTGCACTGTAACTTCAATAACTGCATTAACTCATCTACTGCACTGTAACCTTAATACCGCATTAACGCATCTACTGCACTGTAACTTCAATAACTGCACTAACTCATCTAATACACTGTAACTGTATTATCTGCATCTACTCATGTATTGCACTATAACTTCAATAACTGCATTAACTCATGTACTGCACCGTACCATTAATAACCGCATTAACTCATCTACTGCACTGTAACTTTAATAGCTAATGTCTGTAATTAATGCACTCTCAAGTCACTTGCACTATTGTATTGTCTATATTGTTATCTGTTCATAACCACCTGTATATTAATGTTCACAGTATATAGCCTTCTGTATATATTGTTCATAGCACATACCGACTGTCATATTTTCATACAACATTTGTATAGTATTTCCCTAAAATTGTATTCTGTATTTATTCACACTGTATATCTGCACTTGCTAATTGCACTTCTGGTTAGACCTAAACTTCATTTCGTTACACTGTACTTGTATATGTGTAATGACAATAAAGTTGAATCTAATCTAATCTAATCTAAAATAATACAGGTTTTGCATGATATGAGTGTGAATAAATGATGATTTTTTTACTTTTGGGTGAGCCGTCTAAGACAAAATGTTAAAGGAGCGTAAACCCACCACCAACTACATTGACGTGTCAGACAGTGATATGTTTGCATGTGTGTCCTATAAATCAGTACTAAAAATAAAGACACAAACAAAAAGTACTTGACATAAACAGTGTAACGTGCTTTTGATCTATAACACTATAAATATTAAAGTGCACCCTTTCCTGACAGACAGTAAAAACTGAGTAAAATAATTTCTGTATTATAGAAATAATTTAAATACTCTTTTACTTGGAACAATTGGAACGCATCCACATTTGAATGTCTTGGGACAACATCGTTTTAAAAGCACCAAACATTTTTAATATAAAGTGAATAAGAGGTGATTGAAGTGGAAATGTGTAAACAGCAGCACAAAACCAGGCGTTCAATCACTCACATATCACCAAAACACTTAACTGTTACAGTAAATACTACTCTAGGGTGATGACAGGCCAATGTTCTTTCATTCCATACATGCGTGTACTTTTAAAACTGCCCGGGCAGCCATTTAACGTTTATAATTTCTACAATGGTTTTAACAAAGTTACAACAAATCAGCTTTCCAAAAACTTTAGATTTCGGTTTCTTCTTTTGCTTCATCTCTTTTTCTGCAGAAACATGATAAAATACTGTGCTGCTACGGACCAACGAGTGTAAGACAGCACGATTTGCATTGAAGTATTATAAAGCTAAAGTTTCATTCGAGATGTTTCACGAACCTGTATCTCCATGTGACAGAACTTATCACGCGGGCCGCAGACGCTGTCGCGTTCAATACACGTCATCACGGAGCACCAGGAAGTTGAGCTGGATCTCATATGACTTACCTGCGATCTCCATTCAGCCTACCTTACCGTATAGAGATTGACTCACAACAGCACCGCTGAGAATATTAGTTTATCCTGCATTAATAACTTGTTATATTGCTAGAAATATATTTTAAATATACATCAATCACAACAACATATAGTTTTAATTAAGAAGTGCATTTTATTTGACATGATAAAAATATTTAAATTGTTTGTGCTTTCAAACTGAAATAAGGTCTGCGGAATCGTACTGACCTTTGCACAAGATAATGTTAACAGCGCCAACAAACAGATATCACAGTTTTCACAGCAGGATCATGTGTAACAGAGACGAAGCTTATATACACTAGTGCAAAAAGCCTATTGGAGAAGAATAAAATAAACTGTTTACCGGTACATTTATTGTTGACACAAAGGGAACTATTTTGGCACATGAAATAATACAACATGTTTTTTCCGCTATTTCCAGTTATTCATACAAAAAATACAGACAGGAAGTGGGGTTTTCTTGCACGGCATTTGTTAAGGATTCCTAATTCACTTTTATTTTGATAATCCTAGTCGCAATGATTGAATATCCTAAGAATGTGAACTATTATCTATAAATAAAATAGATCTATATATACAACATGTTTTTTCCATAAATCTTTGCAATTATAATTTACACATAATAACACCAAGGATTTAAGTAATATTGATCTATGCTATTTAGCTGTATGTAAAACATGAGGTGATTACTTTCTTGTCACATATCCAGCTGTTCGTAAACACGTTTTACCAAATCTGCTTAAGTACTGACACATTTGACATTTCAATGGATTAGTGATATTAGTCCAGATTAGGTTTCATTTTTTTAAAGAAATCAGATGGATTTTTAGTCACATGTAAACAAGTCCCTTTAACTATGAATGCAATGTTGTAACATAGGCCTACTAAAGAAAATTCGAACCATAATCAGAATAATAAAAGAACACAGACCTACAGAGAAAACTGACCAGCTGAGGTTTTTTGTTCTAAAAATAACAACAAACAAATGAAACATTTCTGCATGATTTAAAATCTCCATTTATACAGTATAAAGAACATAACAATTTTCAGGATTTTCTGTCCGTTAAACTTTGCTCGAGTCATCTAAATATCAGCTGACAGAGCTGTTGTTTCCTGGCACGCTGCAACATCCTTCCCTTGATATTCTCTAGAGACGCCATTCTCTTGACATCATGAATTTTCATCTTGCGTTCGACGGAGGCTGTGCCGTTTGAAGGAATCTCTGTTGGAAGCACAATAGGAAATAGAAGTAAACCCATTATGACTGTCATTATGGCAGTCCTCACAGTGTATACCATTAAAAAGTCAACGTATGGGATTGCATATTAACACACAGGTGTGACTCTCAAATCAACAGCCATATTCTGCAGCTGTGTTAACAGCCATCGAAAACTAGCAAAGAAATGAAACCGAAAGCATTTTCCGCATTCACTGATTGTTGAGTCAAAGTTCAAGAACAGGATTTGCTAAAGTACCTATTCTCAATGCGAGGTTTGATGATGGGTTTGTAAAGCTCTGGGATTTTTCTCTCCAGCATGGGCCTGAGATTCTCTCTCAGTTTGTTGTAGTTCTTCTTCATCTCCTGCTGGTACTCCTTCTGATCGGGAGTAATGAGCTGCTTGTTCTTCTCCACGGCCTCCCCACACCTGCAGATATGCAATCACACAAGAAGAGCCACACAAGAACTTGAGCATGGTACGGATGAAGAAAAAATCATCAGAAGTTCCTATTCATTCATAAAAAAGCAATGAAAGGCTCCAATACAGAAAGATCATAATAATTGTATTACAAAAATTGGATTTAAGATGTTTTATAATAGTTACTGACAGAGCATTCGTGTTTAACCTTTATTACTACAATAGCAAGTGCAAATAAATGTAATGATAAGAGCAAATCATTTATTCATTAAAAGTGGGTCTATTACACAGGCTATAATGTCTTAGCATACAGTAAATGATCAAAACTTGGCTGGAGAAGAACTGTGCCAGCCTGGATAGATTTTGTAGAAAAATAAACATTTTAAATGACTTTAAATATTTGTGTGCTTGTTGGCACAGACCAAACCCATCATTTACCTTCCATCTGTAAAAGCGATGTGTTGTATTTCCACACAAGTTGCATACGTTCTGGGAAATATCACTGTATTCAGAATCCTAATTTGTTTCGAGTCTTGTATTAAACATCATGATTTTATGCAAAACAAATGCAGCTGTGTGACATTAAGTCAGAGCTTTCCTGTTTCCATGTTGGTGGAAAACACCCTCAAGTGTCTTATTTCAGCTTTCGAATAAAATACTTTAAACAAAGCTACAATGACAAAACGGACACTTCTGTTTGTTCTTTGATTCCATCGTGGAAAAGCAAGCGAGATCAGGTTGATACGTCTCTATGGTTTGGAAACGGCCACTCACCGTAGTATGAACTCTTTGAAACACAAACGCAGTTTGTTGTGATGACGGAAGAGCTTGGGATCTGCCGGGATTTCGTTCAAGAAGACCTGGGCCACCTCCAAAGGACCCTGCGGAGACACAGAATTAGACGAGGAAAGAAACGGCCCCCCTTTCTCCAGAGGGAGAAAATGAATGCTTCATGCATTGGAGGCCACAAGGTAAAGTCAACACATAAGGGAAAGATCATGAATAAGTCTTTGTGCGAGTGATGTCACCGTGGAGCCGGCAGCCGAGGCTTTGCCGCGCTCTTCGTGTGTTGTTTCTCCAAAGGGCATTTATCAAGTAACCGCATGCCAGATCCATGGGATTTGGATGCGTTTTGAACTTGATTGGTGTTGTAACTTGTCACTCGGTAGCCTCAGCCATTACTATAAATATAGTGCTCAGTGCTTCGGTATAAATCCATTAAGACCGAAAAATTTACATTACTCTCCTGACCTGTCCTTGTATTACCCAAAGGATTTAAAACCACACTGGAGGCCTTTAGAAGATCCCTCAATTTGCGAGATAGTAATAGGCTGGCGGGAGACTGGGTGGCTGGATAAGCAAGCGTGTGTTTGTCTGTGTGTGTGCTTGTTTACACGGTTCAGACCTGATTAACGGTGGCTGTGACAGATCCCTGCAGAACCATTTGCAGCATCACGGCATCTGGCTTCTCTCGGTGCGTGGCTTCGGCAAGCTCTCGAGTCTTCTTCTGCATGTCTTCAATGGCCACCTCGATGGGTGTGAGGTCAAACTAAAGAGATTCAAGTATTTTTTGTCTTACTTTGCAGTTAGTTTTGCACAAGATGACACCTCATAGATCGCCCTTTGTGGGTTCAAACCCACAACCTTTTGGAGACCATCTTATATATACAGATGAATCAGATTAAGGGGATATTTGCTTGGATCATAGTTACCCCTTCCTTTTGAATGACGTTGATTCGCGTCTTGATGTAGGGGAAGGCGTGCATCGTGGTTAGGATGGTTTTCCGTTTGTACTGCTCGTTCAGTTCTCCTCGGGGTCTCCCGCTCTTCGTGAATGGCGTTGTATACATGAATCGACGAAGGTTGAAGTTCTTCTCAAAGTTGGTAAGACGGTCCTTCATCTCATAGTCATCAAAGAAAGGCTCCACGAAGGTAATCTGTATGTATGCCTGAATGTTTAAGACAAAGCAATCTGATTAAGGATGCATCAGTATTTAGAAGAAGCATTGAAGGTAAAACTGGTTGAATGAGGCAATTGAGATTTGACTGCAGAGGGACTTAAAGGCCAGGTCATACTGAAGAAAGGTTTTGATTGTAATCGTGTTTGCATTTGCAGAGTAGTTGATAAGAAGTACCTTGTTGGGATTCAGTTTGTTTCTGTGTACCGGTGTTGAATCTTTAATCATTTCCAGAACTTCCACCCCAAAACACTCACTGTAGAAATTCTGATAAATAAGCAAACAAAAAGTTGACCTAACATACTGTAAACCTGGCCAAACAAATGTAATCTGTCAAAAAAGATTTCATCTGTCAAAAAATGTATCGAAATAAGCGCACATAATAAAGATGGGGCTTACGTAATACATGTCTGTGTACCTAGAATATTTTTTTTTATAAAACATATGCATATATTTAAGAAAAATATAAAAATACATTTCCTGTTTATGTCATTTAACTGATTGGTACATATAAATAAATACATGTAAATATGTCCTAAATATGTACACATGTGCTTATAAATACAAAATAAATATGCACAGTACAGAGACATACTGCATATTATGTAATAACAAACTTTTATTCTGGATGCGATTAATCATCATTAATTGATTGACAGCCCTAATTTCTCTATATTGAAATTAAATTAAATTGTGATCCGAGTATTATTTTTAAAACAAATATTAGAAATGTTGCTGCAGGAATCAACCTTAACCGCAGCTTAAGTAAATTTGTCTTGTTACATTTTATTATTATTTTATGTTGCTATATAATGACATAATATAATTGCTGAAAATCTAACTAAAATTAACATGAAATTAAAAATGTAAAATATAAAAATGAAATTTCAAAACATTTATAAAAATGAAAAAAAATGATTACGCTGTTATTGTGCTTTTAAAAAACAATCTAATACCTTTTTTGTAAAATATGCTTTCACACTTAAATCACTTGATTTTATCTTCACTGTTTATATGGAGTTCTGAGCTGCACAGGGCTGCAAATAAGTCTCACCTCGAGCCGGTGGGAAATCTCAGGTAAATGGGTGATTCCTGGCTCTTTGTAGATAAATTCCTGCTCATCCAAGTCTCCAAATTTAGAGCCATAAAATCCCACACGGAAGTATGTTCCAAACATCCTCTTGTGACCCTGAAAAGTAAATGAACACATGGTTCGAACATGCATCAAGATCCCCGTGTGGCTTTAGACAACTCCTTCCTGTCTGGCAGAATCATGTAGGAGGCATTTGTATGCTTTACCTTCTGAATGATGTTCTCAAAAGCCCTTTGGAGTTTGTCGTGTGTGGAAGCAAGTTTCCTGAAATCTCGATGAGCCTCCAGTATAGGAACGATTATCTTGTAGACTTCATTCACTGCTTCAAATAAGGCCCCCTGTCCAAAAACAATGATTTAGAAAGAAACAAACTAAGATTTTATAGTAGAAGTACAAACTACATTATTAAAAATTACACAATATTTTAAAAACTTTGCAATGCATTTGGTATTGAGAAGGGGCAAAGAAATAATATAAAATCTTGTTTTTTCTATTATATGTTGAATAAAAATGTTTTAAACATTTTGCAGACAGAATATAAGAATCCCAATTAACTTAATGGCAAAATGGTGCATAAAAAATAAAATGTAGTAGATAAATATTTCTGAAGAAATGCAACATTATCAAGCCTGGCTTTATGCAAGACTCACGTTGCTGAATAACTCAGCAGCCTGTTCCAAAAGCCCAACCAGGCCATTTTCTGTGAAGTACCGTCCCGAGCAAACCCCATCCTCGTCTGGAGACAAGATGTCATCTGAGACAGCCGACTCCTCCAGCACGTTAGGGGAGATGTTCTGGTGGGAGGGGAGACATTTATTTACCACAGTCAGACATGGTTCTCATTTGCGCCGAGCCGAGTGTGAAGGGTTCGGGGAGCAGCCGAGACATAATTCACGCCTACTGTTAATATCAGGAAAGGAAGCCGATTCGAGCATTTCCCACTCTCAATAATAACTCACTTGAAAGGTGACGCTGCCCACCGGCAGGTATTTGTGATCCTCCAGCATGCTGAGATATTCAGCCACCAGGGCTGCAGCATGAACCAAACACATGGCTGATTCCGTGTAACACTTCCTGGTGTTGTGCTTCTCCGCCATGTTTTGCAGCCAGGTGAGACGAAGATCTGGAGATGTCTGGTAGCCCTTTGCGATCCTGGAGTCAACATAAATAATTGGTTAATGCCCTGAGAAATATCTGGATAGAAATCAAATAAATTCGTCTTAGATAGCAACATAAAAAAGAAACAAAAAATATAAAATAAAAATGGACATCACATAGTTACTAAAAGTAAAATGTATTTTAAAATATTCATAAAACTACACTAAAAAACCCCATAAAACATGTTAAACCAAATAAGTCTGTTATATTTATATGCTGGATTCTGAATGGTCATTCTGCTCCATATACTGCAAAATAACGTTAATGTTTAATACGAAAAATATTTTCCTTAAAACCCTTGAGGATGATGCAAAACTGCTCCTCTCTAAATCTGTATCCTGACCACACCGTCAGGGTTTATGAAAACTGTCTAACTGTCAATAATCCCCTTATTTTCCAAATGTCAAATCAAATTGTGGACTGGCACATGTGAGGCACACTACATGGTTACGATGTACCACTTGGTTACCATGGTAAGTCTAAAACAGTATGCAAACAGTAGAAACCACAGCAAAAAGGGAAGCAGAGAAGAAAACCACAGGCCTGGTCTTGAAAGCAGAAGCAGATTTAGTTTTAGCTACTGGAGAGTGTGTGTGTGTTTATGTGTGCGGTACCTATACATGAGGTCCATAAGCATCTCAGGATCCTTCTGAAACTCTTTCATCTTAACTGTGTCTGAGAGGATACTATTCAGGTTCCTCAAAAGTTCATCCACCTGTGGGGACAGAATTTGGTAATTCAGGCCTAATAATAATTAAAGAAAGAAGGAAAATAATTCCTATAAAAATACGAAGATGTGTCCAGTACTTAAAGGGATTATTCACCCAAAATTAAAATTCTGTCATGATTTTTTTCAAACCTGTTTAAATTTTATTGTTCCACTGAACACAAAAGAAAATATTTGTAAGAATGTTTGTAACCAAACAGTTCAGGGGCACCATTGACTTCCGTTGTAGGAAACAAAACTACTATGTTTGTCAATGGTACCCCGGTTTCTTATTTTTTTCAAAATATCTTCTTTTGGGTTTAGCAGAACAAATAAATGTATACAGATTTAAATCAGCAAGAGACTAAGATAAGTATGACAATGTTCTTCAACTATCCGTTTAAATGTTTTTACGTTTAAGCACATTTTCAAGTATCTATACTTTATCAGTGTGTTTTACATAAGATACATTTTACTGTACTATTTTATAAAGTATGCATCATATTTTTTACCATCATATCTTTTTTTCACCTAAAATCTAGCACTTTCTAACTTTTTTTTACAATTTTACTTAAAGTAAGAAAGTAATAGATGTTTAATATACTTACAGTAAGTATCAAAAGGTAAAAAAAATGTATTTATGAAATGTAGTGTCGTGAAAAGTATGATATATGATTTTCCAAAGTAAATATGCGTCTTCTAAAGCAAAAACACTCAGATACTTGATACTTTAAAGTACAGATGCTTGAAAGATATTGAAGTACTGTCCACTTCTGAATTTCTGCACTGTGTCTAATTTCATCTGATATCGTTAAAAAGTATTACCCCATTATTCTAATTCATGATTTGCTGTCATTTTAACTATAAGAAGTTGCTTAAACCATTCAATTCATCACCGGTCCAAACTGGCTCACCTGTGAAGGCAGCTGTGTGGACTGCATCTCTGTGTCCTCTTCTGCGTAAGCAAGAATGGTTCTGAAAGAGCGCCGCAGGTAGTCCTCGTGGATATCTGAAGACTTTCCAACCAATGAGGCCAAAGACATCGTCACCTGCATCTTGACTCTAGAGAAATTCTGCCACGAAAAAAGATCAATTTAAAACTAAATAAAAAACAAACACTTTCTTTAAATTGCATTTTTTTAAAGATGAATAAAATGTCCATCTACATCATTATACTAGGACTTCATCAAAAAGGATCGAAACAGCATCAGAGAATGTTTGTTTTGCGGTATTGTTTTATATGCTTCATGTAAAAAACATTTTTTTATATGGTTGTCCACTCGTAACACATCAGCATCAATATCTCACAAAAGCTTGTATACTGCTTAAGATGTCATTTCCAGTGTCCTGTGTACCAGTAACCTAGAGCTGTGCCATTTATCTGGCTTGGCCCTGCTGAGGTTATGGAAGGTTACATTGTCAAATACAGGTGTTAGGCTGTGAAAGAAAACGCCACACTGCCTTTGGCCATTGCTGTCATAGCCTCAGATCATTGATTCCGAGGGTGGTTTGAGCCAGAGGCTGCAAATGCTCCATCCATCTTGCTTAGCATCAGGAAACTGCAAAATGATCTCCCATTAACCCCTGTATAATTGCCAATGGATCATTTCAATGGCACCATTATGTTAAATTGAGCGTATGTGTCTAGGTCAGTTGTGCCGTGAAGAATGGCTCGAGATCGACAATACAGAGACGATGAATGTTATATTTGCACTGGAAGCCCGTATGCCTGTTTTTAGTGTTCAATCTAATGCGAATAAAATAAAATCACAAGATTACTTTAATATCTCAAATGTTTCTCTTTTACCGCCACGACATTGGATGTAGACAATTGTGTCTATTCATAGTTTTCCTCAGGATAGTTTGGGGGAACAAATTGATACTTACATAAAACATAACTGATAAATAACGTTTTTTCTCTGAAACATATCAACAAGCCAGGGCTGGGGGGAGTTTAGTGATATGTCGCTAAAAGGAAACAACACGACATATTCAAGGTTACGCCAACGGATGGGTCGAACGCTGGAGCCTTTTACAAACCAAACAAGCAAACAAACACACAGACAGGGAGAGAAATCCATCCTTTGGCCATTAAAGATGAATGAGATGGCAAACAACATGGCCATCTGGTAGGGGTAGGGCTGAGGGGGGTGAGAAATCGAGTCAACAAAGGAAACACTCCAGCCATCAGCCCGCTGCACACAGAGATGGCCGGTGAATAGTGACAGGCTGGTGTTATCAGCAGACAGACAGACGGATGAATAACATTTACAGACACCGTCTGCAGTGCTACATCTGCGTCATTTTAAGAGAGAAGCGGCAGTGACCTAAAGGGGGCAGTGATTTTATTTGTGTGGTGGTCATCTTATTTTGGTTATTGGGGGTGTTTTTGACATTAAGATCAGTTATAAATAATAATGTGTGAAAATCACTGCAAAACTCCAGAGTATTTTGGTCTTGTTTTTTAGTACAAATGTCTGAACATTCTTACACTTAAATACAAAATGAGAGGCAAAATGACGCACGATGTTTAGTCTTGTTTTCTGAAAAACACCATCAAATTAAAGTGAGTTTTAAACAAGCAACTAATATCTGTCAGTGGGGTACAGAAACTAAACAAAATTTTGGCCTCAGCTTGATTCAAATTCATTTTTGTTCTTTTTTCTTACCCCAATGTCAAATATTTTGCTTGTTTTAAGCATAAACCTACTTAATTTTGTTATATTTTTTAGAAAAGCAACACTTATGTCATGTTGCTTATCATGTAGATTAGAGAATTTGTCAACTACTAATAAGGCAAAAATACAACGCAAGAAATTCATTTTTGCCATTTAAAAAATAAGTATTTTTTAAAACATGTTCATTTCTTATAAATGTTTTTTTTGTATTCACATTAGTTTGATACAATTTTCAGAAATGTTGAATCTACTTTTTACTGCTATTTTAAAGTGCATCTGTGGACAAAATTAAGAGACCACTGCAAAACTATTTTCAGGTATTGTAAACGTACATTTATAGATGGCTATTTAAGTGAAATTATTATTTTTGTTTCCTTCTGAGCACTAGTTACAACATTTCTCCCAAACTACTATTAAAATTGAAACGCGACAAAGCGGTAAAAATAACCAAATATACAATTTTTGCAAATGAAGTTCATATTCATGTTTAAACAACATATTAATAATGTTCTAACCTGTATTCTAGAATCAGATCAAAAATGATTATATGTGACCATTGACAACAAGGGTTGACAACTGTCTTATGGGTAAGAAATTGAGATTTTTACATAATCTGAAAGCTGCATGAATAAGCTTTCTGTTTATGTATGAGTTGTAAGGATATGACCATATCTGGCTGAGATACAACTGTTTAAAACTCTGGATTCTGAGGGTGCAGAAAAATCTAAATACTGAGAAAATAGAATTTGAAGTTGTTAATCTGGGGCACTGTGGCAGCCCATCCATTCACAAAAATAAAGTTTTTATATATTTAAGCAACATTCATTGAATTTGATCTTTACTTAATATCCTAATGATTTTTGGCATAAAATAAAAATCGATAATTTCGACCCATACAAAGTATTTTTGTCTTTTACTAAAAAAAGTTCTGTGCTACTTAAGACTGGTTTTGTGATCCAGGGTCACATATAATAAAATAAGCCTTTGCCTTCTCATAGTACTTCCCATTGCTGTTGGACTTCACAGTACAGTATTTTACTCTAGTGGTTTGTTTTTCTTGAAATGAAACCGATACTGGACTGGAATTGCAACATTATCTGCATACATGCCGATAAAGGCAAAACTGGAGTGGTCTAAAAATGTTGGCTGTATTTGTATTCCAGCACTGCTCTGTATCTCATGATCAAGCATAATAGTGTTTGTATACGAGTCTTACACTGGCAGAGCTGTAGCTGTATCTCATGATCAGGTATAATGTAGCACAAGCTTGACTCCTGTTGCTGTCCACACAGCTGCTGCAGTAATGAAGAACTTTCTGACACAGGTCTGCACACTGCTCCGCCTCCTCCTCAAACAACAAGTCTCCAAACTAAAAAACACCAGCAGACAAGAGCGGCATTAGGAGTAGAGTGGGAGGGCTTTATTGTGATTTTACATAACGTTGCCTACTGCACATGAGTCTGTACCTTTACTATCAGAGCCCTTAAGGTGCTGAAACAGTGTGACAGGAAGGTGTTGCTCTGGTTACAGGTGAGAGAATGCAGCAGGACCTTAAGTACCCCACCAACCACATTATCCTTACAGTCTGCCAGAGGAACCGCCTGAGAGATAGAATCACATGTTGTTACTCTCAACAAACCAACCGAAAAACAGTAGGCTTTGTGTGGACATGTGTTCTCTTTAACCTGTACTATCATCTCCAGCAGATCAAGGACTATGAGGTTGGTCTCAGTGGCCAGGTTACCACAGATTATGGCCTCTTGATCCAGTTCCGCTTTCGATCTGAAGAAAACAATAACACCAAACAGTAGAAATAATTCAGTTGGAAAAGTAAAACAGTAGAAATGTCCGTAAGCCCTGCAGGTTAAATGGATTTGATCCATGAAAGGACGGTATTATATTCCACTCACTTGTCCTGTCTGTCGTTGGTTTGGCGCCATTGTGTCAGGTCTTTCCTCCAGCGCAAGTTCTCTCTTTGACCCAGCGTCCTGTCATTACCTTCCACAAGACACAGCCAACGTACAAAGATGGGACATATTTAGAAAACATGTAAACAAAGGAAGTCTGTAGAGTAGACAGCATTTTAGGTAAAACAAAAAATGTGTATTGTGGAAAATAAACAATGCATTCATCATTCTTGTACGTAATGTAGTTGTGTGTTATAAGGTTTCCATTTCAAACTGAGGTTTATTCATTTTACACAATATGGACCAAAATGAATCACATTCACTACAAGCCTTGTTTCATGAGAGAAATTATAGGAATTAAGAAAGATCTTGTTAAAAATAATAAAAAGGTCTAATCTTAAAGAGACAGTTCACCCCAAAATAAAAATTCTGTCGTCATTTAATCACCCTCGAGTTGTTCCAAATCTGTATAAATGTCTTTGTTCTGATGAACTCGGAGAAAGATATTTGGAAGAATGCTTGTAACCAAACAGTTCTTGATCACCATTGACTACCATAGTAGGAAAAGTACAAATGGAAATGTTTGCTTTCTTACATTCTTCTTTTGTGTTCAACAGAACAAAGAAATGTACATTTTTTCCTACTATTGTAGTTAAATTAATACCGATACAGAACTTGAGCTCGAGTAAATGATGACAGAATTTATTGTGGGTGGACTGTCTCTTTAAGGCTGAGTAAAAGGTGACAAATTGTCATTTTTGGCTAAACTTTGCCTATAAAGGGAAAACGAAAAAGTAAATGAGATGCAGCTCACCTCCCACCCTTTTCATCATCTGCCCCCTGGCTCCAATCCCTCCCAACAGAGCCTCCTCCAGACGTGCCTTAGCCTGCTGAGACTTGTGCAGGGCCTGTGTGCTCACCTTATCAGAACTCTGCTTCCCCTACACAAATAAACCATGTGTTCGTCTTCGTGAAAGCAATCCAGAAGATAAATCCGTATCCTCAAACTACTTCCTGTCACTCCGAGTAAACAGTTCAAGTTAGCAAAAGATCAAAAACAGAGAAGGATGCTGAATATTAACCCTGTACTCGAAGCAGGAGATGCAGATGGCGAGCAGTTCCAGCAGGCGGCTCAGTTGAGAGATGGGCATGTCTATGGTCCAGCGCTGGACCAGATTCTGGTCCGCGTTCTTGATAATCCACAGGAAACACATGAGCAGATTGCGGCTGGTCTCTGCCGTCAGCATGTTCGTCGTTTTCCCCGTCTGGACAAGAAGACATTGACGGAGAACATTGTGATAAGACTCTTAGTAGTGATTTGGTTTCTTTGAAATAACTTATTTGATAAGAAGCAAGATGCAGTCATAAAGTCAGACAGGCCTTACAAAAATATTCATTATATTATAAATCACGCAACCTTAAAACGTACCACAGTAGCCATAGAAAGCAGCGCGTTCCTTGCCAGGGTGTTGAAGGGATTTCCAGCTATTGCCAGGGCAACGGACTGATTGATGGGGGTGACGCTATCAGGGTCATCCTCCGGCCCACCCGACTTGCTTTTACCGCCACGCGAATCAGAAACTGTGAAGGCAACACATGCACACAAATGAATCGTTCTAAAAAACTTGATTTATTTCAAACCCCCATAATGCACCACAAGAGAGCCATAATCAAGCACTTTGGCCCAATGGCTAGAAGAAGCTATTAAATCTAACTGAGATTAACAACTGCACTACCAAAAACAGACGCCTGGGAGAGAACTCTTAAGTGAGGAGTACCTGTGAAGTCAAGGTAATTGATGGAGTCAATGATGATGCCCACAAGGGGGAGGTAGAGAGCGGCGATCTTAGCCTTGACCTCGGGCTTTGAGCAGCGCTGGTCCAGATCATGAGCGCATAATAAACTGTAAGTGGCATTAATGGCTTTTTGCTGGACTCTCCCCCTGCACACACACAGCATCAAAATATCATTCAATTTCACTTTATTGTTGGAATTTCTACCAATTTTTGTCTCACGTCCCACAGCACTTAGTGTCCTACAATAATTCATGTCCATACATTAATACACATCCACAATACAATAACTTTGGCAAATGTATGGGGGTCTATGGGTATTTTTATTCATTCCAAGATCTACTTTCATCACCAATTCTGATTTATTCATTTTATCGACTGATACACACAGGATTTACATAGCCTATTCAGCCTGGTGTATGGTACTCTCAATCTTCTATTTGAAGGTAGGAGTTTTATTAATTTGTGAATTTCAATTTTTTGCTCTAAATACAGTATTTGCTTATTGATGGATCACCCACCCCTCAGACTCCATGTCCAATGCGGTACTGAGCTCGGTCAGGAGCATACCGGTCAGGTAATGGCGCTGCTTAAAATCCTGCGACAGGTCAAACATGGCTGCAATCTTATTGTCTTGAAAACTGCACAAGCTGGAGGTCTGGTGAGAGAGATACACAGGTTTATCAGCCACTGTTTCCAAACACGGAGTATCGGATGAGTTGTCATAGAGCTACACGGTAGAAGGACCTGCGAGGAGTTGGAGGGAGAGGGGGAGGCCGGAGCGGAGGCAGGGCTACTGAAGAACAGACTGAGGTTGAGGTAGTGCTCGTGACTGCACAGGACCCTCAGAAAATCAAGTCTCATGCTGATTAAAGTCGCCATGTTGATGTTCTTGGCTGCCATCTGGATGAAAGGAGAAGAGATAAAAGAGTGGTTTTATGTTTGAATTCGGCTTGCAACGCATCTTAATCCAATTCTTGTTCTCTCCGTATTTGGCCACCACTTGCATATAGTACGCATAACATTTTATCTCAATTAATCTTTATTGTTTTCTTTTGAACTAAATTCTATGTTTGGCCTGCACTGATTTTTCCAATTATTTATTTTCAATCTTGTGCCAAAAAAAGTTTAATTGGACTTCTACAGAGCGAGAATGAGCGAGTGTGTTTGAGCCAGAAAACCTCTGAATAATTGAATGCGGTTAAGATAATCGATAGTAAATAAGATGAGCGTCCTCACCTGGTTGCAGTAATTCTTCACCAGCTGAAACACAAAGCCACGGTCCATAAGAGACATCAGGTCATAGAGGAAGAACGCCAAGCTGATGTTAACCTTCTCCGCCTGCTCCACCTCCTAAAGATAAACACACACGTCTCTTTTTAACATCACAGACACACCACATTCGTCCATCTAAAATGCGGACACTATTGTCCTCGATTCAGTCACCTTGTGCTGTTTAATCAAAATGCTCCCGATCTCAGCCGTGACCACGTTGACAATAGTAGTGATGTCATCTTTAAAGCGATCTGAGAATCGATTCCTTCGAGCGATTGTCTTTTTGTCCAGTTGAGACACATGTTGACTCATGGCCTTCACCTGGAGAGGATACAGATATAGAGTTGTCACCGTACCATAAACACATCCTAGTATAGATATATAGATCAGCTGAAGTATCAGGATACCAAGTAGTATCACGATGCTGTGTCATGTTCATAATCGAAATCTACAAACCCAACCAATACTTAATAAAACTTAATACGCAGCTCTAAATGAATCGTTTTGTATTGTCGCATAGTAAACTGTATTATGGTGTTTAAAGCAATATTCTGCAGTATTAACTAAGGTATAGAATACATTTGTGCAAATTCTGTAGTATACTTTAATATTTACTATGATAAGACTCAAAAACACTAGTATTTACAACAGTAAACTTAAATTTGCTAGACACGAAAGTACACTAGAACATGTCACGTGGGAACTACTTGAAATTTGCTAAAAGTTTCATTTATACAGCAATTTCTTTAAAGGGAAATGTTAGGCTAACGCTAAATGTGAAACTAACACCGTGTGCACACACACTCATGCCTCGTTCACATCACAAGCGATGAAGTGACATCCCATTCATTTCAATGGAGAACTGGCGACTTTCGACGACATGAGCAGTAGCAACCGTCTAGTTTCGCGAGAAAGTTGAGAAATGTTAAACTTTATGGAAATGCGGAGTGACTTTTTGGTGCGACAGCCAATAGGAGAGAAGATGGAAGCTAACGTGATTCTTCTCCTCTCAGCTTCTGCAGCGAATGTAACCAGTATTGGGAACTCCCACTAGCAACCCCTGGTGACTTTGCGGTGACAAAGTGGCTTGTTTTGTAAACGAAGCATAAAAAGGCCAGTAGGTGGCGACAAATTTTTTGCTGAGTCAGTGAATAATTCAACCAATTCGTTCAAAACGACAGATTTATTCATCAACGAAGCAAGTGTCGTGATGAATGATTCACCGAATAATTACCTCATCCGAGTCATTCAAAACATACATTCATTTAAGAAAAAAACACTGTAAAAAGGCAGATGTAACGTTAAGTGTCCGAATTAACATTAATGCGCGTATGTAACAAACGTACTGTACGATCATATTACGGTTTTAAAAAGAGAGCAGCATGACAGGTGTTTTGAAGCTATAGCATCGCAACGCTACCGTAGCATCGGTACACCGTGCAACCCTACACAATAAGCACTCAACAGATTATTTTTAACAAAAAGATGAAATACACTGGTTGGTTTATCAGCATAGATCACAATCTCAGATCATAATCAGATTTCCCTCTTACAAGAAGCTCAAAGAAGAACCAGGCATATTTGTAGACGTTCTCCCGGCACACTCCGGCGCTCACCACCATCTGAAGGGCCAGTTCCTCATGGAATAACTAAAAAGAACCAGACACAAATGAATATTGTTAACAAGTACAACATCCGTCAACATGACAGATGCTCTTGGGTACTCTTGTCAACCTTTTTATTTGCAGGCCGTGTGCTTGCACAGGTCTGAGCACTGCTGGGAAGGTTTACAGCGGTGGAAACCCGACTGCCCGGGTGATTTAAACCCTGGTGGAGATCAAAATGTGGATGCATAAGAAACATAGCAAAAGTGTATATGTGTGTATAGAGTTCAGGTTGTGTACCTTTGCGAGAATATTATCGACCTCGGAGTCCTCTGGGCTGTGCGGTGCTGGTATATCAGGGTTGCTGCTGGATCGGATCCGTGACTGAAGGAGCATTAAGCCCACGGTCGTCGCCGAGGTGCGAGTCAGAGTGCTGTACTTGCTCTCAGGATGAGCCATCAGACCTCCCGTTCCTGGTGAACATAAGCCTTAATTTTAGTCTTAGGAAATTACAAACATAAAACCTCTTTTCTTGTATTTATTAAGAAGTATACTGAAGGAATACAAAATCTGGTTTGATTTTTAAGAGGATGCTGCAATCAAAAATAACCTGTTCGGAACAACAATGACCCATTTTTTTGGAGGATCATCTGTTCCTTTGATGGTCCACTTCAACATTTTATTTTTGTAGTATTGTATTAGTGGTGGTCTGCATGATATTAAAGTCGCACCTGTGGTGTGGATTTCGTGCTGCGAGTCTGGCAACCGAAACACAAAGTACAGGTAGGTTGCTAAGAGACAGCTTCTTCCCTGATGGTCCTTCGCCAGCTCCTGACTGTTGTGAAGGCTGTTAACGACTGACACTACTGACTCAAATGCAATCTGGGCCAGATTTGCTGCAAAAGATAAAGAAAACAATATTACAAAAACATTTGAGAATTATTCAAGCAAAAATCCAACGTTTGTTGCATTGTAGGTCCCCTGCAAGAATTCTTCAAATTCTTAAACTTGAATGTTTTAATGTTGTGTGCCGAAAGCATCTGGAGTTAAACTAAAAAGCACATGTTTTCAAGACATTTGCTTTCTTGTGCAACAAAAAAATTAAGAAAATCAATATGTGCAGGTGCCACAAATCTAAATCTCATTAGTGATCACTAGTACTAGAGAGTCTAATGTTAAACACTTTTTGAAACGCACCGGTCTGTCCTGCGATGACCATGGGCTGCATGATGAGACGAAAGAGCTTGTCCAAAACCTGATGGAGAAAAAGTACCAGCGGCTCCAGGCCGGAGGAGGACAGCGAGATAATGCTCATCTTCAGCTCGTGTTCAAACATGTTCTCAGAGATCTTCTCATCGCCCACTCGAAGAGGGAACGTGGTCTTCCCCTCCAGAGCGTGACACAGAGTAAAGAAACGTTCCAGGTGACTGTCCTGTGATTAAGAAAAACCAGATGATAAACAGAAGCGGGCCACATTAGCATTGCATGATGTGATAAATTTAAATACATCCAAATGCTGAATGTACTAGAAATAGAGCTGTATGTGTTACACACCTGAGTTTGAACTGAGGACATGCAGGCTAACTCAAGGCTGAACAGTCCTTTGTGGTTTTCCATCCATTTGACTGGAGGAACCTGAGCTGGCAATTTCTAAAGGCAACATAAAAGAACTCAAATTTAAAAGTTGAAAAACATTTAAAGGTCCAGTGTATGAATTTAGTGACATCTAGCGGTGAGATTGCGAACTGCAACCAACAGCTCATTCCACCGCTCCCTTTAAAGAGACCACGGAGGCTGACACAGAACTAAGATGTCGTCATGTTTTCTCTTCTTTGCCGAAGGAGATAATGCATTTATGAAACGCGCTTTTGACCTTTAGGTCTATTGTAGAAGCAACATGGTGGATTCCATGTAAGGGGACCGCGGTTTAAGTATTGTAGAAATATAAATACCTCATTCTAAGTTAATAAATACATAACGCTTCATTATGTAATAGCGTCTTTATACACCACTGAAGACAAAGTTATGTATAGTATATTGCATTTCTTTCAATATATCCTCCTTAATCTTCCACGTTGCACCTTTAACACAAAACAGCAATCGAAGCTAAGCTTCGATCATTTTAAACATTACAAAAATGAAGTTAAGTGACAAAATGAAACCTCTACAGAAGCAGGTATCCAAGTACAACAAAAACAAGATGTACTGGTCTACTGTACCTCAGGAGAATGCATGGAATAGTTGAGAGGAAGTTTGTCTAAAACGATCGGCAGACACTGTTGCCCCGTCTGTAGTCTGTCGTTATTCCATATGGGTAACCACTGCCAAGAGAAAATCAATTCAAGACGTTAACGTTCATATGTACTTGTGACCTTTACAAATATACATTTTTACAGATGTAATCTTTGTATTGTAGTTTGTGCAGATGTCATTAAACCCGCTATCTATGTGTGTACTGGAGAACACAATCTGTCACTCACTGAATATCCGATGAGAGTCTCCAAATTGCCTGTCTGGTTCTGTTTCTGTTGACAGCTGATATGGTAGAAGGTGAAGAGAAGGTGATGTTTCTTGGTTAAACGGGCTGGCATGCAGATCTTCACCTCATCATAGAAGTCTGGAGACCTGCGGTGGAGAAGATAAGTGTTTATCACACCAGCCTAATATATTGACTATCAGAGGTGAACCATGAAAGCAGGATTACCTGTTGTGGTATGTGACTGGGCTGTAGACCTCTTGAAGAAACTCAGGACCACTTGATTTTCCATAGATCACCTTTAGAGAGATTTGCTTATTAGGTTTTACACTGAGATTTAACATTGAGCTGTGTGTGTGTGTGTGTGTGTGTGTGTATGTTCGTGCGTTCTTCTCACAGGCATGGCACAGCTGGGGTCTTCACCACTCATAAACTGGAGTTTAACTGTAATGTTTCTAGCTGAAGTCAAACGGTTTGTAAGATTCAGCCTCAGTGGATAAACATACAGGAAGTTCCTGAAATTTGATACAACAATATATGAATATTTACATTAAGAAATGTTTAAAGGATGAGGGAAAAACTATGCATGAAAATTAAATTATTCCTCCTGGAATTCTTATTTGGTTGTAGAAACGTAAACTGACCACTAGATGGCACAAATCACTCACATGTCGACTTCGAAAATCAGACACTGACTACATGCAATTTAAAACAGGGATCAAGATGGACAAAACAAAATTCAGAATTCCTAAAGTCACCCCCTCCACCCTTTTTAGACAGAAATATGTCACAAGCAATGTTTAATATCGACTTGAAGCATAAATGATGTGTATGTGATGGGAGCTCACCTATATATGTTGTGAGGCACATAGACTTCGTTGGAAGGAAACTCTAGGACTTCTTTAACTGCTCGTGGATGTTTCTCAGACACAGGCTTCACAGGAATCAGTTCAGGGGACAAACACCCAGGCACTACGTCTGGCACCGGCGACACTTCCAGTCTCACGAAACCTGTGAAGCACACACACGTTTTGAGAGCATTCTTACATTGGTCTTTTGGGTGGTTACTGGTCCAGTTCTGCTCCCTAGATATTGCTTTTTATGACAGGCAAATGAAAACCGTAAGTTTATATCAGGTATTTTGACACTTCTGCTGAAGAAAGATTAGAAACTGTTAGAATTTCTCCTCACCAGGTATGATCTTAACACGTCTCTGATTGGAAGATCTCTTGATGTCCCCCAAGAACTTGAAAAGGTCCTCGTCACTCAGACGCTCTCCTTCCTGCCCAACAAAAAGGAGATTGTCACTGTATTTCACAAGTACGACATCTTTTGAAAAATATCTTGTCTTTTAATGGAGAACAGCACATTCAGACACTCTTAAAAATAAAGGTGCTTAAAAGGTTCTTCATAGCGATGACATAGAACAACCATTTTTGGTTCCACAAAGAACGTTTTAGTCAAAGGTTATTTAAAGAGATACTTCACCCAAAAATCTAAATTAAAATCATCATTTATTTAACTTCGAGTAAATCCAAATCTGTATTAATGTGCTTGTTCTGATGAACACAGAGAAAGATATTTGGAAGAATTCTTATAACCAGACAGATTTTGCCACAATACCACAATAGTAGAAAATAATAGTTTATCATTTTTTGGTTCTGTTGAACACACAAAAAGGCATTTTGAAGAATGTAGGACAGAAATAATTTCTGGGGCACTTTTGACTCCCATTGGATTTTTTCCTACTATGGCGGTCAACGGGGGGCAGAATCTGTCTAATCATAAGCATTCTTCCAAATATCCTTCTCTGTGTTCATCAGAACAAATAAATGTATACAGATTTGGAACAACCGGACCGTGATTAAATGATGACAGAATTTTCATTTTTGGGTGAAGTATCCCTCTGAAGAACCATCTCTTACTTACCTTTCTATAATCTGAATAAGCTTTTTTCGCTAAAAAGAACCTTTTGTGAGCCAGAAAGGTTCTTCGGATGTTTAAGGGTTTTTTATGGAACCTTTTAGACAAAAACTTCTATGACAGCGTGAAGCACCATTATTTATATGAGTGTATCTCAGAGCTGAATGTTTCTAAGAATGCATTCATCATTCCCGCTGGAGGTAAAGAACGCAGACTCTGATTCGTCTAGAGAATGTGAAGAATGAAATAATGCGCTCAAGGTAACTTTATATCAAGCCCTTTCATTTTTCAACTCTTTTCCTCTAATCCCCTGTCAAACAGCACAAATATCTAGCAGTACTGTTTTGTGAAGCACATACTTTTCATGTTCCAATTTAGTTTTTTAGCATTTTATCAACACTTTATTTGACATTACATTACAGAAAGCGGATACTACCACACATCATAAATGTCAATAAACTGATTCTGAAATCATTTTAATAGTCGAAAGCAATACCTGCTTGAAGAACGTACACACAGTGGCAGCTGGTTTAAAGCCAGACAGAGAATAGTTGTCCTCCATCAAACTAAATCTGTCAGAGTTACGTCTAGGCAGATTCTTTTTGTCTAAACCCCTGCCTGTGCCAAAGAGAAATTGAAGCACACATGTAAACACACTAATTCATTATGGTAAGGAATGGAGCAATATGGTGTAATGATGACTCACCAATGATGCTGTCCGTCTCAGCGCTTTCTCGCTCCAGCGTGGAGCTGATCACACTCATGATGTTAACTGTGGCGAAGGCAAACGGCATCCTGTAGCGGCCCAGCCTCTGACAGAAGCTCTCTGCCTGACCCCTCAACTTCTCCAGCTTGTCTTTGTTCTAATAGACACAATGAAATTATTATCATAATTTGAAAAAGAATGATGTTAAACAAGGTACACGTCTGGGCTTTGTGCAATCTTTGTGCATAGAGACGTTATCGTGCTTGGGAAACATCTTATCCCAAACTATTTCCACAGTGTTGTAAACACACAATTATCTTAAATGTCACTGTATGCCGTATCATTAAGATTGGTATTCACTGGAATTACGGATCCTCGCCAAACCCAGGGTGTCCACATACTTAAGACCATGAGGCAGAGTTTTTGCGTTATTCTGTGGTTACCTTCACTGCGTCGCTCTCCTTCATGACCATGTACGGTTCAGCACAATCCCCAATCTCTCCCTGCTGAAGAACCTTCTCAATCTACAACACACAATTGACTCTTTGCGTCACATCTGTGCCCGTCATCATCATCTTAGCAAAGGAAATAGCATTTGTTGGTTAATATGGAACTTAAACTACCTTAATGACCAGGTAGATGTCTGGAGATGGGTAGGAGATGGAGAAAATGGCAGCTCTGGCCAAAGTGGAGGAATCTATTTGGGGGGTGTGCGGGCGCAGGAGACTCTTCATCTGATCTGAGTTCAGGTCCAAGTGGACGTTCTCTGAAATCTAAAGAAAACAGAAACATAATAAGAGTGGACAGCAGTAACAAAAAAGGATGCAAAAGAACACGCAATCTGTAACTTTTGACTCTCTACCGCTATCTCATTTAGAAACATGGAATTGCAGGTTCTTGTCTTCATGTGTGCTGAAAGGATGTTTGACTTTTGATTTCCTGCTCTAAAAACATCCTGGCCATCAAATTATTAATCACTGCTATAAGCTTACCTTTCTCAATAAACTTTTTTTATTACCTATAAACAGTTAGATTGGAAATACTGACAAACTCTGACTCCCTCTTTTTGACAACAGTCATCTTTAACATTATTAAAACTCAATCTAAGTATGACTGAGGCATATCAAGAATGTTAAGTGAACTTGAAGCTTTGGAAGTCCATATTTAGCACGAATCAGACAGCCTGACACCTCATAGCACAGTATTAACCTTTTCAGGCAAAGCTAAAGAAGATTAATCTTACGGTTGAGGATATTCGTCTAGAATATGATGTCTGCTGGCTGTCAGTAATTTGGAAATGTGCATGGCATTGCATTTACACTTTGCATTTAAAACCTGCTTTGAGTTCTGACAATCTGACAAAAAGTGAGAAATTAATCTTTTTCGAAACTCAGTCTTAAAGGGATACTTCAGCCAAAAACTCAAATTTGCCGTTTATTTACTCACCCTCAGGCCATACGAGATGTATATGACATTTTTTCTCGAGTAGAACCGTAAAGAGGATTGTTTGGTAAATTCGCAGCCCTCTCTGCTTCATATAATGGGAGTCTATGGGGTCCACCTGTCTAAGAGTTCCTAGAGCACATAATTCCAAAAAGCGTCTCCTGGCGACGTTTCGTGAAGTCGTTTGATATTTTCATAAACTGAACGTCATTTTTAATAATATTAGCCATAATGTGCAGCCTCTCCACAAAATCGCAATCTTCTTCTTGTAGTATTTGGTGGCGGATGGCATAACAGCGTCTGGTACGTTTAGTGCCACCTGCAGAAAGGGAGTGTTGACGCTGTACAGTATGGCTAACATTATTACAAATTACGTTCAAATTTATGAGTATATCGAGCGAGTCACATCACGAAACGTCAACATGTCGCCAGGAGCCGCTTTTTGGAATTATGTGCTCTAGGAACTCTTAGACAGGTGGACCCCATAGACTCCCATTATATGAAGCAGAGAGGGCTGCGGATTTACAAAATCTTCTTTATGGTTCTACTCAAGAAAAATGTCTCTGCTACATCTCGGATGGCCTGAGGGTGAGTAAATAAACGGCAAATTGAAGATTTTGGCTGAAATAACCCTTTAAAGGCAATGACACCCAAAAATAGAAATCCGTCATCAAAAACCTGCCCATGACTCTTTTCCTTTGTGGAACACATAAGATATTTTGGGAAATGGAAGTGTTTTTATAATCCCTTCAGTCAGACCCGTTTCTATGCCTTCAGAAGTTCTTGTTATAGTCATTGTCAGAGATTTGATTGAGAGGTGAGACTTAAATTAAGTTAGACTTAAGTGTCAAAAACAATTCTTTCACAATTTATTAATTTCGCAGACACTTTTATCCAAATGTACTTGCATTCAAGCTATCCATTTGTTCAGCATTTTTATTATCTGGGAATCACACCCTTGACCTTCCTGTTGCTAGCACAAAGCTCTTCCAGCTGACTCACATGATTTTAAATAACACTAATTCAGATTTTTTCTATAAGATAAAAGTGAATAAGGGCTAAGATTCACTATCATCTCCTTTGGTGTTACACAAATGAAAGAAAGTCATATGGGTTTGGAACAATTCTCATTTTGGATAAACTATTCCTTTAAGGTCCTGATCTGTTCTGAGTTTGAAGAACGTGGGAGGACAAACAGGAAGTTCACTGACAAAAAGAATATTTATTAATTATGTTTCTACTGTCTACGATAATTATATAAAGCATGTCAAGTATGTGAAGCAATGCTTGTAAAGGGGACATCTGTTGTTTGTGTAACCAAGTCCACATCACATATTTGCAGTTTTTCATTTCTAGCTTATAATAAAACAATCAGATACTGACCTTCTTCTTCTCCTTCACGTCATAGAGGGCCATTGTTGCAAAGAGGGGCTCGATTTCAATCTCCAACCTAGAATAAGCAAAAAAGCAAATACTTTTCTTTCAAAATCATATACAACTCTAATATAAACAGCGGCATTTGGTTCATCATATTTCTTTGAAGTATTTAATTAGTCTTCACTTTATTCATATCAATAACATGCTTTGCTCAGTGGTCTTGGTAATGCATGCTATTGTAAATAAACCAAGAAGTAGATATCTAAGATTGATAGATAGAAACCTTAGTACATTGTTGAGAAAATAATAAGAAAAAATAGTTCCAGAAAATAGTGACGGTTTGGGGAACTGGCAGAAAAGCTCTTAAATACTTTACAACTTCCATATAAACTTCCAACTTGAGTCGATCGACTGAATATAAGCCACTACACTTTAGACCAACCATTCAGAAAATAGGCAACAACCGTGGAGGATAAAGAAGCATTACTTGATGCTATGACATCGCACAAGGATCCTCTGGCCAAAGTGCTCTTTGGGACAGTCGGGAATGGGACGAATCGCTACAGCATCCTCCTGCACAGAGTAAAGGATAGATTGAAAATATGTTTTAGTCAAATCTTTCTTTATCCTTTGCTTGTGTAAAGATGGTTCAGGTAAAGCTTTACCTCATCCATAGGTGGATAGAGACCGAAAACCTCGCCATGGCGATTGCTCTGTCTGGACTCCTGGTTGAAGCGGTCCAGCTCCTCTGGGTTGCTGAAGCGCAAAAGGCCTTCCACTCGATGGTCCGGCTGGAGTAAACGCAGGTTGAAGTCTGAGCAGGTGAGGGTGGTCCGAGACGCATCATCACACAGTGCTGTCAGGGACGGGGACTTTTCCTGCCAAACATAGAAAAAAGTCAGATTTCAATCTCAAATTACACAAGGTCCAGTGTGTAATATTTTGGAAGATCTATTGACAGAAATGCAATTTGATTTACATAACTATGTCTACAGAGGTGTATAAAGACCTTACATAATGAAGCGTTATGTTTTTATTACCTTAGAATAAGCTATTTCTATCTACACACTGGTCCCCTTAGATGGAATTCGGCATGTTTTCCCTAATTGGACAAACTGCCCTACAGAGCGTGTTCTGTAAATACGTGATCTCCTTCGGCAAAGAAGTGAAAACGTGACAACATCTCAGTCCAGTGTCAGCCACCGTAGTGCTCCAAAGGGAGGGGGAGTGAGCCATTGGTTGCAATTTGCAAGCTCACCTCTAGATGCCGCTAAATTTCATGCACTGGGCTTTAAGATTATGGCTAAACTGAATTAAGTACTTCGCATTTTTCTGTCACATGTTGATCGAAAAAAGTCTATTTAACTGCAGCTTAACTGTGGCCTCATTAATGCATGTGGATGAGACCACACAAGCGATCTATAATGTTCTAAAATGAATGCCTTTTCCCAGGAAGACCATAAGCCTTTGAGATGGATGATTCTCAAAAAAACCTAGAAGAGATTTCTGTTAATCGCCAAATATAATAACCATATGCTCCAGCTCTGAATGGCGATTTCCCATGATGCAGCGTGTCTTGTTTAGACCTTCCCATACCATTTGTATTTTTCCTAATCTACTTGAAATCCCACAGCAGAGCAGAGTGGAGACTAGTGTGACGTCTGATACTCGTCCGGATTGCTAATAACCTCTGCAGTGAATGCTGGAGGCCCTTTAAAGGCTCCAGAACTGAAGAGAGGGTCTGGGGTTCCCTACAGACTCTGAACTCATGAAAAAACATTGTTTCGGTTTGCATAATTAAGTCTTTTCAAGTCATGTTAGCACGGAAACAGAGGGGACAGAATGAATATTCATGTCTCATTAGGTCCATGGTCCCAGACAACCAAGGCCATTGTGATCAAGGGTGATAAAAGTAAAAGAACAAGAACAATAAAAAATCTTTTACTTCTGTGCATATTTCTACACATTTTCAACAACGACAATGCGTTTGCATATATAACAGGGAGGAATCAATCCTTAAAGGGAAAGTTCACCCAGAAATAAAAAAATTATTTATTCAAACAGCCAAACAGATCTCATCCCCCACCGACTACTACTATGGCAGTAAATTTGTTACTGACATTCTTCCAAATATCTTCCTTTGTGTTTAGCAGAACAAAGACATTTAAACAGGT
Source organism: Triplophysa tibetana (assembly GCA_008369825.1). Classification (NCBI taxonomy): domain Eukaryota; kingdom Metazoa; phylum Chordata; class Actinopteri; order Cypriniformes; family Nemacheilidae; genus Triplophysa; species Triplophysa tibetana. The sequence continues at coordinate 11,021,703 of CM017904.1, read as the reverse complement.
TTGGAACAACTTGAGGGTGAGTAAATGACTACACAATTTTCGTTTTGGGACGAACTGTCCCTTTAAATAAATGAAAAAAAATAAACTACAGAAAAAAAGTGTTGTGTCATTTAACAGGGTGCGTAAATAACAAGGTGTGCAAAATCTAAATTCACTGCTCTGTTGTTACTGCAAAAATACTTCTGTATATAAGAAGGATGAATTTAGCATGCTTACCGTCTGCTCTTGTTTATCAGGTTGAACTTCAGACTCAAATATCTGTCTCTGTAATACTTTGTTAGCGTCTGTCCTCTCTGAATATGAGATCCATCCGTATTCCTGAGTTCTGTGCATGAAACAAGACAAAAAAAAGAGTGTGAGAACCTCTCTTTTACAGTAATAGACTTTTGATTACTTAAAAACAATCTCTGGAAATGTACCTTCTGCTAACCACCAACCATGGCTGTATATAACTCTGAACACAGTCTCTCACGTGAGGGTCCAGCTCCACTCTGAAGACACACAAAAAACATACAACACATGGGAGTTGTCCGAAAAAAGCAAATGACAAGAATGTTACATTTATTTATTGATTATCTATAATGCTGCTTATTCATGCATTATCAAATCTATGCCAAGAGTCAAGAGCATCTGACCTCACTAGAAATGATCAAACACATACCCTTCCTCTGGAACAGAGGGTCGGATGGTCCTGCATTCTCTTTCCACCAGCTCAAGCTCCAGGTCATCATCGGGGAACTCTCCCAGCTCTTGCATGAGCTCAGCATCTCCACTGCGCAGCTGTGACATCAGGAACTCATCCAGATCCACCGGCTCAACCGCTTCATATGACTGAGGCTAAACACAATGATTATCATATAGAAACATAATATGACATTGTCTGCTGAAACAGTTCTTCCAGGTTTCTTTTGATTGTTAACAGAAATAATCGACAGGCACTTTATTGTCTGTGAATGTGTACCGCTAGTCCAGTCGGGGTCACAAAAGTGTGCATGCGCAGTAACGTTTGTTTACGATGGAACGATGGAACCGTCTATAGGTGTGTTTAGGTAAAATTATCATTTTAGTTTAGAACTACAAACAATAATTCTCCTGAATTAAAGAAATAAAATATTGTTTCTTTTGCATTTAATTGGAGAAAATGAAAACTGGGGATACAGGTCAAAATAACAGTAAAGAACTATGTATTTTTTCAGACCTCAAATACCGCAAAGAAAGTTCATATTCACTTTTAAACAAAACAACAGTAATATTTCTACATTTATTTAAAAAAAAGTAGAAATTCATTTTAGTTATTTTGTAAGGAACAATCTTGATTCTTATCACAGTTTTTATGTGACTTGTCATGCTGTCAGTCTCTCACATTGCTGTTGGATGACTTTATGTCACTCCCGAGGTTTGATTTTGTTGAAATTCAACAGATACTGGACTGGAATGGCCACAATACATCTAGAACTGCTGAATGAATTTCATTTTGACCATTCTTTCCGTAGCTGTTTATATTGTGCTTTGAATATCAGTATTAGAAATGTGACTTAATATATTTTTAAAAAACTATTTGCAAACAAAGTCCACAGAAAACCCAAGAACACAAGAGTATAGCCTGAATCCATGTGTTTTATCTCCACTTTAATATTTGTTGGCTTTCAAATAGGACATGTCTTTAATCCCTCTATATAAAACATACATACACAGAACTCTCTCTCTCTCACCCTCTCATGACCTCCCTAAAACAATGAAACAAAAAAGGAGGGAAACAATAAATCCATTTAAAAGCCAGTGCCGGAATGAAGAATAATATTAAAATGCATTGCCTTCAGTAATATTTTCTATTAGAGAAATCCTACAGTTGACGAAAACATGTTCTGTCACGACTCCAGACAGACAGCTCCAGACCTGTTAAAATGACCTCACCATGACAACAAAATAACTGTTGTTATGATGTTTCATAGATATGGTTTAATCGCACTGCTTTTGGGAGTCAAAACCAAACCACTTATCATGTGTTTTTTTGAAAATGATACCCTCCAAGACGGAAACATGCAGGTCGAATAAAAATAAAGTTACCTTATCTTCACAATGCAAACCAACAGCTTGGTTACGCAAGACGCATATTTCCTTCACAAGAGGTCTAGTGAGTGCCTTGATCTTATCATCCACGGTTTTAACAACAGTTCAAGTTATCATAAAAACAAACACACCAATATATGCAAGGTCCTACGTCTTACTATGAGCAATTCTGATGAAACACTTTCAGATCTAAAAACTGCAACGACACACCTTGAAAAGCATCCAATCAAATGGGTCATCAAAAAAACAGCATAGATAAGCTGCATATAGAAAGCCAAATTCCGAAGCAGTTATTTTTAAAAAGAAATGTTTATATCCTCAACACGTTGCAGTCGAAGAGGGAACACTATTGCAAACTATGGCAGTATTCTCATATCTGTCATACTGCTATGTTGGTCAGTACTGCAACCAATTTGATCATCTACTAGTTGCACTTGTGTATATGGTTGAGAGACAATAAAGGGATTTGATTTAATAAATATTATATATTATATATATATATATATATATATATATATATATTGTAAGTCTCTAGCTGATCTCAACACTGTCTGTCATCTTTTAGATTAGCAAAAAATTAAACAAACATCTAAATGTAGTGCATTTAAGCAACATACCCAAGCAGAAAAAATATAATTTTGTATGCATATGCAGCATTTAAATTCTAACGCCTAACTGCTGACAGGAAACGCAGTGACTACATTTCCTGTATTTAACATCATAAAGATATTATTAGAAACAACACAGGTATTTCTCACAGTGTAAATTACATAGAGCTTCAGTTTTTCATCTACACGAACTAAGCATTGCCGCACACAGAACACGTGCGTCTCTAAATGATGAAGAAAACAACTCACCAAATGCTTCTTTCGAACCAACAACAATGCAATGACAAGATGGCGTTCCCCGGAAATAAAAAACGTCTACTTGTTTCTGCAAAACTCTTCCTTAATAGGCTTAACCACCAAGAAGCTCTCTATCTTGTTGGTCCTCTTAAAGCAGGATGTGACTTCACAACCACTTCCTATACTTGTTACGGGGAAACAGCAGGGGCACATAGGCTTGTGTTTCGAAGTCAAGGTGTTTGTTGGCAAAGGCACAAAGTTAAGTTGCAATTCAATTATGAGCCAATGCACAAGCTGTGCTCTAAACTATAAGATCATCTTGAAGAAAAATAATGATAGGTATTGTGGATGTTTAACTGGACATGACATATCTATTTATATGATCACTGCAGGCACATTTGCTGGCAGTAAGATAAAGTTATGTGTAAAATAGACACATTACTTTATTTATAGGCCTATAGAAAGAAACTCATGTCATTTTCTATCACAACACCATCGCTCAATGGTGGAAAACCAATATTTGGTCCTTATGGCAGTGTCATTTGAACTTCCAACAGTCTGCTTATACTGTAAATAATAGGAAAAGGCCAGAGCAAAGATTATGTTTTTATGAAGCAAAGAGCTTCTAAATATCCATGGATATTAAAGATGAATGTGTGTAAGCTGGAAGGCACCAGCTGTAGTGGGCTTGTAGGCTGGGCTCTGACCCATTTTCAGCATAGAGGAAGCACAAGCAGGTTAGAGTTAAACCACATGAATGTTCACAAACACACACAGGTTTCCATGTTTTATGGGGACATTCTGTAGACTTCCATTGATTTTATAACAGGCTTATGATATATTATATCCCATAACCTACCCGTACATCTTAACCTTATAATCACACAAATCCTTCTGCATTCTTTCATTTCAAATGAAATAAATATTATTCTGTATGATTTATAAGCTGTCTTCCCTCATGGGGACCTGAAAAATGTAAACCAGTACACACACACACACACACACACACACACAAACAAACATTATCAGGTGGGACCTCCCATTGACTTTGTTCTTAAAATAAGATAATCATATTTACCACACATCCACACCCTGACACTTGTCAGCATCTATAGAAAATCATCTAAAAAAAAGGTCCTCACAAGAATAGGTATATGTATACATTTGTATGTATTTTATTATTTAATCTTATTTCTATTTACTAGTCACGATAAACTGATTTATTTAAAATCTTATTTCTCAACCATTTTGACTCCAAGGCCCCCACCACCTACTGTATTAAACAGTTTTCAAATCCCCCTCCCCACTCACAAAAACTAATCACTTCTACCCCACAAAATATTTCAATGCTTGTCATTAGCTGAAAAAGTGTTGTGATCATGATGTGTGATAAAAAGTATGAACAAATAAGAAATATTTAGTTTTTTAGTTAATTATTCATCCTGATTATTCACAGCCCCTCTGTTGAGAACCACTGTATTTACATCTATAATATATACTTCTCTCTCTTTTTGTCAACACATAAAACTACAATAGTGACATAGACAAATCATAGCACCCGGGCTGACATCTTTTTAAACAAAAAACTTGGAAGAAATGAATCATAAAGTTAACTATTTAATGCATTTTTGTTTAGTTTTGTTTGTTTTCTGCAAGTAATGAATTCAGCTGGATTCGGCAGCGCTATTTGCAATAGATGCTATTCACACGAAGTTTAAATAGAAGTAGGTTCTGTTTCCAATAAGTGAAAACAGCAGGACTTCTTAGAGATATGCTATATACACTTACCGAAAATACTTGCTGAATTTTCCTCGGATTAAGTAAAAAATAGTATTTAGATCCAATTTACTTAAAAATATTGGCAGATAACTTTACTATTTGCACCTCAGTATTGTTGTGCATTAAACGTTATGCAATAATAACAGAGTGTAAATCATTATTTTTATATAAATTATCAAAATGATGGCAACTTATTGCGATATTAAAGCCCTACACCTACCCCTAACCTTGCCCTAAACCTAAAATTTAGGAATTAAAAATAACTTGAAGTATTAAATTAATTTTATTGAAAACAAATGGCTTTTTGATCTGCAGGGTAAAAGTAAAAGGTTAGAGAGCATTTTCAGAAGTCTCCCGTGCCAAGCTATACAAACTTTGCACCTTACGCCACTGGAGTCACTTTTTGAAATGCCGTCGTTCTTACACTTTCTCTATTCCAATCACATATTTGTGGGTGGAGCTAGTGCAAATAGTCTCAGCCAACAAGGCGGGGTATTTGTACTCTGTGTAAATAGACACTCCGGCTGGATTCTACTCAAGTATTTATTCAGTGTGTATGCATTGAGTGACAGTGGAACACTCACTATGTTGAAGCTGGAAGAGCCAGAGGTGCTGTTACTGTGCCGATGGTGCGGCAGGGACCCATGACTGACCCCACTGAATTGTCTCCGGATATCTGCCGAGGAGTGTCTGAGATGAGAGACAAAAAGAGAGAGACGAACATAAAACATTATATTCTAGAGGATACAGAAATAAGTGCTGCAACAGAACCGTTCTCTGGTGACAGGGTTTGTGTGAGCATGAGTGTGTTGTAAATCTACAACTGTGTCTTCCACCAATTAGCTCATTAGAAGCATTACTTGTCATTGACCACACAGTCCCCCTCATCAACCGGAGGTTAACAGTGTTGCTTAGGGGGATGACTGTCATAATTCAAGAGGGTAACGCATTAACTGTTTTTGGTCACACCTACAATTGACGAGTGATGGGCAGATGTGTAAACTACAATATTTGGCTTTTTTCATATTGTCGGTCAGCAAATCAACAAATGTTTACCACCTATAAAGTCTAGCAACAATTTCTTCAACCATAGACTACATTATTGGTAAATTAAGTCAAAGAAATTTCAGCATAAAAGTGTACGTTGTAATTGTCTTAAATAAACAGTATTATTAAATGACACACATTACAGCCATTAAGAGAACTCAATAAGACTGAAAGAGTTTTGGTTTTAGTTGAGTTAACTATTGCCAAGTATTTTTTGGAGGAATAATTAAATGATCATATTTGTTTCATTCTGTGACAACATTTCTCCCAAATTCCAAATGTAAAATTTTTTTTTATTTGCAGGTTATTGAAATGGAACCAAGTGGTCAAAATAGCAAAAAGGATCCAATGTGTATCTTCAATACTGCAGAGAAAACAAGTTCAAATTCATGTTTAAACAACACAGTATTAGTGTTTTACGTGTATTTAAAAATCAGCTAAAATGAAATAAGATTTCTTTTTTTCACAATCTTCACAAAGTCTTTGTATTCTCTCAGTCTTTCACATAAAGTATGTCATTCCTAAGGTTTGTTTTTTGTTCAACTTCAATAGAAACTTCACTGCAATTGTCACAATTCATGCATAAATGCTGATTAAAGCAAAACTAGAGTGTTTTTTATTTTGTGGCTGAACACAATAGACATTATATTGGAAATCGACGACCTTGCTCTTTTTGTTTTGTATCAGTATCACAAACCACTATATTGGAACCCAAAACATTTGCCACTCAGCCCAGCTTTTCAGGCTACCATCATTCCAAAGTTTCCAAAGTTTATCATGATTCTTTATGTAACAGTATATTTCATATATACCCTATTATCAAATGATCGTGTTCTAGTACTTTTTTCATGTGTATTCAATGTCAACAACTTTAAATGTGATACCAAAGAATTCATTATGCTCCTTTGGCAGAGAGGTAAGTACATCAACAAAGCTTTCTACACGCATTAATCCGCACGCTGTGTGATTTCTAAATGAAGCGTAAAATTAGACGGTATATGATAAAATGTTTCTCACAAGTGTCTCACAAATACATTAGGAAAGGCAGAAATAAAAATCTGGCAGACATTGGTCCAGATTCTCCAACCTGCTTCTGCATAACTGATACTGATTAAATGAAAATTTGCGGTGTCAAAACAACAAAGCATATGTTTAACTTTGAATACGGAGCACATACTCCTTTTCATGATTAGTTATAAGTAACAAATCTTTATTTTCCTCCAAATGTGTGCAACAACTAAAGACATTGTGAATTCTTTAAGTTTCACACCTAATGCACTTCAGTCACATCCCCAAAGGGCCTCAGCCAACAATTCCCACACTGCAGCCTGTTTCCTCGCATTGATATTAGTAGAGCGATTCGCCTCAGAAGCGGAAAGCTATTGAGACGACAGCCCTCCCGGCCGCGACACAACAGAGTTCTATTGTGCACCCAGTTATCAAAGCTTAAAAAATGGGTCACCAGCCATTTTGGGGTGTTGCTTTCCCCAAAACTCATCGGGTGCCTATTCTCATTTTTACTTCACATGCTTATTACATTATGCTACAGAGCACAACCCACCCATCCCCCCCGCAACAATAACACAGATTATTAAAAATGGTGTAGCATCTGTTGTTGATTTCTATACAAAACACATATGAACCTAATAGCTTTTAAAAGCTGTTGAATTATTAAGCTGTTTTTATTTGTCACTGCTTTTCCAGATATGTCTATAAAATGAGGCACAAAGACACTTCATAAACAACTTTATAAGGTCAAGTCAGATGAGACGGAATGCAAATTCTCTATGCCAAAGGGCACAGACCAACAGAAATTATACCATGCAAAAACATTTCTACCCACTGAGACAAAGACAGAATAACTATGCAGCTGCACAGAGTGTTTAGCACACAGTTTCTTATAGTGCATAAAAGTTCATGTGGAGTAAAGGTCAAATTATAACATCTGCACACACAGTGCATCATTACATAAGATGTTTCGCAAGATGAAAGCCACAAAAATAAGCTACCTGAATTTGAACAACAAACACATGATAGGATTGTTCTATTGGACACTGCATTTGTAATTCTCCTTTATGGCAAAACCAGACAAACTATTTTAGCGCTACTTGTACTATGTCTATTAACAAAGCCACTATAAAGACAATTCAATGAAACATGAAAGACTATGATGGGTGTGGACTTCAGTTCATGGCCCCAAAAATGTTGTAGTCTTAACCACTCTGAATGTAATGTTCAGCACAATAAAACAGCTTCAGCCTTTGATTCTGTTACCATGGATTTTGGTAATAACACAGGGTGCTGACAGATGAGTCTCTTTTTACCCTATGGCTTTCCATTCCCTTTGACATAAGCTGTAATTGTAAGGAAGAAACACACAAGAAATGAAAGAAGCTTACACTATCTGAACACGCTTCTGTTTTCTGGTTTCGCTACAGACTTTGATGATATGAATAAATGAGTAGGAAGCCCTTTGGAATGCAATATGATGAAAAATACTGTATATTTTGTTGATTTAAAGTGATAGTTCCCCCAAAAATGAGAATTCTGTCGTCAATTACTCACCATATTGTTAAATTCAAACCTGTATGACTTTCTCTCTTCTGCAGAACACAAAAGAAGATATTTTGAAGAAAGTTGGTAACCGAACAGCACTGGCCCCATTTAACTTGTATGGACACAAAACCAATGAGTGAATGGTGGCCAGATAATAACATGGTTAAAAATATCTTCTTGTGTGCTCTGCAGTATACATCGAGTAAATGATGACAGAATGTTATTTTTGGGTCGGTCTCTTTCACCAAATCAAAACTAATAATAATTGTTTTATGGAATATTGAATTGATTATTGTATTGAATGATTAATTGGTGCAGGCCAATATTTTATTTTTATACATGTGACCTCGTAATCGCTCACCAAAATCTGAAAACATACTTCCGCTCTGGAATGGCAATTCTTCCCTGATGACATCCTTTGAGAGACTTAAGTGAGAGAGCATTTAAAGTGATGGTTCACCCAAACATTCTGTCATCATTTACACTATAGAGCCAGAAATCGGACAAAACAATCTGAATTTGAATTTTGCAAATCTGAATTTAAGATAATTGTGCAAAATTTTATATTTCCAGACATTCAATATGGTTCTAATATGAATATATAAATCCTCAAATTAAATATTAAAAAATTTAAAACGCAGAAATTCAGTTTCAAATTCAGATTCAAATTCAGAAATCGTTCAGTGGGAAATGTTAGCTTCGATCATTAGCATAGTCTTTTTGGTCAGAAGTTAACATTTTACAACCTTCTTGCTGTAAAAAGATGATAGAAATGACAGATTCAATGGTTTTGTTGTCAAAATTTCAATCAAAGAACCGTGATTTTGAACACACCGTTTTATTGCTTTGTCTTCATGGAAAATTTGATCTACATAAAGAGACATTTTAGAATCTGATATAATGTCTCTTTTCAATTGATTGATGTCAAAACTTTTAAATTCAAAGGCTTCTAAAACATGTAACATTCCTGAGTCTGTTGTAAGATTTCTTTTAAGTTTATGTTTAACTGTATTTTATAAATTTTATTATATCTGTAAATTTTTATTTTGAAAAAAACTATATTGATATGTTTTATTGATTTTATGGCTTTGCAGAGTGTTTGTGATGTCTGTTGTCCCCCCTGTAATTGTGTTTTATACCTTGAATTAAAAAAATTATTATCATCCAATCATACTCCTAAATTTGTCTCAATATTGTGCATGTAATTTCTAATAGGATCATGACAACCTATATATCACTGGAAAGGTCTAAGACTCTGGAATACAGATTTCTTTTGTGTTTTTTTAATAATTTATGTAGCGAGAGCAATTGATTCTTTTTTAAAAAGAGTTTGCCTAGATTTTCATTATCCTTTTGTGACCCGTATTTTTTATCAAAGAAAAACAAACTTTTTAATTTATTTTTTTAAAATAGACCTAACAAAATACCTTTAAATGTTTTTTGTTCGTGTGTGTGGTTTTTTTGTTGCAATAATCAGCTACTTTGCAACATGCATTTCATGTGTAGGCTCAAAAAGGGCTACGACAGTTAACAGGTTAAAAAAAAAGATTTTCCTTTAGCAAACGGACACACCTCCATCTTAATCTAAAAATAGCCTACCTTGTCAAATGCAAATTTAAAAAGCTATCCGTATACGCGTTTTAGTGAACACAGCAGAGTCTAAATGAAATAAAAATAAACCAAATTTCTATATACTAGAGTAGCTTCCAAAATGAAAGCAGCAAAATTCAACTGGATATTAAGGTATGGCGTTTCCAGAAAAATATCACTCAACATATTATTTATAGTGAACTAAATACAAAACAAACTTACATTATATCCCGAGTACCTTTATCGAAAATATGCAGGCCAGTACTTTTTTACGTGTCAAATAATTGTGAAATAAATGGTCTCAGTTGTTATCATTATCAAAATCTGCATGAAACAGAAAGTGCATAGCATAACCATACAAAACACGAATATCTGGTTGCTTTACTGACAAAACCGGAATATTACATAGATCGATAGATTTGTTGGTTCTGCACAACGTCCAGTCGTTGAATTTGTGGTGTAGTGGTTTGGTGCAGCAGTTAGGTGTGTGCTCCTTTCTGACTGTCAAAGACTGAAATCGGCTCTAGTCATAAGAAAAAATCTTTACACTTGTGGTGTCCAGACTGTTTCATATAAATGTGTCCTGGATCAAAGTAATAGCATTTCAATACTATTACAAACTAATATACATACATGCATACATTTACAGTTCAGTCAGTTACTTACATAGTTTATTCATTTTCTCTTTATTGTAGCATTAAATGTTACACATAACTTCTATTGCAGCGTGCCACGTATGTCATTGACTTTGCAGGACCCACAAACGTTCTTTATAAAAAATGTACACATGTCTAATATGTATCAAATGTATATGCACGCATAAACTCTGGAAGCCAGCGCGCACAGTGGGGCAGCTGACAGCCAGCATGCACAAAGCAAATAGTCGGTTAAAGCCCCAAAAACAAACGCTGGGAGTGAGCACAAACAGTGGAGACGGCAGGGGAAAACGCAGGAAGTGACCGCACACAGGCCGGGCAGCTGCCAGTGCCTATTGGAGCGATATGAGCTTGGCTATGCTGCAGCGACAAACGATCAACCGGTGTAGTCTTGTGTGTGTGGTCGCAACCAAGACTCGTTATTTGAACATTTAAATCCTTTTTATTGCAATGCAAGAAGTTCCACTCTCAAAAATAAGATGTTTGATTGTATTATAAGAACGAATAATTGGCCATTGTGGCCAAAGGGCTTCGTTTTACTCTTCCGAGATGTTCCACTCTTCCTCGTCGAACCCGGAAGTTAACCTTTCCCACTGAAACATGTCTGAATTTGAATCTGAATTTCTGCGTTTTGAATTTTTTCAATATCACATTTGAGAATTTAAATATGAAATATTCATATTAAAATATAAAAAATTAAATTCAGAACTATATTGAATGCAAGCAATTATCAAAAATTCGGATTTACAAAATTCAAATTCAGATTGTTTAGTCAGATTTCTGGCTCCATATTACTCTTGTCATTTCAAACCTGTAAGACGTTCTTTTTTCTGCAGAACACCTAAGAACACATTCCGAAAAAAGTTGGTAACCGAACAACAACAGGACCCATTGACTTTCTATTTGTTTTTTTGTTCATACAATTGAAATGAATGGGTACCGACATTGTTCGGTGAACAACCTCCTTTAATAGTTTTGCCGTTCTGCAGAAGGTGATAAGCAGGTGAGAAAATGATGACAGAATTTTCATTTTTGCGTGAACTATACCTTTAACGTTTTGTCAATGATTTCAGAAGGCATTGCCTATGTGATCCAATCAATTCTGCCGTATATTCTTCTCATTCGATATTAATTCAACTTGGAAACACTTCCAACTACATAAATCAGTCGTGATTTCTGTTGTGCAGGAACTTTAAAGAGTGGATGGGAAGCTTAGGGGAATTAGTAACCCACAATTTCAGGAAGAAAATCCTGCCAAAAACTTCATTCTGTGTTTACAAGTTAAATGGATTAAGTGATGACAGAATTGAGTTTTTGGGTGAGCTATCCCTTTAAAACATATGTATCCATGATGAACTGCCGTGACGCATACGAATACATTCCTTAGATGGTGGACTATGATCTTCTTAACTGTGGCAGCCATTTATAAATGTGGGTCAGGGTGTGAAAATGCATTGCGTTTTAATAAAACTTCCTTTAAAGGTCAACCTCAGCTGCAGATAATCAAAATTAAAGGACTATTATCGTGAAACGGGCGAGCGCTTCCCTTGACTTTCAACCCTTCAGCTGTTTTCAAACTATAGCGTCTGTCCTAACACTTCTCATAGTCAATCATTTCTGCGTGTGCCTGTAAATTCAAATGATTACGAAAGGATAAAGTACGTCAGAAAGACAAACACAAAGACAAACCGACTCATCACAGCCCTTCTAGTACAACACACAGGCTGTGTGCATACAACTTTTGTGAAAGCCTCATTAATGCAAATATATGTGCGGTCACAAAAACTAGAAAGGGACTAGAGCGGCGTAGACCTGCAGGAGAAATGTGCAGCATGTGCGCTGACGTTTTACCTTTTTTCAAAGCTGTCTGCAAGAGGCAGCACGAGTTCAGCGGTTGTGCAATACAAACAGCTGCAGCCACAGCAAGTTTCGGTCCCACAGGCCGGACAATCTGCAGTTTACTGGACACTTTCATAACTTTACAGTTAATATTTGTGCTTTAGCCCTGAGTGTTGATAGATTCAGTGTTGAATCTAGATTATCCATTTTTATATCTGTCTGTTTCTCCTTTATTGTCAATGATTCACACCCAATTTCCTAATGTGTCCTTGTAATAAGGAAGTGAAACAATGACTATCAATTACTTAATAATAGTTGGCCAATTCTGTTTTGAGAACAGAAGTATTTATGCAAAACACCTCACGTTTTAACAAAAGCCATACATTCGACCTATTGCACTGCAGGTTTCAACATGTAAAACACAAAGCTCTTAAAGTGATAGTTCACCTAAAAATTAAAATTCATCATTTACTCACCCTCTTGTCAATTCAAACCTTTCATTCTTCAGCCGTACACATAAGAAGATATTTAGAAGAATGTTGGTAACCGAACAAGGCGGTCTACATTCACTTCTTTTGTATGGACACAAGTGAATGGGTACCGTCGTTGTTCGGTTACCAACATTCTTGAAATATCTTTTGTGTTCTGCAGAAGGAAGAAAGTCATACAGGTTTGAAATGACAAGACGGTGAGTAAATGATGACAGAATTGACATTTTTACGCGAAATATCACTTTAATACTGTTGTGTGCTCATTACATTAGAAGATGCTTAAAAGACATCTTTCACTTGTGTTGATTCAGACAACACTTGGCCGTGAGCAGTCTACACGTACAATGATGACAGACTCCTTATTAACTTTAAGTTTACTCAAACTTCTTAACTCAGCAACTTATTAACTAAGTCGATGCATTGCAAACCTGTTACATGCATTACAGGTCCCGAATCTTAACCAAAGCTTTGACCACTTTGGAAAGTTCCTTACACTTAGAAAACACAAAATCTTCAAATATGACACTAAATGTGCCGATGGTGTAAAGGCAAACTGTAATGTTATAATGCGAAAAACGACTTCTTAATATCACAAAACTACATGATTTAGATTACCCAATTTATTGTCTACGAAAGCAAAGGCGTGAAGATTTACTCCACGGCACAAATTTCAGATATGCCCTTAAACCAATGCAAGGGTGCATATGACAGTTGTGCGAATGAATGAAGCTTTGTGTGTGCCTGTGTGACATAAACTCACAAGATATAATACTGATCGTTCCCGGCCTCCCTTCTTTCAAAACATCCTTATATTCATTTCCTCAACACCTGGTATGATAAAGAACAGGAACAACAGAAACTTCCACTTTAGCTTGACACCCAACAGGGGTCATAATAAGAGAAGGGGATTTGCAGAGGAAATGATCAAATAGTCTGGAGCTCTACATTTAGAGCTGGGCGGATGTTAATTAAACTTCCTCTAAATTGCCTCACATCATCCTTTCTTTTTTACCAAATATATAAATAAATGCCAAGCCTTTACATTTCTCACCCCTTATAAAGAACAAATGTGCTTGAGCTGTTTATAAATCTGTAGACTGTGACAGGTTTAAACTGCAAGTCACTTGCAAACTTGATTTCACACAATGAACACAATAACAAATGGCACACTGCTTATTTGACAGGGCTGCGTTCCCTTTAACTCGCCAAATTACCTTTTCAAGTCAGATAAACAGTAACTACCAAGACTTTAAATGTTGGTGTCAGTGCGTACGCAAGCATTCCCGATACTAATGTTAATATCCCAAACGTGTAGCTGCCCGCTCTGGAATTCACTCAAACTCCCTCAAAATGTGAGATAGCATTGCACACCGACAGATCCATAACTGTGTTCAGATGACCTGGGATCAGCCAGTGTGTGCGCTATGAGCTCCAACCAAAGCAAAAGAAGTTTACCTGTTGATTTTGAGAGCGAATGCTCTTCTATCTGATGCTGGCAGAGACGCCATGCGAGTTTAAATCACTCCACGCGGAGCAGCGGAGACTCGAGCTCAGCCGTGATGATCGCAGATGACATTCGCAAGCTTCATCTTCACCGTATCAGTAGCTTTGCTGGGCGGAAACTTCCGCATTTTAACTTTAACCCAAACAGAGTGGACACACGAGAGAGAGAGAGAGAGAGAGAGAGAGAGAGAGAGAGAGAGAGAGAGAGAGAGAGAGAGAGAGAGAGGGGGGGGCTGAACGATGTTGTGCAGATTAAAGGGTGGATTTCTTAAGCCGTTTTGATGGGTGACGAAGATCCAGCAACGACGCAAAGCTGGCAAGTAGAAGGAAAGTGCACCGCATCACATTTTTAGAGTCACTCATACATCCGTGGCTTCACGCTTATGGAAATGTTATTGAATCTTCATATAGTACATAAGTAGTCTGTACATTTTTTTGTGTAATATTCTGAATCTTGATAAGCTTTTGACACTTGATGCAGTATTTATTTACAATCGACATTGTACTGTAAACAGTTATATTAGATGAGGGAGCCCCCTGTCGGCCATCAATTGCGTTGCCTCAGCAAAACAAAGGTACGTTGTCCAATCAGCAGTCAGCGAATAATTAATCAAAATGCTTCATAGATTATAATAATATTAGTAAAATAATAATTTTCATTTAAATTACATTCAATAAACTTAAAATGTTAAGCATGGTGGCTGTGGTTAATTACAAAGTGACAAAGCCATTGATGCTGCTAGATCTCATCTCACTAAGGGTGACATTGGATGATTCTGTTTATGAACCAAAATAACAGGACTGCACACAGGTTTGTAAAGTAAAAAACGTTATTATCATCAACAAAAACGGGAGGAGAAACTGAAGAAGTGTGCCGTAAGGACAATGACTCTGTTGACACAGCAGACATGAGGAAACTTGTGTCTTTGTGAGAACCCCTTTCCAGAAGTGACTAAGTCATCTAAAACTACAAGAACATCTTAAACTACAAGGTGAGCACAGCAGACACATCCACCTTCTTTAAGAGTGACTCTACTGCTCTGAATGTGACACAATGTTCATTATGGTAGTTATGCTTAATATGTCATTCTTTAAACAACTTTATAGAGTATGAATACAAAAGCTCTATTTGAGTGTTATAATGATTTTAATGATATAATGATGAATTACTGTTGCTCTAAACCCACACAAGAACATTTGGGTCATTCTGTCTACTCTGTGTCCTGGCTAAAATGTTGATTTTGATCCTTCTTTTCATGGAGTAATACTTTAAGAAAGCCAAAATATTAATTGACACCGATGATCCCATATAATCGCTATTCTGCCATCTTGGAGTCATTTTATTGGATTTATTTGAGATGGAATGATTTTCCCCAGTTTGTCCCTTGAGTGTAGCTACCAGAATGCAGGAGGATTCTCACGTCATGTCCTTTGTTCAGGTAATTCATGTTCGATTCCCAATCCTCTGGAATAGCTAAATACTTAATATGTCTTTAGGCACGTGACTGTATTAGAACCTTAAACCATTGCTTTAGAGCTTATAATGTGTTAAAATATTTAAAATGAGACAGAGAGGTGCTGCGGACTCCACTGCCTTCTTTGTGTTAAGTGAAAAGTTTGTGTGAAGATAAAAAAACTACAGACGTGCTCAAATTTTTTGATATCCCTCCACAAAAAACGAAAGAATGCATTTTCTCTAGAATCACTTGAAACGGACAAAAGTAATTGGCATCCACCATTGTTTATTCCATATATGATAGAAATCAGACTTTGCTTTTGATATTTTATTCAACATAAAACTGTAAATAATAAAACAAATGAAAATGTCATGGACAAAAATGATGGGACCCCTAACCTAATATTTTGTTGCACAACCTTTAGAGGCAATCGCTGCAAGCAAACGTTTTCTGTAGCGCTCAATGAGACTCCTGCACCTGTTAACAGGTAGATTGGCCCACTTTTCCTGAGCGATCTGCTCCAGCGTTCTCAGTTTTGATGGGTTACTTCTCAGCTCTTTCCATAGGATTCAGATCAGGACTCATAGAAGGCCACTTCAGAATAGTCAAATGTTTTGTTCTTATCCATTCTTGGGTGATTTTAGCTGTGTGTTTTGGGTCATTATTTGGGTCATACATTGTTGCAGGACCAATGATCTACGACTGAGACAGAGCTTTCTAACACGGAGCAGTACGTTTCGCTCCAGAATGCCTTGATAGTCTTGAGATCTCATTGTGCTCTACACAGATTCAAGGCACCCTGTGCAAGGTGCAGCAAAGCAGCCCCAAAACATACCCGAGCCTCCTCCGTGTTTCACTGTAGTTATGGTGTTCCCTTTTTTAAAAGCTTGATTTTTTTCGTCTGTGAACATAGAGCTTATGTGACTTGCCAAAAAGCTCCAGTTTCGACTCATTTGTCCAAAGGACATTCTTCCAGAAGGATTGTGGATGGTCAATATGAATTTTACGAAATTCCAGTCTGGCTTTTTTATGTTATTCTTTAAAAAGTGGAGTCCTCCTGTGTCTTCTTACATTGGTCAAAAAGAGATGCATGGTGCATCAGAAACTGACGTACCTTGACCTTGGAGTTCAGTTTGTATTTCTTTAGCAGTCACCCTTGATTCTTTTTCTACCATTCGCACTAAAATTCTGTTCATTCTGGGGTTGGTTTTCCTCTTGCAATTTTCCTCTTGCAACTCCAATTGCATGGACCGCAAACTTCTAAATATTATTTGCAACTGTTGTCACAGGAACATCAAGCTGCTTGGAGATGGTCTTGTAGCCTTTACCTTTACCATGCTCTAATATTTTCCTTTTGAGCTCCTCAGACAACTCTATCCTTTGAGTTCTCTGGTCCATGTTCAGTGTGATGCACACAATGATACCAAAGAGCACGGTGGCTACTTTTCTACGTTTAAATAGGCTGAATTTCTGATAACAAGATTACATGAATACATGTTTGATACTAATTAAAGAAACTTATTAGTTTGAAATATCACTAATCCAACTTTTCTAAGGGGTACCAATTTCTTTTTAAATATCTATGTCGAATAATAATAATTCATCTCTTTCCACAGCTTCTTTGCTTTAGTCTATGACATACCAAAGGCATGCAAGAATACATGATACAATAGCTTTTAATTTCATCACTCTTCTTGAGGAATGAAGCATTATTCAATGAGCTGTAAGGGTACCAACAAATTTGAGCACGTCTGTATATGAAATATTTTGATGGTTTGTTTTCCCCCTCTTGAAAGCCTGTATTTTCAGATCTAAATAAACCGACTGATCTGGGTTTTGTCTTCATTTATTTATTTTTAATTTATTTTCTATAGTGCTTTTTACACCTGTGCATTATTGCATTAAATGAATATTACAGCTTTTCTCGACTGCATAAACACATTTCTTGAAATTATGCCTCGTATTCTTAAAACAGTAAACACAAATCCATAACATCTCACCCAATTCCACAAACATCCTATTTTCAGGTCAAAATGAAGCTCTCTTCTCAAAACCATTCAACCTTGCCTGACAAACCAAACATTCCCCCCAAACATGACACACGAACCCTCAGAAACATTCACACTAACATAGTCTTAGACACTGGTGAGACAAAACACTGTAACTAAAAACTGTTATTGGGATTCAAGAATAATTTGACAGCTTAGTATTGATAAGAATGTACAACATAAAAGAATGAGCTTTAGGACAAATTTAAAATGACACTACTGTAAAGTAGATGAAGATGATCTTACAAGACAAGAAAAGTTCAAAAACCAAAGAACAATATGAACTGGTAATGCAACATAATACAGTACACAACCGCACAACTTGCATTTACATTAGGGCATTCAGGCGACTTACAGAGAAGATAAAGGAAACAAAACAGTGAAGCGATTTGCCAAAAAAATATGGCATCCTGTGCACCTTTGGCCCAATTTCGTGAAAGTATTCTGTATTTTTGCAGGTAAAAAAGGGTGTACACGTGCTACAGTCTTCTGGATACAGAATATTTCTCTCATATAAAGTGTGTACTGTTATGATACTGTATATTAACAGTAGTATAAAGCCCAGAAGATGATTCTAGGATGCACAATTACCTGTGCTCCTATTGAT
Source organism: Triplophysa tibetana (assembly GCA_008369825.1). NCBI lineage: Eukaryota > Metazoa > Chordata > Actinopteri > Cypriniformes > Nemacheilidae > Triplophysa > Triplophysa tibetana. The sequence continues at coordinate 11,003,215 of CM017904.1, read as the reverse complement.
ATTACCTTTTAATTGTTTTTATATTCAACCTATACCTATGATCACGTGAGGCAAAAAAATTAATGTTTGGGTGAACTATTCATTTAAGGAAGTCTGTCTCCAATTATTGTCAGTGCTTGTGGTTAAAGTAAGTAATAACCATTAGGTAGAGGAGCCGAGACCTGGAGCTGGGATGAGCCTCAGGCAGGACCAGAGCTGGATATGTGAGCTTCAGGTGTCCCGGGGATGAGACATGGAGAGAAAAGAAACTTAAATTACCGTAGAGGCCGCTGACATGTATTTTAATGATTCTAAAATAAGATAAAAGTGTGTTTGCTATTGTATGTTTAAGCATTATTCAAAGGTGCTGGTTATTTTGGGGGGATTAATCTGAAGGCTGGATGGGAATGTTATGTCTTATGTGTTCCTAAAAAGAAAAGATCAACATTAATATGATGTGTTGATAGTGAGTTCTGATGTAAAACAGTTAACATTTAATATATTGGCACTGACACCACACCTATTACAATATTCCTATATATAACCGATGCATACGTAGTTTGCTTTGATGATGATGTATTCGAAGGCTTAATGGGAATTAGGGCTGCACGGTTCTGTCAATTATTCACCTCGATTAATACATTTTATTATAACTTTCTGTGATGCAGCAGCATGCCATATTCTTTCTATAAACATTCAAAACTAATTAACATAACATAAATACCAAATAATTATACAAATAATGATGTTGTCAATAAAAAATACAAAACAAATATCTATAGGACATGTTACTGAATTAATTATTTGATTCGCAACTCTATCCGGCGCCCAAACACAATGCCCAAACGCACAGAAATGAGCGCAAATGGACGGCTTTAATTGAGGCTTTTGCCGATTATGTAATTGTTTCACCAGTAATTGTAATCCCGATTAGTTTAATGATTATTTGTGCAGCCCTAATGGGAATGTCACCTCCTTAACTCTGCCTAAAAGGAAAAAATCCATATTCATCTGATGTATTACTATTGAGATTTCATACAATGGAACTGACACCACACCTATCACAATATTTCTACATATAACGATAGGTACCTTGTTTTGATGATGATGTCTATTATGAACACTCATTTTTTGGATCGACAAATTTGTCCGCCAATTGTCAAAAATGTTCTGTGGACCACAACATAAGGGTGCTTTTGGCATAAGACCTACAGAGAATTTTTTGACATTAGTTAATTTTCTTATCAATATATCAACATCCGAACTGCTGATTAAACAAGTTAAGGATAAATGTCAAGATTATAAGAAATGTGTATAATACATTACATTAACATTTATGCATTTGGCAGACACTTTTATCCAAAGCGACTTACATTGTATTGTGTTATACATTTGTTTCTGACAATGCTTAATCCCCTGGACTCGAACCCATGACCTTTGCATTGCTAGTGCCATACTCTTACCACTGAGCCACAGGAAAGCGTGACTGCATCTAAAAAGCGACCAGTGAGATTCTTGGACCCACAAGCGAATCTGTCTGGTCCCAGTTTTTCCACCAGTTCTTTTAAATGGTTGTGTTTAGATGACTGTAATAGCAATAGACATTTTATGTATAGTTAAGGCACAATGAACAAGTACTTAAATGTACATTTGTATTAAGAAGATTCTTACCTCAGTCCTTAATCTATGAGTCCCTCCATTTTACTGAGAGCCGATGTAACTTGATCCCAGGTGGAGCGATTGGTGTCAATAGACTTGTGAAGGAGAACCGTAATGATCGGCTTCACCTCACTTTTCATGTTCCCCTGAAGATGCTCACAAAGGTGCACAAGGGTGACTACATCTTCCCTTGACACATCTGAGCCTTGATTCATGGCTTCTTTTGTCGTTGCAAGACTGAACTCCTGCAGGTTTTCTATCAGGATGATGCTTTACTAAATACTGTATTTGACTTAAGCAATCTTCTTCTCCCTTTCATAAAACACACAAAAATCTGTTTCTATCACTAACGCCTATAGTTGTCGTTTCATAAATGAAAGATTTTAATCACCAAAATAAAATCATGTTAAACACAACCTTAAGGAAGTTATAACCATTTCTAAGTTCTTGCCATTTTTTTCTGTCGGCTGCAGTAAGTTGAGGATATTTCGGGGTGTGCGTCTATCTTCATACCCCGATTTCCTCTTTATCTTATCTTCTTGTGGTTTGTTTAAAAAGGGCAAAGCCTTCAGGTCTGAATAACTCACAGTCTTCTCCACCTTACATGAACCTAAAGTATGAAGGCTGCTGAGGACCTTCATGGCCTCGTGACACACCTGCTTCTGCATAATGTTTCCATTATGCTCATTAATATCAGACTGTGTCAGAAAATGTATGGCTTCAGTACAAATAAAACATTTTGTTAAACAGTCACATGCTTATTTGTGATGTATCAAAACTCAAAATGTGTTATAAACACCAAGTCGCTACTGTTGCTAGGAACTGTTTAAGCAGGTCGACGGGCAAGTCGGACCATAATCACAGATACACCGAGCACGTCGCTTATATAGCAGGTCTGCACTTCGCGTTATCAACTGCTCAATTCATATTGTCAGTCATGTTTTAACGGATATTTTATTTTAAGGGCTCGTATTCCTTGAAGTGTAAGTTGTCCATACCGTTTTATGTTTAATGTTCAGTGAATTTAGCTGTCTAGTGGTAGCAGTCACACAGCTATAGTGACGGCACAAGTGTTCCGATTACAGTGCTGTCAAACACAGCGTCTATTCTACTTGACTGAATTTACCTTTTGAGTAGCTTCTGGTATTGGACCTTATCTAGATTACCTCTAATAAAGACGCATGAATTATTATTCTGAGTATGAATATACCGTGTAATGAAAATAGTCATGTACATTATTTCACCTAAACCAAGTGTCTGTATTTTAGGACCCTCGTTGTATAGGTCTTAGATATGGAGGAAGAAGATGAATGTCCTGAGTTAGTGCCCATAAAGGAGGAGAATGTCGGACCCACAGCTCAGATTCCTGTTACGATCATCACTGGATACTTGGGTCAGATTTTTAATCCCTCACCGTTATATTTTAATGCTTGAATCATTTTTTTAATTTATAGGAAACTACACTGTATACATTGTATTTAGCATCTTAACTATATTCAAAAATGCCTTCTAAATATCGTTTTAAAAACCGTCTTAATTTTATTTCTCTTCTTGCACAGGTGCTGGGAAGACCACGCTTTTAAACTACATATTGACAGAGCAGCATAATAAACGCATAGCTGTTATACTCAATGAATTTGGTGAAGGTAAGAGAACATCCCTACTAGTCTGATCTCTATAAAAGCATTTGTTGGTCATGTGATGATCCCAGCAGTCATTATGGATTGCACTATCTATCACGACCAGAGGAGGGCAGCATTATCTGAATGTTTTAATAAGTGCATGTTTAGTGTAGGCCTTTACCTTTTTCTTGTGATCTTACTTTTAAACTTGATGTACTTCCTTGTTAAATGCACTTATAGCTTCCATAACGTACTTGTTATTTTTATCAAATTGACAATCCTATATAGAAATTGCATTTCCATGTATGCCCTTGCTGATTGTCTTTTCCCCAAATTGTAAAAAGACAGAAAGTTTCGAGACATTTTCAAATGACAGACATTGTGATTGTTGGCTGTCCTGCACATGTTGATCTGGTGCTGTGTTTTTTTGCAGGCAGTGCTTTGGAGAAATCTCTGGCTGTGAGTCAAGCAGGAGAGCTGTATGAAGAGTGGCTGGAGCTGAGAAACGGCTGTCTCTGCTGCTCCGTAAAGTATGTTCATATGTTTCCAGTCATATATATTTTGTATATACATTGCATGCATCCATTTGAAATGTAACTCATATCTACAAACATATATGCATATGTGTGACCCTGGACAACAAAACCAGTCTAATGGGTAAATTTTTCGAAATTGAGATGTTTACATAATCTTAAATCTGAGTAAATAAGTTTTATATTGATGTATGGGTTGTAAGGATAGGACAATATCTGGCTGAGATACAACCATTTAAAACTCTGGAATTGAGAGTGCAAAAAAAACAAAATATTGAGAAAATTGCCTTTGAAGCTGTTGATAAGAGGCACTGTGGCTGTCCATCCATTCACAAAAATAAAGTTTGTATATATTTAAGGTAGGAAATTTACAAAATATCTTCATGGAACATGATCTTTACTTAATATCCTAATGATTTTTGGCGTAAAAGAAAAATCCATAATTTTGATCCATACAAAGTATTTTTGTCTTTTACTAAAAATATTCCTGTGCTACTTAAGACTGGTTTTGATGATCCACAGTCACATATATATAAACATATAAATCAACTAAATAAACACATGTTTTCTTTTACAGGGACAATGGGTTAAAAGCCATTGAAAATCTAATGGAGAAGAAAGGAAAGTTTGACTACATACTTCTAGAGACCACTGGTTTGGCAGATCCAGGTATTTCACAGAGTATTATATATTGAAGATCCCCTTTTCTTTATCACCTGCATCTCTATGGTTTGAGTTGAGTGTAATGTCTTTGTCCATCATAAGGGATCTTTGAAATTACATTTCTTACACGAACCAAGTCATAAAATCAATTTTCTATAAATCTCCATTAGGGCTTGATGGATTAAAATAGCAACCACAACTGATTTATTTATTCCATATAATGCGGGTGTGATTGAGTGAGTGGGTGTGGTTATCTCGTGCACTTCTGCAGTTGCGACATGTGAGAAGAAGCTTGTGTCTATTATTAAAAAGAGGTGTGATATCTGTAGTGTGAACATGTTTTGGGTTTCTAGATATATAAAATCAAATTACTATATTGTGGTATTTGTTTACGCAAAATTAAACTACTCATACCAAGAAGTCCCCAATTGTTTAGTTGTATTTGTAACGTTGTATTTTTAAGACATTGCAAGCTACATGAGAGATTGTTTTGCTTCCTATAGAGCAAAGAAAAGTTAACTTGTTTAGCACCTGAGTAAAAAAGAAATCAATAAAGGCAGGTGGGATCAGCATCTCTGCAGACAGACCGTGTGCTTGAGTGACAGGTGTAAAAGGGCCAATGCCGTGCTTGGCCCCGCAGACAACGTAGCATCTGAAGCTGACGGGGCCCTTCTTTTCTTGTCATTGGATGAGACAGACCTGTCACTTTTGAGTGCCTCTGGGGGATAAGCCCCTCCCCTTATCCGAAATGTGTTTGGGGGCTGAATGAGTTATGTATCTGATGTCACAAAGGAACATTGCATTCATTACACTTCTATCAAATATTTATAGTGCTTTCTTATTCTACCCTGACATTTTGACAAAACTCCATTTTGTGAACAAGACACCCTTAAATTATAACACAGAACTGTGAAATAACTTTTACAAGAAAAGTTGGACAGCATGGAAACAAACAAAATATACCTTGTAGGTGAAATTGTTGAATGCGCCCATAGAATTTAGTTATGCATTTTGAAGTACATGCCTTCCCGCAACCTCTTCAAGCCATTACACCTCAGTTTTACTATAAGATGTGCTGAGTAACTCGATAAATACTGCAGAACAGAACAAAATGCTAAACAGAAGCATGAATATGCAATTTAACTTTTTACACACTTGCCAAAGTTAATCAATTAAAAAATTACACACCCATAAATATTTTTTTAAAAGCTAAAACTGTATTTATTTATTTGTGAGTAAATATTTTAATATATTGAATATTTTAGGTCATGTTTTACAAAAGAATCTGTAGTGAAGCTTGTATGTCGTTTGCTTACATTTGGTGCTTGGCAAGTAGAGTTCTAGCGATATGTTGCTTATTGTGATTCAAAAAATGATGTATTGTAGAGCTCTGGCTATTGTTTCACTACATCATGTCTGTTTAGCTCTATTGGTTGAATTGCCAACATGTGACAGGGTCGACCATTATAGATTAATTATATTAATACTTATATTATTACACAGTAATATTAATAATAATTTGCTGGAAATCATTTGCTTTTACTGCTTTGAGATTAAAAATGTAGTTTATATTGCCTAATTCTATTCTTTTTCTTTAAAATTCAGTTTTATTGTTCACAGACGGAACTATTTAATTTTTAATAATTTGCATATAGAAGGTTTAGTTATACCTTAAATGTTGTCCATCCTTAAACAATATAACGCACTGTTGAACATTTTTAATGTTTTGGAGATAAATTGGCGCATTGAATTTTGTTTTATTTTACATGTGGATTAAAATATCGTTATATTATTGTAATCGTGAAACCAGCATCGTGTGTATCATATTGTATCATGAGCATGTTTTTGTTACATCCCTTTGGGTTACTTTTACTTTTGGACCCTGATTCTCTATGTGATGTTATAAAGCGATTTTATTCCTTTTTTTTTTCAAGGAGCTGTTGCTTCCATGTTCTGGGTTGATGCTGAATTAGGGAGTGATGTTTACCTTGATGGTATGATTCCAAGCGAAAAATTTCTCTTCTAGCTCATCGACATTTTACCCTTCAATATGTTACAGTGTTCTTTTCCCTCTTGCAGGTATTGTTACTGTCATCGATGCTAAATATGGAATGCAGGTAGGTTACCAATTCCTATCTCATCATAGTCCCAATGACTTCTGCAGGCTGATATTTTGCTTTCTATACATTAAACCAGTCAACAAACACAAATACAGACTGAAATGCAACAGACATTCCTGTAGCTCATATAGTAAAGCACACGGAGTTAGGGCACATGAGTTATGACACAACATCTCTATTATTTTGCCAGTTTTAAGAACAGGAATATTTAACATGGTTATTCATTGGATTTATCTGGAACTAGAATCAAATGGAAAAACCGATCATAGTAAAAGCATGAATCCATAAATTAAAATAATAATATAAAAATCAGTATCACAAAAATAATAATTCAGTGCAATGCCACAAAATGTATATAGATTTTATTTATTTAAATGTTTGTTTTTGTAAATACGTATTTGTATTACCAAGTTTTTGTTATATGGCTTTCTGTAAAATGGTTCTTGTGACATATCCCTTAAATAAATACATACTATAAGGTCTTTGAATTAGATATCCCAATCCCACTTATATATCGCCCCCTTCCTCCCCGTCCTCTTAACACTTTGGCTGGGAGCTGGACGGTGCTACTGACACCTGGGTAATAGGCTGCAATTTAGCCGGTGTCAGTCTTGGCAACTCAGTCTTTTTATTGCAGAGGTGGCACCTCTTCTTCACCGCAGCCCTCCGGGGTTCCACGAATGCCTATAGAGGTGAAGACAGATGAGAGCTTGATAGAAACTGAAGAAATAATGGATATCTCGTCCGATCACTGTAATGGCCTGTCACCCTTTGTTTTTCTCTTATGTCACCTGATGTATTCATACAAGCGATACTTTGGAGACTTGAGGGGAGGTTTGACTTGCAAAGGCATATCCATCAGGTGCTTCATGTTATTTGAGCTCAGTCTGTCAGTCTGACAAGCGTTAGAGATTTGTGCAGATTTGACAAGAGTTTAAAATTTGTGCAGACAGATGATGTGGCTGGTTTAACTCCCAGTGCTCGGTGGTTATTACGTATTGAACACAAATCCAGAAAGGAGAGGATAACGATAAAAAATAAAGAAAAATAAATTGGATTAACGTTTCCGAAGTTGTTTTTTAAGGGGTTTTACACAAAGTTGCAGACATAAAATATGATTTTAAAGATATTATCAGGAAAAGAGCTTGACAGAATGGACAGTTTTTCTGTTTAGAAGTTTTATTGTCATCATTTTGTTCTAATTAAGCATGTAGATTTAAAAGTAAATGCTGATAGGATGAGCAGGGTTCAACACTGTTGGAAAGTTTCCAGTATGTGCACATCTGTCACATATATTACTTAGTTAACATGCGTGTAAGCTATTGGTTGCTAAGTTACCAGCATGAATATTCATTTATACTGGGTATTATTAATGATCATTTTAGCTATTACATGTACATTTATATTAACTTTGTATCATAATGGTATTTTCATGTGTTGTGTAACTTGTGTTATTAATAAACCGCTGAAAGACTATATAGGGAAAATCCAGCGTTATGGTTGTGATATTTTCAGTCAAAACTTGAAATAAATTCTAAGAGAAAGTATTTATTACTAGTATATCTATATTAAAAAATACAAACAATATAAATATATGAGTCTATGCATGATTTTTTCATTATAAAAGAGGAAAATGATACAAAAATGATGCACATTTCAAGACACAACATACTTTGTAGGATTTCTGTGAATAACGATGTACAAACCAGAAGCAATAATACCCAACTAATGGAGAAGATATGGTTCTTCATAGACTACAAATAGTTGTTTTGTTTTATTCATGTGCCCATCTATGAGAAATAAGCCAAAACAACCCAATGTTGTCCTTGTCTTTATGATTTGTTGTCGCAGTTATTGTGTAATGTTATTTTTGTTACTGTCTTACAGCACATAATAGAGGAGAAGCCAGAGGGTCTTGTCAATGAGGCTGCCAGGTAATAATCTCATAATATATTATTTATTTCCTTGACACGTAATTGAAAGCAAACAATATAGATTGTAGATCAAACCGCTCTACAAGAATCCAGAAGACAGATGTTGGCCGACAGACAATGTGTTTTAAAAGTCTGATTACGTCCTTAAGTTATAAGTAGTTTTCCAAGCTAGAGCATCTTGTGTTGTTCTCCGTAAGCAAGTCTCAGACGCCTTTTTGTTAAGCAAATTAGAAATAGTGCACAATGATAAATAAACCTCATGAAGTTAACAACATTGTCTGTAACATTTCCCATTGTTTCCAGTTTATCACAACTTGAATTCCAGAATTTAAACATGAGCTAAAACTTATAATCCCCGCTGTGTATTTTACGAGTGCCTCATGTGTGGTCTTTCAAAATATAGTTTGTGACCGTGTTATCTCTATTAAACATTACAGCTGGCTTCTTCGGCACTAATCTTTGTGCAAACATGTATCCTATTCCATCATAGCTCCCTGTAGCTCACCTGCTGCAGTCAGGGTGTTGTTTTTGGGCATTGGAGGCATGTCGGAATGTTCACAAGTGTCAGAGGCCGTAAAAACAGCCTCTGCTCTCTGTTTATGTTTTCCTACCACGCAAAATGGTGGCGCCTTTTGAGCCTGGCACAAACCATACCACCCACACGCAACTCGACAACAGGGCGGGGGATGGATGTAACACAACAAAGAGTGTTTACACACTTACTCACGCACACACATTTAGATTCAAAGAGAGAGTGGGACATTGAACACCGAGCAATAAAGAGAGGGAGAGAATGGAATGAGCTGCTCTTCATCTGTATTGTTCTATTGATGTATTGTCCGACTGTAATCACACATACTTGCGTACGACAACTTAAACACAACTGCGAGCGCACGTAGAGGCGATTTGTTTTTTATGATAAATAATCCATATGTGACACCCGGAGGCGTCATTCGTCTTTGTCTCAGACACACATGCAGGCATTTAGAAAAGATGGGTAGCATTTTACAGGTGGTTGTGAATGGGCCTAAATGGTGGTCTTGTTTTATTGCAGGCAGATAGCTCTTGCTGATCTGACCATCATCAATAAGACAGATCTGGTGAATGACACTGAGTTAGGACAGCTCAGAGATGCAGTGAGGTGAGAACTCTAGAGCCCTTTATATTCCTATATGTTCCAGCAATATTTATGTTGCCCAATACTTAAACAAACTCTGTTATACGCATAACACCTAAGCAACCTCATAACAATGTTTAAAACACCTAAGCAGCTGAATAGCAACATCATTGTCTACCAACCACAAGATCTTGGCTGCCCTTTTTTTCAGAAAATGTGAAAGTTATTAGTATTTTTTAGATGTCTTTAGATCTTTCGGTGAGCTCTGTTTTCTCCATTAGATCAATAAATGGCCTTGTTAAGATTTTGGAGACACAGAAATCAAGGTAAGACATTACACCACATGAGCAAATTGAAAACATTTGCACTTTTATTCGGAATAGAGGTCTGTTAAACGATTAATATTATACATGTTTGTGTTTATTAATACAAAATGAATATGCACATTACATTGATATATATTATGTAAACACAAACTTGTTTTCTTGATACAATGGACCTTTTTCACAAGGCTTTGATGACGCATTAAACTGTCATCAGCATTGTAAATTGTAAGATTTCCATTTTTTATGCATTTATGTTTATAACACTATGTATTTTATTACCTTGTCATCAAATTACAAAAAAAAGTTTCAGTTAATGCAAGGGTGGTTCTTATACTGCGTCTATGGAAGTCATGATTTGTAATCATTCTCTCTTTTGACTGCCATCATCAGACTCAAATTTTTTTTTAAGTAGTGAGAACACCATCGTTGAGTTTTTCTTTTGCTATTTGAGCAAATGAGAAGACAAAAAATGTATGTGTGGTAGTCCCCCACATCCACTGCTATAGAAATTTACCCAACTCTGAAGACTTCTGCTGCTGAGAAACCCGGAAACTTGAAAAAGGTCCATTAATCGCGATAAATCGTTGGACAGCCTTATCTGAATCATGACAAAAATAATCCTTGAACATTTACCCTAATATTAAATAATTTAATAAAGTTCTTCTGGCAAAGTGCTTAATGCAATTATATGCAACAAATGTCTCAAGAGCACCTAGATTGTAAAATTAAATCTGTTCACTTAGTTTCAATGGTTTTTTTACTCTTATGCATTTGTCAGATGATTTTATTCAAAGCAATTTACAGCACATTTAAACTATGGTTGTTTAAATTAACTTATAGTTTACCCAAAAATATATATATTCATTATATCCACATGCTTGCGTTGTTCAACAACCGGTATATGAATTTTTTTCTGTTTTTTCTATTATCTAAATGCTAAGTAATAATTGATCATTCATCTGGATTGAACCATATTTTTCTTTCTCGTAGAGTTGATCTGTCTCAAGTATTAGATTTGCATTCTTTTGATACCAAAGATGGAGTACGGTAAGTGTTTTATCAGTTTTTTTATCACAGTGATTCATGTATTCCGTTGACCTCATAGTATTTTGTGTATCCGAAAAGAATCAAACGCTCCATTATCTCATGCTAATTTTGATGACTTACACAAAAAAATGAAGAGTAATTACATTGAGACTGTATAAATGTGAATGGGACGGCCCAGCTGCAGAGGATTATGGCCGACGTCTGCAGTAAAAATACAGAGGGGACGACTCTTTACATGCACTTCCACACAGACTGCCTTTCAACCCTGACTGTGTCCCATTTGCCCCCCTGAGCCCTGGCTGCTTGTCTGCGATGACCCCCCTCTGGTCTGCTGTGTGGTACTAACAGTCCAGCGAATAATCCACAGAGCCACGTTTGCCCACCCCGCCGGGTCGGACTCCTCTCACTCGCTCCCTCATACGCTTTCTTCTTCTTTCTTTCCGAATTAAGCTCGGTCTTAATGTTACTTAACCCAAAATGCTCTTCTGCATCACACCAGCGCCGGGATTAGTGAAGTCAAACGCTTTGAAAGGTTTTAGCTAAGACTGTACATCTGTCTGATACATTTGTGTATGTAAGGGACTGTTGTTTATTGAAAGCTTTTTGACATCAATCAATTACTGGTGTTTTACATTTAAATGTTCCTAAAATCTCCATTGGTTTGTTTTGTGTAGGTTAGCTGAAAAGATGCAGCTGGTGAGAAGTAATCATGCACATCTAGACAAGGTGAAAATATCTTTTGGGAGAAAAAATATTTTTTGCTTAAAAACTTACAGACCTTATCCATGCTTTGCAAAAATTTCATTACATTGTGTGGTCTACAAGAATTAAGGAGATATCCAGCTTCTATATTTCTTGCAAGCTTTCAGTAGAAACCTACTAAGTTTGTTTATGCCAGAGCCTTATTCAATGTTAAATGTTTCTTCATAGATGCAAACTCTCTTATCATTAGATGAGTCACTTTCTCGCAACCACCCCGTCTCTCCCTGTTCCCCCCACAGAGTCGAGCTTCACTGCTCTTTTCATGTAAATGAGTCCTGAGTTCTGTTGTTATTCTGAAGGGAAAAAGGAAGTGTGTAACTTAAACACAGACAAACAATGGCTTAAATATGTGTAAAGTGCCCATATAACACCTAGAGGAAATTCATTTAAGAGTCAAACTGACACTTTTAAAGATAGGATCATTATTATAAATACAGCCGTTAAAAAAATGATTTATTATTTGCTGCTGATTTGGGAATTTTGTTACATTATATCTTCTTGATAAGAGGTATAACAGTCTTTATTTCTTTATTATTTGCTGTTGACATTATTATGAAATTTGACCCTCTGGTCATGTTTATATTTTGACTTTGTATTTGTTTTCATTTTAGACTATGCTGACGGTAACCTTTGAAGTACCAGGCAGTGTTTCAGAAGAACTATTAAATATATTTATTCAGGTACAAATGAATTGTGTGAAAACATACACACTACCGTTAAAAGTTTAGGGTCACTTGAACAAAATGTTTCTTTTGACCTTCGAGACCTTTTGATCTGAAGATGTGTGCTTAAATGCCTTGAATAAGTTTTGTAGAAAAATATACCGACAAAGACACTGCTTTTTCATTCCAAAAATAAAATTGTATCAAACAATGTTTTGAAAAAAGCAATTAATAGTGTTGTTTAAAAAGCATCTCGGGAGCAATTGACTGATGAAATGCCATTTGTGAATGTGACTATGTTGGAGATGCTAAAAAATATTTAGCAATTCCATAGTTATTCATTATTTTACCCTATGTCGAAAAATATATGTAAGTGACCCTAAACTTTTGAACGGTAGTATATAAGGCGCAATATATAAAAAATGGCTTGCTAATTAAATACTTTAAGAGAAAATTTGTGAAATATAAAAAAAACTAAAAATGTCTATAGAACCTCCTGTGGGAGAAGTCCATTAAGAATGAAGCAGGATTGCCAATGACGGTTATTCGGTTAAAGGTGAGTCATACCTTTTTTTTTTTGTGTAGTATGTATTGACATGGATATCCTCAAAATTGTGAATAATTGTCAGTCTCTGACAATACAACATAGCATTTATTTCAGTTAAGTTTAATCAGTGTACATTGCGTAGAGAAAAACTTGCAATAATACCATGAAGCTTAATACCATATACTGTCTTTAATTTTTCCCTCTTTTAATTATGATGCATGTAAAGCTGTAAAGCACTTTATAAAAAAATTGAATTTGATTAAATAAGTCTACTTAAGACATACGGGTTAGTGCTATAGATGACCTGAGTTTGAGTCCTGGCACAAGTTTTTACTAAACTGATTTCCAGTCAAATAAAGCCAAAACTCCCACATCACTTTGCACATGTTACCTTTCATGTATTACACCTATAATTTGATTCCATTATTCTTTTGTGCATTTTTCATGCTGCTATTGTCAATGAATGTTTACTTCATTGTTAAAAAGTGTCTTCTTTAGTTATAAGATTACAAACATGTAAACAGTAACAGAATGTTCCTGTGCAACAAAAATAACATCAACACAGTCAATATACTGGAGATTGGTTGAAAGCCATAAAGTAGCTGTGCGAGTCGCGAGAACTAAGTAAGAGATTATTGTGGGTTGTGGCAGGGGATCATCTCCTTCCAGCAGAAACAGAAGAAGGTGATGTTGCAGGGAGTCCATGAGCTTTATGAGCTGGATGACACTCCAGAATTATGGGCAGATCAAGAGCCAAGAATCAACAGAGTCATCTTTATAGGTGAGAACAGGTTTTGAATCTGAAATTAAAAGATTAAATACACATGCTCATGTATTCAAGTGCTTCCAGATATTTTTTAGATGATGTCTAATATTGAACATTAGCATATCTTTGATTTCATTTTGCAGATTCGTATGCTCTTTTTAATCACTCCTGAACATTGTAAATTATAGAGTATTAACTATAACCTTCTTTACTTCAGGTCGAAACCTTGATGGGGAAATTCTGAAGAAAGAGTTCATCTCCGCTGTTTCAAATAATCAAAGCTTGGAGTAGATGAAACCCGAAATATGTTGTACAATCTACTAGTCCAGGTATAGAAGTATAACACTGCAATCTGGACCTCGTGTGTTTGTGCATTCATGGTCCTGGGTTGCAGGGCTGGAACAGCTTAACTGGCGACAAACACAGCTGTCGTAGATTTTAAATAAAAGAAGTTATGGTTCTTCTCAGTGTAAACATGAAAGTCATTCATGCATTTGATTAAACCAGTAAGACTAAAATTCATGTCGGCGGCACAAGTTGTCATTTTTGTGACAAAACTTTTGTCACATTTCCAATGTTCATTTTTATTTATTTTGTGAACTTTGTAAAGTGAAAACCGAAATACCAGCTAAATAAATTTAGTCTTGATTTATTATTCTGCCAATTTTTCTGACGTGTTAAATGTCTTGTCTTCCTTACAATGTGAAAGGCGTCCTGTAACTACAAACAGTCATTTAACACCCTCTGTCTTTCTGGTGCAAGGTGAAAATGTGGCAATTTAACAAGTGTTGTGAAGTTTTTAAAGATTAGGAATTTGATTCTGTGTAGAATCTACCTCGCACAACAAAGAACAAATGAATACTTAAATTCTTAAAATTAAAGGTTTATTGTAATTTCTCAGATACAGGGTCTCCTGAGCCAGCAAACATGTAACATTACAGATTAAATACCAAAATTTACAGAAAAACAAATTTTTTGCACATTTTCATATAGTGTTTCCAATTTTTAATGCTTCACTATAATCTAAGAAAAAAGCTATCAGTTAAAAATTTAATGCAATATTTGACACTGTAGAAATCGTGTCATGCTTAAATACAAGCAAATCTTGTTTTGTTGGAAACACTAAGATTCAGCACAAACACTATAACACCAGTTAATGTTCCTGGATTCATATGAATGGCTGCTGTAAATAGTCAAGAGAGCTCTGTGAGTTTACAGTACTCCCAATTCACATGCATCCACTTCCACACCATCCGCAGATGAGGAAGTGAACAGTGGCCACCAAGCCTTTCATTTGCAATTGAGATGAGCGCAAACAGTTTTAACACATATCCGCGCACAAGCAGGTTTGCTTTGAGGATCGCTGTGCTCATTCATGGCCTCCAATAAAACTCGCCCCTGCCTGTAGCCTAAAGCCGCGCCGTTTCCTTTTCGATTCTGATGTTGATAGGCTCGTTTACGCGCATTCTTCATTCCATGCGGGGAGCCGGGCCATGGCCATTTTCATGGTCACACCACCTGCGGGTAACTTGAGGTGACAAACCAAACGAAACCCAGGGGGTATCGGGGGAAAATCGGTCTTTTAAACCAGTAGTTAGGCGTGGTGTGAAAATTCACCAGCGCGCATCTCGGCTCCCACTGCGCTAACCTGCTTCTGAATAAGACTATAATCTAAAAGATCCTTTAAAATAAACTTTTGAGATGTTTTTATTCCAGTAAATAAGTATGCATCAAATCAATTGCAAATGGGCTGTGCGTCATGATGTGCCTTAATATTTGTATTCAATTTATGATAAATCAACTTTTTTTATTATGTTTCTTATTCGTCCAATCTAATTGCTTTTTTATATTTTTAGGAATTAGAGGTGTAAAATCTATCGATGGCGTTTAGTTTTTCCGAGACTTTCACGCACATTTTTGATCAAATAGTTGAAGCACAACATTAGTAGCCTAATAACTAATTACATAACTAAACTAAGAGTTATAGGGAAATTAAACTAAAGTACATTATTATTATTCTGTACAAAATAATAAAATGACCCTTTAAAGAAATGATTGTGTGATATATCTGTTTAAACCTAAAACGTAATATATAATCTTTTCTAAATTATATTATTTTAAATAATGATAATAATACACCAAAATACACTTCTCATGTACAGTGTTAGTTCGGTATAGTATAAAATACTCTAATGAGATATTTAGCACACGTAGCTGATATGATATTGTTTAAAGCAGGTCAAAGCCCCCCACACCTGCTTGACTGTCCCGAATCCCTGTGGTGAAGCTCCGCTCCTATTGGTCTGACCATCCACCGACCAAAAAAAGATCGTGTGTGGCCCCTCTTAAATGGCCCTCATTTCCACTAGTCCTGGAAACCAGCCACAACTATTACCAACCAATTCTACCCTTGGGGTCCCCAATCATGACCCTTTCCAAGGATTACCAAGACGTCCGAACCTCCATCTCTTCAGAGGAGGATGAAATAGACATCGTTGGAGGAAACCACAGTGACAGAGAATATTTCATGGCTTGCAAGGACGCAAAAGAGATGGGCTCGTCGGACATGGATCATTCAGAGACCGAGTCTTCTGGCGAGAGCGAAAGCAGCTTTTACGCGGAGGCCTCCGCGTCATCCGCCCCGAAGCAAACTTCTGCAGTCAAACCTCCTTATTCATACATCGCTCTCATAACCATGGCCATCCTCCAAAATCCGATGAAGAAACTGACTCTCAGCGGCATCTGCGACTTCATCAGCAACAAGTTTCCATACTACAAGGAGAAATTCCCAGCTTGGCAGAACTCCATAAGACACAACTTGTCCCTAAACGACTGCTTTATCAAAATCCCGAGAGAGCCTGGCAACCCGGGTAAAGGGAACTACTGGTCCCTCGATCCCGCGTCCGAGGACATGTTTGACAACGGCAGTTTTCTGCGCAGAAGAAAAAGATTCAAAAGAAACCAACCGGAGTTCACCAAAGATGGCCTAATGCTTTACCACCCGTTAAGTTATCGACCATATGGGCGACCTTACTGCGTTTCTGGGCCAGTGCCAGCCCATGCTAATCCGATTGGATATTTGCCAATGCCCGATGGCATCATGGTGCCACCTCCATATTTTCAATATCAGACTCTTAATATTAAAGTCCAAGAATCTCCAGAAATACCGCAACGGTCCGAACACAAGACGCAGAAGTGTTCGTTTAGCATTGACAGCATCATGGCCAGATCAACAGTTTCTCCCATCAAAAACTCTCCTCGTCACCTCCCAACTGACTACAGCTATGTGTTTCCAAGACCAACATCTTGTGTTGCTCCAAGTTTGTTACCTGTGCCAAGGACTCCCATGCTGAAAACAGTTTCTTTCACTGAGACATTGAGAATGGTGTATCCACATTGTTGAACTGTTGTAATCGCTGTCTATCATATTTTTTGTATGATAATGCCATTGTAAATTGCTCTTATAGTTTTAATGTAAATAAATAAATGGTAATATATTTGTCAGAAAAATTGTCTGAAATGCTTCAATGGATGTATTCAAATGTCTGTTTAAAATAAACCACCATTATCGAGTGTATATTAAGCGTTCTCTTTATTTTCAAATTTTCTACTGGAGTTTTGTACAGTTTATAAGTATACTTCTGTCCTATCTATAAATGATCCGATTACGATAATGAACAAATAATGTTGTTGATTGACCCAAATCATATTTCAAACCATATTTTGGTAACCCTTCATTTCTTAAAACACGTTAATGCATTAGCTAAAAAGGAAACTAACGAGTTTTTTTAATTAATCCTAACGCCTAAACATCTAAAGACTTCATGCAAAAAATGCAAAAGCTTCCAAGTGCCGTCTGACACTTTTCTTCATTTTTTTTATCAGGCTCCGATGATTATATAAAACGTTATTTCGTTTTCATTGCCATCAAAGTGAAAACTCGCACCTAAACATAGAAGCGTATAAAACGCTTCTTTTAGAATAAATGTTCGAATGGCATTTTGAGGCTTTTGCATTTGAAGTCTTTATTTGTGCAAGTTGGTTCATTGAGCTTTAACTACTGTTAACAGTTAAAACTTCGCTTTTAAAAAATATTTGTATTGCTGAAATTCATAATTGCTGTAATAGTTCGTTAATGCATTTACTACAAACTTATTGTAAAGTTATGAATATTGTATAGATACAGATATAGGCTAAATTAGCTGAATCATTTGAGTTGTTGATCTGGTGATTACCAGATCCACTTCTGGACACGATAAAATAGGTAAAAACTTTAACGTTTGTCATCATTACTCGACTTTGTCCATGTAAAAAGTTAAAGATGTTGGGTTCATTTTATAATGTATTGATGCTGTGCATTTCAGTAGCATCGGTTACCACCAATTTTCAATTTGGCTTTAGACCTGCTGTCGTTATATTTGTAGAATCTCTACTACACTTAAAAATAAAGGTGCTTACAAGGTTCTTAACAGCGATGCCATAGAAGAATCATTGTTGGCTCCAGAGAACCATTCAGCGAAAGGTTCTTTGAAGAACCACCTCAAACCTTTTAATAATCTGAAGAACCCTTTTTTCGCCAAAACCTTTTTTCTTTAGATGTTAAAGGCTCTTTATGGAACCAAAAGGTTCTTCTATCTGTGGCATCGAATAACCTTTGAAACACCTTTTTTGAGAGTGTCTATGTCCACAAGAGGGAGACTGATGCTCGTAAAATCAGTGACATTTCCTTTCCTCCCAAACGCACCTCCTGAATTGCGTGGGCTTCTATGATAATGACACTAATATCATCACAACAAAATAAATGCTCTTAATGATGCTTTTACATAGGAGTAACTTATACGCCTAATTTATTTCACAAATTGGTATCTTACATTTTCTAAACTTGGACTATTCTACATATATATGCCGTTTAATTCCTTGAGAAATTTGATCACTTTTACGTCAGGTGAGAGTTGCAGGGCACCTTTGCGCTTTAAGAGTGAATGCGCCACGGACAGTAGAGGCGTCTGATTACACAGCAGCGCAGCGGCACTTTTCGTTCCCCCACATCATGAGCTATTTTTGGAAAGAGCGTTAGCTGATTAGTTCTGTATAGCTAAATGTGCGAGTGACAGCTTGGTAAACGGGTGTTGGTGGTCGTAACTCAATATCTTGGACTATTCCTTTAACATTTACATCCACTCTTCTATATATTTTGGTCTCTTTACCGAAGTCCGTCCCGGTGCGATGAGAAGACAGCTGTCTCACACTAGTTTTCCAAAGAAGCGTCACTGGACGCGTCTCAATAATCCACTCTTTCACTGAGGCGCACTGCGCTGTGGCGCACCCTTCACTCTGCTTCTGTATCGGCAAGTTTGAGAATCCAATGCCCCGTTACTTTTAAAGGTAGGCCTATTTAAAACACCATACATCGCACCTCATTCTTTATTCCGACCAGTGTGGACAATATTTTCAACAATAAGAAGACCATCATCAGACGCCCACCGGAGGGTTTCAGAAGATCATGGAGACTAATCCAATACCCATTTTGACTATTCAAACTACCCCTTTCGATGACCAAAGACCAGGAACAAACGGGCTACGAAAGAAGACAGCGATTTTTGAAAGTAAAAAGAACTATCTCCAAAACTACATCCAAAGTGTCTTGTCTTCCATCGACTTGAGGGACCGTCAAGGATGCACCATGGTCGTGGGCAACGATGGAAGATACTTCAGCCCAACTGCGACAGAAGTCATCGTACAAATGGCAGCTGCCAACGGGGTAATATGTCTTGAAGTGTATTTTCGTAACAGTGAAACTTTAATAAACACACTTGTATAATCTGATCTTTATATTAAAGATTATAAAATAGATGCGTTAGTAACTATCTGAAATGGATTTATTTAAATTCATGGCTACAATTCCTCATGTTTGTTTGGAGATTATTAGTTTATTCAGATTTGGTAAAACACTGCTAGATTTACAGTGTAATATTTCTTAATTATGGTGTTAAAGGACCAAACAAAGTTAATATCTGGATTTTTGGGCAGGGAATTGTTTGTTGCATATTGAGACACAGTTAAAGAAACTTTAGAAAAACAAGTATTTTTTATGGCTCAGCCAAATATCTTATCTGTTGTGCCATCCCTCCCCTTCACCTTCTTCCTGCATGTTCTCTGCTTCCCTTGTTTTGACCTCTCGGGGTGCACATAACCAAGGGGAAACCCAGGACACATGGGCCATGAGCCAAAATAGTTTTTATCAACTCTTCAACAGCTTTCATAGCATACAGTATTTATTGTTCTTTTAATGTACGTTGGTTCAGTTTGAGCAAATTGTCTTAATTTATGTTTTTAATTAATTTCCTCTGGATTTATCATTAGTTGCAACCACATCATTCCTCCCCAGTGTCTTTTCTCCTTCATTGTATAAATTGCGTTCTTTCATACAAACTCAGTAGCTGTGATTTCAACAGCAGTGTGTATCCAAAACCAACACCTTATATGGATAATCTTTGCTGGTGAATACAGTTCACACTCGCTGAGACACGCAAGTAAAAACAATAGGAGTGCAATGCAATGCATCAAATAAGTCCGGTGTTTAATTACATTATGAGTCGAACATAAGCGTAATGATAAAAGCCTGGAGGGATTGTGCACTTGGTCATCTTTTTAAATGCTTGAGTGAGAGATGCCAAATAACTCACTATTAATAGAAAGTGCCTGATCTTGTGAAGCTTAATGAGTCACAAAGTTGCTGAGATGTCCAGGCTGCTGATTTGAAGTCAGGGAGTAGAAACATTGAAACAAGCAGGGCACGTCAATAATCCGAACAATGTTTAATGAGGATCTAATTCATGACAGCGGGAATGTCAAGTCCCCATTAAACATGTAGCTTTTGTTTATATATATATCTTATAAGGAAAAAGAAGTTGGTTTCATTTGTAAACTTGTTACTGCCAGAGGAATGAGCTACTAGGTATAGTTGTCAATCTGGAATGCAGTGTTAGCTCTGTTTGGCGCCTCTGAAGGTTGCAGATTTAACCCACCTCAGATGCAACAATGTTATGATAACCCCAACAATGCAGGGCAATGTCTGAAATCTAATAAAGTTTTTGAGTATTTGAGGAATATATTTCATATAAGTAGTGCTAGAATATAGTGGTATTGACAATATCCGTGTAATTGAAACCATGATTATCAATATTGTGTTAATATAAATGCAAATGAATTACAGTAAGACTTCAATAGATATTGTCATTTTGAATACTGTTTCCCATACCTATCTACTGAAATTTTATTTTATTTTATTATATTATACTATTATCTGCTTTCAATTTTTTTTCATTCATTAATTCTAGTGTATTCTGCTTGACTTTACTTAACTTAACTTAATTTAACTTAATTCTATTCTATTCTACTCTATTTTATTTTATTGTTTCATTTTTTATTTATTTAAAATTTTCATTACTTTCACACCAAATTAAATGAACATTACCGGTTCCAGATCAACAAAATTAAAATGAGTTTCACAAATCCATCTATTTCAGATAGGACGTCTGGTCATTGGACATAACGGGATTCTGTCCACCCCAGCTGTCTCCTGCATCATCAGGAAGATAAAAGCCATAGGTGGGATTGTCCTCACAGCAAGCCACAGTCCAGGAGGCCCAGGAGGAGACTTCGGCATCAAATTCAATGTCGCCAACGGAGGTGGGAACATTGTTGCACAGCAGTACCCAGCATGCAATCCTTTAGAGGATGATAAAGATAAAACACAGTTCTTAAAATATGCAATCATGATGTCACATCAGCTTAAAGGGAATGGCCGTTCCTAGAGTCATGAGTCATGACCACTCCGCTGCCTTGAAAATGTATTTACAGAAAAAAAACTGTGCAATGTGACAGAACATGAAATTTCTCGCTGTTATCAGGACCTTCTCCTGACACTGTGATGGAGAGGATTCATCAAGTGAGTCGCACGCTAGAGGAATACGCCATCTGTCCTGACCTCCACATCGACCTTTCCCGCCTTGGCCGCCATGACTTTGATTTGGAGAACAAGTTTAAGCCCTTCAGAGGTGCTCAATATAAACATAATTCACTTCTTCCAAAGCATCACATTTACAGTCTATGTACTAAGTGTAAAACTGTTCTTATTGTGTTTTCAGTTGAAATTGTGGATTCTGTGGAGATTTATCTAAACATGCTGCGTGGGATTTTTGATTTTGGGGCCATTAAAAGTTTGCTAACAGGCCCAGAGCAGCTTAAAATTCGGATAGATGCTATGAATGGAGGTAAGATCTTTCGGCTTACACCAAAATGTTATTTTGCGGACTTTCACAGTTATCTAAATGTAGATTCATATCTTCTATTTCAGTCATGGGGCCCTATGTCAGAAAAATCCTATGTGACGAGCTTGGGGCTCCAGCGAACTCTGCTGTTAACTGTGTCCCTCTGGAGGACTTTGGAGGCCAGCATCCCAACCCCAACCCAGCTTTTGCCGGACCGCTGGTGGACTCTATGAAAGGGGGAGAGTTTGGCTTTGGGGCTGCTTTTGATGCAGATGGGGTGCTTATCTCTAATCATATGACAATTATTCGTTATTGCTTTAATGGCACGAAAACACACACACAAAACATTATCGTTTTTTAATGTGTCTCAGGAGACTCTAATAATCTTATCCAAAGCTGCTAAGCCATTCAATCAAAATTACTGTAGAACATTGCTTGGATAAGGATCAAAACATATAGAAGGGTAATTCAATTAAAACATCTACCGCACAAATGAGCAACATTTGAGCAGATTTTGACTCGAGTTTAGAATCTTGTCTGTAATGTTAGCCTGAACATTACTGGTCATGTTTGTGTTATCAGGATCGGTATATGATTATGGGTCGGAATGGATTCTTCGTGAGCCCATCAGATTCCCTGGCAGTGATGGCTGCAAACCTTTCCTGCATCCCTTACTTCAGTCAGAGAGGGGTACGGGGATTCGCTCGCAGTATGCCAACCAGCATGGCCATTGACAGGTAACACACAAAAAGATTCGTCTTTTAGGAAAGCAGAAAAAAGACTAGTAAAGCTTTTTGGAAATGTGGGAGATTTTAATAGGACTCTCGTAATTCACTGTTATACCATGAAGGATTCTCCAGCTCTTCAGAACTGTTCAAAGAACAGCCAGTCAGCTCTTAAAATAATAGATAAACTGATGATCAAGGAGAAAATCATCCCTCAGACCTTTTAAACATCTTGGTGAGTCATCCTCTGCAATTTAAGGTATTGAACACTGAAAGCATCAGCCATGGGCCGGACCTTATGGCGCAGAGACTCACTCCCTAAGAATAACAGTGTTAGCTCAACCCAGTGTTCACCCCACTAAAAATAACTTTCAGGGTTCATCATGCTAAAGACCTGACTGCTTTGACACAGGTTCTTGTACTTACTTTCGTTTTGTGAAACTTATGAATAGTGCCACTCAAAAAGTTAGATGATGAATGCTTTCTCCTATACCAGTATAATATCTATAGACTGAATGAGAGGACATGTTGTTAATTCTGGCGGTCAAATGGGAAGTGAGATTATTCAAAGCTGCCCACTCACTGAAACACCCATATTTGTGTCATTACACACAGATCCATCAATTTTCTCCCGTTAATATATAGTTTTAGTGTGGTGACTCATTACTCAGTTCTTGGAGGTTTTGCAAGGTCAATGTAATGTTGGCGACACACTGCCAGAGAGAATTAAACTACTGGTGTGACTAAGATAAAGAAACCGGGGTTAAGTGTGGATTTGGCCTGGAGCTCTGCTTTATGATGTACAGTCAAAGCTGAGGATAGATAGTCTCATGTTTTCCATTCTGTAAAATAGTAGATGTTTAGGAATGTCCTGAACAGTTCGTGTTCTACAATGTTCTTATGCATATTGTCCAAGTTTAACTTAGGGCTATTGCCTTTCTTTCTCTTTCTAAATGTTCAAGGATGTTGGGTAATGGCTCTATACATGGGAGTAATTCCCAATCACAATAGAAAAAAATAATAGAGGCGGAAAGGAACAAGCCTCGTTTCAATAGCTTTTGAAAAATGCTTTCCAATGTCAACACATTCTAACATTATGGATAAAGTCCTTGAAAGATGAATTTTCCCAGAAATGAACATTTTCATCGTTTACTCAACCCTGTGTCAGCCCATTTCAATTTTCTTTCTTCCATGAAACAAGAGATGTGGAGGAAAGCGGATGGTGATTTATAACTTTATAAAGAAGGTCTGCATGACTTATGTGCTATGGCAATTCGTAAACATTTGATAATGTGTATGAATTTTTATGATATCATTCATACATTTTAGTATGATTGGTGTTCATTAAAGGAAAAGTTCACCCAAAAGTGAAAATTCTGTCTTCATTTACTCCCCCTCAAGGTGTTCCAAATATGTAAACATTTCTTTGTTATGATAAACACAGAGAAAGATATTTGGAAGAATGCTTGTAACCAAACAGTTCTTGGCCACCATTGACTAACATAGTTGTCGGGTTTAAAACAAATGAAGATATTTTGAAGAATGTAGGAAAGCAGAGTTCTGAGGCACTTTTGACTACCATTGTCATTTTTCCTGCTATGGTGGTCAATAGTGGCCAAGAACAGTTGGTTACAAAAAATAGATTCATGTAGAATTATACAGATTTGGAACAACTCGTGGTTGAGTAAAAGATGACATAATTTTTATTTTTGGGTGAACTGTCCTTTTTAGAGTTTAAATCATCATCACTTTCACTGTATGAAAACAAAAATTTCTATCGTTGTTGGTTATTTAGTTTTGTGTTTAACAGAAAAAAAACAAATCGGGGTTGAACTTCACATGCGTGAGTCCTCTCAATCTATTTTTTTCTGAATTGTAAAGGTCTCTGGAGATTTGAGTCGTTGGGGCGAGGCGCCTCTGCTGCTGTAAACCTTTTTAGGCGACGAGCGAGTTCTAGACCGTGCCTGTTTACATTATGAATCTCTCAGAAGTGTGTGTTTGTGACCTGGCAGAGAACTGACTGATCTGTTCAGTCCCGCATGCGTAGGTCTGGTGTGTGCGCGCTGAGTCTCGTGTGACTGTGTTTAGGGATGTAAGGATGGAGACTGAGAGGAAACATCTGGCTTGTTTTCTACACGTGGGAGGGGAGTGTGCCAATGTGACCATGCACTGAGGATGAACTGTTCAGAGACATGTTATTATCATACACAGGAGAATTCAGTACAATAGTCACAAACCATCACTGTCCCCATCACATATTTTCAACCCATCTCAAATAACATGCATCTGTGAGCTGAAATATGATCAATTATGTGGTCGGTTTGATTCACCAAACTTGTACTTTCGTGTTCTTGAAGTCCATGATTTGTTCAGCCTGTGTCTGAGTGTAAAGCTAGATTTGACTTTATAAAGTCATCAAGCCCCTAAACTGTTTATGTTTCAATTGTGCAATTTCAAGCTCCGCTGGTATTCAAAGACTCACTTAAAATATTTGATTTTAGGAATTTGAATGGAAACTTAAACCGCCTGTCTACTCAACCCTACGTGGCTGCCAGCCGATAATTGGGTTTCATTGCCAGGCTGTGGTTAGGAACAGCTGCTTCTGGCTTTAAAATCCAGCAAGGCGTGTTATGCGTCTTTTCATGTTCGAAACACACAGATTTGTTCATTTAAATGCAACACCAAATGTTTCAGATTCTGAGTTAGGCGTGGTGTTGCTTGTGTTGGCCACTAACATGAGAATAAATCATCAAAACCAGCCGAAGGGGGTTAGAGATTCCAGTTTGCTGTCCGTTTGCCAGGTTTTCGTTTCTACTCTACGTCCCTGTAGTGAATAGAATTTGTTTTCCCATATTTAGTAATTCCACCCACGAGTAAACAGCTGCATCTCAAGCCTTTCATTCCGCTCTTATTTGTCTCTTCATCTGATGGGATCTCGGCAGCTCATTACCCATAATGCCAAATTGCAGTCTGAAAATAGTTATGTATAGACACACACCCAAGATCAACAAACAGAGGAGGAGGCTCATAGTCACGTTTCTTGTTTTCTACGTGTTTTCCTTTTTTACGGGCATTTTCAGGCTTTATTTGAGAGGATGGTGAAGTAGAGACAGGAAGTGACATGAGAGGAGAGAGAGGAACAGAACCGTAGGACCTCAAGCTTGTATTTGAACTTGACTCGCCCCATAATGCTACTGTGTGATAGTAATCCATAAATAAGCTTTCAATTGATGTATGGTTTATCTAGATAGGAAAATATTTGGCTGAGACACAACTATTTGAAAATCTGGAATGTGAGGGTGAAAAAATATCAAAATATTGAGAAAACTGCCTATAAAGTTGTCCATCAGAGGCGCTAAAGAGCAGCTAGCAGTGAGCAAAGTTTTTAGACGTGTTTTTGACCATTTTTTTTGCGATTTTGCTGCATCCACCCAAAAATTACGTTTATATATATTTACGTGAGAAAATTTACAAAAATCTTCATGGAACATGATCTTTACTTAATGTCCTAATGACTTTTTTTACAATGTATTTTTGGCCATTGCTACATATATAAACGCCCTACTTATGACTGGTTTTGTGGTCCAGGGTCACATATGATAACCATATAAATCTGTGACCTCTCACGGGAGTCTGACAACCTAAGGAAGTTAAGCAGGTGTGTAGTAAATGCAGAAGACTAAAGTACTCTTTACTCCTCCAGCCACATGGCTGGATGTCAAAACAAATGTCAGCCAAACTGTCAGCATGGTTTGGTTCTGCTTTTTGCCTTATAAAGTTAGTGGGATAAGCACACAAAATGTGTAGTTTGATTAATGTAGGACTAGATGTACTACTGAAAATATGAAGGAGTTGAATGGTGGTCTCTTTGCACGGAATGCATTAAAGTGATGTCGCTAGATCTATCGTGTTTAAAGGGGGGTTATTTAGGTTATATATCGCATTTGAGCCTTTAGAGATCAACATGGATAGAGTTTACATGGATTTTTGCTCAGTTTTATGTTTCCCAAGAGTTTAGGAAATACATCACTTTCTTTAACTCTTGATCCAAAATTTGCATCTTTACTTTGCATAATCTTTTCTTTTCTTCCCTGTCATGTCCCCATTTAGATTAACATCTGAGTTAACCTGTAAATCCAGCAAGATGTTTCTCGAGTCAAAAATGATAGCATATTTATCAATGCATTAAAGGGATAGTTCACCCAGAAATAAAATATTCTGTCATCATTTATTCACCTTTATGTCACTTAAAACACAAAAGAAGATATTTTGAGAAATGGTTTTGTGGTCCATATAAGGATAGTCAATGGGGGCCATTTGGTTTCTTCAATATCTTGTCTTGTGTTTCGAAGAAGAAAGAAAGTCATACAGGTTTGGAATGACATGACGGTGAGTAAATAATAAAATAATTGTATGTTTGGCTGCACTATCCCTTTAACGTGACTGAGCTATGCTAGCTACACGATTTGAGAGATGCTTCGATAAAGAGTTGAAACGGATAGCCGATGACATACAGAGAGAGTTTCTTTCACATCTTGTAAATCCTGTCCAGATATACCCTCGTTGGGCACGCACTGGAGATCTCACGCTTCCTGTTTGTTTGCAGGGTTGCTAAGGCTATGAAGGTAGCTCTGTATGAAACTCCCACAGGCTGGAGATTTTTTGGCAACTTGATGGACTCCGGGAGATGTTCCTTCTGCGGCGAGGAGAGCTTTGGAACAGGTGGGTGGCATCAAACCCCTAGCACTTCTTTAAGGGGATATTAATGTATTTTTCAGTTTTTTTTAAGTGTGATGGAGCATGTGTTGATGCAGATGTGTTTAAAATGTTGTTGCAACCATGACTTTAGAAGCGCATTATGCATGTAAGATGTTTATAAAATAGAATGACTGGAACGACAAGCATCTTTAGTCACACGAAGTCAAAAATATGGTTTACATTTGTTATCCATTAAATCTAAATTTAAAACATTTAGAGCATGTTTGATGAGGGATTGCCTAAATGTGTTACTGTGGCCCTTCCCGCCTAGAAGCCACATTGCGTGACTGTACAAAGTATATTGAATATCAATACAATAACTTCTGTCACTAGAAAATTTTACTGTCATCATATATGTGAGAATGATTTCAGCTGGTGAAAACAAGCGAGAAAACATGTGTTGAGGTAGCTTTCATTAATTTGGCCGCAGTACCAAGAGTGCTTGTAGCTGAAGAGACACCCATAAGTAAAGGTGAGACCCTCTGTGTTATTGAGTGGTTTTGTTTTGGTTGGCAGCTGAATGTGGAATAAGCAACTGGCACTGAATTATGTTGCTGGGCAGACAGACGCTTGGCTCTTTTGGCGTCAGAGTCGATCTGTAAAGCCCCGGGGGTTTTACATTGTCACCAAGACCTTGAGGGAGACACAGCATTGTCTATACTGAAGGTGTCAAAAGAGCAGCTCATTATTCACACAGTGTTTTTCATTCGCAGCAGGATTACAGGGTTGTCACAGGTCCCCTGGCTGAAGGCATTTTTTTCTCTTCCTTCCTGCTGTAAGCTGAAATTTTATATATGGTTCAAGGGTACCGGACTAAACAGAGTTTCGTAGCTTGATAATTCTTGCTGGAGTGGACACATTCATATGACTCATTATATGTTATTTATTAAAGAAATAGTTTACCTGAAAATTCTCATAATTTTATGACAACCCCATGCCACCCAGTTTGTATATGAATTCTTTCTTTAGCTGAACACAAAGATTTTTTTACAAAAAAACATTATTTAATGCACAAACAGACATGGCAGCATGTATCAATCTAAACTTATTAGTAGGCACGATTAAAAACTATCACAGATTGACCAATGTGCTGTACAATGTTATAAGTACAAATAAAATAGCACCAACTATATATAACAAGAAACGTCACATGTCATAAGATGTAGCAAAAAGATACGTTTTTAACTTTACTTTAAAAGTAAATAAACTTTGTGCAGTTCTTATGTGGATATGTAAACTGTTCCAGAGTTTAGAGTCGGCTAACACAAAAGCGCGGTCACCACTGGATTATAGTTTGGATTTTGGAATAGTTAGCAGTCGAACTTTAAACATGATTGGTTCTTATTTTGCGATAAAATATCAACAAATAGTCACAAACACGCCCAAAACCAATGAGATTTGACATGCTTTTATGGGGTTCAATAAAATTATTTTTAATAAAACATTTTTCACTCGGATTACTGTAACGATGGATGTGCTTTTTGGAAAAGTGGAAATTATCAACATAAATGGACAGATTTTGTTAAAAAGTACTAATTTGTAAATCAGGAGTAATTTTTTATTTTGTGATGAACTATTCATTTAAGGAAGGTCAGAAAGAGTTTAATCATATACATTTGGTTTGATAGGTTTGTGAAATAATACACTTGTTTATAACCTAAATAGGCTACTTTTGTGTCTTGTTGTCTGTAGATGTACAGTATATGAGCACTATCGGGTGTTACATAGTGAATAGTGAGTGAATGAATGAACGAGACACAGCATGAATACATCTGCCTCTGGAGCTTAAAGTATTTTTATGCATTTAGTGAGTTTAAAAAACAAAGTGAGAGATCATGATAGACATAATCAGAGACAAAATGCACAATTTTGAAGACGTTTTTGTACGAAAAAGTCTCTTGGCATGTTGCTAATGCTTACATCATTACCATAGCAGCCAATGCAGATACACCGGCTATTGACTACATTGACTGAGTGAGCAAATTAGATTTCATTACTGCATGACAGCACAGACCATCAGTCTTAAAGAATGGATCTGAACACCAAATCAGATTTGTGAGCCAAAGTGCTGTCACTTCTTTTGGTGGACAACCTTGTTCAGTTTTATTGATTTAAGCGGTCAGGGCTAATTGTGCAACAGTATAATGCTGACTTGGAACAGACTTTGGCTGATGCTTTGATATGTTGTAGGCCTGAATGGATTTTATGATTGTAGCATAAGTCATTCACACACAGTTCAGCAATTGGATCTGTTTCTCTGTCTCCACTGACATATGATTAGATCAAATAAATCAATTTAAAGAACAAAGAAGATGTGCTCATAAATGTTATGCAGGATGAGAATTTAATTTTGTTATTATCATGTGTATCATATCATCGTCTCAGGGTGAAAGATTAAACGTGAGGGACTTGTTATTATCTGAGCTTGTAATGCTTGTGTGTTTTATTTTTTGATTCCCATAGATACAGATGGGAATAGCAAGATGAGTCTCTAAATCATGCTTGATTTCTCGTTCCTTCAGGTTCGGACCATATTCGGGATAAAGATGGCCTTTGGTCGGTTCTGGTGTGGTTGTCCATCATGGCTGTGCGTAAGCAGGGGGTGGAGGAGATAGTAAGAGATCACTGGGCCAAAATGGGACGCAACTACTTCTGCAGGTGAGCTTGAAACGTAAATACGGCATGTTCTCAGAGGAGCCTTTAGAGACCGCCATTGAACTTCTTTCTTTGTGTCTTTACATCTACATTGATTATGATCTTTCTATAACTTTTTTCCAAGAGTAGGCAGCAACCCTTAAATTTATGCTTGGATTGTTTTGCTTTACCATACACGTCTTCCCCATTTGCCTTTTTAGCTTTACTTGTAGCCCTCATGTGATTTAAGAATCTTAGGAGCTCTCCAAACTGTCAGGAAAACCTTTATTGATAGAGTTATTTTTACAATCTTTCTTTTTTTTTGATGTGCTGTTTTGTGTTTATTTGTTTGCGCACAGATTTGACTATGAAGGTGTGGATGGCAGGATGGCGTATTACCTCATGAGAGATCTGGAGGCTGTTATCACGGATAAATCCTTCACCACTCAGAAGTTTGCCGTAGGCAATAATGTCTACATCGTGGAGAAGGCTGATAATTTCGAGTATATTGACCCTGTGGATGGAAGTGTATCCAGAAAACAGGTTAGTTTCAAATATTTTATAGTTTAATACACTTCATAATTTCCTTCTGCATTTGGGTCCCTATCATCACAGAGCCGACCTCCCATCCTGCTTGCTCTGGACACTATTATAATGTGAACATAAACATGAGGGATGACCCCCTCAGAAACTTAATATACTGTGCATACTAGCAATACTTAGCAGGCTTGAAAGAATCTACTATTGATGAGATTCAATACAACCGTGATTGAAACTGACTCAACAACAGAAAATGATTGTTTCTAACATGTGTGCACGATTATTTTTAACTGAATCATTGTAAATGGTTGAGTTTTGGAGACAAGATCAAATGTTCGCATCGGTCCCATAGTGTGCATCGTTCATGTGAGTTAATAGGGAAATGTCTGAGATTTAGCAGTTTAGTCCCTTGTTTAAAGCGCTGCCAGAGGTTTGTTCGGCATTTAGGGTTTATGTTCTTCAATTATAAGTGATTCAGTGTGGCATGCTCCCTGTTGCACATACGGACCACCCAGCGGAGACGGGTCTGAATGGGATGCCATGTTTGGGCATCAAAATTCACACTTAGCAGCTTATGTGTGTATAGTTTGCATGATGTGGTTGAAATGAACATTGTGCCAATGTCTGGGCTCTGTTGAACTTCAGCATTCAGCAGCAGGTTAGCTTTATAGTAATGATAGTAATGAGAGCTGACGTAGAAGAACGTTTCAATAGATAAGCCTGGATTTACTGTGCCTAGATGGAGAGCATTTCGGTGTTCTGACACACACACACAAAGAGAAAGATGAGTTTGTCTGTCTGTCTGTCTGTCTGTATTTTGATTTACTGTTTCTGTATGTCTGCCTGTCTGTCTCTTTATCTACTGTATCTGTCTGTCTCTCTATCAATCTACTGTATTCACTGTGTCCGTCTGTCTGTCTACCGGTCAGCTTGTCTATCTGTCTATCTGTCTCACTTGCCACAGTAGGCTAATCTAAACAGATAAATGAATAAATAGATGGATGGAGTTGGGACAGGACTTTTCTCTCTCTGAACAATAAAGTAGAAGAATGTTATGGAAACCTGTAAGAATTTTCATTTTTTTCAATTTTCAGAATTGTCAGATTTCTTGCTGATCTCACAGAAATTGCACAAATCACCTGCACTTGATCTCTGTGTCATATAGTCTCCGACAAAGTTTAAACCCCTGAAATTCGAATCCACTTCTCTTCATTTTATATCCCTGCATATCTCTGTAATAAGGAAATGGTCTTCATATTTTCTCACCTCACCATTTTGTGTGATGTGCCACAGTGACTGGTGACATCAGGTCAGGGCCCTCCATCGGGTCGGACTCTGAGCCGTCACCCGCTGACCGCGCCGGCACAGTCACTTCAGTCATGCCGCCAGCGTCTCCACAGCTGAGTGTGTATTATTACAACAGACATTCCACACAGTGCAGGATTGTGTCAGCTGTCCTGGTCCACCTTTCTGGATGGCTGTATGGGCCAATGGAGGGACACTCAGCTGTCGGAGTTGATGATACACGCATGCACACATACTCTATGGTGCTCAGAGGGGTTGAGACTGTAATGGCAGAATAATCCAGAAGGAAACTTTGTTGTATAAGCCACTTTTGCCTCTTTCCCTACAGGGGCGGGGCTAGGGGGATGGGGCCCCAGCTCAAATCTTATTGGCTCCTGAAGTTCCCCGTGCTGTCACTAGCAGTATTCTTGTGTATGTTGTTGGTATGAAATGTATTTACTATGCACAGCAATGTTGAAATGGTTGTTAACGGAGAAAGAGGAGTTCCCTTTCTGTCGGTCTCTGGACGTTGTGACGAGAACGACAGATGGGGTTCGCCCCATCTGTCATTCTCGACACAACGTCTCATTCCCATCATCAGGGAACTGAGGTTACAGACATAACCAAGACGTTTTCAAAGGTGGCTTACTAGACCACACTACCCAGGCAAACTCTGACTCTGAGTTGAGTTATGACATGCATTTGTGTGTTGTCCTTAACTGAACACAAAATGTGCTGTTTTCACGAAATGGGTTTAAAATGAACCCAAATCAAAAACACACATCCAATTGCATTGTACCATACGTAGCTGTGAATAACTGCCACATGCCAAATAAGAAATGATTTATTAGAAGCATAAGAGATGAAAGTAAGTGTTATGACTGCTCTTACCCTGCAGGGCCTAAGGATCATATTCACAGACTCCTCCCGAATCATCTTCAGACTCAGTGGATCTGGATCTGGAGGCGGAGCCACCATCCGCATCTATGCTGAGAGCTACGAGAGAGATCCAGAGAGACATAACAGAGAGACTCAGGTAAATATTCCTCTGTTCTTCTCACTCAGAACAAATACAAGGATCAAATATAAAAATATTTGATGTGCTTTTTTCCAACAATAACACAGTGACTGGGTGTAGTAAAAGACAGAGTTGTTGTCGCTATTGGGGGGAAACCTTGGATCCCCAAAAAACTGCTACTTTTAAGCACATGGAAGAAACCCTGTATTTTTTTATTAAAGCAGCACTATATAACTTTTGCTCATGGTTCCCCCATGTGGTTGAAAAGTAGAATTGTCAGTTACCTGTTCTATATAATGTCGCAGTTCAAGCTTCCCCAGGGGTAGCTGCAATACATGTGAATTTGTTTACTAAGCTGATGGAACCGGCAAATGTGGAAACTTTCTTTGCAAACCATGTTGCACTCTTCTGCAGGCAGGGTGATGGTCGGGGCTGTGTGTGTAGCGACTAGCTCAACCTGATTTTGCCAAGTGGTTGATTTCCTCAGGACAACATATTTTGTTAACCTAAGGACAACATTTTTATAAATAAAACCTAAACCCACACCAAACCCCAACCCTAACCATAACTTACCCCTAAAATCAGTGAGAAGTGAGAAGCGAAAACAATGGTCTAGAAGCACCTTATCCTAGTTGAAAGATTACATTTAAAATAAACTGTATACTTATTTCTGAAATCTGATTGGTTGATTTAAATGTTGTCCCAGGGTCAACATGATGTTGTCCTAAGGTCATCAACCACTTGGCAAAAACAGGAGAGCCGTAGTCACAATGAGGCTGCTCATGTAGCGGCGGCAGTGGAATTCGTCTCTTTAAGAGTTGTTCTACCACTGAAATAATTTTAGAGACAATATTTTTAGTGTTGCTTTAATACTTTTCATCGGTTAAATATTTGCAAAACCCACAGATAAACATGAAAGGTCACCAATAGAAAAGGTTCATGAAAAAAATCACAAAATGCAGACAAGGTTTCTACCTAACAGCAACGATGTGATTTACAAGAAATATATCTAAAGTCCTATTCGCAAGGGATTAGTATTACATGGGGACCGCTTGTCATTTGTAATAATTGCAGAGATTGTCTGTGATCTTAATCCCGTGCGAATCGGCCATGTCTTGTAAAGTAAAACTTCCCCCCAAAATTCCCCACTATATTTGACGAAGACAAATGATAATATAAGTCTCGTGCGAATCGGCATCTCATTTTTCAAGGTTTTATCCACCGTTTGCGAATAATGGAGGCTGTTTTGGAGTGTTTTGATATTAATTTGGTTGCTGGGTCAATTCCATACATTGCCAAAATTGTTGTTTTGGCCGGGAGTCTCCAGCTTGTTTTTCATGGAAACGCTTGTAACATTTTCAGCATTTGAGACCCATGATCGCGAATCGGAGAGAAGATCACCATGATCGCCGGTCTCAAATGCTGACAGATACGGTCATATATCATTAAGCACCATGCAACAATAGGCTATACAACCTATACACAAAACCTTGCCATTACATCCGTGAAATAAGTAAATACATTTGAGTAAAATCACAGGCTCTACTTTTCCCGTGCGAATGCGCCACATGAAATACAGATGTGGGGAGGTCATTTATAAATCACACGAGGTCCCCAGTTAATACTAATTCTGTGCGTATTTGGCTCAAGTCATAGTTTGTCTATTTAATGATAGTTGGTATAGTATGTGAATTATGGAATTTGAGAGATCACTATCACATCATAATTCTTTCAGGTTTCATTTTGAATTTCTAATTTTATTCCTTGAATGATTTTAGGTTGTGCTAGGCTCACTTATTGCCATTGCTCTAAAGATCTCGAACATCCACGAACGCATTGGACGCAGAGGCCCCAACGTCATCACCTGAGACCAATCCTGCACTGTACACCAGGGGCCAAGACAGGAGCCGTGCGAAAGCCTTCTTCGCAAGATTTAATCATCATAGTTTCCTCGCACTTCATCTGATCTTTTTTTCCATTTGCCTTTTCTGTTAGTTCAACACCAAAAAGAATGTGCCTGCTTTTTGTTTAGCTGTTTCACCATAATTCCTCCCTTTTATTTTTTCCATTTTGTCTTTACAAGGGCCCCTGTAAGGTTTTTACTTATTTACACATATTTACACTCATGTAAACCACAACAAAAACCCAAAAGAGAGAAAAAGTGTTTTCTTCATGCTTAGGCAAGAGGTGCTTTACTTTGTTCAATACTTGGATAACAATGGGTCAGATACACAACACTATGTAGATCACTTGTGATTTATCACTTAATACTGATTTAAATAAGCCGTGGTCTAAATCCAAAACATTGTGAATTCAAGTGTGCTTTTGTTTACAATGAAGAAAGTATTAAATATAATGACTATAAAAAATAAGGGAGCAATGTTGTTCACTAGTTACTTATTTTCCTGTGGAATTAATTTTAGAAATGTAATAATAATGCAACCCAGCAGTGAACCACACCACTAAAACTTTCAAGATTAAGTGAATGTTCTTTTTACAGTTTTGCATCCTCAATTTGAATCTGGCGACACTGTTTTTGATTTGCAAACTTGTTCCACTTGGATTGTTCTTTAAAATCATAAAGTGATTTAAAATATGAAATGAATCATTTTCACTTTTGGGTCCTATCTGCCATGTAGGTAAACATATCATAATGCTCGCCTTGTATATGTGAAAATTACTTTGTCCAGCTTAAAGTTTTATTCTAAAAATGGAAACATTGTATCAATATTGCATTTAGAAATGTGTCACTATGACAATTACACTAATATAGGTTACATGCATTCCATTATGTGATGAGTTTCAAGTATATTATTATTGTAATTATTCTTACATGACACTGCTAGCATTTAAAATACATGTTTTTGAGCTGAGACATTAGTGTAGGGTATTGTATGTAGAGTTTAAGAGTGCATTTTACATAACAATTTACTTTAATTAAAGATCCTAAAAAGGCAAGGATAAATTACACGGTGACTCAAAAGTGAAAAAAGAATGGAATTCACTGCTACTTTGATGTAAAAAGGTATTAAAGTAAATAAATAACCATGGCCTTAGCTGTTATTATTTTGTATCCTTAATCTGACATTAATAAACATGATCTTTTGCGTGTCCTGGCTTTGTTGTCATATAGAATCAATGGCCAATGAATATTTTGCTGCCTGTTGATCAGTATCAATCATGACATGAAGGAATAGCATGTATATGTTATCTAGATTTTACAATCTAAGTATCCTGATATTTATTCTGTTAAAATCCCCAGAGCCATAAATGTATCTCGAAACATAAAATGGTTCCTAAAATGACAAGGCAAAGAAATTTTGGGAAATGCATTTTGTGATTGAAATGGTTGTTTTTACACCAGATTCTCAGATACTGTCTTGTCTGCACGCAACTTTAAACATTAATCACAACAAGCTCTCATTTTCTATTCTTTTCCATTATTTTTCGTCAAAATGTAGCTCAGTTTAGAAACGCAAGATGGAGACAAATTCACTTGACAACATTTGACATGTCTGTAACAGGAGGGAAATACAAAAAAAAAAACGGTAAATGATAAATACAGTTAGTTTAAAATAGTATTGAGAGATAATGGCTTACAAAGTTACAACGAGATCAAGTTTTAACTGGAGTATATTTTTTTGCATATACTATATAAATACGTATTTGTATATACTAGCGGCAGTGGGATATGAGCAGCTGTTCCACCTTCTAACGCTAGAGGGCTACAAGTGCATAAATAAAACACTTTAGAAATCTCTAGAACTTCAACAAGGAGTTGTCATGCAGCTATTTCGGTTATGAAAGTGTTAAAAATTGATAAACAGTCGTTGTTTGGTGGATTTCGTTTTTGTAATGTGTGTTAATGAATCTTCCATGTCCTATTAACAGGCGGGATTAGTGATAGAGATAAACCAAGTTTTCTTTCTTTCCAGAATAATCGACTCGTTTTTTTCAATAAAAACACTGTCTTTGCAGTCAGTCACTTTTATTAATGTACTGTCGGTCTATTAGTCCCACCCCTTCCTGCATCATCATTGAGAGAGAGAGAGAGAGAGAGAGAGAGAGAGTGAGAGCGAGAGAAAAAGAGAGAGAGAGAGACTACAGTCAGATCTTATGGAGTGGCGAAAAGCAATGCAGGTACACATCTTATATCTTTCTGAAATATGGACGTTTGAAAGAAAACAGCGTCATTCTGGCGTAACTCTTTTGGATTAAGCACCATTAGGATGAGATTTACGCAATATACGTGAGAAGTGATTGCGCTCTTTACAAGGAATTCTCAGTCAACATTTGCCTTTTAAATGCAACGACACTCGGATGTAAATGCTCGGAGCTTTGAAGTGCACCTGGATGTTCCCGTCCTGCTCGCTGTCATTAAAAGAAAGAGGTGAGAGTTTGTCAAAGAGAAACGTAGAAAAATGTTTGTCAGGTGCGGAGATGATGTTACTGTAATGTATTGAACGCGCTCGTGACGGAACAAAATTCACGATGTGAAGTTGCGACGTGAAGCTGTCAAACACATTGGCTTTATGTATTCTCAGAAACAACTAGATTTCAATGGTGAAGGTATGTTGACGATTTTTCTTTCATGTAAAAAGTGACCCATCCACGACTAACCATGGTAGAATCTGTTGGCTTTGTGGAAGCGTGGAAAGCTCAGTTTCCTGACTCAGATCCTCCTGAAATGACTTTGAGCTGTATTGGAGATGTTGAGCAGGAGCTGGAAAAATGCAGAAGCTCTATTAGGAGCCTGGAGATGGAGGTGAACAAAGAGCGTTTTCGAATGATCTACCTCCAGACGCTCTTGGCCAAGGAGAAAAGAAGCCATGATGCTAAGAGATGGGGCTTCTGTAAGGTCTCTGAATGCGATGGTGACAAACCAGACCCCACAAACTCTCACCATCAGGGAAAGGCTGATGGAAGCAGGTGTCTCCCAGCTAAATCAAAGCACACAACAACAGCAGGACTATCCCCAGAGGAGTGTGCTGAGGCTCAGCTGTGTGTTGAGGAGGTAGTTTGCGACGTCTCAGACCGGGATAGACACAAAGAAGGAGAAGTAGATGGGATGTTTCTGTCCAAAAAAAAGAGCGCTCATGATCCCCACAGGGCCATAGCTGATCTTACACATCATGTGGCGGAGGGCGTTCCTGATTCACCAACGAAGGAGAAAGCAAGCTTGGGAGTTGCCGCTCTCAGGTCAAACTTTGAACGTATTAGGAGAGCCAATTCCCAAACATCTGGGGAGAAAACGGGTGAGAGGCCGTATTATGTCAATATGGAATATCATAATGAAAAAGGTCTCGTACGAGTCAATGACAGAAACGTCTCGGAAAAGATTAGTAGTCTGGGCAGTCAAGCAATGCAGATGGAACGCAAGAGGTCCTTACATTCTGTACCGGGTAATCTCTCAACTGCCTTCGTGGATGATCGTAAACTAGAGCGCTCTTATGAGCGAGCCATGGAGGACACCTGCAACTGTGAATATGAGGATGCTGATCTGAATCAACAGTTTCTTAAAGACAATTTAATCAGGTTTAATGGAGGGAAAACCGAGTCTCAAAGGGCCTCTCAGCAGAACTGGCACCCTTCTGACTGTCAGCCCTATACGACTGTTTATGTGGGGGGCATTATGGGAAATGGGGAGGACCTGCATCTGACTTGGCCTAGGCGATCTTACTCGCCTGGGAGTTTCGAGGACGGCTATACACCTGATTGCAGCTCCAATGAAAATCTGACATCCAGTGAGGAAGACTTCTCTTCGGGTCAGTCCAGCCACGTGTCCCCAAGTCCCACCACCTGTCCCACCACCTACCGCATCTACCGGGAGAAGAGTCGCTCCCCTTCCCAGAATTCTCAGCAGTCGTTTGAGAGCGGGAGCCCCCCAACACCTCAGTCTCAAAAACGTCTTAAGCAACATCTGTTGCTCTCGGACGCCTCTGTCATCGGTGTACGCAAGATCTGGCCTTCGGATGGAAGCTCTAACAGTTTCAACAATTTCCATGGAGATCTGGGTAAGACAACTTTTTTTATTGACAACAGTGTTTGTAAGTAGTAGTGTAGGTCCAGTGGTTGTTTGATAGGCTGTATTAACATGTAGATACTACTCACACAGTGTAATAATAAAAGACAAAAGATGTATTCATTATAGTGCCATCTGTCTGACTCTGCCGTCATATATTGACCAGTCTATGAAATCAAATTTAAAGAAATGAATATTTCTTTGTTCATAGAGTTGAAACAACAGTTCTTGCCCTCTTTTGTCCATGTGGGTTCTCCCCCTCACCGTTTAGTTCGGTCTGATAGAAAGATTTGATCTGATCTGCAGAGCTTGAATTGCTTGAGGCAGTGCAGTAATTCACTGTCTGTCCACTCAGAGAGTTTATGCATCAGTACGCATCAGTGTTGTTGTCCTGCTGAGGGCTAATTGACCTAAAGGGGTCATGTAGCATGATGAATTTAGCAAGGGCTCTTTGTTTGTTGGGGGTTGGGAGGAAGACCAATGACAAGCAACAAATTAGGATCTGAAATGAAGATACAGAACGTAAAGCATATATTAGATGTATTAATTATATACAAATAATATATTATTAACAATTTTTTTCTGGCTCACATGGTTCAGTCTGACATGGTACAGTACAGTTTATTTGTCAACCACTCGAATAAAATGGAATATAATAAATAATACATTTCTATTTATTGGGAGCTAGTGCTTATGTTTTGAAAAATATGAACAGTAGCAATTCCTTTATTATATAATACATTTAAATATTGTAAATATATTTTCTTTGCGTGAGTACGTTGTAGGTTTGATTGCTAACACCAATTTGTTATTTTACGTGAGCCTTATCACAGCAAAAGAGTGTAACCATTACAATTGTTGCAGATGAAGAGTTTGCAAGTGGCAAAATGAAATTTTAATTTGGTTTAAACATAAATTTTTATTAATTTCTGGTCATTGTTTGGGTGAAGGGTTAATGTCTTGTGTGGTTTTCCGTGTGAAGCAGGGCTGTCAAACGAATATTCTAGATTGATCACATTTAGAAAAGTTTGTGTTTAGATAATACATGTCTGCATACTTTGCATGTAAATTTTGTATTTATTAACACAAAAACATACACATAGATATATTTATATTAATTTTTATATTTTTCTTAAATGCAACATACACTATATGCATGTATGTGTTTATGAATACAAAATTGAATACACACTACACAAAAATAATATGTTATTGCAAATTTGTTTTCTGAATGTGATTTAATCGTTTGAATCGTCACAATGAAGCATAAATATTCATGTTTTTAACCAAAGTGTGTGTGTGTCTCAGCTGTAGTCACGCAATTTGCAAGACAGAGAGAACTGCAAAGTCAGCAGGCCTCAAACAAATTGCGGATGATCAGTATAAAAGTAATAAGCTCTGAATTGACTTTCAGTGACAGGTCACATACACTGATTTACACGATGGTAAAACAGCCACAGAGAAAATCTCAGCCGGTATTAAAGTTTTTTCCAAGTTCCCTTTGGAATCTCAATCTAATGCCCTCAAGGTATTCATAAACAAGCACGGTCGAGTCCTGCAAGTTAGTTCGGGCGGGCTGTATTATATGCATTAGTCTGATGTGACGTTGAGAATGTACACACATTTCAGTTATCTAAAATCTCAGTCACGCTCAGCTTGTGCCCCTCCCTTATGTAAACGTCAGAGAGCGGTCCAGCTATACGTGTTTGTTAAACAAGGACATTCTGATGTAAAGCCTGAGGTAACTTCCTTGACATTTCCTTAAAAATATAGATTTAGTCAGTTTGATCTTTAAAGGGATACTTATACTCACCCATAAATGAAAATTCTGTCATTATTTAGTCACCCTCAAGTTGTTCCAATACTGTATAAAAAAATTTGCTCTATTGAACACAAAATATATTTTGAAGAATATGGAAAACTAAAGAGTGGTGGGGGACTTTTGACCATACACATTTTTTCCTATTATGGAAGCCAATTCTGCCCCAGAAAATACTTTTTTTTGTTCAGTGGAACAACAAAATGTATACAGGTTTGGAACTACAAAGGGTTTAAAAATGACGAGATATTTTCATTTTTGAGTGAACTGTTACTTT
Source organism: Triplophysa tibetana (assembly GCA_008369825.1). Taxonomy (NCBI): domain Eukaryota; kingdom Metazoa; phylum Chordata; class Actinopteri; order Cypriniformes; family Nemacheilidae; genus Triplophysa; species Triplophysa tibetana. The sequence continues at coordinate 10,962,128 of CM017904.1, read as the reverse complement.
GAGGCAAGCTTTTAATGTGAATATATAACCAGAGTCTTGCGTCATATTTTTGCCATCACCAAAGTTCCGACACATGCCAAGAGTTATTTATTTAAGACATCTTAGGGGTAATCCCTTATGTTAACATGCACAATAAAATGTTTCCCAAGATTTCCTCTGTGGTTTAACATAATATATATCAAATCATGTTTGGGAAAGATGTAGATCAGGCGCTTTCCAGTGTTAAAGTCACCTCTTAGGAACAGACTGGTCCTGGCACACATCCTAATCCTGCCTGTATTATTAGAATAAACAGTCCTTTGTTACAGCTCTTACATACAGTTCTCTTAAAATGTGCTTAGGTTATGCTGGCTTGAGGTTATTGGTTCTTGTGGGAAATACTTATGAGTTATATGGTCATTCTGCTGACAGGTGGAATAACACAGGGCTGGGCATTATAGCTAAAAGAAATTCTAAATATTTCTTCTTGACAATTGGTATATAACCAGCATTTCATCCAAACACCCATTGTAGCCAAGCAGATTTCAAATATATGTTATGTAATGCAATAATGCAGAAACAAAAATGCAGTAAAATAAAAAATAATATTTACCAAATCATTGTAATATGTAAAGGCATCTATAGGCATTAGTATTTAAAAGCAGGATCTGTGGACTGAGTTCAGTACGAGTTTGGGAATAGAGAGGTATTTGCTGGCATTCATCCACCTCCTTGTTTTTCTATTTTATCATCTGCCAGAACTCGTAAATCCAATGAAAGCTTAGACATCAGAAATAGCCCTCATGCAACATCAAACGTGCAACATGTGCACGCAAAGTCGGGCGGCAGCGGCAAACCACCGCATTTAATTTGCTTTTCAGACAGTCTACTTATGTGGTCTCTTATGCTTTAATTTTGCTCTACTGATGCTCAAAGACACACTAAGCGGCCTGATGCAGATGTCAGTTTTCGCGTCACCTGTTGTCCTGGGGGTTGGACAGTGTACATGGGACAGCGATGAGGCCAGGCTGGCCTGGATCCAGTTGGCACAGGCTCAGAGAGTCCTGCACTAACATCACCAGCTGTAGGGCAGAGAGCAGATCTTTCTCATTGTCATTTCATGGGCGGAGATGCCCGCTTCCAGTGACACCAACACAAAAGCATGTTATTTATATAGCAGACGGCTGCCTGGCACAGATGTGCTTGTGACAATCCGTGTGTAGGTAGAGATGGTGTGGTCATTATGTAATGTACAAAACATCTACTGTAAACTCATTTAAATAGGCAAAATACTGTATATTTTCTCCATTATAAATGGCAGCATATTTCGTATTATTAGGGCTGTAAAAAGATTAATCGCACCCAGAATAAAAGTTTGTGTTTACATAATATATATGTGTACTGTGCATAATCATTTTGTATTTATTAACACACACATCCATGCACATATTTTAGAAAAAAGTAGAAATGTATGGTAAACACAAACTTTTATTTTGGATGCGATTAATTTCGATTCATCTTTTGACAGCCCTAATTATAATACTTATTCATTATATTTGTAAACATTTTTTTTAACATAATTATTTTCAGACTGTAAAAGTTGCATAAGGAAATCCTGCCTTTTTGTAAACATTTACAAGTGCATTACACATATCCTTAGAGAAAAGTAGATCAAGTATATTTTCAAGTTTACTTTATATAGAAAGTATACTTACTGTATATCAATGTTATAGTAATATTCAGTACTTGTATATTCCTATAGGCCTACTTGTACTGTTTCAATACCACTGTTTTTAATACTACTTTTAAGTATATTTTATGTGTAATAGTCATTATCATCAATAACAGTCATAGTCAATGTTGGGTACACATCTAGTTTACAACTACATTTTTCATTTGCACTGCAACTTTACTACAAGTTTACTTGTTTATGTACGTCAAAAGACGGTGTGTGAAATAAAAGGCTGCTCAATCAAAAGTGTAAACACAACTATACCAAGTATACTGAGAATACTTTATCATTTTAAGTACATCTTCATCTGATGATTGACTGAAATAAAGTATAGACCAAATATACATAAACTTTACTGTCAGGTTAGGTGAAGTATACTTAAGTGTAATTTAAAGTTGGCCTGCAACGATGTGTCATGCATTCTAACTTCTTTACAATGTTAAACGTGCTGTCTTCTCATGGTTAACATGGTCAACTTGTTAAAAATCGAGTGGGGCTTATTACGTAGTATTTCTGTTCTCGATACACTCACCCAGCGATCATACAGGTTTCGAAAGGTTTTTTCAAACATACAAAGCTGTTCGCAACAAATCTTCTTAGTCATTATTGGACACATTCACTTGTGGGCAGGAGAGAGAGAGCATACATTCGTGAAGTTCGGGTGTTTGTTTGTTCACTGCATTTGGGTGATGAATGTTATATAAACGGTGGATATAATGCTGGATTTGGAGATCGTTTGAAACAGATATATGGAGCCGTCCCAGTGCTAAAAGATGCCGGACATAAACCGCATGCTGTGAGTGAAACTGATTTCTTTGTAGTGTTGACAAGGGTGTGCATGTGCTTTTGTTCAGCCTCCCCCTCCACCCCGCACGGGCCGTTTGTTTTCGAATTATGCAATACTACGAATTATGCAATACTACTCGATAGGTACTCAAGATTATTATTAGATTGGCAGAAACCCTGTGTGTTATGACTGCTTTAAGTATATTTCTTATAAAAACTATACATTCGGTATGTTCTTTAATTTAAAAGAAGTATACTAATAGCAGACTTGAATATTTTTTTGTAACTGATAGCATCCAAGCTTATGGACCTTATAGACAGCATCAAAACGTATCTTTTCTTTGTTAAACTACACTTTTTTTGTTGATTGTATTTAAAAGAAGCATGCAAGGAAGTACTCTCAACATTATTACAACTTTAATAATCGCTCTGTGACTGACACTCAATGCTCGCTCATGTCACAAAGGCAGAACAATGTCTTTATAGCAGAGAAAAATGTCAGATGACAGAAGGAATTCATAGAGAAATAAATTTACCTTGAGTCAATTTTGAGAAGATTACAATGGTTTGGTCAACTCAGAAGGTCACTGAATAACCGGCTGAACTGGTGTTTATAATTATTGTGTTTTTGTCTGTCCTGTTGCATTTTAAAGTATTCAACATTCAAACTGAATTGCTCTTGTTACTTCATTTACCAGCACAGTGACTGAATCATGACCACGTTGTGTGGTTCCCCAGAGGTCTTCTGTACAGTACAGTCTTGTTACTGTAATTTTTTTTGTGTGTGCCTGAGCCGTGTCATCTCAATGTCCTAATTCTGAACCCGTCCCTCTCAACTGCTACAAACCCCCACTCTGCCATTCTCTTTCTGTCCACGTTATTCACAACAACAGGGGGACTGACTCGTGATCTTGTTTTTGCCCATTTTAGATGATCCTATTTGATTTATTGTTCAGTTCACAATGTTATCCGTACATATGAAGTTGCATAGATGCCTGTAAATTCAGCTGCTTGAGAAATATATGAATATAATTGTATTATATCTTTCAGGACCACTGTCGTCAAATTTTTAAACAATTGCAATATTTAAGGTTGGCAGAATGAAACTGTTCCGGGCAAATTCTCCGCCTGTCCATGAAGCCTTGCATGGACAGAGCGGGAGCGCAGAAATCCATGTCCCCCACCTGGGGAACCAGAACAGTTCATGATGTGTAACTAGATGAATTAAAATAGATATGGAGGAAATGGGGATGGAGGCGGGATTTAAGTGCGGCACGATTAAGAAACGAATAAGGAGCAAAGAAAGGCCACTTAAATAGAACACAGTTTAGAATGTTGTATGACTATTGGTTAATGTTGATAAGCTGCACCTGATGTGATCGGCTGATGCAAGCTAGCCTCCCGTGACCTGCCATAACTGACTCTTACGCTTGATGCTAGTCTGCAAAGACACGATGCTCCTTCAGAGGCCAACTGTTAAAGGGACAGTTCACCCAAAAATTTAATTTATTTTATTGTTTACTCGGCCACGTCTCGATTCAAACCTGTATGACCATCTTTCTTTTGCAGAATATAAAAGAATGTTTTGAAGAACGTTGGTTACCAAACAACACTGGCCGCCATTGTAGGGACACAAAACCAATGAGGCATTTATTCAAATATCTTTTGTGTTCCGTCATATACAGGTTTTGAGTGACATGAAGGTAAATAAATGATGACAGAATTTTTATTTTTGCTTGAACTATCCCTCCAGTTCTCACAGGTGTCTTACTAACCAGCTTTTGTCAGTTTTTGTTTACATGTCCCAACTCTACACAAGCACAACCAGTTTCTGTTACTAATAATTTCTCAGATGTTTCCTACCGTCACCTTCCCCTACTTACCTCATCAAGCAAAAAAGGCCTGTAAAAGTACAAAGTTCTTTTTCAACTGTTTCCCTACTGTGAGCTATGATCCCCAGGACTTGCCCAACATCCCTGGAGAGTCTGAAAGGGCCTTCTGTGCTCCTTCCCTAAGGTGTTTATGGAATTTCTCAGCTGCTTGAGAGGTGTGGTAAATACACTGCCCATGAAATATAAAGTGGCCCACGAGCACAGTCTTAACCCCATGGGAGCCGTTACGCACATCATGTGTGTGTGTAAAGTGTAGACTGGAGGTCAAATGTGCAACTTGTACCATTTAAGATTTCTTTATGGAGCTGCTCTTATCTCCTCGTAGATGTTCTTTATGTTAATGCTCAGCATGTGATATACTGCGACGATTGGTCACAAACCCAAAAATGGCACAAATGACAATGAATAGAAATGAATACATTCCCTATTGAAAACCGAGAAGAGCAATGCTGCGATGATTTGCATTGAATGTAACAAATCGTTCGGTTTATGCGAGGAGCGCAAAACTAAATTATCGTGTTGATGCCACAGCCTGCTGATCCTGAAGCAAAACCAATTGCCACTGAGTGTAGATTTTATGGTTTCCACTGAGGCCACTTTGTGTAGTTAAGGGTGTGTTTTGGTGGGTGTGTTTTTCTGTGGTAAATTCAACATTTTAGACCTGTTCCTGCTCAGCTGATTATAAGATCATGAGTTTAATCCCTGGGAAACACAAAATGTGTAGTTCCAATGCGACCTCGAGCTGCTTTGAGTGAAAGCAAAATCCATGGAAAATACTAAAACTTATGCTTAAATATCTACCCTTTTTTCCCACTCAGAACTGTTCATATCTGTGTAACACTTTACAATGAGGTTGTAATGGTTAATATTAGTAAATGCATTAACTAGCATTGAATATAATAGTTTTTCAGCATATAGTAATCTTTAATAATGTTAGTTAATTTTAAAACAATTATTCATGTTAGGTCATTGTGCAACTAATGTAAACAGTTACAATGAATAATTTAAATAATGTGTTAAATGTTGAAACTAAAGGGCCAGCTCTGGTCGTGCGTAGGACCTACGCCGTATGCCGTGCTTGGTTCTGCGCAGCCTGACGTGCACCTCTCCAAAAATCTTACAACGGGTCAACTCAACACGAGCGCTGTGGTGGTCTGTTTGAACCCCTACAGTTGTAATTTTAGCCACAAGGGAGTTTTCATTTCTGACGCTTGTATACAATTCCCTCTTATATATCAAAAGCTCGGGTTAAAAATATTTTTGACTCCTTTAAAGTGTTACCAACATTTGTTTAAAAACTATGGCCTGTTTTCTCATTAGGTTTCTTTTTGACCTGTCTGATCATAGAGAATGTAATGACGTTGGTTGCTGGCCCCTGATTCATCCTTATTCATTATAAAGCCAGACACTAGACGATTGAAGTGTTTTGATGGAGCAAACTGGCATTCAGCCAAACCGGCAGGCGTTGAGGGTTGAACAGATGTGATGCTTAGGTCCCACAGAATGCTATCCTTCCCATGCCCGGAGCTTTTATCTTGATTCAGTGTGTGGATCAGCCTGTAAAGTGTGGTAACTCTAAACACTTGAAATTTGGCCTGTCCTCTTTTCTTATCTAAGTGCAAAATAAGCAGAAGTGTTTCACAGCTGATTTATTGAAGCATTAAGCTTTTGAATCCCAACCACAGGTTTTATGATCTTGCCAGTGCAATTGTGGTTTGGATTTGCATAAAGTGTATAAGAGTTAAGTCACTGTACTTTTTTCATGTATTAGTTGATTTGAATGAGGTTTTATAATGAACTGTCCCGAGTTTTAAGATAACCATCGTTTTTTAAGGGGCTGTGGTTGATGGCACAATGTGCTTTTCCCACAGAAGGACACATCTAAATATCGCACAGCCATTGCTATTTTAATGCCTTTTATGAATATTAGCCACAGCGATGCTTTTCCCTGAATTATATTGGGCCAGACATTATGGTGACGCAGAATTAGTAATACCATTTCATGCTGGAAAAAAACACTCTTCGTGCAGAATTGGTCTTTGTCCCATGTAACAACTATATACAGTACGTAAGTATCGACCTGCTGCTATTTTTCCCCTGTTGTGAATCTAAACAGTACTTGTATTGGCTCTTCAACTGTCCGTCCTAAGTGAATTGCCATTGATTGAGGCTATTTTTTGGATGATGCTTGTAGCCAAGAAAAGGTGAACCGTGACTGCGTATTTTTCTGGTAAAATCCATTTCCACTCTCGGCCGTGTCGCAGAGGTCTCCCAGGTGAGAATGATGTTGAGAGCTCCATTGATTTACTGAAAGAGCAAATCCTTTTAACACCACAGAACTTTTCTCCTTATTCTCAAAGGCATCTTGTGAAATCGATGCATGAGAAGGGAGTCGCATGGTTTACTGGTACAGTGTTTGTCAGATTGGGGGTCAGGGGTCATATAGGGTCATTCTAATAACCAAGTTTTTATTGAAATGAAAATGTTATTGGTTTGGCTCATATAAGGATACATTTAGGAGCATAGGTTATATTCAGACCTCATAAACATTTATCATGCAATGTTCAACATGACTCAGAAGTTCTAGGAAGCCTGTAGTGGCCAGTTCTACATTTACAGGCATTGTCTTATTTGTTTATAAAAGCCTTTCCACCAATTGACAACTTGATTCTCTCATTTAAAAAAGAAACAAAACAAATACAGTGAGCAAGTTCAGACCGTAAGCCTGATTCCTTAATTGAAGTGTGATGCTGTTTACAGTTCCAGCTTCCAAAGAGAGATATGAAGGGGGGTAGTTCCCACAGTTATATGGAAACCTGTCATGATGGAATTTTACCCCACTGAGTGCTGTTATTACACACTGATGGGGTAAAGACATCAAAATAATTGCCCCCTCCCCTCCCACATTCACCTGGCTGTTTGCCTTCCTTATATAGCCTAGTAATGGGCTCTATGCATGCGGTTCTACCGTATTTGAATGTTATAACGAAATGTTAACTCATGAAAGTATAAGTTCAATGATTATATATACCACTGCTGTCGCAATTTACAACATCTGCTAAATTTGACTATTTTTCCATTTCTCTTAAGTCTCCCCAACAGGACACTGCCTAGGGTTCTTCCTGTGAAATGCGGAGTCACGTATGCATATAGCCCATAGGGAATGTGAAAATGAAATTATGAAAACAAATCCGCTGTCCGCGTTCCTACATGCCTTGTGAAATATATGAAGAAACAGCTGTTTGTGTACAAAAAACTCTTACCTCCCTTTGTGCAATTTTCATATTTGTTTTTCTGGACATGTGGAAGAGAGTGATAATGAAACAATAACTGCGAAATATGAAGTTCCAGTAAATGTTACCAAATACGGGTTAATGAGTGATCGAACATTCAATCATAGAGAAGTTCAATGAAAAAGGCTAATCTCTAAGTGTCACGACTAAATCACAAAGTAATTCTAGGCATGTAGATCAGTTTTTATGTGTTTAGGGAAACTTATCATTTCACAAGTTCCTACTGACTTTTACAGCCCCGCACTGTTCGAGTTTATACTGCATAACCTATTTTAAATGTATAATGGAGAGGAAGACAAGCAACATACAGAAATCACAGTGACAATTGAGCTGCTTCCTCTGTGTGTGTTCCCTTCGGTTTCTATGTCTTTTGTTTTATGTGTCGTACTTTAGAAACAAAAAACTGGCAAAAAAACAATAGAGATAAAAAGAGTGACTGCCAACAATAAAACAAGATTTTATTCTACTGTATCTTTTCTGTGATGTTTCTTAAGTGGTGTTAATGAAGAGTTATAGACGGTCTGTCATAAACAGGAAGTTGCTTCATCAAAAATAGTAACAGTTGAATGGCTGAAGAGCTTTTTCCTGTCTGCTATATTTACATTGTCCCCATTCTGGGAAAAAAAGGACCACCGGTTGGTCTTTGAGGTGTTACGGACATTTGCGACAAAATAACCGCACAGTCCAGATAAAACAACCGTGCTGCCTACCTGCTTTCAAATCCACACACGCACATGCCACATCCTTTGTTTAATGGTTGTAATCAGATATAAACCTGCCAATTTTTTTATTTTCATACAACAGATATGTCCTGTTGATCACAGTTCATGTCTGGGGTCATTATACGTTCCCATGGAGCTTTTGAATAAATCACAGTGTGTGCTTTATGGCCCAGTTTCGCAGACAAGGCTTAGCTTAATCCAGCAGGACTATGCCTTGGTTAAATTAAGATATTTATATACTATAAAAAATGCCTTGGAAAGAAAATATTTCTGGTGTGCATCTTGAGACAAAAATTTGCACAGACATATTTAAAAACACACGCGGTTTCTGCCAATCTCATATTAATCTTGAGTACCTAGAGTGGAAATTCATACTTCGTATCTTCAAATAGTATTTAGTTTGATCACATTTATAAAAGATAGATACAGCTGTACAATTCTTTCCGGAATCATATGGCGTGTGGGGGGGGGGGGGAGGGGTAGGCTGAACTAAAGCACATTCTCAACAAAACACGGACATCAGTTTTACTCACCGCATGCGGTTCATGTCCGGCGTCTTTTAGCGCTGAGACGGCTCCATATATCTGTTTCAAACGATCTCCAAATCCACCGTATAAATAACATTCATCACCCAATTGCAGTGAACAAACAAACACCTGAACTTCACAAACGTATGCTCTCTCTCTTTCTCTCCTGCACACAAGTGAAAGTGACGTCTGCGCATACTCCTTCTCCTGCTCTCCTGTGGCAGCGTGCTTTCCTGGGAGAATTGTCCAATAAGGGACTAAGAAAATTTGTTGCGAAACAGTTTTATATGTTCGAAAGCAACTTTCCGAAACCTGTACGAACGCTGGGGGAGTGTTTCGAGCACAGAAATACTACGTAATACACCCAACTCATTTTTTGACAAGTTGAGCATGTTAAGCATGAGAAGACAGCACGTTTAACATTGTAAAGAAGTCATGACACATCTTTGCAGCACCCCTTTAAGATATGTCAAGGCAAGTTATTTTCCGTTTAGAATGCTCATACAGTCATTATAAAATGGTCAGTTCTGGTCCTTGATTCTGATTCGCGTTGTGCCACAACGCCCTCCGCATTTATAAAATGCATTGTAACCCATTGCTTCTTGGGACTTATTGCTTCGTTTTGTTGTTTTGTTCTGGGACTAGTCTTAAGCCTGTGTCTGTCATTCCATGTCAATTCAAGCAGAGCTCTAGGCTAAAAGTTTTGATTTAATAATTATTAAAATGATTAAGAAAGCTTAAATATTAAATGCCATTGAGTATTTACAAAGTATTCCACTATTTTGAAAAGGGCCAAAAATCGTTTTGTAAGACGTCAATCATTATGAGCCACGGGAAATAGTTTCGTAATGAGTATAGCAGCGTTTCAGACTTTCAAAGATGTGGTGTATCAAGACGCGCATTTCATAAAGCACGCCGTTCTTAAAGTTTCCACTTATTTGATATGTTAAGGCGGGCCAGTTTAAGAATATTTGTGGGCCGCCAGTTGACTAGCCCTGCACTATATGGTACAATCCCAGAGGGGTGCGAATCTCAATGTGTCATCATATTGAAAAAAAAATTTTGGTTTGAGATGAAATGATGCTTAATTGTTTTTAACTTTTGACATATAGTGCAATCTGAGTGTACCGCTGATAAAAAAAATACATGAGGGATTTTTCTGCCGATGTGACAACACATATGTGTCATAATTTATAATAGCTTAATTGTTTGATTGGTTTCTGGGTAAGATCTGCTGTGTCACTGTTTCTCCTTTTTCCTCATTTGAGTGTTTAATTATAGCTATCTGCCTGGAAGTAGTCTAGACATTGTGATTCAGATCTATCTTCTGAGACATGGAATTAAACATTTACATTTACGCATTTGGCAGATGGTTTCATCCAACAACTTATATTGCATTGTCTTATACATTTGTTTCTAAGTATGTGCCATCCCCTGGGATCGAACGCACGGCCAATGCTCTTCCTACTGAGCTACAGGAAAACTACAATTGATTTACATGACCACGATTGCTCATCTTTTGGTGGTTTAATTGTATATCATATTGTTTGACACCTGTAGTTTTAATTTCTCTTTAAAATATAGTGATTTCTTCGTTAACGTTTTTGGGGACCCATTGCTGCTTCTTGAGGACCCCTGGAGGTCCCTGAACCATAGTATGAAAACCCTTGCTCTAGATATTGTTATAATATATTGCTGTAGATGCTGTCTTACGTGGCATTAAACAATCTTAACATTTGGAGTTTATAGTTAGAGAAGATGGTTTAGAGCAGCTGGTTAGAAAAGATGTGGTGCTTTCCAGTGGCTTTTGGGATCATATTCAAACACACAGATTAATATGATCTCTGTGTATGTGTGTGTTAAGTGGGGGGGACTGACTTCTTTTTGGTATCAGCAGGATTGAAATGTTGCATCATGACTTGCTAATCTCCCTCGTGTTGAGCTGTCACTGATGTCGCCACCACACGTCTGGACTTTGTTCACCCTGCTGTTCTGTACTAACCAGACAGCCTGTGAACACTGTCTACTTCAGGATTTTTAGGTTTTTTGATAATATCTTTGCTCTCCATCTGTTGCTTTAAATGGATTTATACAGCATAACAGCTTTAAGTCTTTATCATCTCGGACACTATCAGTTATTGATGTTTCCTTTCAAGGAAATGGAATACATTTTTAACTGCTCTGTTTTAGGGAAGACTTCCTGGTTTTCTGTGTGAAGAGACATGACAGTCAGTGATGTGAGGGACGGCTGCTCGTGATGGGCATGTGCAGACTTGAAGTTCCATGAAAGGAATTTCTTCACTTTTATGAGGGTGAAGAGTTTAAATGACACTTTTTGCAAACAGACAATAGTCCTGCCCCTCAAATCACGCCATCAACATGTTTTTTGTTTTTATTTTATAGGTTTAGGCTAATGAATTAATGGTAGCTTGGATATTTGTTATCAGAATAAACCTTTGCAAAAATAGTGTTTTTATAATAATGTTTCACTGTCTCATTGGCATCATTTTTTAAAGGGTGGTGTTTGTATGTATGAGGGGTTGGATATATGCAAATGTGTGTTTTCGTTTGGAAGTATGACCTTGTCACAAACTTGTGTACTTCCTCTGGAAAGTTTAGAGTCTTGGTCAGAAATCCCTACACACTTCCTCAATGTCTGATTCATGGTCACAGTAACACTGTGTTTACTCTCCAGGTACGACTTATTAACTTATATAAAAAGTTTAAATAACGGTCATATTTTAAATCAAATAAAAAATTGTTTTATATTGATGCACTTTATCATTGTTTAGATTTACTTTATGAAAAAAATTATTTGATATTCTATGTAAATCTTTAACTACATAACAGGTAATGTACGTGCCGACCTATGAAGGAGATGACATCAGGTCATGTTTGTATGGATGTGCCCTCCGCCCCCCTTTGAAATATGTCCATTTCCACAGTCAATATGGCCTTGGTGTTAGAAACAGGAATTGTTTTTCTCATAACCTCAATACAAGTGGCTAATCACAAAGGAACATAGACTGCCCTTTGGCATGGCTTTCCCGTCTACATTCCTCTCTCTCTCTCTGTAATCCATTTCTTCTCTCTTTTCAGCTCTCTATTTGTTCAGGCTATCATTCTCTTTATTTTTTAAGCAGGCGTTATGCCAGGTCACTCAGCAGGCCTGCCTTCATGTTTCCGGAGTCCTCTCTTTCCTGTTTCTCTCACACTAAGATGATTTAACTCCTAGTTCCTAAAATCACTCCCCACATTTAATGTCCTCATATCCCACAAAAGCCACTGGCTGCTGATGGAAGCATGGCAGACTGTTGTCGTTGTACAGTATTCTGTGCGGTACAGCCCTACATGTTAGACGGTTGTCTATAATTTGCCTGGCCTTCATCTTTAATTTGATAAAAATGAGTACAAACTCACATCCTTTAAAGTGGATTTGGTTTTTATGTCAATCTGGTTATGTACAGTAGTGGTTGTGTTGTTTTCTTGTTGTGGAAAGCTTTGAACAGCCTCTCTGTGTTTTTGGGACATTTTGGTGTGAATCCTATGTGAAACCAATGGGATTACATGTAAAAACCCATGGGATGACATGTACAATGTCTGGTGATATTTCTCCACACGTTGCATATGTCATCCCATGGGTTTTAACATGTCATCCTATGTGTTTCACATGGGAATTCACATGAAATTCACACCAAAATGTTCAGAAAATGGACATTTTACATGTGTTTTTTGCACATGTTAAACACACATGTCATTACATTTGAAATTCATGTGTCTTTTTCCCATTCTTAATGTTCTTAATATTCGTTTCCCTTTATATTTTGGTTATTACATTTTTTTTATTGGTTTGAAAATGCTTATGTTAACCAATAAGAGGTATAGGAACCTCCTCTATGTGTAACACATTTTGAGATTAGGTCATTTTTTTGTGTGTATTTTCTTAACACATAACAAGCTCTTGCCCGAAAGGAGCATCAGACTCGACTGAAGACTTGACCAGTCTTGACTGAACTGATCAAGTCACCAGATTAGAAGAACACATAGTCAATATGCTTCTGCCTCAACGTCTCCCCAGTGCTGAGTTGTTCACAGGCTGCAGGAAATGAGTGTCTGTTTTAAGACTTAAGAAGTTACTACACAAATACAGACAAAGAAATGAATCACTGTTGCACAAAACAGTCTATGATGGCAGTGTAGACGAAAACACATTTGATACAAAAAGCTTGTTAATAGGCTTTAAAACTCGACTTTCCTTCCTACATTACACACAAACAGAGGTCTTTTGGAGAAAGTTTTCGGAAAACAAAAGATATTGCGAGTGCGATTGTGTTCCATTACACATATTAATATAGTCTTTATAGACAAACTGTGGCAGATTTACCATCAATGGTGCCAAATGTGATTGGTTTTATGGTGTCTTATAGCCTATTTGAATATGCGTGTGTTTCTTATAGGCTGTACGAAGTGCATTTGTTTGGCTACAGCTTAGCACCTGTTCCTCATTTTTAATTCTGCTCAGTATATTAAAATGGCACCACTAGTGCAGCTATTCATCCATGTAATCCTCATCAGGGGTAATTAAAACAAGAACAATGGCATTGAATTATTCATATGCTATTGGAGCGATTAGGAGCTTTTAGTTTCCGCTCAATAGGGTCTTGTCAGTCGTGCTTTGAGTGCTTTGACTTCAGTTTCGAATTTCCGCCAATGGGCTGTCACTTTTCCAAGCCTCATATTGTCTTTTCACTGCCAGTAATAGTGTCTGGCAGGACAGAGGCATGACTCGTGTAGTCTTTCATTGTTCGTGTGTGTCGGCCTTTAGGCACAATGATATGAGCCTACTTGGCCTTCTTAAATTCCTCCGATTAGCATCATTCCTATTCCCTGGAGTAACAAATCCTCAACCAAATGTTGCCTCAGGTTTAGCGTAAAATGGCATTAGCAATGCATCTGTTGTGCCTTTAATTATAAATATCTTTCATTTGCACTTGCACTTCCAACTGAAAGTTCTTGTTGTCATACTATAAGAGGAAGTTTTACAATTCAGTTGTTGTTTTACCAACCTCCTTTTGAAGAAGGTGCTGTGTCATGCAAATAATAAACAAGAGGCTTAAATGTGGCTGAAATTTCGAGAGATGGTAGACAATGTTTCCAAGAATACATTGAAAATGGCTGATAAATCCCTAATGGTTCTTGTTGTCTTGGCTTGGCAGACTTTATCTGTTGCTTTCAATTACTGAATATGTCAAGCTCTTTATGGAAAAGAGGTAAAAGGTATTCAGCTTGGGTTTCAGAGTCCTTTGTGTGGATTACATTAACAAATAAGATGTATGAGACACTGTCTCCGGTGAGGGATATTGATTTACTCAAGCACTTAAAATGATGAAAAAACCTTGTCTCAAGAACAAGTCTTTGCGTGTTTGATGCTATATTGAATTATAATGATATTATATTACGTACTAATATGATGTTGATGTAATATATTACCTGTGGTTTGAATTATTTATGTTTTTTTTTAAAGGTAGAATAAAACAAAACTATGCATGAAACCGGTTCGTTTAAGTATGACCTCTGACCTCTCTCTCCATCTGCAGATGTACCATTCGGTGGTACTCCACCTCCAGCATACGCTTATGACATTGAGAGAGTGGAGGACCAGCGTTCAGCTCCTGACCTTGCATCATACACAGATGACTCCCGCTCCTCCCCACGCCTTCATTCAAAGGGCAGAAGCATTAGAGAGACCCCTTCCATGGGATCCCTGAAGTCCACTAAATCAGTAAGAGACATTCAAGTATTGTGTGCTAACCTTCGATGTAACCTTCATGTGGTGTTAAGGGTTTGTGCTAGGGATAGTTCACCAAAAAAATGTTTGTTCAACATTCACTCACCCTTGTGTCATACCTACTGTATATGACATTCTTCCTTCTGCAGAACATAAAAGAAAATATTTTGCAGAACGTCGGTAACCAAACAAATTAGCCCCCTTTGACTTTCATTGTATGCACACAAAACCACTTTTTTCTTAAAATAATTTTTCTGTGTTCTGTGATTTTGAATGACATGAGAAAAATGATTATGATGATGGATTTTTATTTTTGTGTGAACTGTTCTTAAAAGCCACTCCTAAAAAATGTATAAGCTGGCGATCACATAGAATGCGTTTTTCATGTTCGAAAGCGTGAGTTGCGCCACTCTTTTGATTGACTCTCTGAAAAGAGCAGCGCTCAGCGGTTTTTCATGTTGCTAGGTAACCACCGAAACAGCTGTCCTGTCAGTCAAGGATTATAGCGCTAGGACTCTTGCTGTTACCTGTCATATTATCAGAAACTTTAAAAAGGTTCAAGCAGAGGGCGCTTGCTCTGACCTTGCTCGGTGAACCCGCGTCACCCAACACAAGTTTCTCCAGCAATCTTCAAAGTTTCATCACCACATCGGAAAGTCCGCCTCTCCTTTCATTCGATTGGACAATGGGTAAAAAGGCGCATGACATCAAGCGCTTTTCGCTCAGAGTTAAGTTTTTTTAACTACAGGCGTTCAGAGCGCTCCGCCATAGACGCTAGGCGCAGCAGGCGGCAAAAACGTGAGGCGCCCGGCGCACATTAGCAGGTCGCAAAATTCTCCTTGCCAACTGAAACAATTCAAAAGAGCCACGTCTAACAGCAATAGATGCTTTCTATGTGATCTGCCCCTAATCCTGTAATGTAATTTCATTTCTTCCTTATCAGTATATGGGATTATTTTTTTAAATTCACCTCTGTAAATCTGTATAGCAGGGATTAGTTGCAGAAGAATTGCTAGGTCTTGTAGTCTGGAATGTGTTTTTGGCCCATCCATTTAACTAGCACTTTCCCCTCCCTGGACATTCCCAGACAGAGCTGGACATAGAGAAAGGCCTGGAGATGAGGAAATGGGTCCTATCAGGGATCCTGGCTAGTGAGGAGACATATCTCAGCCACTTGGAGGCACTTTTACTGGTGAGTAATATGGCTTTTAGGCATCTCTGAATATGTTTTACCACACTTTCACTCATTAAAGAGGTTCAAAGGCCTTTTACTGCAGTGCTGAGCTATGCACGTTTCAAAAATGGAAGCATGTTGACTCCCTTTGACCCTGTGTTCTTTATCACAGCCTATGAAGCCCCTGAAAGCAGCTGCCACCACCTCCCAGCCTGTGTTGACCCTGCAGCAGATAGAAACCATTTTCTTTAAAGTGCCTGAGCTTCACGAGATCCACAAAGACTTTTATGATGGCCTCTTACCCCGAGTACAAGAGTGGAGCCATTGTCAATGTGTGGGCGACCTCTTCCAGAAGCTGGTGAGCAATGTGTTGCATAATAAAACTTAGTACTGTACAAGGTCTATTTTGGGAGGGGACTATGACGTCCTACTTCCAATAAACCAATAAATTCCTGAAATACTCAATAAAGCCCCGCCCTACATTTTCCCTCATTCCAAAAGTCGTCTTACTCCAATATGTCACAGTTGCGGAAAAAAACCACCATCGCAGTCTTTCATTCGACTTTAATAATGGACCAGTGTTACTGTAGCATTACCCATTACAACAGCTGATTCGGACAATCACTCGATGCCACATGTCTCGGGTTGGGTAACCCATACATGATGTTTCCATCAGACCACCTGAGATGTTTCTGAGATGATCTTTAAAGTAGTCCTCATCAAAGCGTGCCTCTCTAGTCTCTCCACCACGAGGAATTTTCCTTTGATAACTGGTTTAGTGAGCTTCACTATCAACAGCCACATCATGCCATTCTACACAGTTAACTGTGGAAACTGAAACTTTACTCACTTCTTTATAGACGCCCGCAGGACTTGGCGCTTTTGTAGATGAAAGCTTTTCAGGGTCACGTGACTGCAAGTAAAGCAGATAGGGGGTCTCGGGTTGGTGTGGCAGCCGTCAAATATGCTGGGGTTGAAAGGTAGAGTATTAGGGTTTTGTAACCAGAGGTGTAGATCACCTTACAGTTTAGGTGGACAAAAAATGAGGAATGTTCTTTATAATTGATTTAAGTTGGGGCTGTAAATTAATAACAATGTAAACGGGGCTACGTTTTCATATATTAATCACTTTTTAAATGGGATAGTCAAATAAAGTAATTCACTTATAGTTGTAATACATTTGCCAACTTTAAGACATCACTAGCTATATGGATCTCCCTTTGGAAAAATAAGTGCATTGAGGTTGTGACTGGAGGCATTCTGGTTTAATTTGCACTGTTAATCTCAGAGGGATTATACTGGTAGCTCCAAATACCTGTGGCTATTAAAGCATTGGCGACGTGTTGAGTATTTTGTAGCTTTTTTGTGTTTTTTCCAGTTTGAGTGCATTTGTATGGTGGTGTATTTGTGAACATTAAGCTAATTTTTTAAGGGAAGTAGCTGTGTCGATTTCTTTCCTTGTATACGAAAACATTTCAATCATTATGTTTCCATTCGTCATATTTGTTTTGGTTTTATTTTATATCCTATATGACACTGTGACTTTGAATGGGAAAGTATAATTACTGTTGCTTTTAAAAAGTCACCTCACATCAGGGCTCTAGTAAAGTCCACCTTTGTCGAGTCTAAGACCAGGACAAATCGAGACCGAGTCAAGACTGAGTCTAAAGAGGTTTGAGTCCAAGTCAAGACCGAGTCCAAATGAGATGGTCCAGAAAGAGACAGAAAACGAATCATTTTCAAAATCAATACCACCTTTTTTTTGTAATGATCAAAAATCTGATCAAATTAGGTCATATTTTTTTTAGATGTAGAAATTTCAACAAAGTCACAAAAAGCCAAATTGCAACTTCAGATTTTCAGTCCTTTTATTGTAGTGTAACAAACACATTCTGAGCTTCCAGTGGAAAATGTTGCCATTCTCACCTTGATGACTGTCAGTGATAATTGGATTGAATCAACATCACTTTTACCACCATAATTCATCAAAAATTGATGTTTCTACAAACATCATTATAGTGATCAGTATTTTCTTTAGTTGGGTTCTTGATTCTTGTGTTTTAACATTACACTTCTATTGTCTGTTAAAACAGTGTGGTAAAATACAATTATTGAGGCACAATATCACAGTAACAGTTGTGAACCAGAACACTCAAATCAGTAATTTAGTATAAATTCATTTAGTATTATTTATTAAAAAAATGTTCAGCTTGACACCCATCACAAAAAGCAACCTACTTCAAGAGGAAAGAAAATCACCTAAAAAAAGTCAAACTAAAGCAAACATAAATTCTCCATCAATTGTTTTGTTTGAAAAGGGGAAAATGTCATCGGAGACAAGTCCAAGCGCAGATACCAACGAGTCCAAGACCACAGAAAAACGTCTCAAGTCCGAGTACTACAGCACTGCCTCACGCAAACCTTTCTGCATTTTTAATTAAACGTCAATAGTTTCATTTATTAGCCATTTTTCGCACGGGGACAAAAAACATAGAAAAAAGTTAACAAAACACAGGTATTCCTATAACTATTTCAAATTAACAACATGTACGTGGTTAAAACTTAAATCGCATCATATCACACAAGACAATTAAAATGAAGTTGACATGCTAGGTAATTTGTTTAAGCGATTAAAAATATCATACAATAAAAGACAGTTTAGCGTTACCTCTGTATACATTGTGTTCACATTGCAATAAGTGAGTGTGTGTGTTGTGCGACATGGTTCTCTCTCATCCAGGGTGTGTTTGTTTTACTCAAACAGGCGTAAATAAGTAGGACATCCCACAGGGAGACACGGCAGCATAGAGCTCAGTGTTTGCTCTGTTTCCCAGAAAGCATGATGTCATAGAGCAGGGCATGTGTCTGCCCTGGAAACCCACTCACTGTTGGGCTTTCCCTAACCCTGTCGTGGACTCCCAGCTCCAACTGCATGCCATCTACTCACCACTGTCTCCTCAGTGCAGAATCTGGTCCAGATATTGTTTTTTTTCACACTATAATTACAACCTGCTTGGTTAGCTGGACACTTGTTTAGTTTATTTTGGACACTTTGTTTAGTTAATTATTACTTTAAAAATATTATTTTTTTCTGTTAGAACTTACATTCAGTGGTTATACAGAAGTGTTTGGTTCAAGTGTATTTGGTCATTTATAAAAAAAAACATCAGAAATGTCTAAAAATGATTTGCCCACTACATTTTTAACAGAAAGCTTCAATATTTTTATTCATTATATATTTTGACAGCTAGTGAGGTTCGCAGTGTTTGGTGTTAAGCAACACATTTTTCTCTTTAACAATTTTGGCGTAACACTGCCCATATTCTGGATCCCCTCACAAGTTTCCCCTGTTGCAGTATAATGGCAGTATTGGTTGGAGTGCTGGACCTCTGTGTCTCATGACGAGCTCGGTCTCAGCTCATTCCCCTCTTCCCCTCAGTGTTTGCAGCCCTCGAGATGTTGCCATGGAAAACGCTTGTTATCTGTGCCAGTTTCACAGTTGTTGCCTTTTGAATGGTGTTTTTCTCTACATCGCACAAACGCTCATTCACAGCGACAGTTTGGCTTCGTTTAGCCCGAGAAACTATGTCTTTGTGTCAGCGTGTATTCATCCGTAAGACTCTTTTAGAAATCCTCTGTAAAATAAAGTGTTGGTATGTGTCTGGCGAGGGAAATTGCTTCACTGTTCAATGACGATTGATAAGAATTGAAGAGAAGATTCTTCGTGGGGATCTTGGTTTAACGTTTTTCGCACGCCTGTTGATAACACAAACACTTTTTTAGGAAGGAAGCAACCAATTCCTGCATTGTCATAACATGTCTGTTGTTTCTCTCGGGTTGTGCTGTTGTGCTTATGCTGTGTCAGGCTGGTATTTGCTTGTCTTTGAATGTCAGAACCATGTCAGCCATGCTTGAACAGGCCACGTAAACCTGTCTGTTCTACCTTAGCTAGCAACATGAAGTCAGTGTAGCATGCATGAGTAATCCTTCACAAAGACTGACTTTTAATCACTTTCTCTTTACGCACACAGGCCAGCCAGCTCGGTGTGTACAGGGCTTTTGTGGACAACTATAAGGTAGCTGTGGAAATGGCCGAAAAGTGTTGTCAGGCAAATTCTCAGTTCGCTGAGATTTCAGAGGTCAGTTTTAAAAGCAAACAACATGTTGTCAAAATAAGATTGTGATGTTTTTGCATGTGTGTGTATTAACTTATTTGTTTACCATTACTCAGAATTTGAAAGTCTGGAGCACCAAAGAGGTTAAAGATCACAATGCCAAGAACTCTTTGGAAAGTATGAGAAGAATCATTTATTATTAGAGCACTATTGTTACCTTACAATATTGTATGTTGTAGCCCATATCTAAGGACAGATTGACACTTTGATATTCTGTTAACTTCATGATGATGTTTTCCTGATTCTCAGCCCTGCTGTATAAACCGGTCGATCGAGTTACCCGTAGTACTCTAGTGCTCCATGTGAGTAAATCTCTGTTTCTTCAGTTATTTGTATATAATGGGCTATGTTGCATAATAAGTTCACGTTTTGTCATATATGTTCAGATTGCTTTATTAAACGTGTGTGTTTCTTTAAACACAGGACTTGCTAAAGCACACCCCATCCAATCATCCAGATCACCCTCTGCTGCAGGACGCCCTCCGCATCTCCCAAAACTTTCTCTCTAGTATTAATGAAGAGATCACACCCCGGCGTCAGTCTATGACTGTGAAGAAAGGAGAGGTCAGTATACACATAGCAAAGACCAGCTGTAATTCGCGAAAATCATGAATTCAGATTTAAAGACATGAGCAGCGTAGTTTGATGGTCAACATATTATCATATATACAGTTTATCCACAAATAAACAGCTTGTTTATGTGTGTATACTTTAAAAGCAGTCCTATAAAGCAATCACTACATTCACATCACTTTGAACAAAACTACTATTTTTACTCTAATTCATTTATAATATTAAACTCATGTTATACTTATCAGTATTGCAGTATGCATGAAGCAGGAAAACAAATATTCACTGTGATGCTCAGTTAGGTGACGTCTCCAGTGTGCACTCAGCTCCCACCTTCCTATATCCCTTCCGCCTTTGGGTCATTTTTGCAAAACGGTCGCACAGAGTGTTTCAACACCCTTCCGTGCTTCAGAATAAACACGCATACGCTTCCGACCCCTCCGGTCTCTGAGTCAGCTGACCTGATACTGGACTTCCTCAGAGATTACTGGAAAATTGTGTGGGCTTGTGGACATTACAGGCATTTTTATGATAGGAAATTTAAAAGGTATAATTTTATATCATTTATCATCAACAAAATGTCTGGCAGATAAACTGAGGAACAATGTTTCTGAATGACTCATTTTCTTCCAGTCAGGTTTATAAACCATGAATGAAGAAATGAAGAAATTCTTCTCACGTTTCAGTCGATCTATGGGAAAACAGTCGCAGAAAAATCCTTGAATGTTAACTATGCTCTCAACGAGTAACTCATATTTAACATATTTAACAGTTTATTCACAGAACTAGTAATGCCTGTAAGGGACAGTTCACCAAAATATGTAATTTATTTATGCATATGTCATAAAATATGATATTTTGAGAAATATCTCAGTGGTTTTGTTTTCATACAACGGAAGGCAATGGGGATCAATGTTGGTTCGGATACCAACATTCTTCAAATATATCTTCTTTTGTGTCGTGCAGAAGAAAGAAACTCATACAGGTTTGGACTTAAATCCGGATGAGTAAATTCTAGAAGAATTTCATTTATTTGGTTAACTATTCCTTTAAAAAAGCCTTTTAAAAATCTTGAATGATAATTTCTTACATCAGGTCATCTCAGTTCATGTTCTGTGTAATTATTGTCTCTAGAAGATGATGGATGCAGATCATGACCATGTGCTGCTTCTCATCTAAGTCTGTTTGAGCAGATGTTTCTGAATGCCCACTGAATGTGGCCAAAGTCAATACCGCACCCGTTTATCATCTGGGCCTAAGCTTGGTGTACTTTATAGGGAAAATGCAAGTTTAAACATAAAGGGATAAACACGCCCTGACTGAAACCAGGGTCATAGGTCGGTGTGAATGTTTTGTGGGTGCGTATCTACTTGCACACATACACAAACACAGTCATTCAGGCCATGAAAAGAGCAGATGTCTTAACATATGTCACACACCCTTCAATTAAGGATGCGGTCACTCAGGAGCGCAATTGCACATCCATTTGTAAAGAATGACCTGAGATAGACGTCTTTGGACCCATCTGCATAACAAGTTTCAGTTTATGGAAAAATCAAATTATTTGGCGGAGGCTTTAATATAAATTGACTTACTTTACATTTGAAGCATACATTTGTTTAGTTTGTGTGTGTTTTTTGGGAATAAAACCCATGAGTGCCATCGGTAGTGCTTTGCTCTACCAGTTACAGAAATTGGACATTTGTTCTTTTAACATTTACATTTACATTTAGTCATTTGGCAGACGCTTTTATCCAAAGCGACTTACAGTGCACTTATTACAGGGACAATCCCCCTGGAGCAACATGGAGTAAAATGTCTTGCTCAAGGACACACTGGTGGTGAGTGCTGGGATCGAACCAGCAACCTTTGATTTACCAGTTCAGTGGTTTAACCCACTAGATCACCATCACCATTTTAAGCAAAACAAATTGCTACTTTTTCCTTATTCTGTAGCAGTAACTATTGTTTATAAAATTTGGAAATATTTCAAAGCATTGTTTTGTAAAACTG
Source organism: Triplophysa tibetana (assembly GCA_008369825.1). Lineage (NCBI taxonomy): Eukaryota > Metazoa > Chordata > Actinopteri > Cypriniformes > Nemacheilidae > Triplophysa > Triplophysa tibetana. Next base: position 10,939,477 of record CM017904.1, on the reverse strand, counting down.
TAAGTGCTTTTATTCTCAGTTAAGACTTACAGTATCTAATTTTCTCTCTCATTTTGTGAATCATCCGGTGCACGTTTTTCATCACATGTAACTACGCTTGTCCCTAGAAACCCCCTGAGGGTACCATCATTATCATGAAAATAGCTCTTGTGACTCACTCACAATAGCACAGTTTCTTAAGTGTGTCTTGCCTCCATCAGAGTGAATGGCTCTGGGTCTCTCATTGGCTGCTATTCATCCTCACCTACTTTAAATGACCTCATGCCTCTAGCAGAATGGTGAATGCAACTGGTTCACAAACCAGTAAATAATACAAGAGCGCCCCCTATTGGTGTACAGTTGAAACAATGTGTGTCAAATTTAGTTATTGTTTTTTGGCAAAGTTCCCGATTTTATATATGTTTGTACTTGATATAATGAACTGGTGAAATGCTATATAAATGTTTAAAAAAAATGTTATCATTGTTTTAATTTTATCTGCAGCTTAAAGTCTATTAAATATCTTTATAGAATCGACAGCTTCTCAGAGACCAATTTATGGTGGAGTTAGTGGAAGGGTCCCGAAAACTTCGCCATGTCTTCCTGTTTACAGATCTGCTGCTTTGCGCCAAATTGAAGAAACAAACCGGAGGGCAAGTCAAGCTCTCTTCTTTATATTGTTTTGCAAAGCACCGCTAAAATGCTTATTTTTTTATACACCGATCATATTTGCATAGACAATTGTAATTGGTTTCACTTCTCAAATCTATTTGCATTGTGAGTTTTTGGTTTGCGTATTTTAATGTGTTTAGGAAGGGACAACAGTATGACTGTAAGTGGTATATCCCACTAGCTGACCTGACTTTCCAGAGCATTGATGAATCAGAGTCCTCACCGATCCCCCAGATACCAGAAGAGGAGATAGACGCTCTGAAGGTCAAGATCTCTCAGATGAAGAATGAGATACAGAGAGAAAAGGTAAATACTTATTAGTTTCTTATCTGACAGCTTACTTTGTTTGGAGACTTAGTATATGTAGTATGTTTAATGTTGTTCTTATCTTTCATCTTTTCTGCTCTTGTTTGTGTTTTCTGTATTCAGAGAGTGTATAAAGGGGGTAAAGTCCTCGATCGTCTCAGGAAGAAACTGTGTGAACATGAATCTCTGCTACTGCTCATGTCTCCTTGCATGGCTTTCAGAGTCAACAACAGGAACGGCAAGGTGAATCAGTACCACAAATAATATTAAAACTGAATCTTGACAAGTTGTTTTGTGTAAATATAGAGCAGTCTACGAGCTTGGACTTGGCAGTGTGAAAGCGGCCTTAAAAGTTATGGTTCTCAATTTGGTTTGTAAGTTTTAATTTCTTGTGTTTTAATGCAGGGCTATACGTTTCTGATTACATCTGATTATGAACGGGAGGAATGGCGAGAGATCATTCGAGAACAGCAAAAAAAGTGTAAGTTGGTTACCTCCGTAACATTACTTGAAACCCGATAGACACATCTTAGCTTTATATCAAAAATGTATTTAAAATTCTATTTGATCCTCCATGTACATGAAGTTGCTATTATTAGGACATTTTCATCTCACTCTGCTTACGGATATACCTCCCCAGGTTTTAAGAGTTTCTCCTTGACTTCATTGGAGTTGCAAATGCTCACCAACTCCTGCATAAAGCTTCAGACGGTTCACAATGTTCCGCTGACCATCAACAAAGAAGGTTAGTGTATATACAGTATAATATCATAAACTAGGTGACCATAGAATCCAAAGTAGTTCAAATATTTTTGTCAATTTAATATTTAAAAAAAGTCTTCTGTTTTGCATTTTGTCTCTCTAAATCAATAAAGTACCTTCACTGTACATGTTGTGTTTTTCTTTATAGATGATGAATCCACGGGGCTGTATGGCTTTCTGAATGTGATTGTTCATTCTGCATCTGGGCTGAAACAGAGTTTAAGTAAGTTCATCTCACCTACTTTATGGGACCTAAGCCGCGTTTTTGCACCCATTGCAATTACATGGAATGAAATCCGGCTCTCAGTAACCATTAAATTATTGAATGACTCACTAATATGTGCGCACATGCATGAAAACACCTGACCTGCTCTCTGATGTTGTTGGGCAGACAGTAGGATGGGCAGAGGATGGGATTAACTGGGAACACGGCGTTCCTTCTTTGATTTAATTCTACATAACTGATCTATCTCTCTTTATCATACAGTTTACACCTACTGTTAAATTAACAGTAATTAAACCTACTGTGATTTTTTTCTAATTTAAAACATTTTAGACATAAAGAAATTAAAAGCTCTGTTTATGTCAATACAACAAATATCAGTAGCTAGCTGTGAAAACTGCATTTAATACAAATCTGGAAATCTTTTGAAATTCTTACTTTTTCCGTTCCTCTGCACTCTCTGTCCGCAGAAGAAGCTTTCTTGTAAACTATTGTTAGTAAAGAAAACATGTTTTAGTGTATTTTATTATGTTCTAACAAGCTCACTATTTGTTCTTCTCCTCACCGCAGATCTCTACTGTACTTTAGAAGTGGACTCTTTCGGGTACTTTGTAAACAATGCCAAGACTCGCGTGTACAGAGACACCACAGAGCCGAACTGGAATGAGGTTAGAACTGTAACTCATCCTCAGCACACTGTTAACATTTTCACTTATTTGTCAGCTGTTTAGTGACGCCAATAGTACATAAATGGCACCCTGTGTCTTTAAGAGATTATAATCCAGCTGTGAGTGGTGTCATGAAAGTATTGAAAGTTTGGACTTTTTACAGGAGTTTGAGATTGAGCTGGAGGGCTCTCAGACCCTCAGGCTGCTGTGCTACAGTAAGATCAAACAGAACAGAGATGATGGTGAGAACATGGATCGCGTTATGGCCAAAGGACAGATTCAGGTACGGGATGTCCTTCAGAATGTTCATGCTCATTTCTTGAGGCAATAATGTGTACTACAGTGATTTGGGATCTGTATTATTATTATCTGTATCTTAATCAATATTTAGCTTTTTATTGGCATAAAATTTGGCAACTATAAAGGTTATTTGAATGTATGATTTAAATTCGAGCTGTGGTCCTCACAGAGATTTCAGGGATCCTGAACTCTGGCAGTTGAGCCACACATAGTTGTAGTTATAGTAATACGGCAATAAGGTCACGTGACTAAACATATATAGTGACTAAGCATTTAAAATCTCCAGTGCCTAATGCAGTCAACAGGATGAAGGCGGTGAATTGTTCAGGTAGTTAATCCCACCATATGTGGCTGTGTAGGGATATCACCAAAGACATCTCAGGTGTTGCGCTGGAGAGGATTAAAGGGATGACCTGGATGAGCTCCAAATGAGGGAGAGTAAGTGGGACATCCGGAGGTCTGGATTTGCGAATAAAAGATCACATGAGGCTTTGTTCCCGTTCTTTAGCTTGAGACGGGATAGAAAGAATAAAGGAATAGAAGACACGCACCCCAAACTGTCTTAGATTGCTGAACGTGAGCTGCTATTGTAATCAGGGTGGGAGGAGATTCTCCGAGTTAATCCCAGCGCTCCATCTGTGGGAAAAGCTGTGCCAGGGAATCTGTATGAGTGGACTCAAGAAGAGACATTCACGACAACAGTTGACACATAGATGACAGACTGACATGAGAACAAATCTTCAGCATGACGTGGAAAATCAGCCGTGCATTGTGCATGAAGATCAGAATTTGACTTTGTTTTCGTAAAATATTACTCGGACCGCCGGTTTACCCCTGTGGACCTGAATAGAGCTGCTTTTGTCCGATGATAGAGGTTGAGAGTCGACCAGCCACTCAACAACATGACCGAAATGGGCAATAAGGACCAGATTCGAGATCAGAATTGTGATCGGCATTATGGTACAATGAATAAGGATGTGAACGGTAAAGTGGTAAATGAAGAGTTTTTAAACAACTGTGAAGAGGAGAAACAGGAAGAGGGTGAGGAGGAGGTGGACTCTGGCATGAGAAGGCATCCCAGCACTGGGGCTCGACTCTGGGGTAGGGTACGCAATACTCTCCTCAGAAAGAAGGTAATTCTGACAATACCTCACCCCCTCACGGACAATACCTCAACCCACCCCTTAAAATTTGTATTCGATTAGTATTAGCCAATTAGAAATTACAACAAAGTATTTGTTGTGTGGTAGCATTGAGTAGGGTACTGTACTCACCCTTTTGTGTGCTGTTAATGCATATCACACAATGTAAGGTTTTGGCTGCTTTGTTTTGGATGCATGTTGTGGTTCACTGTTGTCAAAGCATTTAAAAACTATAGACATACTAACTAAATGTGTTGTCACTGAAATAAGGATGTGCTCAATAAGTCATCAATATTACTTATTATTTTAATTCTAATATTTTTTGGCATTTTTGGCTTTATTGGACAGACAGTGAGTTTTTAGAGAGGACAGGAAGCGAAGTGCATGAGGGAGAGGGGTTGGGGTCGGGGGGAAGGACCACGACCCGCGATTCAAACTCAGGTCGCCCGGGACGCACATTGACCATCGGCTCTGATGCACTTTTTTATTTTACAGATGCCCAATTATAGTTATTGACTTACAACACTTGTAACGCTTGATTCATTTCTGACTTCTAAAAGATCAATGTGCCCGCTCAAATTTGGGTATAAAATGTGAATAAAGGCTATTTAGAGGTTTTTGTTTGTTTTTAAGGATTCCTAAAGAATTTGAGAAACATTTCTCTTTCTTATTAGGACAGGTAGTCTATTAAATTTGTCGAAGTTCTAGTGTATGAAATTTAGCGGCATCTAGTGGTGAAGCTGCAAATTGCAACCACAACTCCACTCCCTTTCGAAGCACTAGGGTTGCTAAAAGGGAATTAAGATGTCGTCACATTTTCGCTTCTTTGCCAAAGGAGATAATGTATTTATAAAAATCGCCCCCAGAAGAGCAGTGTGTCCGTTTAGGGTTACTGTAGAAACAACATGGTGAAAACAATGCAAGAGGACCCACGGTGCATTCTGCATTTATCTATAATTCTTAATATTTCCAGCAGTGTTTTCACTGCACTGCTGTTTTTAACAGCTGAATGTGTCTTTGTGAAATTCACGCTCGGATCAGGATTATCCGCTCGATTAACATTTGCCTGTTTTTTCACAGCTGGATCCTCAAACGCTTCAGGGTAAAGACTGGCAGAGGGCAGTGATCAGCTACAATGGGGTCAGTGTGGTGCATCCTACTGTATATCAATATAACATTAATAGTACTAATAGAAACAACAGCCAAAATGTAACTTATTGGTAAATTCTGAGATATATCCAGTTAAATATACCGTAAAGAGCCAAATGCAATAAACAGATTGTGTTAAAATATAATATTCACCAAAAAAGTAGCATTTACCAATCACATTCATTTGTCTGCCATCATGTGAATCACAATGATGGATTATTATCAATGTCATGTGCTTTGATATTAAGCTGAGGGCCAAAGCTTACAGTGACTATATTTCTGTTGATTTGATCGCTGTTGTGTTCTCATCAGTGAGATGTTTTTGTAATGAAGTTTATCACTCTGTGCAGACTGAGGTCAAGCTTTCTATGCGCTTCAGCAGCAGAGAGTTCAGTCTCAAGAGGATGCCCTCCAGAAAACAGTCCGGAGTGTTTGGAGTCAAAATCAGCGCAGTCACAAAGTGAGTCCAACTACAGATCTGTCCCCATAAAAACAGTATGCAGGGTTCAAGGGTTAATAAATTGCGATTGTATTTTTTTGTAGTGTACAGGACATTACTAGTAAATGATCTGTTATTCATGTTTCAAAGATTAAAAAAATTCTAGATATAATTCATATTTCCAGTAACACGCTGTACACAGAAACTATTTTTTGAGTGTGTTTAGATAGGCCCACATGCATCCACTGAGGGGTCATAAAACTGCTGCTCCCGTTTTAGGGGGCACACTTCCTTTTAATAAAGACGAGGAAACCGAAAAAGAAAGCAAAACAGACGCAGCTCCGCTATGGACTTTCTGAGAAACAGGAAATAAGGATTATTCAAGGGTGTTTGCTAAGGGCTTTCCTCAAAGGACTGCAATAAAAACAGAAGTGTTGATTTAGGAATCAGACTCTAGATATACATTGCTGTTAAAATAAAATGAATATGGTTGAAATACTGCGCTCCGATAATAATTATTTTAACGTGACCGCTATGGGAGGACTGTTTGCTTGACATAATGTTGATTTTGGGATATTGGAATGCTGTGTCAGGGTAATGCAAATGTAGTTTTAAACGACCACTGTGAAAATATTGATTTTATATTTTTTCATTCGTAGTGAAAAAAAACATGGAATATGCTAAATATCTTTTAACTCCCAAAAGTCTTAAAAAAAAGTTTCCTAAAATAATATCAAACAGGAATTGCATTTTTAAGGGTAAAGTAGACTTTATTAAAGCTTCTATGTATGTAATGTAATGCAATAACACAAGAATTCCTGTAACATATAGCAGAAATAGAATCTGCTTTAATAGAGAGAAAAAATAATATAATTCAGCACAGAGCAACTGTAAAGTATATTTCCAGACATTTTTTTTTAACAAAGTCCCTGTTTGTGTGTTACTGTCAGACGTGAGCACTCCAAAGTGCCTCTCATTGTGAGACAGTGTGTAGAGGAGATCGAGCGCAGAGGGATGGAAGAAGTGGGCATCTATCGTGTCTCTGGGGTGGCCACAGACATCCAGGGTCTGAAAGCTGCGTTTGATGCTAGTGAGTACTTCAGCTCTACACAGAACCGTCTCTGTTACTGATGTGTAAAGGTGTGGCTAATCGCTTTGCTCTGCAGACAATAAAGATGTGTCGGTCATGATGAGTGAAATGGATGTGAACGCAATCGCTGGAACGCTGAAGCTCTATTTCAGAGAGCTCCCAGAGCCGCTCTTCACAGATGAATTCTACGCAAACTTCACTGAAGGCATCGGTCTGTTGTTCTCCTGATGTTCTTGAATCCTTAGTGTAGAACAGTTAAGGATAATCGTTCTGGGTGTGTGTTTCTCCTCAGCTTTGTCAGACAGTGTGGCGAAGGAAAGCTGTATGCTGAATTTGCTGCTCTCGCTACCTGAACCCAACCTGTTGACGTTTCTTTTTCTGCTCGATCATTTGAAAAGGTTAGTGGTTCACGCTCTTTTTTGGTTAGAGATTTGAACAACACCTTACCCTAAATATGAAACTTTATGTGTATGGGTAAGCATCACGTACAATTTTCTTAAAATACTCCAATACTGTAATATTGCAAAGTTTTTGCTTATTGCTGTTAGACCTGCATGTTAACTTAAATGTTCTTCGCTGTTCCCCTAGGGTGTCAGAGAATGAGATCATCAACAAAATGTCCTTTCATAATCTCGCCACTGTGTTTGGTCCCACCCTCCTCCGCCCCTCTGAGAAGGACAGTAAAATTCCAGCCAATCCCACGCAGCCTATCTCGATGAGTGACAGCTGGTCACTTGAGGTTATGTCTCAGGTAAACTTCTAGGGTTTTAGTTTTCTAAATGATAGCCTGAAAAGCACTCTGAAAATGATATTTTTTTATTGTTTGATTTATTTTTTGTTCTTGTTGGTGTATTGATTGTTTGTGGTAGTGAGTTTACACCTTTCCATTTCTTGTAGGTCCAAGTATTACTGTATTTCCTACAGCTGGAAGCGATTCCTACTCCAGACAGTAAACGGCAGAGTATGCTCTTCTCTACAGAGGTGTAGGGAAGGGGTTTTAAAGAAGAATCTCACATTGTGAGTGGGTTGCTCAGGTGCATTTTGATTTTCGATGCTCTGGGACAGAAGTGATCGAGCTTGAGACCAATAGAGGGCGCCAACAACCTACTGAAATTTACAAAACTGTTCCAGTGAACCAATCTGTTTTGTTTTTATGATTAAGTTATAGAAATTCATATTCGAGAATGAAATGCCTTTCAGATCTTTTCATATACTTAGCCCTTAAGAAAGTTGCAAGCAACATGCATTTGATTCAGCCTCAGATGTTTTCATTGTCATTGCAATGTTTCTTATTTGAATGGTAGCTCGCAACTTGAGTGCCAAGTTTATCAAAGGTCCATAGATAGTGAATGTTCGTTTTGAATTTTAATGTCTTGTTTCCGTTCTGCAACGTGAGTTTATAAAGTATCGCACATTCCAGTTTTCCATGATCGTTTTATTTGATTTGACATTTAGCTCACCTAAGATTTATGTCCTGCTGTGGCGAGGGCTACGGAACATATGACACTCGCGAATCGTGCGGAGGAACAAATTTATATAGGCCTTCTCTGATGGATAAAACACATGCAGGGAATTAAAATGAATGATTTTTCAACCAATGTTTGTGTCTATGGTCGACACCAGCCATTTGTGAAGGAGACATAACAGTATAGCTAGCAGTCTCAACGTTTCATAACCAAAAAGAAACCATATGCAGCATAATTATAGTTTCAACCCTTCCCAAAATATACATTCCGTTTTGTTTTATGAATATATTCTTTCTGTTTTGTGTTACATAAAACACATTTAACAACTTTGGATCACTTATACTGTATTAGGAAATGCTGGAAAACGCATAATGTCCCCCTATGGATCTTATCACACACATAATATTATATTTTCAGTCACATACCTTCAGAAAATAATATATTCTATTTTATTTTGAAGGCCTTACACACTTTTAAAGGTGAACTGTAACTGTTGGACTTAATATATTAAAAATATATTTAGGAGTTTTGTAGTACAATTATAATAATGTTACTATACGCTATGTCTTGTGCACAATCAAAAACGTTGGTTTTATTCACTGTGATGTCATGGCAATTCTACAAATATGAACAGTAGGTGCTCCGAAAGCCTCTGCTCAGTGAACATTCACACAAATTAACATAATAATTCAAGCATTGTACATTGTTGATGTTTTTCCCTCTAAATAGTTTGAAGGCAAAATATTTAAAGAGGTGAATATTACTTTTTTGTTCGTCACTATATTTGGAAGCACTTTGTGGCCCAGAAATGTGCCAATACATTGCCCTGTTACGTTTATGTACATTGCTCAGTTTATTGTAAGAAAGCTAATATACAGCTGCTGATTTGTTTTGTGTTGCGCAGAGCATATTGGAAGATTGTGTATTATTAGGATATTGTGTAACATGCAGGCATGTTGATTTGTATATGACTTATCTTTCTTTTACATTTCTCTCTGAGATTTGCGATTGTTTTGTGTATTTCCTATATAGTGTGGAGCTTACTTCCTGTCATTCCTTTAACTGAAGATCATTGCTTTCAAAATCATTCTCAAATCCTGCACAAGCAGTTACTTAGGTAAAGTGTGTCTTATAGTATTTGATATTTGTTAATGCAGACCTAGGGGAATTACACCTATAACCATTTCTCAATTTTTTTATTTGGTTCATTACCTTCTGTACAGATGAAGAAATCTCTGGCTCGGCTGCCTTATAAAAAATCAGCCTCCATCATAAGAAAAACGTTCTGTATAAGTGTTATAGTTTAGATTTAGCTATGTTTTCGCAGAGCAACTGTGACTGTTATGTCGGTCTATATGACAGATAGACAAGAACATTAAACGTTTCTCAGAGAGGAATGCTACTGCTGAAACATATTGGACATCATTGAAACATTAAATGCTTGTGTAGCGGACATGCTATATTAAGAATGGCAATAATACTGTGTGATTCTGTACAAAGTAGATTATTAATAAAGTTGAAGTTGATTAAAAGCACGTCAGTCTTGGGGTTCAATTTGGCTCAAACTCATTTAATGATTTGTAGAGTTTGATCTTTGATATTATGTTGTGTTTTTATTACTTTATTACAATAATATTAAAATTGCAAGTCACTATAACTAAGATCATTATCAAGTGCATTGAATTAAAGAACTGATTTATCTGTTAGGACAGGATATTAACGTGTCTGCAGACATTGGACCCATAAGGCAATATTCCCAATGTTTAATTCATACTGTCACATTTATTAGAGTCAATGCTGCTTCCCAAACACACAGTAAGTTCAACACAGCAGTTCTCGAGAACCACAATGATGCAGTGGTGGAATTTACTGGCAAATTAAAAGGAAGAAGAAATGTGTCAGATTTATGATAATTAAACCATTTGTGAGCAAAGCTCGTAATACTTAACGACTCCCGTAGATAAATAAAGATAAATATATTATTTTGTCTTTTCATCCCATTTTTATCATGTTATGTATTATTTTGAAGTAAGCTTATATTTGAAGTATATTCTGATGAAATCACCCCACTAGGAAAACGACCAATAAAAATTCCTTTTTCTTCAGAACACAAGATAAGATATTTTGAAGAATGTCGTTGGGCACCAAAGAACATTGACCACCACGTTCATTGTAAACAAAAGAGTCATAACAGGTTTTGCACGACATGGGGGTACATAAATGATTTATGGTGCATTATCCCTATAAATCCATTCGAAATGTTGCAATGGTTTTTATTGTATCTACCTTGCATTGTATCTCTGTTTACAGCATACCGACTGTTTTAAACAAATACGAAGTTCGCTCTGTAGTATTAAACAGAAAGCAGGGTGTTTAATATACAATGGACACACATTAAGTAACGTTAGGCGATCGTAGAAAATGTGAAGGACTGATGTAGTGTGTGTGTGTGCGTGCGTGTGTGTGTGCGTACGTACTCGCGCACGGGTCTAGTAGTAGTCTGTCAGTAGCCCTGCTCTCAGGCAGTGGCCAGTATTAAGTGTAGCATGAGACGATGCCACAGATGACTAAATCACGGAATACCCGATGTTGTTTACCCCTTAACATCACCAAGAAGACCATCTATCCCGACAAGCGCTTACACAGACCGAAAGGAGGGAGTCAAGGTAAAGAACGGCATTTATTTCATCCCGCATCCTTTTCAAATAGCACATCCTGTTAGCATTAGCGGTTAGCCTCTAAACTTAAACGCATGTTGTGACAAAGCCGACACTCCAGCGTTGATTGTAGATGTCTCAGAGCGATTTAGTTTTCTTGTGTTTGCTCGGATATGATGTTGGTAAATCATGGAACGTGTCGGGTTTGTAGTTATCCTGGTTATAGCTAGCAGGAAGTCAGACCTTCATGGATCATGTCAACACCATAATGATCAGTCAGTCAGTCAAGCGTAATATTTACTTAACGTTAGTTAGTCACTTTTCTGTTTTTTCCCTCATAGAAATAAACTACGGTATCTTGGTAAAGATTTCATGTTTAATAATTGTATTGATGTACCAAACGTGGGTATACCCCTGAACTCAATCCTATTAAACCGAGTGAAGTGATGTATTATTCATGTACTAGATAACAGTACATGTCGTTTAGCCAAACCTAATGAGATGCCAACCTTGGCATTTATTTTTAATGCGCAATGATCCCCCATAATACTGTCTGGTCTGTTAACTTTACTTACAAATGTTAAAGACATAACTTTAGCCAGTTTTCTTAACCATTCTCCAGTTATGGTAAGAAAAAGTTGGTTAGAATGGTTAGAAACTGTGCTTTTTAAGTGTATTTAATATATTGTGGTTAAATTATGTTATAGAAAAATGGAATTGTGCAAAAATTAAGACGTCATTGTTACACATACATACATTGTTCTGGTGTATATTGGTGTTTTCCTGACAAATGAGGTAGTAAAAATCAGGAGCGTGTAGATGTTAAATGAGTTGTTCATCTTCTAAATGAAAATCTATCATCATATATAGCTTGTCATTTAAAACCTGAATGGCTTATTTTCACAGAACACAAAAGAAGATATTTTGAAGAATGTTGTTAACAGCCCCTATTCATTTGCAGTGATTACAACAGAAGTGAATGAGAGGGCTGTGGTGTCCTGTTACCAACATTAAATATCTTCTTTTGTGTTCTGCAGTGTAGAAAGTAACTGATGACAGAATTTTAATTTTGAAGGGGAACTACTCCTTTAAGGTATCCAGTGTTTGATCCAGTGCAGCGATTTTCTTTAAGCGTAAGCCATTTTTCTTCACTCTCTCTCCGTTTGTGGAAAATGTCTTTCTCTAGAGCTATTTATCATAACTGCAGTGTTCTGTCCAGGGAATGAGACTTATGCAATAAGAATTACAGCCTGTTTGGACTGGTCTCATTCAGACTTCAGCAGGACAGTCCCAAGTGAATAAGCTTGAGTTCTTAGAGGCCTTTCTCTTAAAACCTAATAAATCCCGAAAAGGACCTTTAAATAAAATGTACATCACTGATGATGCATGGGTAATCAAATATTATTCATATCATCTGTGTTGTGGTGCAAGCGTGTCGCACGGAGTGTGTTCTCGATTAAAATGTACGCGCTGGATAAAGTCAAGCTTCAGTTGAATTATCCAGGTCTGTTAGTCCCATTGCGCTTAAAATGGACTAATGAGGTTTTTCGTTGGATTAAAGCAATTATATCGCGTTAAAAAAATAATTGCCTTTAAAAAAATATTTCCTTTAAAATGTATTGCCTTTGTCAGATTGAATTTTAAAGTGCACAATTTTACTGAGAAAAGTGTGCCGAAAGTGTGGCAACATAGATGCCACATGTGTTATTTGCCTATCAATAGCCTTTTGTAAGAACTCTAGTTGTAATTGTAAGTAAAACTAGTCATTAGATCAGATATTTAATAATTTGCTAAAAATGTTTCATGCGGTGTCATTGACAAAATGATGTTTATTATTTTCAAATTCCACAACAATGGATGCCACAAAGAGTTTATTCCCACTCTCTTTCCACACGGCTACCCAAACACAAAAAACCAAGCACACTAGGCACAACTCCAAAAGGGTCTTCCTGCCCTGATGAAGTAAACTAAACAAATAGTGCCATCTCACTGCTCCAGTCAGTGACTTTACAGAGACAGGCATTTTGTTTATTTGTCTTGATTTAAGTATCAATTAATAGAGAGAATAAATAAAGTTCTGGGAAAGAACGAAAAAGACTTTACATAGACACACATTTGCAAAAAGAAAAGCAAATGTTTTTTTTTGAGTGAAAGCCTGTGTTATTTAAATCTGCTTAAAGGGATTTTTTTCAATGTTTATCAGAACATTGCAAGTTGTTTACACTGACCCCTGTGTTGTTGTTAATACAATTCTCTGTTTGTGAAAATATCTTAACATCGAGTCCACTGGTATCTTTAGTTTATGGGCAGGTTCACGGTGTTATTATAACTTGGTTACTCGTGGCAAATCGCACACTTAAATAATAATATTCAGCTTTTCATTCAGATTGAAAATGATGGCTTGTTTGTTTAAAACCCTACTTGGGAAGCCTCATGTCTTTGCCTAGCCAGGGTTCAGTGTGTTATGATGACCTCATTGATGACCTCATTGTAGTCATAAATCATTTGTGGACTTTACACATGCACTACACACCTTATAGTGTGACCTCATCCTGCACATTCCTGATGGCAGAGAATGCAACGGTCAAGAGGGAAAGACAGAAAGAACAGACCCCTATCTCTACATATGCTTTCTTTTATTCCATTTAAAGCATGAACACTTTCCTTTTTATGCAGTAGATGTATTTTGCTATCAATAATTGATACACTGCTGTGCATCAGTTTTTTTTCATGTGTGCAGGCATCTCTCCCGTGATTTAGTGTTGAGTCTCTGTCAGCACCTCTAAACGCTTACTGTATAGCACCAGTCGGCTTTAGGTTAATTCCAGAAGGTTCAGTGTAGGGTTCCAACAACCTGGAGTTCATTCTGCATCATGTGTTGGCGACAGTGATGCTGCCAATTTTGAAAGTAACCTGTTGGGAAAAGTCCTAGTTAACTAATAATGCAAAGGTCAGAGGGGGATATTTTGTTTGCTCACCCTCATGTCTTTCCCTTGTATTTCTTTCTTTCTTCTGCATAACACAAAATAAGATTTTAAAGAACATTGGTAACTGAACAACATTGGACCCCGTTGACTTCTGTTGTATTAAAACAAAACCACTGAGACATTTCTTAAATATCTTTTGTGTTCCACAGAGTCTTATACAGGTTTCGGACAACCTGAGGGTGACCGAATAACCGATTTTTTGTCAACTAGCCCTTTAGATACAGACAATAGATCAATGGGATATCTTTGTTGAAAAATCTTAAAATAGTTTAAATGCGACGTCAATCTAGTTACATAAATAAGACTAATATAAAAAACTGTAATGCCAATCAGAATGGTTCCCAAGACGGTTCAGAAAAAACCTAGTCTGAAGTGCTTCTCTAGAGCCTCTCCCTTTAAGGGAATATGTACTGCTGCCTTTTTCCATTGGGGGGTCTGTACGTTGGAAAAGAAGCAAAAGTTCTCCCACACATCCACCCCCTGCCTCACAACAGCTGTAAGATATTAGCCTGATTTTCTCTCTCATTGAGTGGAGGGAGGAACGAGTCCCTGCCTTCCTCTGATCAGACTGGAGAGGACAACAGGGAGCCATTAAATGAGCGAACTGGAAAGATCCACAACGATCAACAAACAAGTGCAGAACTGCTCTGTGCGCTGGAGAGCTTTGTTGGGTTTGGATAGTCAAGTTGTGATTCCACACCATCGTTCTGAAATACCTAACCATTGAAGAACTTCGCCAACCAACAGACATTTTATGTGATTTGTAATCTACACATTTTTAGATGAAATGTCAAAGGAGTTTTACCTGATTGTCAAAATTTGACTTTGTTTCGGTCTTAACAGTTTAAGCAGTTTATGGCATGGTTTGCTTTAAAGCTCAACAGTGATGTTAAGTGCCTTCATTAATGTTCTTCAGATGTTCTTTCGCTCTCTCCCACCACGATATAATCTAAACAGCACGGATCTCCTGGCGATGTTATTTTGTGATGCCCAGAAGAATTACCCTAGCTTGTTGCCTACTCGGAACTTAAGTTCAGTGTCTTTGAAGCTGCTGGATGCTGGAATCGTGTTTTTAACGCTGAATTGGAATTTGTCTATAAAAATAAGTGCTGAAGGATTTAGCTTTTTGCAGATGGCCTCTGGTATTGTTATGATGATCTCGTCTTAAGCACATCCAGGATTTTTGCCTTTTAAGGCACTGTTTTTGCACAGTCTATAGAGAGGAATACTAGAAGACGTATGACAGGCCCTCCTGTTAACTCATGGTAAAGCCTCAAACCAGCTGATGACAAGCTGTGCTTATACGCCTGTTAAATTTGCGGCTTGCTACAGTCAGATCACATGTAACCAGGTCCTTCTCATTAGAACCTGCGATTCTTCAGCATCAGTCAACATCGTGCTAAATTTGCCAGAAGGCTGTTTCTTATAAACGTGTTGTGGCCTTGGGAAAGTTGTGTTTTGTGCTGTGAAGAAGGCTTTATCCCAGCGGTGCAAGTGTTTCTGATACAGTGTTGCCAGATCTCGCTAGAAAAACAAGCCGTCCAGTCTGACAAAATTAACTCAAAATTAAATCACTTTTATCGTAGTATTTATGTTTATGAGACAATACAGTTTACAGTGTACAGTATACAACTGGCCACACATGAAAGCCTATGGGAAAAGGAAATAATACTTTTTCCTTAATTAATACGTTTATTGTAAAAAAAGACCTTTGTGGAAACAGATCACTTGGTAGTAGACATGAAAGTACTATATGTGCCTGCAAATTGAGTGCTTTGCGCCCCCTGGTGGACGTCAACAAGCTTTGTTAAGAATTAGGAAGAGAAATTGATAAGATGTGGGGAGCAGTTATATAGGCAGTTAGTTAAGCAAATTATAATAACAAAATATTGCCAAATTAATTATAATTGTGAAGCATGTTATTTCTGGCCCACTTTTCCCTGTCCCTTGTTGGCTGTTCAGACACGTTGCCCACCCCAATCTTGCATCAATGGTTCATGCAATAATTAATTAATTTATCATAACCATTGATTGACAATTTGTAAATAGACTTTCTTCGGGGAGTCAACCTACAGATGGGTAACTTATAGTTTGTCAACATAAAGCATTCATCCTAATCACAGTAAACCTGTCAAATGTAAACTCTGTCTCTCTCCAAAGACTGAGGGGTAGATGTATCAGCAGGAGCGAGCGCAGTATGAAGAAAGCAGGCAGGCCAGTGGGGAACAAGGCAGCGAGTGGAGGAGTTAAAGGTGACACGGTGACAGCTGGAACCTCTGCTGGCAAACCTGCTGTTAAGAGCCCAACCACAGCTCCACTTTCCAAGGTACCATCACTGCACTCTCTCTCAAATCGCCTGACGATGATCAACTCACCAAATGTCTTTTTAAGTGACATAAATTAATTGTTCGTCTTTGATCTACAGGTGAAAAGTAATGATGATCTTTTAGCTGTTATGACTGGGAACAGTGCAGGAGCGAACAACAGTGTTGCCAAGGGCAAGAAATCGAGCTCTGCTCACTCAACGTCCTCTAACAATAACAACCCTGACAGCAAGACCAAGACCAACTCAGGTGAACTGAAACGCATGTTAAACATTCCCTTTAATCTTTCTTAATGTTTATTTGACATCCATTATGCTGTTTCAAAATTGTATTTATTTTAAGCTGCCATTGAAGGTCCTGCAACCTTTCTAACAGAAATTCAGTGCCAGTGAATATAATAATGGTGACAGCAAACGGTCATGCCAAATATGAGTCTTTAGCAAATACGCAAATCTTTCCTATATGCCAACCATTTTGGTTCCAAAATTTTAACCATTTAAGTTTCAGCATTGAGGCGTTGTGTAATGATTTGTTTAGTTAAATCTCTGTCATTACCTTCACAAGGCACATCCGGCAAACGAACGTCATCCACGGCCTCCAAGGAGTCGAACTCCTCGCGAGATCGTTTGCGAACCTCCAGAACCTCCAACTGTAAGAAGCAGTCATCCACTGGTGGATCCCAGACCAGACATTCTCATGGGCAAGCCCACACATCAGACTCGGAGAGCCGCATGAGCAAATCTAAATCTGACGGACATCTAAATGACAAAGTGGCCCTGGAGGCTAAAGTGAAAGATCTTTTAGGTCTGGCCAAGGGCAAAGACGTGGAAATCCTACAGCTACGGGGTGAGCTGAGGGACATGAGGGTTCAGCTGGGACTGCCTGAGGTTAGATCAACTTCTATGTTGCAATGTTGATACACGATAAACACTTAATGTCCAGCCAAGACAATTAAAAGATGATCCCATTTATTGTATTTCCCTTTTTTAGATCTTTTTAAAAAAGTTGTTGTTATACTTTTAGGAGGATGAAGAAGAAAGTCCACCAGAGAGGGAGGCAACAGCAGTGATCACCGCTGCAGATGTTGAGTCAACATTGCTGCTCCTGCAGGAGCAGAACCAGGCCATCCGCGGAGAGCTCAACCTTCTTAAAAACGAAAACCGCATGTTAAAGGACCGTCTCAATGCCCTGGGCTTTTCCCTGGAGCAGAGATTGGATGGGGCAGAAAAATACTCTGTCTATCCCACCAGTCCTGCCCCTTTGTCCTCTGGAGGTGGTGGAGGTCATGGAGACTGTGCTAACGTGGCCTTGTCTGCAGTAGGTTCTACACCGGGTTCCATGGAGGACTTACTGACAGGTGGCCAGCGAAGTGGCTCAACAGACAACCTGGATAGCGAGTCTAGTGAGGTCTATCAAGCGGTTACCTCCAGCGACGATGCTTTAGACGCTCCTTCGGGCTGCGGTTCTCTGTCGTCCTCTGAGTCCGAAGGTGGAGCTCCGGCATGTCGCAGTTCCTCCCGTAAGGGGAGTAGCAGCAACACCAGCGAGGTGTCGGTGGCCTGCCTGACAGAGCGCATACACCAGATGGAGGAGAACCAGCACAGCACAGCCGAGGAGCTCCAGGCGACCCTGCAGGAGCTGGCAGACCTGCAGCAGATTACGCAGGAGCTAAATGGCGAGAACGAACGGCTCGGAGAAGAAAAGGTCCTTCTCATGGATTCTCTTTGCCAGCAGAGTGATAAACTAGAGCATTGTGGCCGACAAATCGAGTACTTCCGATCGCTGTTGGACGAGCATGGTGTGGGCTACACAGTGGACGAAGACATCAAGAGTGGGCGATACCTGGATCTGGAGCAGCGCTATGTGGACCTTGTGGAAAACACTCGCTTTGAGCGCGAGCAGCTTTTGGGTGTGCAGCAACACCTGAGCAACACTCTAAAGATGGCCGAGCAGGATAACGCTGAAGCTCAGAGCGTGATCTCCGCTCTGAAAGATCGCAACCATCACATGGAGCGGCTCTTAGACGTGGAGCGGCAGGAGCGGTCTGGCATGGCCGCGATGTTAGAGGACTGTAGAGTCTCTGTTAACAGCGACCAGGCTGATCTGAGCCGTTGTCGGACCTTACTGGAGCAGGAGAGACAAAAAGTAGCAGAGCTCTACTCCATCCACAATGCTGGTGATAAGAGCGATATCCACAAGCTCCTGGAGGGTGTCCGGATTGACAAAGAGGAAGCCGAGGCCAAGGCCGCAAAGCTGCAGGACGACTTGGGACACGCTCGTACTGAGGTGGCTTGTCTGCAGGGCACCCTCAATAAGGTATTGAATAAACCCGAATGGTTATGCTTGGAATAAGCGTTAGGAGTCTGTTTAAGGTTTTTTTTGTTCTGTGATGGTGCAGCTGGATGCAGAGTACAGGGACTTCCAGAGCGAGGTGCAAAAAGAGTTGGCCGAGCAGAAAAGGACTTTGGAGAAGCAGCGCGAGGACATGCAGGAGAAAGAGAGAGAGATCGGCGACATGAAGGAGACCATCTTTGAGCTGGAGGACGAAGTCGAGCAGCATAGAGCCGTCAAACTTCACGACAACCTCATCATCAGTGACCTAGAGAGTGAGTTCTGCATGGATTTAGTCATGTCTTGAAGCACATTTTTGTCATGCAGAACATACTCTCGTGTAGCTTGAATTTTTATTCTGGTGTTTTCTTAAGCTTTAATAATCAGGAACCAGTTGCATACAAAAGACAATGTTTGAAACCACACTTCAGTTTTTTAGGTACCTTTAAGATCTGGGTACATTTAAAAAGCCACAATATGTATCAAAAGGTGGAACAAAGTCCATTGGTGCTTATGAATATCTAGATTCCTAGCTATTGAATTGTAATTTCTGCCTTTTAAACTGATTTATAATAGGAAAGATAGTAAGATTTTGTATGATCATTCTTCATCTCACCACATGGTGGCGCCAGTCTTTTATAAACATTGTTCACTTCTACTTTCTGTGACAGTATTAGATTTAATATTTATTACATTTACACATATTTCAAGCCTTTATTGTTCTAGATTAAAACTGCTTGTGAATAAATGTAGATGTGGTTTCATGCAAGTGGTCTTGTTCTGTTTCAAGATTCAATGAAGAAGCTCCAGGATCAGAAGCATGACATGGAGCGAGAGATCAAGATCCTGCACCGCAAACTCAGGGTGAGTGTGGAGTTTGAGAGGTCATCTAAGAATCACCCTATCACAGACAGGCATCCTCTGTGTATTGTTTATAGCAATGGAAAATCACACCTGTCTTTCTGAAGGATTGATATAACACACATGACCCGTGAACATCCTTGTTTTACTAATAAATGTCATAGATTAGCCGTTATGCATAACTTTAGATGTAGGACGTAATGCATGACAGTGTGCTCTATTATATATATTGTCATGGCTGAAGCTGCTGGTCACCAAACTCAGTGCAGTGTTTAAACAACTAACCCAGCAAATTCTCAAAAGCTGGAAAGTTTAAAAAAAGTTTTTTTTAAACCTGTATTAATTACAAATTTAAATCGAGTGGTAGAGCCTTCTGCACTTCACCCTCAAGCTGAAGTCGAGTCAGTGCAGCTCTATGGGAACTCCTGTTAAACTTCGTCTGTCCGTGTGTTTTTTGTGTTTATATATGTTTAGGAAGAGTCGGCAGAGTGGCGTCAGTTCCAGGCGGATCTGCAGACCGCTGTGGTCATTGCTAATGACATCAAATCGGAAGCACAGGAGGAGATTGGTGACCTCCGGCGCCGCCTGCAAGAAGCCCAGGAGAAGAACGAGAAGCTGAGCAAAGAACTGGATGAAATTAAAAACCGCAAGTAAGGCTCTTCTAAGCGTAGTAAGGTGCCTCGTTGTCTTTCGACATAGGCAGACACTTAAAATGTGTCTAAATAGGCAGCTTTGGACCATGTTTTATGCTCTTCTTTAAACAAAAGGCATATTTTTACAAATATTATCTGTCCATGTTTATCTAAATTTGATGAAAACTGCTATCTATGTGGCGTCTGTGTCCATGTTAACATATGTGCTGTATCAAAGGCAAGATGAGGAACGTGGCCGTGTGTATAACTACATGAATGCAGTGGAGAGGGATCTGGCCGCCCTCAGGCAGGGCATGGGACTGAGTCGACGCCCCTCCACATCCTCTGAGCCTTCACCCACTGTAAAAACCCTCATCAAAAGCTTCGACAGCGCCTCGCAGGGTACTGCATGTCACACAAACTCACAAGTTACCCTGACACCAGGACATTACACATTTTGTTGAGGCTACAAATTGTGGTGTTAGCTAGATGCGGTTTGTTTTAAATGGTGTACTGGTGTGGTCACAGGTCCCGGAGCAAATGCTACTGCAGTCACTGCAGCGCCTGCTGCTACGAGCACAGCTTTGACTGCCACCTTACCCCGAACACCTCTCAGCCCAAGCCCTATGAAGACCCCGCCTGCTGCCGCAGTCTCTCCCATACAGGTATTTCAAAGTCTCATGAAAAGCAGAGAAAGCTATTTTTACTTTAATGGTTGAATTCTGGTTGGGTTCCGGTTTCGATTTTGGACTGTTTTCTTTTCCACGTCTCAAGCAGCTTCAGTGTTTCTTTTTCTTAATAATCGTAAGTCGTTGTATGATCCACTTACAAAATTGCCACTATCTGAAATAGTTTTTGAATTCCAGTGAAATCAGGCTGGTAATGAACATTATTCACACTTTTTTAAATTGCCTGAGCATATAAATCGAGCTCTGCCTTTGATAGCGAGGTAAGGACATGCTCATCTGTCCATTACTGAGGAAAGATGAGATAAATAGAGGGGGAAATACTTTCTCTAGACGTTCTATTGTCAGAGATTAGGTGCTCCTCTGACTGATGTAAAAATCCAGCAGCATTCCAAGAGAAAGTGCAAAGCAGGTTTAAGTAGAGCTGTCAATAATCCAGGCCTTAGTACGTAAAAGAAAAGAGAAGATTAGACGCTGTGAATTTGGCTGTGGATATCACAACTTCCTGTATCTTCAAGCATGGCAGAGATGATGTGAAGACCTTAAATGACATGGAGAATTGAGTCCATCTCTTTAGCACTATTTCTCTCCTTTTTTGCTCTAACATAATCTCACAACAACTAAACTGAGCCATGTTATTGCCAGTAAACACTTTGAACATTATACATGTATTGTAAAGAAGAGTAATACAACATTATTTTCTTTATTGATTACCTGCAGAGACACTCAATCTCTGGCTCTATGGCTACCGCCAAACCCTTGTCCTCGCTTGCAGACAAAAGACCAAGCTACTCAGACATCAGCATGCCAGGTAACCGACACAAAACTAAACAATTGCTGCCATAACACATTACAAATATTATGAAGTTTAAGAGTAAAATGAACCATTCTCGCTTTTCTTCATTTTCTCGACACGTCATGTGTATCTTCAAATATTTTCGTCAGCCTACAATGCAGAAAGACATGCAGATCTAATTTATGTAATATTCTATAAAATAATAGCCTACTACTTTATATGCTAATAAGAATGGTTTTGTTTGCAGGACTGTGCATAAAGCAAACTGTGAAATCTCGCTTTGACCTGATGAATAAATCGATGCCTCTTTGTTGTGTTCATTATATGAAATATACTGTTTTAGTTTGGGATTCACAGATTTACATCACAACATGCATTCCAAAAGGCCCCTCCCCCAACTTGTGTCTGAATCGACTTGTGTATAGAACAGACTTGTGTAAAGATTGACTTGTTCTCGTTATGAATAAAGCCTTAGATGCTGGAATGACGTTTAGAATGAAACAATAAAAAAAGACATGTATAACCGGGTAGATATGAGAGGGCTTGAATCTGTGACGTACGTTGTGATAAAGCAGCCAATTTCCAGACACCGTCACCCCCCCAGCAACATTAAACTCACAATGACCTCAAATGTGATAATTTGTGGAAAATAAGCCAAGTGTGAACACATACTGGGATTTCAGTGCTCCTCCCTCTCGTTCTTTCATTTGTGCAGTTCATTATTGTGGTGGAAAGGGAGGCGGTGTATGTTTGTGAACGTGCAGGACGAGAAGTAGGACCCCTTTGTCATGTCAGTTTTTGAGAAGATCGATGGGTTACTGGAAACTCTTATCAAAGTGGAAAAAACAGTGTTTTGATTTGCAGGATTGGTTTGGGATGCTGTGATTGGTTGCCCTTTTTGACCGCTCAAGTCTTTTCCCGCTAATGTTTCTTTCCATTGATTTCCTTGCAATAACATTTCATTATCATTCACCTTTTATTCATTATTTTAAATTCAATTAGTTTGAATCATATTTAACTCGTAGATAAACAGAGATTTTTAAAACGTTGATTGTGTATGTAAGTTAGTGATTAGAGTATGGTGTTAGCAATGTCAAGGTCATTGGTTTGATCCCAGGGTTTGCACATACTCGGATACAAATTTATAATAGAATGCAATGCAAGTCGCTTTGGATAAAAGCGTCTGCAAAAAGCATAAATGGAAATGATGTAATATCTTTTCCTCTCCGCAGCCGAGCATCTGCTTCGGGCAGCCAATGGCAGTCGTCCAGCATCAGCCCTCCAAAGAGTTTCTAACATAGATACATCGAAAGTCATTACAGGTGAAGCTCAAGCCAATCTGAAATCTACTTACGAATGCAAGACTTCTGATAAACTCAACTACAGTGCACCTGCCATCAGCTCTGTATTGGTGTTTCTTTAGATTTCTTTACTTAAGATTCAGGTTATTTTAGGTGAGTCTTAGGTATTTAAAAAAATATGCTGGAGACACGTATGACAATACGTTATGAAATCCTAATACAATCAGCCAATCCAATTGCGTCCTACTAGATGTTATACACTCTTTCAGATTTCTGTGCCGTATGCATTAGGCAGTTAGTGAACAGACTGTACGCGTCCTTTCTGAGACTAGACTCTTCATTAATAAGGTGATGATCATACCGGGTTCTCTCCACTGTTTAGTTCCTCGTAGAAGCAGTGAAGAGGCAAAGCGGGATATCAGTACTCCTGATGGAGGTCCGGCTTCCTCTCTGATAACCATGGGATCTGCTGCACCTCCTCTCTCCCTTTCTGCTTCCTCCTCCCCCACGGCCTCAGTCAACCCCACGGCGCGCAGCCGTCTTCGGTACAAGCTCTTTGCAGCCTTAAAGCAACTAACACATGCTGTGAATTGTTATTAACACTTATGCTTCTGTTTGCAAATGTAACATTTATCCATAAGCATCACCACTTTATAATAATCAGCGATATGAATCTGAGATGTATTGAGTGATGTTGTCATTTTTTGGTTCATGTAGAGAGGAGAGAAAAGACCCCCTGTCTGCTTTGGCTCGTGAATACGGCGGTTCTAAGAGAAATGCACTGCTGAAATGGTGTCAGAAGAAAACTGAGGGGTATCAGGTTCGTGCAAATCTGTGCAATTCAATGTTTTGCTTCTTTATATTTCGCTGCTGTCCCGCTGATATATCTTTTTATTTTTGTCATAAATTATTATAATTAGTCAACCTTTATGGGTGTCACTTGGTATTGCTCATATCTAAACAAGAAAAAGTATTTACAAGGGCTTGTCAACTTTTTATACTATTTCCTATATAGTGCACTTTATCGGGTGTCCAAATTTTGAGTAAACAACTCATCACCTACATTTGTTCACTACTTTTTAACCACAATGAATTCTGATTTTGAGTGTATATCCGATGTAATACTCCCTCATATTTTCCATGATAAAATGCGAATCAACCTTCTGATTAGAATCAGCTGGAGGAGAGTGACCGTTAATGCCACGAATGTACATTTATGCACTTGTGTTTGTTCCAGACAGTTATTTTCTACTTTTTGAGAATAAAAGGATGAAATAAAAGTTTTATTTAGCAGTGTTTTATTTTAAAAATATTAAGTGAATTTATTAAAAATGTAATAGTAAATAAACGTGGCAAAGCTTTCTTTTGTTCTCCTTATTAGAAACTAATAGCCTACATGTGACACATTATGTAAAAATGAACTATACCATTTTACAAAACAAGCCATAAAGCCGATTGTCCGTGACAGTACCGTCAGACGCAGGATATATTACGTCGGTGTTCGAATTCTTCACTTATTTTCATTCCCTTTTTCCCCATATAGTGGACTATTTAGAATTCGCTAGATAGGGAAGGGTGCATGAGTGAACAAGTGAGCAAATTCAGACATAGCTTGTGTCTTTCCATTTCCTGAAAAACAGCAATTTTGGACATACTAGGTTTCAGAAGGACAGTGACGATTGTGCTTATGTATTCTATTGTATATTACAGTATATGTGAAATATGAAAAGCATATGGTTAGATATGTATGTTGCATAGATTTCATGACTTGTATTTCTGCACTTAGCTGTTAATTTTGTCAGTTTTAGGAAAGTCTAAGCTTTCTTCATCATACTGTGAGTCAATGTCATCTTTTTCCAAAGCACAGTATGGCATAATGCAGACTCATTGCATACTCATTATACCGTAGATCTGACAGCTCCCATAAATTACAATTAAATTTTGATTAGTGAAGGTTTTGCCCTTGTCAGATTTCATTGAAAGGCCATTTTTTAAGCAAGATCTTTCTTTCCAGTAAAGAGTGGATAACATACGGAAGTTACTGTATCAAGCTCCCCAGCAGGAAGTCTGGATTTGAATGTCTGTCTGAATGACACTTGACAGAGAACAGGGTGGTCATCAACAAGCACTTAAA
Source organism: Triplophysa tibetana (assembly GCA_008369825.1). Classification (NCBI taxonomy): domain Eukaryota; kingdom Metazoa; phylum Chordata; class Actinopteri; order Cypriniformes; family Nemacheilidae; genus Triplophysa; species Triplophysa tibetana. The sequence goes on along the minus strand of CM017904.1, from coordinate 10,914,572 downwards.
AGAAAAACAACTTCGCCCACAAATCTGCATCATCAATGTAGTATTTCTGTTTCAGAATGACTCTATCAAACGTTTGGAAATTCTACATTTTTGTTTGTTTAGCAACTGCAAGAAAGAAGTCTTTGTAAATCTCTTCATGGTTTCATTGGATATTTAAACTTTTAAGCTTTGAAGCTGAAGTAGCTTTTAAATTCTAAGGAAAAAGTTTAAAAGATTTATGTGATTGCCATGTGATTTGAAAGACATAATTGAAGATGTGTTTCTACCCTGTGCATGTGCTAGGGGTTTTTTAGTTGGTGTTAACCGCCAACTTTCACCTTAATATAAACCTGTGCTCTGATCACAACTGATGATTATCAACATGACACGGAACAGACATGAGATGATGCATTCACAATTCATTTAAACAAAACCTGCCTTTATTCATCACTGCATACTGATTCCTAAGCAGGTTCTTAAATATGAAAGACTGTTGGTTTTTTAAATATCAATATATCCTTGTGCTGCAAAGAGCAAAATAGCGAGGTTGTGGGAGATGGTACAAACAGGAAATGGGTGACTACCTTGCTGATTCAAACCACTGGAAGATGAGAAGATTTCCTGGGTGATGAAATGTTCCATTGAATGTGCCAGAACTTTACATATGTGTATTAGTTTTGATAATGGCTAAATAAAGTTTCTGTAGCATCGCTGGTAGAGTACGGCAATGCCAAGGGAACACAAACTGATCAAGTGTATACTTTTGCTTGAGGCGATATTTTGAATTGAATTTGTTGCTTATGCAGAACATTGACATCACCAACTTCAGCAGTAGTTGGAATGACGGGCTGGCATTCTGTGCTGTTCTTCACACGTACCTGCCTGCTCATATTCCTTATCAGGAACTTAACAGTCAAGACAAGGCAAGTACACTTTATATGACATCAGAGCCTCAGAACAGTTGTGTGTGACCCATCTAGCTTGAATCTCATGACGTTTGTTCGCTTTCAGAGACGGAATTTTACGTTGGCCTTCCAAGCAGCGGAAAGTGTGGGCATCAAATCCACTCTGGTAAGCGTATTTATCTGAAAATTGGCATTTTCAGATAAATCTGTAGTTGAAATACAGGAGTCAAAAGAGACGTGCAGAATAAGTACATTACCTAATGCAGATTTTATTCACACTATCATCAATCATCAAGGTGGGATATTTCTGTCCTCCAATCCCATCCTGTATCCTATGTGCAGGTGAAAAGCTGGAAACGCTTCATTATCAGCCTCCACTGTTTATTTATAGCACACAGTATAGAATTGTTCCCTAATTTTCATCTGCTTAAACAATAAGTTCCTGTATGTGCAGTATTGGACTTGGCACACTGTACCTTTGAACCTGAAGTGTGATTCTATTGTTAGAAATGTAATGAACTTTGTGCTGTCTCAAGTACTCTGTCTAGTACGCTCTTATTCCTGTCTCTCTTTTTCTTTTAGGACATCAATGAAATGGTCCACACGGAAAGACCAGACTGGCAGAGTGTCATGACTTACGTCACAGCTATCTACAAGTATTTTGAGACCTAAGCACATTTCCGTTTTCAAATGAAGCGTCACACCTCAATAACAATATTCCACTAACCCGAACGTAGCATCTCACCTCATCATCCTGGCCTTTAACTTCAGCGCAAATCATGCCATATCAGTTTTAGCTAATCACAAGGCCAATTCAGCTAGCATGTCGATATGACAGGATACAAAAGGAAATCCTGTACAGTTCAACTCATGTCTTGGCAGAATTATAACACTACAGACTGCTGAGCAAAGCCTGTGGATTTTCAAATCAGACTTGAGGAAGAGCGAGGAGCTGCTTGCCGTGCCTTTCGCCACATGAGATCTTGCTTTAGATGTTCGGAACAAGTTCTTCACCTTAATTCACAAACTGAGTGTGTGTGGTTTGCTCAGTGCAGTGCCTAACTGAAACACTTGTAAAGCACTTCCATAGAGAGGGGTTGGACACTAATGGGAATTGTTAGATTGACTAAAGCACACAGTCGGTGGTCTTGCCTTGTTTTATTGAAAGCTTATTGGGGGCACCTTTATGTTTGACTGTGACGGAGTTTGGCTTGAAATACTGGATATAAAAGAGGGAGGTCAGCAATAAGCTTATGTAACCTGTTGAGCCATTTCATGAAAATAGTGCTGCTCATCGCTAAACAGTAAGATACTGAAGCAAACACTATGTTGAGAATTCCAGCACATGTGCATGTACTGTCTATAGTATTCATGGAATTTAGTCCTTCGGTCCAAGGCTGAACCAAAAATGAAATCTTCCAAGTTTTTGTTTGTGATTCAGTGAAGCTAACTTCTGTAGTTAATCTAATGGTATGTTCTTTCTCAGGATAAGAAAAAATGTCAATATTTATCAAGACGAATAATGCTATATGATTCATAATATGCTATGAGCAGTGCTTTATCAATTATATCACATCATCAAGCACAAAAAACGTATTTAACGCATTCAAATGCACTAGTTCAAGCTGTAAATGAAACTACATTCCAGTGCATTAGTATGCATGAATTGAAGTTACAAATGGCGACTGGTTTTCAGCCTGTTTGTGTGAGAGAGACAATGCAAGATGTTGTGAAACTATCACTTATAGCCTGTGGTCCAGCTGTGCTGAATTCACACATTCTCTTTACATGAATATGAACGCTGTTTTTATAAGCGCAGTATACTACATCTCCATCTGCAAATAACTCTCAAAAATAATGCAAAGTTTGAGAGGAGACAAGAAAAAGTGTTGAAACGTTTTTCCTGTGTGTACCTTGAGTTTTTAATGTAATATCTTGTTTGCCCATTCAGTATATTTGTTTTATTTTGGATAATATAATTCCTACTTGAATTGCAGTGTAACTAACTAAACAGCCATTTTTAGCCTTTGTGCATTAACCATAAAGTAAACGTTTCCCAGAAAGAGTTTGATTATTCTCTAACTAAATGACACTGTTTTTAGTTCCTCATATACACTTCTCTGGGAATCTGTTCCTTCAAGTTCACAAGTCAATACAGTTTAACCGTAGTGCCAGGTCTTCAGTATTAAACTATATCACGTGTTAATTAATCAGAAGTTGCCATTGAACAGTAAGGACGAGGGGTGTTCCCGGTCTCATATGAGCTTCATTGTCTCGACAGAGATGTAGTAGATTTCAATGATACATTTCTTTTTTATGCTTTAAAGAGCTTTTATCATAAATATGAATGTCAGACAGCAGAACTTCGCTCGCCTTTCAGATTATTGTTGTCGTTTTGTTTCTTTTTTGAATGTTGAACTCACTTTTGCTACAGTTTTATTATGAGAGCATTATCTCAATACCACAAGGTAAAATATGTCTTGTTTTATAAACAAATGTGATGAGCAATCAATATTCTGTTCCTTCAAATAAATGAATCACATCATCTTGAATGTTTGTTCATCTGTACTGTATAGGAACACAGAAACATCAGAATTGTCTTCATTTATTCCCAGACCCTTAAGCATCTCCCAGACTGGAAATTCAAGTATCACTGTAATGCATTCTGGTTGCACTCCTGTTTGGCTGTAAAGCTTGTCTAATCCCTATCTTAAACACATTTAGATGGTCAGTTAAATCAGTCAAAAGGAAAGAAGATGGAGAGTTTATATGAATTTAGCTGTAGCTCTTTGTTCCTGTGAAGGATGGGTGTTGTGCGATTAGCGCATTTCCAAGATTAGACATGATGTCAGTCAGTATGAGCCAGAAAATGTTGCGTTTTCTCCTGAATGACACCAATTTATTAGCCTGCTTTAGTGCACAGGGCCCTATTGTCTGCGGCACACATTGGTTTAAATACTTTGTTGTTTGTGTAAACCAAGATTAACCTCATTTGTCAGGGTTAACTGAGGTACAGGGTTTTTTTGTTTTCCTTTGGTTCCTTTTGTTGTGTCGACTTCAACTTTATCGTTGGAAAAAGTTGGAATTAACGAAAATTTGTAAAATACCTAAGATCAAGGAACCTTTTTCTTTTGAGCATCATCAGAGTGGAAGCCTTTATGAAAATGAACCACTTTTAAAGTAAAAACTTTACCATAATACAACCATAGTTGATTACAAACAACGACTTTATTATCTTCGCCTCCGAAAGCACTTGCCATCCGCACCTCTGTTGTTTCGTTGATACTCGGAAAGTTTCGTTGATGGCTGAAGAAACCGCATCAGTACTCCATGGACTGGTGGTGTAGAGATGCTCGCCCCCGCCGTTGGATCGGTCATGCACGAGCTCTACAGGGGCCCTAAGGGCTGTCATCTCTCAGTAGTATTGTGACTGTTGCCTCTGACAGAACCGGGTCCATCAGCTGACGCCCAAACGCGGCAAATCAAACTTTTTCTCACATATTTGCGGACCACTGAGGAATTACAAGCGTTCATTTACCAATTGGAGGGGTTACCTATTTTTGTCCGTTGGGTTATTTGTTTTTTATTTCTTCAGTCATCCCGGAGTTATCAACTCTCGTGGTAAGTAGAAAACAGCAACCAACACATCAAATAAAGTGGTTTAATAAATCGGGGAAATATGGGGTTTTACATTAGAATTTTGTGATCTGAAGCGCGATTAAACGTTATTGTTTAACCCGTTCTGATGTTAATTCAACATTAAGGTGGGTTAGGGACCATTTCTGTTAGTGAAGTGAAGGTCTCATGTACCGTGTTTTAGATACACGTGTGTGTACCCCACTGGCACTTTTTGATGATACAAATATTCTTTATTTGCTTTTTTGCTATTTTTATTTAAGAGATAGTTCGCCCAAAAATGAACTTCCGTCATCGTTTACTCACATCCGAGGTGTTCCAAACCTGTTTAAATGTCTTTGTTCTGATGAACACAGAGAAAGATATTTAGAAGAATGCTCATAACCGCACGGATTTTGCCCCCCATTGACTCCTTTAGTAGGAAATATTACTTTATCATTTTTTTGACCTGTTGAACACAAAATAAGACATTTGTGTAGAATGTAGGACAGCAAACAGCTCTGGGGAACTTTTGACTACCATTGTATTTTCTTCCTACTATGGTATTCAATGGGGGACAAAATCTGCCCTTTCACAAGGGTCTGCTGTTGAGATGTTTTAGCCCCCAGCATGCAGTATTTTCAACAGTCTCCTACTAACACAAAACACTAAAACCCGGAAACTACTGTAGAGGCTTATTAAGATAAACAAATTATTGAATAAAGGGCTAATTCCAGTGTTGTCTTCTTTTTGGTGCTCCATTCCATTGTCATTAAATGTTCGCACATCCATCCAGATCAATGGCTGTGAGGCTGGGCGTCAGGCTGTACTTGTTTATTGTTTTTGTTCTTTTCTAACCTTTTGCTACAAGGGTTTTCGTCAACCCCCCCACATTCAGTTCTTGTCAATGGCAGTTACCTACTCGCATTCCTTTCATGTTTTCGCTGTCTTCCTGTTTCCCGGTTTGTCTATCAGAAACATTCTCGCTGTCCCACCATGGCAGGTTTCCAGATTCAGCTTTATGTTATCTTGCTTTAGGAAATCAGAAACTAAATTGGAGATCATGGAGTCATCATATTGCAAATATTCTACAGCATGAAAAAAATGTATATTTAAAAAAATAAATGTATGTTCAATCGATAAATATGACCCATTCTGTGAAAACTAGAATAAAGTCTCAAAGCTTGATGTCGCCCAATGAATTTCAATATAATTTCAATCTTTGTCAATATAACAGACATCAATGTTATATTTTCAAAGAAGGTACTTCACATAATGTATGATTTTATGTAGAAAGTAGATCACAAAGGCATTTCACAGGCATGGTCACAATGTTCCCCAATGCCACCTGCCTCTAGCAAAGCGCAAGTCCTGGTTTAAGCCTGGGAAATAAACAAAACAATAAATATGTTTGGAAATATTGATGAGTATTAAAGAACAGATGCTTCGTTTTGTATTCCAGAGGTTAGTAACCTCAGGGTGTTTCTTTCCAGCACTGTGGGAATGTTCCGGGGTAAATAGCCCAGGCTCTCTGTGTTAAGAGCTTAAGAATGACTTCCCATAAACACTAAAACAAAAGGAAAGAACGTCTGGCCAGACATCTTACTGAGTACCTGGTAAATGTAAAGCTTGATATGAATTATCCCCTCGGTTGCTTGTGTCCTCTCACCTGTTTCTTTATTCCACAGACTTGTTATGTGTTCATTAGCAAGACGGCAATGTAAACCCTTTATTCTCTCTCTCTGTTATACTTTGGCATGACTCTGGTCCTGGCATAAGCTCAAAGGTCTCTCCTGTTATATCAAAGATAAATCATGATCGAATAATCTAAATATCGGAAACCAAAATGATCCTACTTTGATATTTGATATTATACATCATTACATAAATGGATACTTACTGTGTTTCTTAATTCAATTCTATTTAATTATTTAAAGTGTTTGTCAACATGATTGTTGCTTTTATCAACCATTTATTGAAATATCACAGTATTAAAATAAATTTTGTTCTTCTTTGCAGAGGTTTGTGTTCTGGATGGTGACATCATTTTCCAAGGAACAAGGTGGAATAGTGGAATAGGAAGACGCATGGAATGATGACTGGAATTTCTGTGAAAATTATCTGGTGATTTTAACCTGGCTGACAAATTAAAGAAGACCTTCAGTAGTCTAATTTGTAAATGAGAAAAACAACACACCTGGGTCCTATTGGTGATGCAAACGTATTTTTCCTTTTTTTTTCCTATTGAGATTTAAGTATTTAGTAATCTCAGTCTTTTTAAGACTGACTCATCGCCTCCGGTGAGGTGGTTTATGCTTTGGGCTGCAGCTATGGACATTGAGGCGAGGCATCATCGTTTCCCCCCAGCGACCTCACCATGCTGAGCGATGTCTTCTACGTGGTGTACATAACACTAGAGCTCCTGATCGCCCTGCTGTCTATCCTGGGCAACGTGTTGGTGTGCTGGGCTGTGGGACTCAACAGCAATCTCCAGAGCATCACCAACTTCTTTGTTGTTTCGCTGGCTGTGGCGGACATCGCAGTGGGTGTGCTAGCAATCCCCTTCTCCATCTTGATCAGCACTGGCTTTTGTGCCAATTTCTTTGGCTGTCTGTTCATCGCCTGCTTCGTGTTAGTGTTGACCCAGAGCTCCATATTTAGTCTTTTGGCCATTGCCATTGATCGCTACATTGCCATCAAGATTCCACTAAGGTGAGTAACGTGGTTTGGATTCTGTAGAAAATTGTAGTTCACCGTAGAATAAACATTTTGTCTTTAGCCACCCTCATGTTGTTTATATGACTTTCTTCAAAATATGAAGGTTTTATTTATAAAGAAAGTGAACAGGGATCCAAAATGACAAAAAACACCATAAAAGTCACAAAAGTAGTATATACAAATTGTGTTTTAAGTAGTGAAAACCCAAATCAGAAGCTATGGCAAAATAGAAAATTAGAAGTTAATAACAAAATTAATTTTGTCTTAAACACAAATGCCCGGTTTCACAGACAAGGCTTAAGGCTAGTCACAGACTAAAATGAATGTTTGAGCTGCCTTAAATGTTAAAACCTTGCCCTGAAATATCTCAAAGTATATCAGAGCCCCTTGTGTTGTCTCAAGATGCACACCAGTAAAGTTTTTTACATTAATATTTTCATAAAAGCAACTTAAATATCCTTATCTAACTAAGGGTTAGTCCTTGTTTACCCTAAGCCATGTCTATAAAACCTGGTCAAAATGTTAAATGACTTCATGCTTTTGAATATAACACAGACACAGATGTCTGGGTACTTTTTTGTCATTTAAGGCTTAATTCTACAGTATTTTGTCATGGTCAGTTCAGTCACCATTGTATATAGAAAGAGCTTGAATAATAAAAACAAAGTTTTTTCCAAGATCATGGGTTTGATCCCAGGGATTGCACATACTTAGAAACAATGTAAAGTATAATGCAGTGTAAGTCACTTAGTATAAAAGCATCTGCCAAATGCGTAAATGTATAAATGACAAACTATTTCTTTAAGCGAGACTCACAGTTAGGTGAGGGTTGTGTCAAAACATTATTTTTGCACATTTATCATATTTTAGGGAGGTAGCTGCTTCTCTGATCCCTAATGGGACCATGTGTCTTGAATCTGCTTATTATTAGATTTTATTGACCATATGTTTCATGTCACCTCTGGGAAATTGTCTTGGCTTTTAGGTGAAAATAAATATTTCTCAAAGAATAGATCTTGAGAAACTTTTCCATCTTCTTCTGTCTGAACATCTCTGATGGTATAAGACAAACATTGCGGTTTGCCAATTTCGATTATAACCAACCATCTTTACAAAGAAATACTTGTTGACTAGAAGTTTTTGCAGGTGATAGGCTTGGCCATGCTGGTCCATCATACCAGCATATTCCAGCCTTGACCGGCATTGAAGTGAATAAGGGAGAAACTGGGTCTTTTCAGCAAGGAAATACCCCCATGTGGCACAGTTCCCATACGTCGGGGCAAGCATTCCATTAATCACAGCCACCTTACTAACATGACATGAACTTACGAACCCATGATAGAGAAATACTGTATTCTTCCATCAAACTTCCTATCCTTGCTTATTTTCGGGTGAAAATTATTTAAAAACCTAACAAGATCCAAAGTCCTATTTTGGTGCATCATAAATCTGATGTACTCTGGAATATGTTTGCTAATAGTTTTTACAGGCCTCAATGTTTCAGTATTTTTCAGCTTTCATGTAGCTCAGTGGTAAGAGTTGTATTATCGTGGGTTCGATCCCAGGAGATTGCACATAATTAGAAACAAATGTATAGGACAATGCAATGTAAGTCGCTTTGGATAAAAGCGTCTGCCAAATGTGTAAATGTAAATGTCAATATACAGAAGAGATTGACTCATGTTGTTTGTCAATCACATATCTTTAATTGGATGCCATTTTTCATTTTTTTAGCTCTACTCAGTATGTTGGGCTATGAAGTATTGAGCATTATACTGGTATAATCTGATTTGGAGTGGTCAATTCTGCTGGTTTTATTAAGGACATGTGTGAAAGTGTGTGTCTGTGTGTGTTTTTCAATGTCCTGTTGGTCTGTCCCTGAAGCAGGTTATGGGTGGGTGGTTGGGGTTGTTTTCTCTGTGTGCTTCAATGAACTTTCACATCTGGAGAATGAAAGCGATAGAGGCCAAAGAACTCAGCTGTTCTCCCACACTGGCCAAAAAGACGCTCTGAAAATAGATTTGTGTTCCAAACAGTGACATTTCCGAGCACATTCCTTCTTTTTAATTGCTCCAATGAGAGTGTTTGGGGGGAATACTGTGAATGGATGCTAGATCCTTGGCATTGTGGTTGTCGCAAGACTGTTCACGTTGAGTCAGAATTACTATAACCCTGTGATTCTAAGATTTAGAGTAGGCCTATTTAACTTTGGTAAATATTGATGTGCTCTTTACAAATGATAAACCTTTAGATATGCCGTCTAGACAAACAACAGCAAACAAAACTGGAGAGTTAAAAACTTTTTATTTCTCTTTTTCAGATACAACAGTCTAGTAACAGGGCAGCGTGCCAAAGCCATAATTGCAATCTGCTGGGTTCTCTCGGTTATCATCGGTCTGACGCCCATGCTTGGCTGGCACAAAACATGCTCGGGAGAGTCCATCAACAGCACCTGTCAGCCCGGCTTGATGAAGTGTTTGTTCGAGGGGGTTGTGGTCATGGACTACATGGTTTACTTCAACTTCTTCGCCTGCGTCCTTGTGCCTCTGCTTCTCATGTTGGCCATCTACCTGCGCATCTTCATGGCAGCACGCCACCAACTCAAATGCATTGAGTCCAAAGCCGTGCCGTGTGAGCTCAAGTCCCGCTCCACCCTGCAGAAAGAAGTCCATGCGGCCAAATCTTTAGCCATCATCGTAGGCTTGTTCGCCGTGTGCTGGCTGCCACTTCACATCATCAACTGTTTCACTCTGTTTTGTCCACAGTGCAAACGACCGCCGGGTATTATCATGTACCTGGCCATAATCCTCTCGCATGCCAATTCGGTCGTGAACCCTTTTATCTACGCCTACCGAATACGTGAGTTTCGATACACCTTCCGAAAAATCGTACGCTATCACGTCTTGGGCAGACGGGAGCCGCTCTCTAACAACGGGAGCACCCGTACCTCGGCACGAGCGAGCATGGCGGACTCACTAAGAATTAAAATCAACGGCCTGGTGCGTGACCTCTACGGCGACCAGAGCAGCACCACCAGCAGTTGTGAAAGTGCAGAGCCCGGGCACACGCACAGACCTGTTGGCTCAGAAAACGTAATATTAGATAACCAGCCAGCGGTGCTTACTAACATTCACAAGCATTGGGGGGATCCTGTACTTATACATTTAGAGTCACCGCTTACCAGAAACAATCATGCCGTTGCTTGCAAGAACCCTACTGTACTCGATATTACGGACGGAAGGGATGTATCTTCGCCTCTTCACATCGAATCAAATCTTTTTCTGCAAACAACCCACTGCACTGAGCTCACTGACATTTCCTGATAGGTGATTCTTTTCCATTGATGGATTCTGCTCGTATTTATTTGATTCCCTGACAGAATGATGGGTTAAAATATCAAGGACAAAGTAGAACTTTTGCATTTTAAACAACTTGGAAGACGTTATAGTTATGGTGCAGCTGACTTGTCTATATTTTGATATTTTAATGATTGACAATGAAAACGTCAAGATGTAAAGATCTAGACAGAAGAGGTGTTCATGCAAAAACACTTTTTATGAAAGATTCTGGTTCAGATTACTAGGACCCTGTCTTGTTATGGTAAGAAAGCTTAAATGGAAAAACTGCATTAAAGGTCCAGTGTGTAATTTATTGGAGGATCTATTGACAGAAGTGCAATATAACACACATAACTATGTCTTCAGAGGTGTATAAAGAGCTTACGCAATGAAGCGTTATGTTTTTATTGCCTTAGAATGAGCTGTTTCTATCTACATACAGGCCGGGTCCTCTTGCATATAAATCGGCATGTTCTGTAGGGGGAGGTGGAGTGAGCGGTTGGTTGCAATTCGCAACCTTGCCGCTAGAATTTACTGACTGGGCCTTTAATGCAACATCAACTATTTGCACATGAATCCAAAGTTTAACATACACCTTAAAACCACTGATTTAAAGAGGCAAATGGTGGCAGCATAAATAAACCACCATTGTAACCAAAACCTGCACCAATCACGAGGCAATTACAACAGCGTCAGAATGTTTTGATTGTTTAAACATCTTGTATGAGTCAGTTGGTAAAAACCAGACCATGTCTGGCATAGTTTCTGAGTATTTGGTACAAAAGATCTGAATTGATCTGTTCAGTGTTACTTTGGTGAGGTCCGTAAGGCTAGGACAGCATTTCAACATATAGCAGTGCATGGCATGTGGCTATAAGTGTTAAGCTCTATGATGCGACAGTATTGCTTTTTTTCTCAATTTCGTTGGATTTTTTTCTAAATTTAAACACAATGCTGCCCGGTCAGTTTTGATAAAATATCATTTGCTTGTGTTTTTATGCTAATTCTGTCTGTCATGATGTACGTGTAAGAGATCAGGTTGTTCACTACTGAACAGCAATGAAAACATTTTCTTCTAACACACGTATGAATTACTCAGCTGCATATGGAAGGCTCTTATCAAATAACTTATCGACTGGACATACAGTTCCCTGATTACATTATGTCTTTAAAAAGACTACAGTTTGTATAATAAATGAAGATGTTTATGTGAAATTTGATTAAGACTTCAGTCTGTCAAACCAAACAAGTGGTATTTGTCATGACTAAGTCATGTCAGACTTAAGTCAAGCCAAGGAAAATCCTATTACGTGTGTCTCTAAACTTTTTCTTTCGACAGTTCTTTTCTGTAATGCATATGTTTTTGTTTGCGTACTATTCTAGCATTTTAATAACATTTACATTTAGTCATTTAGCAGACGGTTTTATCCAAAGCGACTTAAAAATGAGGTGAACACTTATAACACAGTTTTCAGCAAGTTACACCATCAAAGTTAGGCAATATGATTTTTTGTTGCGATTATATTTTGTTTTTTAATTTGTGCAAATTTAGCTGCTGGGTTGAATTCATGCAATTTTCAAAAAGTCTTATGCTTTAAATGATTTGGGCCATCTACCATTTGCACTCTTCCCAGAATGCACTTGTGCATTAACGTACATATAAATGATTAATATGTTTGAGAAGTTTGACTGTTTTATCTAAATTGTTGCTGTTGAGTGTTTGTGTAGATGTGTGTCATTAAAGACAAGCACATTTTTCATAACATTTATATATTTAATTGAAAACAAACAAATGAAGCATATAGTGTTAAACTATCTAAAACCATGTAAATAAAGAGATAGAATAAAAAGACTTATAAAGGCATTTCAAAATAAATATAATTGAAAATAACAAAAAAGATCGGAATTATACTATAAAAACCTCATACCTTAATTCTTCTTACAGAAAACAGCTTCAACAAACGGACATAAGCCTAGTTGATTTGTTTATACAAATGCTTTAATTGTAAACTGACTGCGATGTTTATTGTTAAAATATCACTAAAACTGTGTGTACCGTACGTGCTTAAAGAAATGATCAGATAATCATTGATTTATATTGTAACTCATGTTTTTAAATTCAAGCTGTTACATAATTACGATTTTCCATCCAAAGATGGGAGACTCGCAGACAGATAAATGAAGTGGCTATCCCCGAGGGAGCGCTCCTCTTGGGTTGTTGTGCTCTATCACACGCTGAAGGGTCTTATGAATCCTAACATTTTATTTTCCCAGACTTTCTCGAAGTCCCGAAAGATTCCAGGTTAAACAGGGTGCACTGCAGTCTCCAGAGACCTTTTGGGATATCTGGAGTATTTTAGGCTAGCATTCTTCTAAACTGAGCTCAAGATATGATACAGTGAGACCAGAGTGTGTCACATCAAAAGCAGACAAAAATATTGTTGTGGCTTAAAGATCAAGAGTGGCTATGATTCTGACACATTTGATCGGTTAAAATCATTATAGAGAAGGAGTAACTAGGTAATAAAGCCCTCAGGGAATTGTCAGATGACTTGAACAATAAGTGCAATTTGTGCGATAAACCTTCTCTGTCAATGTCGAACAAATGTCCAAGTCCTTATTGTTGTCTGCTATAGTATATCCATTGATGGGTATACTGTGAGTGACGTTTGTTTCACGGTGAAAGAGATAATTCCTCATATGTAAAAACATGGTACGCCTCACATTTAGCTTTTATTGAGGGTGGAAAGCTTAGCAAACAAGCTGATTGGTTTAATCTTTGACATAAAGGTTGTAGAGGGCTTCATATCACATGTAAAGTTGGGAAAAATATCTGTTGATGAAGCTGATGATATTTACACACCGATAACATTTTTCTGGAAAGGCAATGAGGGAGCGTTGCATTGTGAGGAGTGTAGAAAAACTAATGGCTGAAATCTAAAGCTTATGCCTGTGTTGTCATGGAGTTGCTGTCTGTTTTGTAAGAGCTGTCACTGCCCAGATCGGGTATCAGCCATAATGTCATAAAATAACATAGAAGGGAATCTACAATGCCAACACAATTCAGTCAACACAATACATATTATACTATACAGTATATACCATATGAATATAAAGTCTTTATCTCAAGGGTTACTGTACAATTATGTTTGTAAGCGGCGACTATTTTGTAATGTGCAATTTAGCATTATTAATCAATGAAATCATTTACTTTATCCAGGGTTTCCCAAATGCAGGGGGTTGTGAGGTCATATGTGACCCTGGACTGCAAAACCAGTCTTAAGTAGCACGGGAACATTTTTAGTGATAGCCAAAAATACATTGTATGGGTCAAAATTATCTATTTTTATGCAACCTCAGATTCCAGATTTTCAAATTGTTGTATCGCGACCATATATCATCTTACAAACCAAACATCTTTGTGAAGCTTATTTTTGTCAGCTGATGTAAAAATTGCATTTTCGAAAAATCAACCTTAAGACCGATGTTTGATGTCCAGGGTCACATATATAGGCTGCATATAGAATTTGTTTCCAAAACTTTGAAAAACGTTAAATCTCAAGTAAATGCTACAGGTTAAATAATGACAGTAGTTATTTAAAATATTTTTGAAAGAAACTTTAAAACAATAAAAAAATGATGCAACGTTAAAAATACATATGTGCCATTTAATTGTTGAAAAATGTATTTCAAATCTCAGCCGACACATCGAAAAGGTTTAGTTGACAACTAAGATTGAAAAGCCTGTTTTAAAACCTTAAAAGATGACGTGTTTGTCACAAAACTGTTTAGACCGTGTTTACACCTGTAATTTTGACCATTTAAATTGTCTCTTAATACCAGGTGTGACAGTCTATATGATCTGCAGTGGACTCATTCTGTCTTTGGCAGAATGTCTATGACAACGTTTAGTTCATATGCTCTTGTTTTAAATCTTGTGCTTCTCTCTGAAGAGATATTTTTAAACAAATCATTTGTTTAGCAACAGACATTTAAAAAAATAATTTGTGGATTAATGTTACCTACATGACAGGCTTTTTTAAGAAGTCATATATTTATTTATGAGTAGAAAGGACTTGTGTTTAATCTCAAAAAGGAATTAGATTTGTTCAACGGGACATTGAAAACGGATGAGAACCTGTCTATCTGTGTACTGACTCCATGGAGACAAATAAAACCAGTCTGCTTCATAAACAACAGGCCCTTTTCTAATCTCCTTTCAAGGGTAGTGAGAGAGAGAGAGAGAGAAAAACATAAGTAGGCTACAGAGTTAAATAAAACGTTTGCTTGCATGGGTAATATGGTGATGTTTGTGTAATAGGAATTCTAAGCCAGAAAGGAAAGTTAATCTAAACTTCAATGGTGGCACAATAGGATAAAATGCCCATTGCTTTACTTGAGTCTCTTAATAGTCTCGCCATTAAATTCACTGCTGCAGTCTTTAGCATTCCTCATAAAACAGTGCTTTGTCTCTAGGTATGGCTGTAGTCAACAACATTTAACTGCGTTTTATTTCGGCACTGCCTGAAAAGACCAGGTCCATTACCGCTAATCTGCTGAGAACATTGTGCGATTTACCAGCTAAAATGTTATCAGCAAAGTGAATGTACTTCACATCGAGATGTTTGTGACTGTGATGTTGGATGGTAAGTGCAGGACAATTGATATCTATTCTGTTTAGTGTGGTACAAAACTTTTTATAATGTTGTTTACCCTTAACTCATTTGTAAAATCATTTTGTAAAACTTTGTTAAAAAGTATTTGGGTTAACTCTTATTTCTTAAGTGTGTGCTTTAGCCTGCGGTTTATTAGTAATCATTTAAAGCTTTAATGTTTCACTGTTTTGAGAAGATTTATGTAAAACAATTATTATATTGGTTTGCCTAAAATGTTTTCAGTGCTGTGAAATTTCCTTCAATACTACTTTCCCCAGAGGGACGGGAGCAGCTTTTAAACCTAAATTGCTGGATTATAAACTTTGTCCATTGTCTGAAAGATAAATGCGGTTTGGATCCGGAAGGTAAATGCAATTATTTTTCTTTCTTTCAGTAAACGATTAATTTCAAACGCTAGAATTAAACTACATTTTTCGAAAAATGTTGCTTGCTTATTTGTGCAAAACGAATTATCATGATCATGATGTCAGGGGGTCGTGGCTGGTTGTAAGGGTGTTGCTATGCGCTTGCTGAGATGTTCTGAGTGGTTTATTACTAGCTTTAGATAAATAAAAGTTATATTATATTTAATTAAGTAACAGCATACCTCTCAATCAGATGCATGATTTGAGATGCATACAGTTTATGTGTGATCATGATGCACTTCTATACTTATATGAACAATAGTTGTAGTGACGTCTCCCTCACCACTTCAAATAAAATACACAATTATTTACTTACTGTAGATCAATAAAGCTTTGTGTATTGATCTAATCCAAAAGCTGTTCTCCGTAGAGAGTGTGGATTTGATGGACAGGGATGGTAAGCTGATGAACCTCACTGAGAGTGCGCAGAGCACTAACCTTGTCAGCAGTGTCCTGAAGGAGAGAGAAACTTATATTCCAGTACGGGTGACACGTGAGTTTTCATGTTCATTCATTAAAAGTATCTAGAAATTGAGTCAAATTAATAAATTCATATACACACGTTCTCTCCGGCAGGTGCAGGAAGTGAAGGACCTAAGTATTCTGCAATCTTCGAATATAGGATATGTCACCCTGAGCTAGCAGGCAATGCATTCATAAGTTATTATAAAGAAACTGACGACAGTGTCTTTCAGCACAAAACAGTTCCTGTTCTGTTCTTCAGAACATTTTTAATGCATCCATTAAAAATGTTTAATGCTTTACAATATATTATACACACAATGCATTTATTTGTTAGCTGTTGTCACTCTCTGCAATGGATCTTTGTTTCTGCTCGTTTTAGAGGTCCTTAGAAAACTGTCAAATCCTTCAAAAGAACGAGACAAAAGGGGCGGAGCGTCAAAGAAGGGAGGAGTCAGTCAAAGCCGCAATAAAGCTGCTGTCAGAAAGAGCATAGCAATTCCTAGGAGCTGAAAATAAACCCATACTCTCTTTCAATGTTTTACAACATTAAAACATTTTTGTATACAATTCCTTTCATTCATTTCCCCCCACAACGCACAATGGCATGAAGAACACACGGATATCTCTTTAAACAATTGTTTGTTGCTGTGAAATATATTGGGCTATCCCAACTGTTATCACCACTATGATTTTTAAATGATGTTTACATCGATTTCTATAATGTAGGTACTTTTTTTTAATTAGTAGCTAATAATAATAGGCAAACTATTTTTTTGTCTATTTGATTTGGTTCATTATATTTTTCAGTAGCCCTAAAGTACTCAAAGGGATATGATATTATTTGGGGTAAACGACTCTTTGTTATTGGGGCTTAAACTGCTTTTCATTTAAATGACTAAATTACGCTTTTTTCAAAGTCTTGACCACTAAAAATTGATAGAATTATAAATATATAGTCTGATTTTAAACCACAACATTCCCTAAGTTACAAGATTAAATTGGGAGTTTCGTGTATTGGCCTAAAGTAGCCTGCCGTATTTTGTCCTCTCTGAGCTCATGTTAAATATCAATTCATATTTACACGTGGGAATATTTCATGCAATCGCTTATTTAATATGAGGGCATAAAACTGTGAATAACGTTAAATTACAGAATGACACAAAAACGTCTTGAAATACCTCTATGCGTTAGATTTAAATTGAAACTTGTCAGTCCTGCCATACCTGTGGCCTGAATATCCTTTGACTGCTGGCTTTGTAACAGACGAAAAAACAAAAGTTGGGCTATATAGACCGGAGACCCCTTGGACTCTCACCCGTGTGCAGATTGCGTAAGGCAGAGTTGAAAATGTGCTGGTTAACCTTTAATGTGAAGTGGGGTAGAAGCGTCCATTCATCCAGCAACCTGAGCGCAAGACATAAGACGATAGCGCAAAATGTCTGGTAAAGAGTTTGAATCGCTAGAGGAAACACTGGAAGCGCATTTACCTGAGGCAGAGCTCAAAGATGTCAGGAGACTGCTGTTCGGAAAAGAGCTGAAGTAAGTTACACACTCTTAACTTTCACTTCAACGTAACAACTACAAATCCCAGGTTTCCTATATAACGTGAATGAAACGGTGCCAACGCCACCGCTGACGTTAATTTGATGAATATGCAACATTGAAACAACAGGCCAACTCTATCTTAACAAACAGGCTATAAGAGTTGCTAAAAAAAATTAAGCAGATTTTTTTTAATAATAGTAACCACTGAAGTTGCTTGTGTTAGTTAAAGTGTAACTGAGTAGTCTAGGCCAGTTTTTTTCAGTGGACAGACTTTGACCATAATGTCACTCCCGTAACCTAGTGGTTGGCAATTTCACCAAATGTAGATGTCTAATAGACATGCACGACTGTATTTTGTTTTCTTACGGCTGTTACTTAGTATTTGTAAACTATTGTTGTTTCATTGTCTTCAAACCCTGCTAAAATCAATAGAAAAAAATATAAATAATGCATTCAATTTGAGTAGTGTTTAGGCCTTATAGGGTCATATCGGCCAGATAACATCTTACCAATAAACCCAACACATAGAGACCATCACAGATCAATGGAGTTTCCATTTAAAACCAAAACTATTGCCATTATAGCCATTAACTCCATAAGAATCTCCGTAATGGTTTCTAGTGTTTTTTTAGCAAGGGTATTCATGAAAAGTTCATGAAATCACAAAATAACACACAAAACTTAATGTTGATATAACAGTGGAATGTTGTTCATAACAACACCCTGAACTTCAAGCAAACATTTGAACACATTTTAACATATTTGTTTGACGTTTCATTATGCTTAACAGTTCATCAGCTTGTGTCAGGTAAAAACATTACATTTATTAATAAGTTTTAATATGTGCTTTCAGGAAGCTGGACCTTCCCCAGAGTGCAATAGATGCAGCGGCGGATAAAGAGTTTGATCTGAAGGGTTATGTGTTTGAAGCTATGCCAGAGCAGCTCCGACCACCCAGCACTGTCCGCGTCGGACTCATTCAAAACAAGATTGTCCTACCCACCGATGCTCCTGTGCTTGAACAGGTGAGTTCTTACTTAGAGCAATTCAATAAAGGTCTTACTCCCAAGTACATGATTGATTTACAGTAGGGTAGGCGTTACTGCCCAGGCCCATGTGAATATTTAATACATTTTCTAAAACAAACTCCCATTATGCTACGGACTAATCTGAATGTTCTGCACTATTGTTATCTCTTATTGTTTTCATAGATCACAGCCCTGCACAAGCGTGTGGGTGACATGGTAGAGGTGGCGGCTATGTGTGGCGTCAACATAGTGTGCTTCCAGGAATGCTGGAGTGAGTATGCAAACACGCACCCACACATGCACAATAAGCCATGTAGTTTTAGGACTTTCTCAAAATATGCATCTGAAATGTGAAGTTTTAAACGTAAATATCTACAGTATGTGTTAAATACGACATTCTTTTATTTGTTTTATTTTAATAGACTATTTATTTTTGTCCTAAATTGGTGAGATCAGACCCAAGGCAGGGTTCACATGCACCGTTTACATCATAAAACATATCTTCCTTAAAATCTGTTTACACTAATCCTATCACATGCTGAAACAGCAATGAATTAAAATAGGGGTGTCAAACTGAACGTTTATGTTTATATAATAGGCTTAATGTAAAATATAAGTAAATATAAGACTATATATTATGAGAAATTTATGTAATATTGACATTTATGCATAATATTAATTATATTTAAATGTATATATATATATTTATGTAAATATTTGTTATACATACTGTACATGTATGTGTTTTGATCGCAATATATTACATAAACAAATCAATGAATCGATTTGACAGCACCAATAAAAACATTTTTAACATCAAGATTTTAAGGGAAATTGTTTATAAATGTGGGATCAAATTTCTTTTTTTTAACTAATCAGTTTAGTAATTTACCACTTATATTATTAGGTATGTAGTCCATAATTAATTTGAATGCATAAAGGGTGCCCATATATAAAAATCAAATTAATTAAATGATTAAAGAGATTATTTATATATTTATTCATGAATGGGTATATGGTTTATTTGTAAGATCTGGCAAGTCGAACTGCAGTAGTGTTTTTTATTCAGCTGCTTGTTGTTACCGGTTTCCTGCTGTCTACAATCCCATTACTGAGCTTATTAATGAACAGTGTACAAGAATTGTAAGACATCTTGACCTCCAATGATGTAACACACTCGTGAAGACATCAGCAGAATCTATATTACATCCGCAGAGCGTTACCATGGGGCTGTGCTGAGGAACTTTAAGCGGTTCTCGCAGTTTCTCTGTTTGTGTTGGCTGTGGGGATGCGTGCTGATGAAACAGAGTCACATGCCTCAATAATAAACTCCCAAATGTCATTCGAGTTCCTTTGGGTCCCAGTAGGTCCAATTGCCAAAGCTTGAACCCCCTTAAGCGCCACCCAACGTAAACTCTCGACCCCTAGGAATCTCAGCGCTTGTACGACTTCCTGTGTTTCCATGCAAAACTATGTCGCATGTTTGCTTTGATAGTCATTTATTAATGCAATGTAAACAAAAATAGTTTTACCCGGTTCTAAACAAAACAAAAAAAGAGAAAGATAAGGTAATAAACATATCCGCTAGACTTCCCCATCCTCCTTTTTAGCAAATAAATCAGTTTTATTGGACACCCAAAGTCAGTTTTGAGAAATTGTATTGACGTAAACAAACATTAAATCTTTGAAAATGAAATCAAGAAGCATCATTTCCTTTCACATCTGTTTTTTGTCCTCCATCCGTAGCAATGCCTTTTGCTTTATGTACACGAGAGAAGGAACCCTGGACAGAATTTGCAGAATCAGCCGAGGATGGGCTTACTACCCGCTTTTGTATACAGGTAGGAAGTTAAAAAAAGTGACAAATGGATGTCCCCATTATTTATCAGGAAGGAATCTGAGTCATTTTTTATTTTTTAAGCTTTGTATACCAATATTATTTATAATTCAAAGAAGTTTGGTTTAAATAAAAATGTAAATTTTATAATAAAATTATTTAAAAATATATATTTATAAAATAAAATATCTATTTTATACAAATCATTATATGAAAAATTGTATTAAAATTAAATATTTAAAAAAAATGATCAAAATAATTATTTTAAACATGGGTACCCAAATATTGATCTGTTCACCCCACAAATTTAAGAAGAGGTCGTTTCCCATTAGTATGTTCCCCTGTGAATTAATTTATTAATGTCCCAGTATATTGTGAAAGGAGTTACTTATCAATTTGAGTCATGTGTGTCTTAACTACATGTAGTAATGTGCAGCTGCTCTGAGCTTTGTGATTTGTTAATGGAAATAGCATGAGGTTAATTCCAGAGAAGGGAAAAGGACATACTGACCATAGCAGGAGCCGCAGACCGATGAGCAATGCAGCACGTAACTGTGAAATCTTCTTACACACATCTCTGCTTAAGGAAATAGATGCTCACTGTCTGTTTACAGATGGAACATCTATCATTTAACAAATACGTCAGACGATTAAATGTTTAGCACCAAATCACTTCTATTACTTTTACTGTCTTTCTGGAAATTGTCGGGGTAATCCACAATGTTTCCGTGATATTAACCGCAGCTTGCTTACAACTGCCTAGTTGTTTCACAAAAGCAATAACATTCATTTTCATGTTTACAGCTGGCCAAAAAATACAACATGGTGGTGGTGTCTCCCATTTTGGAGAGAGATGAGGTTCATGGTGGAACGTTGTGGAACACAGCGGTGGTGGTGTCCAATAATGGCAATGTTCTGGGCAAATCACGGAAGAACCACATTCCCCGCGTGGGAGATTTCAATGAGGTCAGTGTCACCTTCTCCAGACAAATAACACAGCTACAGTGTCATTCTGTATTTTAATAGGAACACTGCAAAAACTAAATGAGCGGTCAACTGAAAATGCCTTGACTTGTTGCATTGCATCTAACTTTTTTAATAGCTTAGTTGTGTTTCATAATATGTATCTCTTGTGGCAGCAGTCTTTTCAACAGCTGTTTGTAAAATGAAAAACTGAATCAAAAGATATTGTATTTTGTATATATATTTCTAACATAATATGACCACTAGTGTAGTGTTTGATGGGATTCTGTGTTGTGCTGGCATTATTTTTCAAGTTTATCTGCTGATGTGATAAACAACATCAAAAAAGAAAACATATAATCTCAGTTGTAATAGCATTTAACTTCTCAGACTTAAAAGTGACCAAAGTGTGTGCGCTTGCACACATGCGTGTATCTAAACTACATGATCTGCGGTCACTTAAAGTGGTTGAGAGCGGTTTATTGTCCCTGCCGGGCTGTTTATCAGTTACATGTTTTTCTCTTTGATCCATTCCACACTGTGACAATGTTCATTACACTAATCTCTAATACAGGAAATGTGCCCACTCCGTTTTCCTGGAACATGAGCCCTAGTGTACCTGTAGAACCAGATGGCACACACTAACACACAGCTTTATTCTCATGCATTCAGTAAAATAAAAAAAAATGTATGCATTCATGATGATCCGTGTGAGAAATGTATGAAAAGGTTTCCATTTGAAGAACACCACAGTGACGCAATGAAAAGACCATCCTAGGCCTCATCGCATGAATTTCAATGCTGTTTTATGTTTGTTTAGTGCTCGTCTAACAAAATACTAAATAAAAAAGTAATTATTGAAAATTATTTAACTTTTGTTTTTTAATTCAAATAAACCCAAAGCTTTTTTGTGTTTTATAATTTAAATAATTAAATGAAAGAAATAATATATATTGCATTTGCATAAATCATTTGTTTAACTGATGCCGTTTCCTTCTTTTAAACAGTCGTCATACTACATGGAAGGCAACACAGGCCACCGTGTTTTCCAGACACAGTTTGGAAAGATTGCTGTTAACATCTGCTTTGGTCGACATCACCCTCTGAACTGGTTAATGTACAGCATGCAAGGGGCAGAGATCATCTTCAACCCCGCAGCTACAGTTGGAGCTCTCAGGTATCAGGTTGTACTCTTCTCATGTGAATAACGCTGGCCCGTATTCCTCATAGTGATGCTAGTGTTTCGTTACAGTGAACCAATGTGGCCGATCGAGGCTAGAAACGCTGCCATTGCCAACCACTGCTTCACCTGTGCCATCAATCGCGTGGGCACGGTATGTTTCACCTGTTCTTTAAAAACTGCACATAAAGTGCCAACTAACTGTGTGTGAGAATGTTTAAGATTATCGAGATTTTAAAAACATGCTTACTAAGACGTTCCAGGATATTTCCTGCATGTCGAGACTTTAAAAACCTGCTTACTAAGATGTCCCAGGACATTTCCTGCTTGTCCCAACCATGAGCTGTTTATACTGATCTTATCACAACCACAGCTTAAGTAAACTGGACATATAAGATAGATGATCTAATATAATTAGAGACGCACATGCAGATCATTTAAAAAGGATTATATGCCAAACTACAAATAATGTTACACAGATGCAAAAACAAGATCACAAGTGTTTTTTTGTTTGTTAAGTGGCATCTGGTCTCTGTTAATGGTTATAATGTCTTAGAGGGATGACTTGTATTCTCAAAGGTAGATACAGTAAACCAATTATCTTTAAATTGGTTTAAATGGAGGTTGTTTCTACAATTTGTTATGCAGGTTCCACATGTCTCTGGGTTTAGATGTGTTTTCTGCTGCCCTCTGCTGCTGTTTCTGTGTAACGCATGTGTCACTGACCATCGAAATCTCTCTTTTTTCCAGGAGTATTTCAAGAATGAGTTTACATCTGGGGATGGAAAAAAAGGTATTTATCCTTTATCCACGTTGCATTTGTAGTTCTTTTCTTCATGCTTGTATGTGTCATATGTGTAACATGAGTTCCTTTATACATACAGTGCATGTGTTCACCTCTTTCCCAGAGTTCAGTGTCTCGTACTGTCAGGATCACCATATCTGTCTGTCAGTCTAGCATCTTTATAAGTGACTAGGTGAGAACAGGTAACCATGTACGGAGGTGTCGTGTTACTAAAGTTTGAGTCACTGACCTGCTCTCTCTTTCAGCACTCATTACTATTGTATTACTAAGCCTTCAAAGTGAATATGAAGTTCCCTCTCCTGTTTAACATGCGCAACTGGTAACTTGACCTGGGTCATACAGGCTCCTAAACACGTCTGGGGACACTTGCCATGAATAGGGTAGAAAAATTTAGAAAACGGCATTCTGCCATGATGTTCCAAGGATCCAAATTATGTAATATAAGAGTACTAAAATCTGGGAAAAGCGCATAGCAAATTAATTTTGGTTTGGTATTAAAAACTAGGAAAATAACAGTTTTGCTACAAAGAAACTTAATCACCACCAGCGTATGGGGTGGACTAGTGACATTACATGATAGTTTAATTATTAATCAATTAAAGATTATGTAACATATTTAACTTATAAGAATAGATCACCCAAAAAGTCATTCCAAGAAGATTTTTCTTAAGAATGTTGGTAACCAAACCACAAGGGATGCATTGACTTCCATTGTACAGACACAAAACCACTGAGACATTTCTCAAAATATCTTCTTTTGTGTTTTGCCACACGTAGATTTTGAATGACATGAGGATGAATGCATTTTATTATTTTCAGGTGATCTATCGCTTTCATTTTTCTTCTAAAATTTAGGAGAAAGTGCTGGGCAGCAGCTTATACCACCTTTAAATTTCTTTGGGTATCTGTTCACAGCACATCATGACTTTGGTCACTTTTATGGCTCCAGCTATGTAGCGGCACCGGATGGCAGTAGAACCCAAGGATTATCCAGAACCCGTGATGGGCTGTTGGTTACAGAGCTGGACTTGAACCTCAATCGGCAAATCGCGGACAAATGGAGCTTCAAGGTAGGCAAAAATCAAGATAACACTTGTTGAAATTAAGATATGGACATATCCAAACGTCTCATGTCCTGTTGATATTAAAACAGGACTGACTCTTAAAGTAGTGTCTGTGGGCATTTACATGTATGAATCATCTCTCCATAGATGACCGGGAGGTATGAAATGTATGCAGAGGAGCTCGCCAAAGCTGCTCGGCATGACTTCAAACCCAATATTATTAAAGAGTGAGATTATCTGAAAAGTGAGAACCTGAACCACCAAACTCTACATTTCTGAACCTGAAGGAGAACCACACAATACTTATCTCTCTACTTGAATTGTATCAGATGACTGGATACTTTATGCATTTTATTATCAATTTGAAGTCAATAACAGAAATAGATATTTGAATTAAAATACAAATCCGACTTTTATTAATTTCATAAATGGACCTATGTAATTCATAAAAATAAAGTTTGCCATATTATCATATTCTTTATAAATAATGCACAAGCTGATGTAACTGGACACCTGATATTAAAAATCAAATGAGAAACCAAAACAATATTTTAACCTGAATGACCAAAGATTAAATAGCAAAACTATGGCCGGAGGAACAGCATAGTGCAAGCATTTCATTCAGCAGCCCATAAAAACCACCATAGCATGAACTATTTGAATCACTGAGCACTCAAAGTGTGTTTACGGGATAGCAAAAGTATTCACAGCACTGGATTCAATGCATTTCAAATGGACCACGATTCTATTCTACAAAACACCTTACAGTAAACCAATATGACTAAGCTAATCGTAGTGTTCCTCTCGCTCTCGTGGAGGCATTCATTTACAATGCGGTTCCTATGAATTACAACAAAACAATATATTATTTTGAATATCATAACATATTCATTTCTCATTTAGAACTCATGTTGCTAATACATTGGTGCTGTAATTGAGTTTGCGTGATGGAGGCGTCTTGTGTACTCAAGTTCACAGTTCAGCCTGGGACACCCAAAACTCTTTTTACTGATCTACATGAGGTTATGGTAGACGTCCTGATGATACTGATTTTGAGGAATAAAACCTGGAGAATTGAATCCAGCCGCATTGCATCTACGAAACGTTCCTTTCCAGATCTAGGAATATAATTTAGCATGCTGGATTTAACACGTTACCTGAGTTTCAAAAATTATTTTCCCCCTCTCACGATAGCTAAAATCATTCACTAGATGTTCGACCTTAAGTGGCTAACAAGAGGAACATTTTAAACTAAATCCAATCAATGCAATGTTACCCTGAACAAAACACAAAATGTCAGAATAACTTTACATGAACGAAAAACATTATATACACTTCTCTTCTACCTCTTACTGTGCGACAGTGGCAGATACTATATAAATCAAATGAGCTAAAATATTCACATCACAGTTATAAAAGGAGTTAGGCCTATATATACTAAGCACAAACTAAAAATAATTTAATCTCCCTTTCCTTTCTCTTAATGTTTTGGAAGCTGTCATTCAGTGGCCGATTTAGCACCATAGTAACGTTTGTGCGATGCTATAGATCTGATGAGGACCATAGCCAGAGGTGGCAAATACTATCTGCTATTGGCTTGCAGCTTTAGTTCCTGTTGGCAAAAATGCTACCCAGCCAACCACAGTGGATGGAGAAGTGAGTTCTGAGTGTAATTACAGACACTCCGAGAGAGATTCAGGCGTCTTTGTAGACCAACATAATGTCCTCGTCCGTTCCGTAGCTTCTTCTGGCCTCCTCAAAGTTTTTAAAGCTTGTGCAGCACACACCTTTAAGACAGCAATATATGAGCCACAATGTAATGTGAGTTTAAGTGCATGTATTTAGACATTCTAAGACTATGTTCACATTTGTCTTCTTTTTTTAACAATAAAAAGTTGAGAATTGCTATTGTTTTGAAAAAACAAAACTTGCATCATTGTGGTTACAAATAGCAGCCAGCAATGTTCAGAGGCAGCCTTTATACACCAAGGCAGCTCAGCGAAACAGATTCAGACATGCTTCATAGGCAGCGTAACGGAATTCTATCTTACACCGTGTCTACACCGGACGCGACGCCACAAGTGTGGACAATATTTGAAATTATAATGGTTTCTAATGTCTTTTATGATATAGTGTCGCGCCTGTCACGTCCGGTGTAGACACGGTGTGAATTATGAACAGGGTGCGTCTTTGCACCAACCAATCACACATTTAAGAACTACTAATCTAATTTCTCGCTAGAAATGTAATCAAAAGTTGAAAATCAATGAAAGTGATGAAAGTGAAAACTTCCTTGCATGTTGTCATGAAAACGGCAGTTCTCGCTTCTTGCTTATCATTGGTTAGCTCTGAAAAAGGTGCTTGGCATATTTTTCAAAGACAAGTTTAACCTTTTTTTCTCTTCAAAAGATGCTCTGAGCTGCCAAAAAAGACACCAATGCTGGCGTTTAAAAAAAACGCTCAGAACCTTTTTAGAAAACATGGTTTACTCCATAGGATTATAATGTAAAAACACATGCTATTAGCTTCAAAAAAGAAGTTGGATGTGAACAAAGCCTAACAAATACTTTTGTCTTACAAAGGAATCTATACACGACTTGTCGATACGTACGGTCCGAGTAGGCGGGATTGTTGTAGAATATGCTGTCAGTTTTGCGGTTGAAGCCACACACCACTATGAAGTGACCCTGGTATTCTGGCCTCCTGCAGAAGCACTTCTGACCCACAGGGAGGAAGCAACAGTATTTGACAGGAGTGGAGCACAGCTCACACACTAACAACACCGCATTCACCAGCACTATGGCCACGTGTCCCTGCTCCAGGTGGTTCTGGATCTCCTGAATAGGAACAGAACTACAAAAGAGAAATCTGATATTTAAGCACGAAAGTGCCACAGGATGAAAAATTAGATACATGTAGAAAAGCCTTGCCATTTCTTTACTCCGACTCCTCTGTCCTCTGCCTTCATAAAGAGTTCATTAACCCGGTCCTCCTCAGTGGCAAAATGCTTCTTGTAGAAAGACTGACGAAGGAAAACACAGTGAAAAATCAATACAGATCCTCACTTAACACTCAATCAGGACCGATTTTTACTGAAATAAATCTTAAAGGGACTGTTCACTGAAAAAAGTCATTTATTCTCTTTTATGTTCAGTAAAAACTACTCTAGGACTCTTTCTGTGAAACACATCTCAGTGGTTTTGTGTCCATACAATGAAAATCAATGGGGCCAGTACTGTTTGGTTACAAACATTTTTCGAAATATCTTCTTTTGTGTTTTTCAAAAAAGAGATAGTCATATGATCTGCATGACATGAGACTGAGTTTTCTTGGGGATTGAACTATGCATTTAAAATAGGAAACTTTCAATCTATTGCTGTTATTGCGAACAGATCCTAATAGATAATTATTAAAGGCATACCTTCACCCAAAAATGAAAATTCTGTCATAAATTGCTCCCCCTTAGATTCTTCCAAACCTGTATAAATTTCTTTGTCTTCCAAATTTCCGGAACACAAAGTAAGAAATTTGGAAGAATGTCAGATCTCACCCACCATTTACTGCCATAGTAGGGAAAATAAATGCTATGGGGGTCAATGAGGAGTGAGATTTGACAATCTTCCAGATATCTTCCTGTATGTTCAGTAGAACAAAGACATTTATACAGGTTTGGAACAATCTGAGGGTATTTGGGTGAAATATCCCTTTAAAGCATTGCTCAAAAAAGTTTCCCAAACCAGTATCAGACAGACCCCTGCCTCAAACCAATGTTGTTGAGTTGGACTGACTGGTCAGGACTTGTTCAAAAGCACTTTAAAGGCACAGACAGTGTTTTTCATTTTTGGGGGCATCGATCTACAAATGACTATGAATAGATAGAAGACGGTGTGTTCAGATTGATGCGTTTTTGTCTGTTAAGATCAGAAGAGCTGCGAAACTCCTGTACCTGATTTCTGAAGCCCTTATCCACACCGAGCGTCTGCGTGCAGAAGCAATGCCTGACTCCCAGTTTACACATAAGATAAGCCAGGTCAATAGTCCACACGCTCTCTGTGAACTCTAAGTCCGAACACGCTCTCTGGAATTCCTCCTCACCTAATGGATGTAAATACCTGTCCACAAAACAAATAAACAAGGATTTATGAGTAGAGTAAATATTGAAGATTACACGAAAAAGTTCACTAGGACAGAATCTAAAGCGATTATTCATATTCTAGAATTCTTTCCATTGGATTAACATGGTAAAAATAATTGATGCTTTGTCAATAACAAGTGGTTGCAATATTGTGGAAATCTGTGTGGGCAGCATACTTACTCTAGTACCATTCTCGAGCAGGCCAGGCCGCAATCCCAGTGGTACTGCTGCCGGATGACCGGTACGTTTAACATCACATCATCTAAAGAAAAAGAGGTCAAAGGTTACACTTGAAAAGAAAGTGAAAGGCGGTTTTAGGAGGTTTACTAAGGATTTAACACAAATTATTATATATAAGTATATTATTAGAACTATCATGTAAACTACATTAAACCACTATGCAGCATTAAGAGTTTTTACTCATGTTCTTGTGTCTATCTATAAGATGTACAAGAGTGAATAACATCAAGAAGATACAAGCAGCATCTGAAGAAGTACTACCATTGGTTCTGACCATTTAATAGCGATATATGTCCGGGTTGTGTATTTTGTCTGTTCTTTGCTAACAGAGAATCATGATACTCAATACTACCTGGTTGTATCAAAATGTGATCTTATATTTAATGTCAATCCAACGTAATACAAACTCACCGGTCATGATGTAGTCAGTGTGTGTCAGTACTTTCTGATATCATGAAGACTGTCTGTTAGCAGGGTTAGCCGGACAGCTGTTGTCCTTCTGCCCTCGACATCGCACACTCTACAATCTCTTCATGTCTCCTTCTCAAAACACTATCGAGGGGCTGTCGACAAGACGTGGTAAACGGCCTTATAAAACTCGACTCGTTTTGCCCACGCCTTACCGTCATACCCAAAGATGAACACTTCCTCGATGTGAATCCACAGCATACGTCGGCGCGTTGATTAGCATGAGAAGCGAAATTACGCCATCTGTCGGGAAGAAAGAATAATAACAACAAACCGCCTTTGTATTGCTTGCACTCAGACAGTCGTTTTATACTTTTGCGACAT
Source organism: Triplophysa tibetana (assembly GCA_008369825.1). Taxonomy (NCBI): domain Eukaryota; kingdom Metazoa; phylum Chordata; class Actinopteri; order Cypriniformes; family Nemacheilidae; genus Triplophysa; species Triplophysa tibetana. The sequence continues at coordinate 10,884,883 of CM017904.1, read as the reverse complement.
TAAGTAAATAAACAGTTGCCCATATTTACTGTTTATTTGACAATATGTCCGAAACGAAATCACACGTTTTAATTATATTTTGAGGAATCCGTTCTATACGTTAACTACGTTGAATACGTTTAAGCATATGAACAAATAAAATGCTTGGCACATTTTTGTTTTAATTTAATTTAAGAAAAAAATGAAGTTATTTCTACCGTCAACTTGGGATTTTGACAAACGTTTTAAAGAAAACAGTAATATTCTTATAAATGCTGTCATCCAGGTCGGTAGATGGCAGCACAAGTCTTTCGCACAATAAATATCCCCGGAAATTCCCATGAACACCAGCGATAGAGTGTTTTTGGACGACCGGTGCACGTTTGGGTAAGTTTTAAGGTATTATTCTTAGTATACTAATTTAATCCTGTTCGCAAGCACTGGTAGTGTGAGGAAATTATTTACTTTTTTCCTTGTACTATCCCTAAAACAAAATATGGGTAACGTGTTTCTGTATTGTTTGTTATGAACCTTTTACCTCATTGCTATTCAGAGATATAACGTTAACGTTACCATCTTTGAGAGTACAGTATCTCCTTTATAGAACAATTACCTAACCAGTTTGTTTTTTATTTCAAGTAAGTTTTACAGATAGCTTTTAAAGATGTCGATTGGAGTTCCCATAAAAGTCCTTCACGAAGCAGAGGGTCATGTAGTCACTTGTGAAACCAACACTGGAGAGGTTTACAGAGGCAAACTGATCGAAGCTGAAGACAACATGAACTGTCAGGTATTAAAATGTGTCCACATTTAACTTAAAAATTTGCATACTGTATATAGTTTTGTAAGACTCCTTTATTTCTCCCGTCTAGAGTTTGAGAATATCAGTAATGTTTATTTCCTGGCTAATGATGAGTGAATTTTGCTTATTTTAAAGGAACAGTTCACCCAAAAGTGAACATTTTGTCTTCATTTTCTTGCTGCGAGTTCCAAATCTGTATACATTTCTTTGTTTTGATGAACACCAAGAAAAATATTTTGAAGAATGAAAAAATGCTTTCTTTAAAATATAATTTATAAAGTTAACCTTTCTTGGGCACTTGATTGTAAAAAACAACTCACTTTCTCTCAATAGGTAGTGGTATAGCTTTTGTTGAAACTAGTAACTTTGTATTAGCACCCATTGTATTATTGCTCCTGTATGACATATGGCTTATTGCTCCCTGAACTCTCTGTAAGTTGCTTTGGATAAAAGCGTCTGCTAAATGTAAATGTAATTTTATCTACTATGGCAGTCAATGGTGGCATAGAACTGTTTGATTACTAGCATTATTTCAATTATCTTACATTAAGTCATTTAGCAGATATCTTTCGCTGTTTCATCAGGATAGAAATTTATACAGGTTTGGAACAACTCTAGGGTGAGTAAATGACAGTTTATTTTTTGGTGAACTGTCGCTTTGACTTGGTTTCATTGGATTACATTGATCATTTAAGTTGGAAGGTTGCCTTTGTCCTTTATATTCTATCTACCTTTATCTCTCCAGATGGCAAACATTACGGTCACGAACAGAGATGGCCGTGTAGCTCAGCTGGAGCAGGTGTATATTCGTGGAAGTAAGATTAGGTTCCTCATCTTGCCTGATATGCTCAAAAATGCTCCGATGTTAAAGAGTATGAAGAACAAAAATCAGGCAGCTGGTGCTGGTCGGGGAAAAGCAGCTATTCTCAAAGCTCAAGGTATGTTTTTTTTCTTGTTTTTTTTAATTCAGTCTTTTAAGAAGCAAAATATACGTTTACAATGCTAATAAAGCAGATATTGAGACTTAACTATAGTTTTTTAATGTACTTTCAGTGGCTGCCAGAGGACGTGGACGTGGAGGCCCAGGACGAGGCAATATATTCCAGAAGAGACGTTAATTTTATGTTAAGCCTTTTTTATTTTTTTTATTTCTCATGTTCATTGTCATGGTTGGTGAAATAAATGGGTGTTTTTACTAAATGGGTCTTTTTTTTTTATCTTATAAAAAATTATTTATTAAATATTTAATCGGGTTGAAAATCTGTCTTGCTAAATGTGCATTGTCCACATCCTAGGTGGTTCACCCACTTGATTTACATGCATTTACACGGTTCTAGATAATGGCTCGCAAATGTGCAGAGTGCAAATACTACTAGGAACATAACAGGGCTTTAAGCAAATGCCTGGAGATGGTCACATTAAATATCTTCGACACTTAATACGCGATAAGGTGTATTCAAACTAAATGTAAATTATTTTGCAGGTGTAGTAGTAAGTCGGTTATAAGCTTCAGGGTAACCCAAAGTGGTCTGACTGTACTTTTGTTCCACAGTGGATACTTCTTTAAGGACACTATGGGTTGTGAAAAAGATTGCTGCCATGCGTTTCTCAGCTGTGTTTTTGATTATGGAACACCAGTTACATTAGTTATCAGTAACAAAAAAGTGGGCTTCATCTTTAGATTGATCCAGTTATTGATCATTACTTATGTCGCTGTGTAAGTAAGCCTTTTTTTTGTTTATCATTTAGTCACAACTTCATTGGGTTTTATTAAATAATCTTATTTCCTGTTGTGATCGATGTAGCACATACATTAAGAAAGTGCCATACCCAGTGAATTTCAATACAGGGTTTATAGTTGCTTTGGGGTCATTGCAGAACTGTGTACTGTACTCTGTAGGTATGTATGCTGGATGAAGCGGTCTTACCAGGACACAGATTCCGTGATCAGCTCAGTCAGCACTAAGGTGAAGGGAAACATTCTAACCAATTCATCAGCTGAGGGTGCTCATGTTTGGGACGTGGCTGAATATGTTATTCCTCCTCAGGTATCTAATCGCCCATATGTTATTTTGGTGTCTAATCTGCCATGATACGTTTTAAGAAAATACCAAATCAGCCACCTTTTTTTTGACAGGGTGAAAACTCTTTCTTTGTTATGACAAATATGATCGTGACTCCTGGACAGACACAGGGCAGCTGTCCTGAGGTACTATTTAACAAAACTCATGTCATATTAATCTTCGAGAAATGTCCATTTCACATTTAGCCACATTCTACTTTTTTAGGCTCTGAGTGAATTCACCCGTTGTGAGTCAAATATTGATTGCAAAATTGGACTCAATGAGGTCCGTGGCAACGGTAGGTGCCCACGTTGAGGAATATTTTTTGTTTGAAATAGTGGTATGTAATATGTACGCTGTGACACAAAGATGCCGTGATCCTCAGGGGTTCAGACGGGCAGGTGTGGAAAATACTCTGAGACCATAAAAACCTGTGAAGTGTTTTCATGGTGTCCAATCGAAAATGACAGCATAATACCGAAGTGAGTGTTTTACGTCTTTAGACTAAAACAAGGTGATACATTTGATACATTTTGCATATAATATTAGTGTATTTATACAGAACCGCTGTGCTTGGTGATGCAGAAGACTTCACAGTGCTCATTAAAAACAACATACACTATCCAAAGTTCAATTTCAAAAAGTTAGTTTGTGTATTATTTCTTTTTTATATTTTACTTTAATATCCCACTCTTAACAAAACAAACCCCAATAGTGTCTCATTATAAACGAGTGGGACCACTAAGAAATATTTTAATGTAGGTGTTTCAGAGTGAACGTAAATTGTTTTGTTACTTCTAGGCGAAACATTCTGGATTACATCAACACTTCATACTTAAAAACTTGCACCTTTAATCGCAAAACAGACCCAGACTGTCCCATTTTCCGTTTGGGGGACATTGTAGCTGAAGCAGGAGAAGTCTTCAGTGTCATGGCTGTTAAAGTCTGTATCTTAAACAATTCAGTGTATTTTTTTATAAAAAATGTAGTGTTTAAGCATTCTGATAAATTTTAGAAAAGTGTGAAAGTGTTTTCAATGTTAAAGGGTGGTGTTATTGGGATTTTCATTGACTGGAGCTGTAACTTGGACTTCCCAGAACGTTTTTGTGTGCCAAAGTATTCTTTTAGCAGATTGGACAATAAACACATTGAAAATAATGTGGCCCCTGGATACAACTTCCGGTAAAAGCATCATTTAATTTGAAGCGTTAACTGTACCATTTTATTTATCAAGAGTCACCATTATGTGAAGATATTTATATATACATTTTTCTTTCCCACAGATTTGCAAAATATTTTAAAAACAGTGAAAATGTTGAAACACGGACATTGATCAAGGCCTATGGAATCCGCTTTGAGGTCATAGTTTTAGGCGAGGTTTGTTTGTTGGTCTCTTAAACTTAAACATAAGAATCAACCTAAATTTATTCATGCCTTTAAGATTTTTTGTATTTTATTTTAATTTCTTTTTAGGCTGGTAAGTTCAGCATTGTGCCCACTATTGTAAATCTTGGGGCAACCCTTGCCTTACTTAGTTTGGTAAGCAATATATATTTAGTTACTGTGAACTGCTTAGTGGCAGAAATTGCTTTTATTCTAGCGTGTCATTGTTCTCGCAGGCGGGTGCTGTTTGTGACTGGTTCATGCTTACTTTTATGAAAGAAAGTGACTACTATGCCAAACACAAATTTATTCACCTAAACGACAGAAGTGACAGTGGCGTGCCATTGGTGAGTAAAAGTCAACACTTTAGTTTTATATTTGAATATATTTCATATTTATTTATGCAAACGATATATTTTTATTGTTATAGAGCTCTGTTGGGACACCTTCATATGGAACTCCATAATGTTGTGAATTTGAATTTTCATTGGAACGGACACTTTTACGATTAAATCAAATATATCCTGACATAGATTTTATATAAGCTGTATTTCATACAGTTAATTTCATTTAATATGATGATAAACTTGATCTGTTTTTACTCGTTCAGTGTTTAAAAGCATTTCAAATTAGCAATAAACCAAATACTCTAACATGCTTGAGCTCTCAAGATTTTTTTTGTTTAGTTTAAAGGCATCTGTGTTAGTAGGACGTTGGACATCCTTCTTCTGCTGAAGTGCTTGTGGTTAATATGGATTATCTTTTGGTTGCTGGCAGATTTCAATTGTGAAAAAACTGTATCATTGTTTGTAGTTAGTAGCATTCCCTGTTATGACATGTTATTAACATTCAGGTTGATCGAGTGTTTAAAAAAACTGTTGATGATGTTCATTGTGCATTAAACTCCGCCTGAGAGTGCATGGCCTGGTGAAGTCTTAGCCCGCTATATTTACCATCAGGGCGGGGGTATTCGGCTCTTATCCTACCCATGCAGCAACTGGGTATTACTGGAACAGCATCTCTGGGTGTGCTGTCACCAAACCGCCATCTAATGAATTGAGCGTAGGCCCCATGGCGCAGCTGAGCCCCTTCGTGCAGCTCCGCAAGGGGATCCACATAGAACAATGCTGTCTCGAGGACGGAGCGACTGAGGATCAGTGTGGACAAAATAGGTGAGGAGGTTATGCAGCGCCCTTTTCCCAATCGGCAGCACAGCTGCTCGTGCAGGGTGGCAGCAGGCGGGCAGCAGCCACACTGACACCAGGCCTGATTTCCAGTCTGTGGCTTCTCCAGCAATGGTGTGTCTGTATTTCTGGAAAGCCCACTGCTCTGCCCATTCTGTACAGGTAAACTTCTGCTCGGTCCACACTGCATTACACTGATCAGAGTCCTCATGCTGGCCAAATCATTCTAGTAGAAAATAAAGAAGTTAATTTGTCATAGTTTAATTGAAATTTATCTCTATAGTGCTTTGCACAATATTGCATTGTATCAAATAAGCTTTACAGTAAACACAGGGTAGGGAAGTAGAGACAAAAGATGAAAGCTATATGAATTGGACATATGGTATTATTACAAAATACAAGTACATTGACTGTACCAGCTGAGAATTTTAAATATAAAATAAAAAAATGTTTTTGGTGTTTTACTCAAAAAATATTTGTCTGCGTGACAATAATGATATGTTACTATTAAGGATATTTTTATGAAACATCTGAATAAAGCTAGGATACTGTGCATTTAATGTCTGGAACATAATGCTAGTTTGTACACTACCAGTCAAAAGTATCAACACACCAACACATCCTTTATTTCTTCTATTTTATGCTAAATGTCAAGTATTTCAATCTATAAAACAAACAGATATAGGCCAGTTTGGAAGATGTTAACAATGACGGTCCAGAAGAACGTCCTGTTAACACAAACATCTGAACAAAGTACAACCTACAGAACATTTATAACCAAATCAAATATCTTACATGCGTGAAATAAAGAAACTGACACCAAAAGTGCTTCTGGACAAGTGTCAAAGATACTAATATTGACAAGATGCGCCACTGCCAAAACAATGAATGGCGAAGAATGCAACGGTCAATATGGGCGCCCTAGCACAGGAAGTCCCACCTTTCAGTAAAACGAGCCAAATTTCAATCAATAAAGACTGACAATTCTGTTGGGCAGGGCTCTCGTGGGGTGCTTGCTAGCCGTTGCGCAGGCGCAGTAGTTGAGGGCGACCTCGAAAAATTCGATTTTTAGCGCAATTTAAGCTTATCAAACAAAAGTTATGATACAGTTAATGTCCAGTTTAATTATTGATTATAAATCTTGATTTTCGCTAGCGATTTTATAAATATCTGCCTTCCCCCATTCAAGATAGGACTGTTGACTTGCTTCGACGGATTTTGCCAGTTTTTGCATCTTGCGAAGTGGTCCATATGTAGTTCAAATATTAAATATCTGTACTTTTGTTTCTTCAGACTAGCAAACCTTTGTCTATAGTTGATTAGTTTGACAGGTAGTCTACAACATTGCTTTGATTCACAATTTGAAAACGTTCAAAGTTTTGTTTCTAATTTAGAGTTTAACATCAAGTACTGATTTAGTGGTCAGTTTGTGACAAAATATTTAAGTATCTTACTTTCCGCTGATGTAGAGAAAGAGGTTTAGTCTGCTGTAGAGTTTTCTTTCTGGACTTTTTCACCACCCTTAACTTGTCCTCGTCCACAAACGACACGCAAAGGAAGCACTGCAACAAACACAATACTAAAGTATACATGAACGCACAGTAAAAGGGATACTCCACCCAAAAATGTAAGTTTTGTCATGAATTACTCTCTCTCAGTTCAAAACCTTTATAAATGTATTGTTTGATTGAACATATAGATATTTGGAAAAACGTTAGCAACTGACAGCCTACTTTAGTAGGAAAAATATTGTATAATTTTCTTTTTTCTTCCGTTGAACTCAAAATGTGACATTTTGAAGAATATAGGAAAGCAAACAGTTCTGGGGCAACTTTGACTGCCATTATTTTTTTACCTACTATGGTAGTCAATGATGCCCCAGAAATATCAGTTGCTAAGATTTTTCCAAATATCTTTGGCAAGTAATTCATGACAGAATTTTCAATTTTAGGTGGAGTAGGGCCTATCCCTTTAACATTCCTTGTAATTAAGCTTGTATTCGTAAAATAAGCATTGACAGGGTTAAACAGCTGCAACACAACAGCTGTTGACATGCCTCACTGTTTTTCTACTCAGTTTGAACCGTATGTGAGAGTTGTGTGTATGTGTGTGTACACGTGCATGTGTGTGTGTTCACCTCTTCTCGGTCCTGTACTGACTCAAACTTCCTCTCTGAGTAGTTCTGGTTTGCTTCTTTGGAGTAACAACTAGTTCCGATAAGCCAGTCAAGGAAAACTGTTGTCTTTAGATAAAAAAAGTGAGAAACAACTGTAATTACATCAAAATATTTTCTGAATCTATATCAGCTTATGAGTTCCTCACAAGAGCATAATATGAGAGTGTTGATCCAATGTAGATGATAAGCTGAATGATGCTGAACCTCCCAGCCTGTGAAGGACACAGAGAACGGTTTGTGTATCTTAAAATCTAGCCAAATGCAAAGTAGTTCCAATAGTTGATAGGCGTGTCTTACCTTTCCAAAAACCATGACATCAAACCTGATACCGTATATTTTAAAAAGCGTTCTCTGCTCCACACCATTTACTGTAGAGTATCTTGCAAACCTATGTTCCGAGATAATCTATAAATTACTAACAAAAGAAATATCACATGCACTTGTATTTTCAACAATGTAAGAGCATTAGTGAAAATGCTGTAATTTGTACTTTTAACATTTATTTTAAGACATTTTATCTTTACAAATCAAATGATTTACACCTGAAGTTAAATCCAGGGTAAAGGGTCTTGTTGCTCTCTTTCTCATCCAAGCGACGGAACGAGTATTTAGGCAGACAGCTGCGAAAGATTCTGTTCAGATCACAATCCCAGTTGATCTGTATCCCAACCACACCTCCCTATTAAACAATTATTACCGGCACTGTAAATAAATGTCATATAGGTAAAATACACAAACATTAAACATCGTTGCTTACTGGGAGATAATAAAAATAAGGCTTTACCTCCACAGCCATGTCCCCAAAGTTCTCTTTGGCCTCACTCACAATATCTCCCAGGCGGAAAATAGGACAGTATGGATTTGTGTAGCGGTTATAGATGCAACCTTTTAGATCGGTATCCTTCAATTCAGGCAAGATGTTTCTTCTAAAGCAAAAACATGAATGAATATGAAAAGTTGGAATAATTAATATTGCGAAGTACAGGGCTTTCTGATTAACAGTATGCATATGTTTGAAGTGACATCCACCGTATGTAATTAAATGCTGGAAATCTGATGTTATTCTTGATCATCACAGTGAAGTTTTCTGCTGATGCCAAAAGAGCAGGTCTGCGGAAACAGAAATAAGAAAAGCTTACATTTATAAAAGTGCCTACTAAAAGTGCAACTTCCTTAAATGAGTTCCTCAAACTTGTTGCCAGGGCCAGGACTGATTTAATAGCACAGTTGATGTTGATCTGTTTCCTATTTGTACATTCAGAGTAAGCTTCAGATAAGAGATTAATCCTTAAGCAATTATGCGAATTTATTATTTTTAGAAATAACATTTTACACTATGCCACCTGGGTCTTTTCTTGTTTTCAATGGGGCACCAAGTTGAAACTTCACATGTTTTCTTCATCACATCAAACTTCACACAGGCTCCTGTTTGAACACCTGAGTAATTATAAGAAGAGAGCAGAGCAGATCTCAAGAGTCTAGTTAAATAGGCAAGTAAATACTTCAGAGTTCAGATGCAAAAGTCTTTAAGTGCCGTCTGACATTTTTCTTCTAAAATTATTATTTTGATCAGGCTCTGATGTTTACATTAAAAGGTATTTGATGAATATGTTTATATGTCCTCTTCACCATTAAAGTTAAATCACTATACCTAAACATAGGAGCTGGATAAAAACACTAATTTTGGAGAAAATGTCAAATGGCACTTAGAGGCTTTTGCATTTGAACTCTCTACATGTTCCTGTATGAATAGGAACTATTCTTTATGCTATTTTAATATTCTGTGTCTTTTGACAGAAGGCAAATTTCCAGTGCATGTTTATCGAGCACGCTCTTTCTGATTCTGGTTTGGTTTAGGTTTTCGTTAAAGACACAATGCCTGAGATTTGATATTCAAATACACAAACAAATCTATATTTAATATTTCGAAAAACGATCAGTCTGACATATGTTTTGGTTATAAAATGCTTCCTTTTATACAGCATGACCACAAACTAAAGTTGACAAATTTAGCCGAGCGATTAAATCAACAAATATACAAGCCAAACGTGGCATACAAAGTAATAAAATAAGAGTTATAACTATACCATGGCTATACTGGTCAGAAAATCCTTTCTCACAATCCTTATCTGTCCGGCACAGTTTCCCATACGGTGGTACCTGAAGTGTGTAACACAATAATGACGTAATAACATAATTTCTGATCAGAACATCATTAATCTGAAGCTTTGAAAGTCAATGGTGAATGGAATTACAACTTGTATAGGCTTCTTACCTCTAGGACAATTAGCTTGTTTTTGGTTCTGTGTCACTATGACATTTGTCGCCACAAAAAAAGAGTTTTTCCCCTAACATTAAACAAAAATCCCAAAACAAAATGTTAAAATGCATTTCTAGCTTTTCCATGCACTTTAAAGCACAAACATAGTCTAGTATTTTTTGTGACATATGATAAATGATGTAAATGATATCACTGTTACCTGAGATGTCCCACTGTGGTCCACCACATCCCACACGACCTCGCCAATATCTGGTATATTTATTTTTGCCACTCCTTTGACTTTTGAAGTGACTGAACTCACTACGAGGTCATACTCCTGATATCCTTTATTCCACAACAACATTATACTGTAAAGTATAGACGTGGGATTAGAGAACGGGACGCATAAATGTACCTAGAATCGCTTTAAATGTCTATCGTTACATCATAACAAGTTTAAACGATACAGTGCAGTGACTGTACAGTAAATGAATAAGCTTTTGTGGAGTGATGCGCGGGCGTCGTGCAAGCAAAACAACGGAGACGAGGCGCTCGATGTAACACTTACCAAATGAACATCAAGATAACTCCGTTTAACGTCCATTTTAGTGATCCAAGTTTAACGCTCTTGATTTTCACAAGTTTTTGAGTGTCATATTCACAAAGATTTAACAAAACACAAGGCATGGCCGTGATTGAGAAAACACACAGTGGCGGAGTTTACTGCAGTGTCCAGCCCAGCTCGTGCGGGAGAAGGTCACATGGTCTCCTTGAAGAAGACAGTTATGTGTGATGATAATACACTCTTTCTTACGTCAGAGAAAGACTCTTTACTGGGGCAATTGTTCACAACTACTGCATATTCATATCTTGTATTGTCGCCAGATTATGGATTATTCTTCGTCAGACTTTCTTGAAATCTACTTTGATTATTTAATGAAAATGTAGATAAAAGCCATAAAAAAAAATATATCTCATTTGACCTTTGAAATTAATTCTAACTGATTTTTCTTGGTTGAACATTTTTAGCCTCATGTGACCCTGGATCACAAAACCAGTCTTAAGTAGCACGGGAACATTTTAAGGAAAAACCCAAAATACATTCTTTGGGTCAAAATTATCCATTTTACTTTTATACCAAAAATCATTAGAATATTGAGTAAAGATCATGTTCCATGAAGATATTTTGTAAAATGTTCTACCCTTAATATATAAAAACATTATTTTTGTGAGAGGATGACCTACTTCGGCGCCTCTGATGGACTTTAAAGGCGATTTTCTCAATGTTTTGATTTTTTTGCACCCTCAGATTCCAGAGTTCTTAACGTCTGTATCTCCGTCGTAAAATTGTCCTTAACAACTCATACATCATTAGAAAGCTTAATTATTCAGCTTTCAGAAGATCCAAAAATCTAAATTTCGAAAAATGTATCATAAAGACTGGTTTTGTTGTCCAGGGCCACATTTATCGACAAATGCGTCTTAAACTTTATTTAACCATTCACTAAATCGGTGGCATTTCTATCCCCACGCCATTATGTATAAAAGTGCATCATTATTAACTTGAAAATACATAGGCCTTTATATCGAACAGAGTTGGCTGCACATGAACCTAACTGCAAAATTAAATGTGACATTTAAAACATTAATAAAAACTACATTGAACGCTGAAAAAAACACTTACAGTTGTTTCAACTCCCCAGGGTTTTACTCAGTCCTGCATGGTCCCTTAGCATATCTTCACCTCTGAAAATCTATTACACATTCCAATAGACATTTTAAAGTTTCATCATCTTGGTCCTCTGAAGGCCACGTGAATAACAAAAGTGAATATTCTTATTTTCTCCATATTTTATGATTTTGTAGCTATATGGGCAGGGTCATTCTCAAGATGCAATTCTGTTACCTACTTATTTCTTGGAAGATATTTATTTCAAAACATATTTGGGGAAATCTAGAATTCGATGTCCTCATATTACTACCATGCTAACTAAAAAAACTCAGTCCTGTTACTTTCCATTCTTTTCCAAAATCCTTCCATCTTCCATTAAAAAACCATGTAAAAAAGAAAAATAGTTTTCTGAGATTGACCAATTCACATTTAGGATAGTAAAATATATGTTCTTAGATTCTGTGTTGTAAAAAAAAGGTTTAATTTAGCCATTGTCACCCATCCGCGGAATGACTCAGGCCTTGTCCAATTTGCTCCAATTGGTGGTTTTACAATTGTCCAAAACATCTGGGACAGATCTGTTTCAGCGGTGTCATTACTCATGTTATGGATTACACTGGATATGCTTCGTGACAGCGGCAAAGTCATATTTCGCCATACATTTGAATAGTGAAATTGGCTCCACTTTATCCACTACATTTCCAAGTAATTTGTCTAAAAAGCAGACAAACCCAGATTTAAATAGACAAATATTGACCACTGATAACATATACACTGAATACATATTGTCTTAAACATGTTTTCAATGTATAAGTGTTCTTCATGTACTGTTCATTTGCCATCGGGGATGGTAATACAAAGAATTTACAAGATGTTTTGTTTTCTATCCACTGAACTCAAATAAACATAATTTTTCCTCATTTTGTTTTTCAGATTCAGCTTTGACCCAATTTCACCAAGGATTATTACTCATGCAGAGCCACTTTGCATATGAGATTCATTCCGTTTCTCTATAAATCACTGTGAATATCACCACACTTCATACAGCAGCTGAGCAGGACCACAACATCACAACATCATGACCGTTGCTGGGCACGTTCTTGTGTCGGTTGTAATGGCGTTTGCCGGTGTTTCTGGGAACATGTTCAACCTCATTTTCACCATACAGCAGCACCTCAAGTCTAAGAAGATCCAGACTGTTGGTTTGATCTTAAGCATCATCTCTGTCAACAATATTGTCTTGGTCATCGTCATTCTCATGTTGGTGTTGAGCGTCTTTATTGTTCCGACTATCTGGTGTATTAGGCCATATCCTTTTTTTCTCCGCACTGTGATATATCTAATGTTCAACTGCAGTTGTGTCAGCTTCTGGAGCATCGCTTGGCAAAGTCTCTTTTACTGTATCAAAGTTGTGAACTTCTCCTCTGAGTGCCTCATATCGCTGAAGAGGAACATTTCCACCGTCATCAACACTGCAGTGCTGCTGAGTTGCTCGGGTTTCTCAGTGTTCTTCTTACCGATTTTCACGCTCGACCTCCCAACAACAGACACTAGAAATGTTTCTACAAACTACAGCCTGAACGCCACTCTGAATGCAACCTGCCCGAGCCCAACCTTTCTTGTGAAAATGGACGAAATGGCGTATATAGTCACCACACTTTTTTTTCTCTGCCCCATTCCCCTGATGATCATGTTGCCCACCTCTCTCAGAATGGTGGGCCACCTGTGCGCCCATACGCTGGCACTCCGGAAGAACCAGACGCAGGTGCAGGGTTCCGACTCGTACGTCCTGGTGTGTAAGCTCACCATCTCCCTGGTGGGGGTTTATCTGACCACTTTATTTATTGTGTTTTTGTTTATGGTTATAAGGATGATGGAGGGAACTATCACCTACCTCACTTTAGCTTTTGCCTTTAGTTTTTATGGTGGCATGTCGTCTGTCATTCTGACAGCTTCAAACAGGTATCTCAAAGAGAAGCTCTGGAGTCTGTTCTGTTGTAGGAAAGCACAGGAACCAACTTCCAAAAGCCAGACATGTGAAACAGTGGACGGTTGATATATACCTAACTACAGGACGCTTGAAGTACTTTATGTCAAATTCTCTTGATTAATCTCAGTTTTACTGTTTGAATATGTTCTTAAATTTGCTGAATTGTAGTGAAGTAAAACTGTAAATATTTATGTAATGACAACATATGTTCTTTTGTATCAGTTGCGGAAAAACTAAGAATCAAATTTTTTATTATTCCCAGTTTTATTAAATTTACTATTTAAATTTAAGTGTTTAGGGAAAATTATCATTTTTATTTCATTCTGTAAACTGCTAACAATATTTCTACCAAAATGTAAAAAAAAAATAGTTTCTATTTTGATTTATTTACAGAAACTGAAACTGGAGAAACAGTTCAAAATAACAGAAAAGATGCTCTCTATTATTTCAGAACTCAAATACTGCAGAGAGAAATCATTCATATTCACTTTGAAGCAATACAAGGATTTGTGCATGCATGGAAAATATAAATTGTATATAATATATATTGTTTTATGTAATAACCTCGATTCTTGTTACAGTTTTCATGTGTCTTTTCGTTCTGTCTGTGTTTCACATTGCTGTCAGATGAATTTGTCACTCCTGAGGTTTGATTTTGTCGAAATTCAACAGACAATACATCTAGAAATACTGATTCAATGAAAAACTGGAATGGTCTCTTAATATTTTCCATGGCTTTATGTTCTTTGTGCTAGTGATCAATTAATGAAATATTTATTTTTTAAGGATAAGGAGTTATAAAATGGTAAAATGCATTATAATTCTTCATTATGTGTGTTGGAATGCATTATATGTAGTTGTAAAGAATTATAACCAATTTAAAATGTAACAATGAATTGCTAAGTGTTATAATGTATAAACTGTAATAACAACAATTTATAAGACATTACTATGCATTAAAAGGTGCATTACAATGCTTTAAAACTACGTTTATAATGCATTATACATACATGCTTAAGGAAAGTTTTACTCAATGCTTTTAGATAAAAGCAGTTTATTTTTCTGAAAACAAATAAATATGTTAAAAAAATAAATGATACAAAATAAATAATTTAACTATATGAAAACTTTGTTTGAATTTATTATAGTGTGTTTGTTTTGAATACAGTTGTTTCACTGCTGATTTCACACAGTAATTTCAAACAAATGTGAAAGCAAGTATTCAGTTAAACATTTTCATTATCCGAAGTTTGAGAAACTCAGGAATACCCTTTTTTTCAAAGGTTTGTGGGAGTACATCAACATTCATGACAACCTTATGGGCTTCATCGAAGACTTCCGATCCGATCTCCTTCTTCACTCTATCTCTCCATGCACTCAGAGTGGGTCTGCCTTCAAACACATCTAGACCTGTACTAACCGGCTTTAACACACACAAACACACATACAAAGCTGTTATGTCAAGATCAAGTGAGAGAATTTTCATTTTTCACTTTTCTATCCCTTTAAGCGCACGTGGAATCATATGTACAGAATGTGTTTTACCTGCATTGTCTCTACAATGGCCACTAGATCTGCCAGTGATATCTTCTCTCCAATGATAAAGGGCCTGTCCTGAAGAAACTTCTCCTCAAATGTCTTCAAAGACATGTTGAGGTCCTCCAGGGCCGAATCCATCTTCTCCTTGGGCACCGGGGTTCCTGTGACCACAGGTAAGACTCCCTAAAATTGTGAAATGCAGTACAGTCCAAGATTTGGCAAAGAAATACATTTTGTCAAATATTGTAGTTGGAACGGTTAGCCTATATATATTTAACCAAAAATCAAACTAGTGGACAGAGACGATGGTGGAATTACAAGATGCACTTTTTGTTTACACTATTTTTCTAATGATCTTATACCCTAAACCAGAAGACCCTTGAACCGTGAGCTCGTAAGCCTGTGTGCTGCCAGGAAAGATACTCATTGACTCTGGCACGCTTCACCAGGTCAGCTGGATACCAGTGATCTGGAGTGCGATGTTTTGCTGCCAAATACTGGAGGATTGCTATGCTGCAAGAAAGAATCCAATTTGTTACTTTCTTACTAATATCTTTAAGTAAACATGCATCAAGTTTAAACCAGGGTTCCGTTCCTAACATACCTCTCTGTGAGGATAAAATCCCCATCTTTAAGGACTGGTACTTTCCTTAAAATGCTTACCGTCCCAAACTCTTCCCCGAATTGTTCACCTTTTGTGCACAGAGAGAAGAAATTGCTACCTCTGTACAAATGCAAAACATTTTTAAACAAACATCACATGACGCAGTAAAAACCTCTAATGTAAATAAATAAATTACCTGCAGACAAATCCACGCTTTTGTATTCAAAGGGTATTGTGGTTATCTTTGCGAATATAAACACGGCACGACATGGCTGTGAATGGAGATCAAGATATAACTGAAGTGGCATTTTGGATCGCAAGTGTTTAAAGCAAAATGATCCACCCTCAAAATATCAAACTCTTATAGTGTTTGTTAATGCTCCGCCCAGCAAGGGTCAATACAACATTCTTATGTCATGACTGTCCGCCTTAATCTAATGTGTTGGGGCCATTGTCATGATAAAAGACACATGGGGTGACAGATAAACATATCAGCATATCAGGGGGGTTTAGCTGATAGTGGTGGAGATAAACTGGAGAGAAACGTAGAAAATGCCTTACTTGTTCTTATTAGCTTTCCAGTAGCTCAGTGGTAAGAGCATTGCGATACCAACGCAAGATTGTGGTTTTGATCCCAGGGGATTGCACTTACCTAGAAATGTATAGGATAATGTAATGTAAGTCGCTTTGGATAAAAGCGTCTTCCAAATGCATAAATGTAAATGTACTTGTAACATTTAATTATTAACTTTCCTATGAGTCTATTTGTGTGGTCTGAGAATTATGCTGCAATAGACTAAAGTCCAAGAACACCAATTTCAAACCACATGAAGACTGTGAAAATTATTATACATTTTATATTATACTTACTAGCTAGAGCAGCAAAACTTTAACTTTTTTTACTTTTATTTTTCCCATTTTATCAATATTTGTACATTTCTAGAATAGGCCTATATGCAAGGGCGGCCTCGATTTAATTCTAATGAATTCAGGTTACGTTATGTTATTGAGTATATAGAGCAACTGAATAATCCTGTTATAATATGAACACAACCTCAATTATTTTTTTGAGTTATAGCTTTATTAAAAACACCCCGAATAGAGTATGAAAAAAAACATATTATACATATGAGAAACAGCTATATTATCTTATTTTTGGTAAAAAGCACTTTCTTTGGTTAACTGGTTATTCAGTCAAGTATAAAAAGTAGGCCTGTTTTTAATCCTGTTGAATGTTTTTATTTTGGGGGAAAATTAAGGAACTAAAACATATGCATCATTTTCTTCTTTAAGTTCTCGCAATCCATCTTATTTCCAAATCCATATCCAAACAGTATGTTTTTGTTGTGTATTAAAAGTATTGATTTATATTGATCTTTAATGTGATACATGTAAAATGACCAAGTTATTGTTTTTGTGTAAGATAAATTTTGTCGAAAAGATTCACAATTAATATGTAAGTATTTGGCCACATGATGGCGCAAGATGACTCTAATTTGGATTGGCTTTCACTTGAATTGCCAATAACTCAATGTTAATCAGGTGGCAGACTGGCAGTATCCTCTTAACCAAAGTATTATGTTATTTATCCAGTTAATAAAGCAAAAAGGAATGCTTTCTGAAGATGCTTTACCAAATTAAACATTGGGCTACCAGTGGACACAAAAAATCCATCCCTGCCAATAAATAAATCTTGAGCTCTATCAGCTTGGAGTGGACGTAATGTAGATTTGAAGGGTGGGTTATTGTTGGTTTGCTGTAATGACTTGCATACACCCTTGATACATGATAAAATAACACACCCTAAATTTAGATAAGGGAATTAAGAACTCACATTGCATTCTGTTTTATTCTCTCCCAAACATAATCTGTTCTGTTTGTGCAATTATGTATGCATTTGTATTTTCGTTATCGTCCGGTACTGGAAATGGCCATGGTTCACCAGGGAGATTCTAGTTTGGGATATTGGCTATATTTTTAAACCAAAAAGCCATAAACTCCTACTGTAAAGTTGGCATGGAGCCTATTACATGGATAAAAGATGAAAATCTTCTATATTTTGAGGTGGAACTCAATCCTCACTTGAAATTCACTCCTGATCCCCTCTTACACGTTTCTCCACATTTCCAGCCCCGGTTATCATCCTCCACATTTAAATAACTATACAAGTGTGACGTGGAGGAAAAAGACAAAATTGTAAGAAACAGAAACCAACGCAATGGTTCAAGTGAGGTCAGTGGGTTTTCCTGCTGAGATTTTTAGCAAATCTGGTTTGAGTTTAGAAGCATGTGGCACCACATTACAGCATATATTTTGATTTAAAAACCGAACTTAAAATGTTTATGCTTGGCTGATATTGTTAAGCTGATACTAATTTCATATGTTATTTTTCTTTATGAGACAAGCAATGTGTTTTGGTAACAATTATGTTGTCCAAGCAAGCACATGTTAAATATAGGTCTTTGTCTGGAAGGATTAGCATTTTTGCTTGTTTAAAAAATAATTGTTGATAGTTAAATGACTTATAATAACACCCCCAACAGTGAAAAATAAACACAAACGTAATGTCTTTGGAAAGTATGTCATCAAACCGCTGTTTATCATTTCTTCAACATCTGTTTTATGGTGGTGTTTTTAAGTTCCATTCCTTTCTAATTGTTATGTTCCTTCCCATCATCCCATTGGTTTTCTATTAACTTGTGGTGAGATTTTGATCAGGTTAAGTAATTGGATTCATGTCTTGAGTTGTTACTTTTTGCTTTTCCTGTTTTTCCTTTCTCTGTCTCCAACGTGAGCTCATTTATGCAGGTGAGCTTTTCTGGGGGTAATTTACACCCAACACCTTTACATGTCACATACACAGTATGTATTTACATACATTTACATTCATGCATTTGGCAGATGCTTTTATCCAATCCGATTTACATTGGATTATCCTATACATGTACAATCCCCTGGGATTAAACCCACAACATTTCATTGTTACCGCAATGCTCTTACCACTGAGCTACAGGAAAGCTTTACATGCATTGGACAATTGCATGTGCATATGAGTTACTGAAAATGCATTACTGCTTTCTCTAGCCAAAAATGATAGTGTTGCCCTTGCATAAACATTTAGGGTAACTGAGTGACAATGAAATGAGCCTTGAATCCATGGCTTGCCAGAGAAGAGAAAACAACATTTGAACCTAATGGTTGGGCTTTAAAAAATAAGTGAAGCCTCATTAGTGTTTTGTGTTCCCCTGCACCTGCAGTTTTGGTACACCCACATACTGAGTTCAAAAGCAATGTATCTTGAACGCACACAAGTAGACCTACACTGTTTCACATTATCTATAATGACAGACCTGATAGATTAATAAGGTCTTTATAAAAATGTGATAGTAAAATTATCTAGACAATTTATTGCGGTTAGATCCTTGAGACAAACACCTTAATTTGAATAATTAATTTCAGTCAAAAGGGAAGTTTGGAAAATCTTAAACTCATTCAACACTTGCACGGAATTGTAAAAAACTGGGATAAGCAGCAGCTGTGCGCATTTCTAAGTCACGTGGGATCGGGCAATATTATTACTCCGTCCCATAAGAGAAAGGTATATTAGGAAAGGGAACAAAGAAATCACTGCAAATCAAAACTGCAGGTTTTGGAGCTACAGTAGTTCAAAGCATCGCATGAGTACTTTATACGGCAATTCCACAACCTTCTGACGGATTTTCACTTTTACGCAGGAGGTTACAGAAGAAGGATGCGGCTTCTGCCAGGCGCTTTTCTTCTGCAGGCTCTCCTGGCCGTGAGATGCGCGCCTTTGCATGAGGGACGAGGGCTGATAAAACACAAACAACCCACGGTGAGCATAATATAAATTATTCCATTTTATTGGCCCATTTATTGCATTTTATTTTAGCTTTCAAAAATACGATTTTTTTGTGGGCTTTTCACCTCAAAGTTTCACTCGAAATTTTTCACCTTCCGTATTTTTGCGCGCTCTAAATTTCACTTTGTTTATGCCGGCCAGAGCTGTATGAACACCACTGAGATCCTGACTGAGGTATTTGTCGTGTTTCACTATTGGCACAGACTCCGTTAAATAGAATTACATCATCAAAAATTAAAAAGGGAAAACGGCTTCTGAAAGATCTGTGACCACGAGCCAGAACCTGACACATTTTGTTCTGGTTTTGTAAAAGATGCCTCTCAATGTAAGCAATGGATATTTACTCTAATAAAGTATTTTTCTTATACTAATGTACCATAGTTCAAGTTTTTGACAGTTTTAACAGCTTGTCTTAACAGAAAGACCTCAAGTCTGAAAAGAGAACAGACTTAATAAATGTTGTGTCTACCATGTCTAAACCGTAAAACTCATTTACAAAGTTTGCAATTTGTTTTCTGTTACAAAGGGGTTGTGCAGGCACAGACACATGTCTCTCACACACTTATCAACACATACTCACACACACAACAGACTCACGCCTGCTCTTAACAGAGAATGTAGGGAATGTTATAGTCTGCTCACAGAAACAGCACTGCCCCATCATTCCTGTTAGGATTATTTTGGCCCTATACGCTTTGTGTATGCACGTCTCCCGCTTGTCAGCCGTGATATTCAAAGTGCTTTGTTCACACTGGATTCCGATACCTTTCAAATCCCTTTCCCATCTATACAAATGTTACAATCTGTGAACATTGGGCAATTCAGTTAATCTACAATTTATTTGAGGTTAATTTGTGAAGTTTAATAATTACACAATTTAATTTGAGTCAATAACTTCGGTTAATGTTTGATGCGTGAACATGGTAAGCACAAAAAGAAGTGCTTTATTTGCCTGTTTTCGATCCCTTTGGAAAGGCATGCCGCCAGCAGGGGAAAACCTGAAAATAGCAGATGAAGTAAGACTTCTGTCAATACACATTACACTGTACATATTGGGTAAATATTGTTTTTGAAATGCTTTCCAAATTTTTTTAAGTTTTAGAAGTTTTAATATGCTTCATGCATGTACTAATATTCTAAATTGTTCCTGTAACTCAAACAACCTTTTGGTTTATGTTTATCAAAGAGTACTGTACTCCAAGGTTCATAGGTTAGCTAACACACACCCAGACTGAGGAGGAAACATTTTTGTCAAGCAAAGAATAATGTTACTGCAAACCTGGTTGGATACTGTATGAGCGGGAATATGTGTGTGTGAGAAAATATGTTTATGTGAAAAAAACAGCATTCCAAAGGTGACAAAATCTCTCAAAATCCGCTGTATGAGCTTTTCAGCAGAAGCTTACTTGAAATTCTTACTCCTCTTTAATCCTGTGATCAAATATTCTTCAGTGCCAAGTCGGCTGTAGCTTCTTAAAGATTTACTTCTCTAAATTGCAATACTTTAGAGCCTAATTTATTTTGTGATGAAGTTTCTATTCTGTCGGTCTTAGTATAAGCCTTCCTATCTGATGTATGTTAACTTGATTTAACCAGATTTTTGATGCATGTGAAAAGTGTTATACTTCATCATATAACATGTATTTCAACATAATCCTTTTTTCAAAAAGTAATCATTTAAAGCGTTTTTTATCAACTCATTACGCAGTGCTTATCAATTGGTCTACTGTAGCCTACAATAAAGTAACTTTATGCATGCTTGTAAGATTAAACTTTTATGATTGACAAGAAAATGGAATCTGTGCTAAAAGGGAAAAAAAGGCCTGTGTAAAAAAGTCTAATTGTTAAACTGATCCCTAAAAATTAAGTGAAGAAGGATACATATGAGACAATATGGTGACTGTCAATGAGAGAGAGAGAGAGAGAGAGAGAGAGAAGAGAGAAGAGAAGGCCCTGGCAGGGGACGTGGGAGCTCTAGGCAGAATCAGTCAGGGATGTTCATTGTTGTATGAAAGTAATGCTTGATCACAGAGATCCACAGACACATTTAGCCGCACATGAAAGGATACAGGAACGTCTGACTCCTGGCATAATTTGGGGAGCTTATCGTTGTATCATAAATTAACTCGAACATGCTGACTCAAAATATTTCCAATATTATAAAAGGGGGAAAACATTGTTGGCCAGCTTTCAGACTCTCCGAGACAAGTTTTAACTCTGCCCCTATGATGTCTAAAAACATGATTCAACTTTGATCCCACGCTCTGCCAGCTCTGTAAGGTATTTTGAGTTTTTGGGTCAGACAGTTCATTAAATTGCATTTGATAAACATGGGAGGGTGGACAGCGACATTATTCTATAATTCACATCCACTATTTCTAGAAATTTTATCAGAGCAAAGTCCAATTTCAGTACTTTAATCTCCTCACATATCAAACTTCTTGAATTTTGGAGATTGCATTTTGGCAGAGGATCAAGACACCTTGGGCAACATTTTCTCTGTAGAAAGGTTACACCCACTCACAAATAAAATAGAGAACTGTTGTGTCACCATCATTCCCCTATGTATAGTATAGACACATGTGTCCCAACTTGCCTTCTGTGTTTGGAAAGTGGACCAAATTTATGCTCTGAACAGGAGTATTCAAAACTGCCATTGTGAGTTAACAATGGGGAAACCACCTCATCTTTTTGTGCCAGGCATGGAATGTGTGTGTGTGATTTCAGGGCAATGGCAGATCTCTTTCAGTGATAGGTCAGAATGCACGATGCAGTCGGATGTTATTGTTGAATAAACAACTGAGAACATAAAAACTTGAATCAAGCATCTGGCTTGATCTTTGGTTACATTTAGAATCCAGTATGATCAATGTGATTAGATTGAGCGGACATTAAGTGTAAGGGTCACACATTATGACTAAACTGTGTTTCACGAAATAATATGGATGTTTGTGCAGTTGTCTTAGCTTTGTCTAAACGTATCCAATGTTTCATCATTTACTCACCTTCACAAGGATGTTTGCTTCTGACAAATCTGGTGTACCATTGAATACCATAAAAAATATTGGATTTTTTTATTGTTCTGTTGAACAAAAAATAACATATTTTGAAGAATGTCCAGCAACAGTTCTGGGGAACTTTTGATCACGATTGTTATTTCTCCTACTATGCTCAATAGTTGCCAAGAAAATTTGGCAACGATAATTCTTCCAAATATCTTTCACTGCGTTTGTCAGAACAAAAAAATGTATACAGGGTGAGTAAATGATGCCATTTTTGGGTGAACTTACTTTTAAGACTTTTTTCTTCAAATGGGTTGAAATAAAGTAGAGATTATTGTGCTCATGTAAGTGTGGATTGAGTATAAATAGCAATGCATATAACATACTTCAAAACAATACAGAATAATGCAGTAAACCATGCGTTTGAAATCAGCATGCAGCTTGGAACTCTATCTCCTCACACAGGCACATTCCATGATTCCTGCTGGGCATTGTCTCCAATATAGCAGCTCAGCCTCATGCATGAAAAGTCACCGCACTGCCTGCATGCCTGGGAGAGAGATACACGGGGTCACAGAGGGGAAACTTTTTTTGCAAACGTCCTAAACGTTTTATAATATTGTAAAGCATGAAAAAAAATAACAAGGGTGCCTCGAGGTTGTAAGAACTGTTTTTCACTTGTAATCTTCTTATGAAAGTCAAAATACATAAACGATCTAGGACGTATATATCACATCATAAAAATTTTTGAAGGCGACTTTGGTTCTGTTGATTTAATGGAATAAACAGATCATTGAAGGGATAGTTTACCCAAATTACAATTCTGTCATCATTTACTCACCTTCAACTTGTTCCAAACCTATACAATTTTCCAAACATTTATTTGTATTACTCTTTGTATTCTGTTGAATACAGAGTAATATATTTGGAATATATATACATATGTTGAACTCAAAAGAAGATGTTTTTGAAGAATTTAGGAAAGCAAACCTTTCAGGGGCACTTTTGACTAGGATTGTAATTTTTCCAACTGTGGTAGTCAATGCTGGCCAAGAACTGTTTGGTAACAAGCATTCTTCAAACTATCTTTGCTTTTTGTTCCTAACAGATTTGAGGCTGAGTAAATTATGAATTTTTTTGTGTGAACTTTCCATTTAAGACTGTTTTTCTTCAAAGGGGTCAAAGGGGAGCCATGCAAATAAAAACAGAAACATCCTGAAGTTTAAAGCTTCCATAAATGCCTCAGAATTATGCCAAAGAGCTCTACAGTTTCGCCCACGGCATTTTCTTTCTGCATTTAACGCCCATGTTAATGAACAGCCATTTCCTCGGAAGGCAGTTTGGGGACATACATCCGCTATCATATTCCTGCTGTAGGCACAGAAAATAAACATCAACAACCCAAAGATAATCTTTTTTCAATCAGATTGTGATGGTTAGGCTTGTTTGTTTTAATTTACCGTTTCTTAATGTACATTATGTGTTACAATGAGCTTTGCATTGCCAGAGGTCGCATTTCATTGAAAAATGTCCGTGACCATTTCCATACATTTTTCATCCGATGAAAATTGTTGTTCATTTGATACAAGAATCCTCAAACTGATCACATTGAAGTTGAATAAAATAATGACCCTTGTTGTTTTAAGTGATTTTTTATCCTTGTTTATGGTCACAATCTTTATTCTATGGACATCATATCAGCACAGCAGGATGGTCTATTCAAATCTTCCATTTTTTCACCGCAGGGTTGGCCACAGCATCCCCATTCTCACTATGAGAAGAATCGAGGCAAAGCCTCCCACCCTCAGGACACCTTCAAACAAGCATGGCCGAAGGGTGAAGAACAACTCAGGAACAGCTCCTCAGGGCCCATGCGCTGCGGGGTTCCAGACTATCCCGACCAGAGAGAGGTGCATCTCAGCAGACGGCATCGGCAAAAAAGATTCGTGATTTTTGGAGGACGCTGGCCCAAAACAGACCTGACATACAAGTAACGTTAAGGATTTAAAGTGACATTTAGTGCAAATTCACACTCTCTATGATTGTTAAAGACAATGGGCATCATTCATAAAACACGTGGAGAACGACTTTTTTGTGTAAATCGTTCTTAAAGTCGTTCTGACATAAATTTACGTATTTTTAAAATGTAAATTGGACGAAAGAAATGTACACCTGCTCCCTATCACGGAGAATGGTGCGTAAAAGATTCAAACGTTCTGTATTCTTTTAGACAAACTGATGCATTTTGATGGACTATGGTTCATAATGATATCTCACAAGTTTCTATATCCTTTCTTGTTTCATTTATACTCTTTAACTTCGGGTAAAACATAAGGCTCGTAAGTGTACCTTTTTACACAGTCGTCCAATTAAAGTAGAGGAGAGGCGGGACAAATACTACATTGACCTTCAAACTTGTACAATACTACAATGGATAAGTTAATATTATTGGTTACTGCATTTTTACATGCAGTTATATTCTTCACAACAAGATAGTAACATGTTACTGCCGTGAACACTCCAAATCACATCAACCAACGTACGCGTATTGAAAAATCGCGCAATGACTCCATAGCGTTCTCAAGCGCCACTAGCTGGTCATTTTCAGAAGAGCACCCATTATTCTCACCCTTATTAGTATTAGTCTAAAATGCTTTGGTAGACACAGTTTAATGTATATATTTATCGTAAGCATATAGCCTATTAGTCTGAATATATGCAATATAATGTAACCAGCCTGAGAATGGATTTCATAGGATTCTACAGCAGTCATAGATACGTAATTTGCGTAGCAGTAATTCATAGGTGGGGATTATGCTAATTGTGAATAAGAGCGCACAGTTAACGAATGATTAGAATTTATTAACATACACACATTTTACAATCAAATCTGACGTTAACGAAGTATTTGAGGAAAGTTTTCGGGAAGGTCCGTTTTACGCGCAAACTATTCGGAATTGACTCATATATTTACGAATGTTTCATGAATGAGGCCCAATGTTCTAAAATCCACAGTTTTGTTTGGTTTTTTGGAATTAATTTCCACGCAAACAGAAAGTGGCTCCTCTATTTAAAACTGCACAGCTATCGGTTCACCTTGCTGAAGTGCAGTATGATGTCATAAAAGCGTTGATTCTGTAAATATTATTTACAGCTGATTTTGTATAGGTGAAAACTTTCTTGTTATATATCAACCAAACAGATACAACTAAAGGTCCAAATCAAAACATAAAAGGAAAAATGCATCACATGATGAGGACTCCGACGAGGCTGTGCGTCTCCCGTAACCCACACATCCCGTCAGCTCTCCGGTAGTCTCAATGAAGCGCAACACCAGCGAGTAACACTCTCTCCCGTCTCTGTTTACCCCGGTGTCTTTTAAAGTGCCATGATAACGTTCAGGTGTAAAGCCACGCCCTCCAGCAATCAGCATGTAACTCGGGAACAACACACAACCACTTACTGAGCCGTCACAGCAGTGATACATTTTCGTGCCCTATTGATAACATTTCTGTTGTTTCAGTTTTTTCATCTCTTTGATCAGTCATCAGATATGTTCATGAATGGCACTTGTTCAACGGTGATCAGCCATACATTAGCTGATTGCAACCCCTGCAACCGTGTACGTGTAAAATAAAACATGCGCCAATGTCTAGATCTTTTTTCATTCATCGCAACAAAAGAACGAGTCCTTCCCCTATTGTGTGTGCTGATTGCACCTTCCTCTGTCTTTTGTGTGATCTTATCTAAAACAGGGAGTTTAAGTGCAGGAATGCAGGTCTATAGCTACCATCTGTGTGAAAGAAGCAATCAGTCATATGTTTATACAGAAATCTATTCACAGGCAGCACAGTGTGCATGCATCTGGTAGAAGATCCTTTATTTCTGTGGTCTTATTCGTAAAATTTTATTTGAACATTAGAAAAGAACAATTGTAAGATTAAATTTAGCTATGCCAAAAGTATTAAGCTTCTTTTGGTTACAAACTATAGTTTAAAAAGCAGTAACTATACGTAAAATGAGTGTTCATAACTGGCTCATTACCTTTCGGCTACGATTTTGCGAAATGTCAGTTTGCTCTTATTTGACTTCAACATACGTCAAAGGTTAGTACATAAAGTAACCTGCAGTTTTATTTTTTGAAACAGAGATGGCGAAAAAGTTACAGCAGCTTTAATCCGTAAAAGGATTTTTGGTTCATCCTGAAAATTGTAAGTCTGCTTAGCTAAAAATCAATAGTACACCTTTCTTCAATAAGTTGATTGAATAAATGATTGTCGTTTATTATTCTTTTTATATATTATTCATATTTTTAAGTTAACTGAACTCAAAATTTTAAGGCAGCCAGGTTACTTATTTTTTACAGTCAATAATATCTGCAGAGCCACACAAAAACGTACTTTTTTATGCAAGACGTAAATAAAACTTTCTAGCACTTCACAAAAGCTATTATAAAAACAAACAACAGAGCACTTAAAACTAAATTGAAATGTCAAACGAATACCTTTATGACTTAATTTTGTGAAATAAGAAAATGAAACAGGAACTATTGCAAAATGTATCGACATAAACACAAGGGTTGGGTTTTAAAAAAAGCTGGAGGGAACAAATTCAGACACATTCCTGAAGATGTGTTGGCCCTATAATAAAGCTGTCTTCCTTCATTAAAATGTGCATTTCTGATATAATAGTAATAAGGAACCTTTTTTTGTATACTAGAGCCACTAAAGTATACTACTAATGTTGATTGTTAAGAATAAATATTCAAAGAATGTGTAATTAGATGCTCACATTTGTTTAAATATCTACAATCAAAGCATAGCATAATCGCTCTCAAATTGTACATTTCGGAAGATCCAGAACAGTATGATCAAGTGTCTGAGGTTAAATCCCCTAAGGGAGAATCTTGCTCCTATCAGAGAACTGGGTCACGAAGCTGTGAATTTCATCACCCATAATTCCTCCAAAACCGCATTCTCATTATAATCATAAAACAGCCAATCAGCACACATTAAGATATCAGATGAGGTGATCACCAGACGAATGTCTATAGTGATGAATAATACAGATGAATCACTATGGAGTTCTGTGATGTTGGCTTGTGTTAGCTGGTGGTCTAATGATGTGTTTATGTTGAGACGACCTTGTGCTTATGGGTTCTTACACGTGTGTTCAGAATCCAGCGTTTCCCGTGGCAGATGACTGAGGATAAAGTGAGGGGCGTATTAAAGGAAGCTCTTAAAGTCTGGAGTGATGTAACACCCCTCACCTTCACTGAGGTCGTTAACCAAGAGGCTGATTTTGTCATTGACTTCACGAGGTAACATACATTTTTTTGGTGAAGAATTAGATTATGACAAGAAGTTCAAAGTCTTTATCTTCAGTGATTCTTATCTTCCTAAACAATTTACATGAAATTATAGTAAACATTACTATATACTATGTATATTTCTTATTTATATTATATTCATTACATTATATTATATTTAGGGCTGTCAGAAATGATTAAATGTGATGAATTGGTTCCAACGTAAATCTTTGTTATAATATATTTGTGTATTTTTAATATATATGTGTGTATGTTTAAATATAATTCAATATTATGTATAAATATATCACACATATATTTATAATAATTTATTTATTTATATTTTATTATACACATACTTATAAATGGAAAGTTCAGAAAAACTGAAAATTATTTTGAATGGTCTCTTAATATTCTCCGCGGCTATATATTTATTTGATATATTGATTATATTGATATTGATGAAAATATAATTAAATGGAGACAAATCTTCATTTATAAACATGCACACACACAAATATTATCTAAATACAAGCTTTTATTTTGATATCCATTAATCACGATTAATCAAACTGATAGCCCTAATTATCTTTAAATATATTACAATACATTACGTTACATCTTCTTATATCAGGTACTGGCATGGTGATAACTTGCCATTCGATGGACCTGGTGGTATCCTGGCTCACGCTTTTTTCCCAAGGACAAACCGAGAAGGAGACATCCATTTTGACTACGATGAGTCTTGGACACTGGGCAATGAACTTGGTAAGGTCAGAACAGTCAACTTACCGTCTTGACGCACTCCACTGCCTGCCACAGATGATGAGACAAATCAACAACAATAACAACATCACACAGATTCAGTGATCCTGTGAACTTTTCAAAGATTTATTAATTGAATGCAGGAACGGACCTTCTGCAGGTGGCAGCTCATGAGTTTGGTCATGTCCTGGGTCTGCAGCACTCCATGGAGCCTGGAGCCATAATGTCTCCATTTTACAGCTTCTCCTATCCCCTGCAGCTCAGCGAGGATGACAAAAAAGGCATCCAATATCTCTACGGTCCCCGGCCACAAGCCCCACCACAAATCCTTACAGAAACCAATGAGATTATCACCAGTGCAGTGAGTCAATGAATGTTCTCGCACTTCATATACAGTAGGCCAAAAATATGACTATGCATATGATTTTGAAGATCACTATATATTTAAATTAGTGGTGGGCATAGATTAATTTTTTTAATCTAGATTAATCTAGATTAATCTTGGAATTAATCTAGATTAATCTAGATTAAAATGGCTCATTTGAATTCTGCCGAAGGCATTGAGAATATGTGTGTTACCCAAATAATGACTAAAAGTAAGTCTTTGAGAACGGGTTTCTCAAGCCAGGTGGCGCATTAGAGAAGGGGCTCATCTCCTGTTTCCAAAATGCATCACAAACTACTTGAGAAAGCTGTTCTACTATGATAATTTGTGATGAAAATTAAATTATGTTCAATAAGATGTACTTGTGTTTACTTCCGCATTAGCTAAGGGATGCTTTGTGTTTAGGTGGTACTTGAGACTGGAAGAGCTCCTACAGTACATTTACATTTAAATTCAGTCATTTAGCAGACGCTTTTATCCAAAGCGACTTACAAAGAGTTAGGGAGCAACAATCGATATGTCATACAGGAGCCATAATACATTAGGTGCCAATACAAAGTTACTGGTTTCAACTAAAGCTAGACCACTACCTGTTGAGAGAAAGTTTTTTTTTTAAACTAACTGTATGTAAACCAATTTCGTACAGTAAACCAATTCCACATTGCACAAGGTGCAAACAAGCTTAGTCTTGTCGAGGTTTCCATTGGGAAGCGTCTTAAAAATAAATGTTCCCTGAAGCAACCCGGCGGCTTCATAGCTGCATCCATGTTAGCACGTCACGTTTGATCTGGTCATTTCACAGTTACGTTATGTTGTGTTCAGACCAAACACGAGTGATTTACATGTTAAGTCAATGCAAAGAGGCGATAGACCTACTTGCTGCGCGAATCGCGCGAATGAAGCCCTGGTTATGAGATGATGAGGCGGCGAGAATGACGCGAATGACGCGAATCACGCGAGTTGAAAAATCTCGTTCTCTTCCCCTACAGTGACATTAATCTATGTATTTAACCTTGTTAAAACCCTTAAACTTATGAGAAAGATGTAAACTTTATGTGAGTATGGTTCGCTTCATTCCCCTTTAACAAGAGTCTTTCCTCGTTCCCTTCTTTCTCTCCATCAATGTTTATAGCCTGACGCCTGTCACACGGAATTTGATGCTGTGTCTATAATCCGTGGGGAACTGTTCTTCTTCAAGGCCGACTATGCCTGGCGAATCAGGGAGGGCCGTCTGCAGGCGGGATACCCTGCCCTGGCCTCCCGACACTGGAGGGGCATTCCAGAGAACATCGACGCCGCCTACGAAGACAAAGAGGGCAATATCTGGTTCTTTGAAGGTTGGTGAATCGAGCACCGGTGGCTGACTGTGGTGATTTGTGGTTGAAGGACAAGATCTGACAGGCTTGCTTATATACATATCAATGGTGACGGGTGGTGCAGTACTTCCCCTTGACCCATATATGAAGTATCCTGCTTTCTGCCTAATTCAGGGCATGATAAAACATGAACACATAGAACACATACCACAAAAAACAGACATTAACACATGTATTGTGCTGTACAGTACACAGCATTGTATAAAAAATATACAAGTGGGTCTTGAATTGGTAAAGGATGGCGCTAGCTATATGAAGGTTTTGTGTATGATCAAATGTATACCCTAAATGCATTTCAAGTTGTTTTGCATAAATTCAAATGTTTAATTTAAGTCCATTCATATTTCAAGAAGAAATCATGGAGACTTTAAACATATCCCAGAAATAAATACTGATTTGACTTGTGTGTTAAACAACCTTTGTTGCTTTTAGAATAGCCTTTAAGTCTAGTGCAAATTGATAATCTTCACCTCATGAAGGGGCAATTATAATGATAGTGCCTGTTATGAGCATCATTTCAATGTATTTTTTAGTCACATTGGAAAAGCATAAACAAAAATGAGAAACAACCTGAGCTGTACACTATTAAAGGGCTAGTTCACCCAAAAATGAAAATTATTTTGTCATTTCATCACCTTCATGCCATTTCAAACCTATATCTTTGTGCAGAACACAAAAGAAGATTTTTCGAAAAACATTGATAACCAAACCGCATTGGCCCTCATTGACTTCCATTCTATGGACACAAAACAATTGAGACAATTCTCAAAATATCTTCTTTTGTGTTCATAGAATAAAGAATCATATACAGGTTTTGAACCACATGGGTGAATAAATCAGGCCAACATGTTTATGTTTGGGTGGACTCTGCCTTTCAATATTGTAGGTCTTACTGTTGTATATATATACTGTATATATATATATATATCCTATTTTTTATCACAGAATCGTGAATGCTTTACAAGCTTCTCTTTTCTTTCGTAAGGTTCCAACTACTGGGTGTTCGATGCAGAACACAGAATAGCAGGTCCAGACCGTCTAGAGACTTTAGGTCTTCCCAACACGCACATTCAGGCAGCATTGCGGTTAAAGGAGCACCACGGCCACCAAACATACTTCTTCAAGTCTGGAAGGTACTGGCGTTTCGACCCACAGGAGAAAAGAGTGGATGCAGGTTTCCCACGCAGCATCAAGCAGGATTGGTGGGGTGTCCCTGATGACATCGATGCCGCCTTTCAGGATGCCCATGGTATGTGGAATTTGTATTTATTAATGATTATACAAATGACAAAAAAAACCCATGATCAATCATCTGTTGAATACTACACAGGTTATGCAATCTTTATCGGTCGTAGACAGTACTGGAAATTCGATCCAGTTCAGCGCAAGGTTCTGGAGGGTTACCCACGATATGTTGGTCAGGATTTCTTTGGATGCAGCATTCAATAAACTCAGGAAGCTTTCAGTCTTCAGCACAGTTCTCATACTCTATGGTCTAAAGCACAGCTAAAGTATAATTTCCCTAACTGAGCATCAGATTGAACACTCCATTTTTTTAATTTTGTATTAACTTTAAATGAGTATTTGCTTAGTTTTTTTTAATCAAAATGACAAATGCAGTGTAATTTAAGGTTCTGCTTCCCCAAGAATTTCGTTTCACCTCTATATTGTTCTCAGGAAGTATGTCTGAGCTTTATGAACCATGAGCAGCTATGTCTGTGTCAGTACTGTGTTATTATATTAACCCTGTTGTTAAGGACAAGGTGCTAAAACATTGAAAATCAGGGATTTTTGCATCAGTTGCAATATAACTCTCCTGCAGCTTTTAAAATTTCCTGCAAGTTGTACTGTGACTTAAAATTCCAAAGAAACTGGTCAACTGTTACATGTTAGTTGCATCTGATCGGTGTTACTCTAATATCTTAATTTACTGTGCAGTTTGTATTGATTCATACCACTACCACGTTTTTAATCTAAATGTTGGGGGACATTTTATCTTTGGTAACTTTTTTTTAAACTCAAACTGTTTATGACTGTATGATTAATGTATCTACAGAAAAACTGATAACAGTGCCGGACACTGACATTGTTTAAATATTTTATAGGTTTGTTTTTTCATAAATCTTGTTACATTCGATCAGTTTGAAATATCTTTTTCCAACATATGCCCTTTTCTTTCTGTTAGTAAATATATATATATATTTTTACCTATGTTACTCATTTTCCCCTCCTTTTTCATATTTACTGTGTAAATACTTATACTAAATAATATGTGTGTTGTTTGAATATCTGTATTTTGGTAAAATTAAAGTCACTATGAAATAAAAATGTCTGTTATTTTTACGGAATATTATAGTTTTCTTATTTATGATTCATCGATGCAGGTAATTGTTTAATTCATGAGCATAACATTTTTTTTATTGAAAATCTGAAAAACCTCCAAATTTCTTCTTAAAATCCTTGGTGTTTTGAGTCTGACTTCATCACGCAACTGTGTTTTTGGGCAACTTTAAGAATCATAGTTAGTTTAGATTTAGGTTTAGGTTAGTGTAACGGTGTGGGTTAGGGTAAGGGTTTTCTTCAGACTATAGCAACAGGAAGGATTAAGTCAAAACCAACAAGCCATGCCCACAGATCTGACTTGAAACACCAAGGGGCGGTTTCCCGGACAGAGTTTAAAACTAGTCCTTAAATAAATGTTACTGCTGTCTAAACTAAAAACAACTTGCACTGACATGTGTTAAAATACATCAGTGCCATTGATTTGTTTTAAAATGCACTCAAGTCATGATTTTACAAAGACATGTAGGTAAAAACTAATTTATCCTGGTTTAAAACCCCTCTCTGGGAAACCACCGCCTAGGATTTAGTGAGAGCCTTGCATGATTTTTGATTCGGGATGAGGGTGGGACTTTACTGACTGACTGTCCAATAAACAGTCTTCCAACTTTTATCAATCCAATAACATACCAAAATATGAAATTAAACCCCGCCCTACATTTGACGTATAACAGACGTAGTTTCACGGTATAGTAGTTACATTTTACATTTATGCATTTGGCAGACGCTCATCCAGAGGGATCGAACCCATGACCTTCGCATTGCTACTACACTGTTAGACATTTCAAAGGGTTTTTACAGTAACTCACTGGCAACACTGTTGCCAGTAAGTTACTGTCATTGAGATGTACAGTACCAGAACTGTATTTCCCTTTTACAGTAATTAAACACTACTGTAAATATATAATACAGTCCAGGTACTGTAAAAACCTAGATTAACAGTACATCACTGTAATCCTATTCATTGGTTTATGTTCTTACTAAATATAAATTCGATTTTATATTAAAATCATCAAAATTATTTTTATTCAACACATTTACTGACAATAACTCCCAATGCAATATTGAAAAAGAGTTTTTTAATTAAATTAATTTAAACATTATAAATGCTAAAAACACAAAAATACATTTAATACAATTAATGTTATTTGCAGGAATGCATTAACACTTCTGTCATTCAAACCATTGTATCAAATGTAAAGATAAAAAAATTATTTTACAGTATATTGTAGAAAAAAAAAGAAAATCTGGAATAAATATAGAACTGATTTAAAATGGAATTCACAATTAACTTACAATAAGAAATGTAAAGTAAATAAATTATTTTATATAATTATATCTGGAATACAAAAAAAACTTTATTTTAAATGGAATTCACCATCAACCGCATCAAACAATACTAACATGTGAATAAAATTCATTTAAATAACTTAATAAAATAAATTGAAAAATCCTGTAGAACAGGATAAAAACCCATGGTAAAAGATAAATAACATTCCTAACGAAATCCTGTAGGCTTCCTTTGGACTCCTGGTCCTGTGAGAGTCCTACAGGAAAATGATCACGAAGATCCTTCGGTATTCCTGTAGGGCATCGAAATAAATTAATTGCACCACAAAAAACTGTCAGTACATACTGCAGTTCACGATCGTTATAAAATTCTCCAAAATAACAACATTCTCCAATATTATTTACACATTTATTTTTTTGTACTATTTCAACACAAACAACGTTGTTACCTATGTGATGGTGATATTTATTTCAAGTACGGGTTTGCGCTGACAAGATGGTTGGTAAATGATGACAGAACTTTCATTTTTTAGGTAAACAATCATTTACACTCTGTTTGGCTAACATACACAGCTATGATGACATGTGGCGTTGTGGCTGGCAAAAGCAGTTTTGCCTGTTATATTAAATAAAACAAAGCCAGATCCTTAACAAACGTATCTGAGCTCAAATCTTGGTTAATTCCACTAATATGAGATGGGCCCACATTGTCACCATGGACTTGGATGTCTGGAACTTCATCAATCACGTCAGTATCTTGTCCTGTATGTGGCTATGCTACAAGTGACTGCCAGTGTTTTCTAGATATGTGTGTGGCTAAGGACGACCTAACTCTAAATATTTTGTGTATCCCTCAAAAGGACAAGTAACTTTTTACCATCCCGTAACGTTATGTACTCTTAAATGGCCGTATGGTGGTTGCAAACCTTAAAGAAATACATATTGGTGGCAGTCTTTCACGGAATGCTTAAAACAAAGTAGCAATAATACGTTACCTTGCTTTTTTCTCTCTTGGGAATACAATCTTCGTTGGAAATGTAAGTTTCTCTCAGCTCCGTCGTAACAGCTCCTTCGTAAATGTACGGTTGTTTCGGCTCCGTCGGAAAAGTTCTCTCTGCTCCTTTGTAAACGTGCGGTTTTCTCAGTTATAAAATATTTATTTAAAAGTCACGGTCTCGCTCAGCTCCGCCGAAAACAAACCGTTACATTTTCAGCCTCAGGTGTTTTCAGGAACTGCGCCACTCAAATATACTTCCCCGTTAAAACCTTCACCGTTCTGCGTTGGGGTTCCTTTTTCAAAACGAATGGAGCAAATCCACTTTCCCTCAAAAACGAGCAAAATAATTACTTTGTGTTCGAAGACCGCCAAAGACCATTAGGGGAAAAACAGTATTGTACATCAATTTAAAAAAATACAGTAAATCACTGTGTTTAGTGTTGGACGTCAAACAAAATTCCCACAATGCAATGGAAATTACAGTTATTTACTGTATAGATAAATTGCTGTATTATACTGGGTGATATAAAGTAAATAACTGTTAAAATTACAGAAATGTTTAACAGTGTACCATGCTTCAAGCACAGGAAAGCTAATTGACAAACCTGTGTTATATGGTGTTAAAGCAAACATTTAGAAAACAAACTGTTAAAGTACCCGTGAAACGGAAGTTGCGATCGTTTTTACTTCCGTATTCTGATACATTTCCAAGTGAAGAGGAATTTCAAAGGAGAAAATTAGGTTTTAAAGCAAAATGTCATTCCATATTCAACAGTATATTGGT
This sequence comes from Triplophysa tibetana, assembly GCA_008369825.1. Lineage (NCBI taxonomy): Eukaryota > Metazoa > Chordata > Actinopteri > Cypriniformes > Nemacheilidae > Triplophysa > Triplophysa tibetana. Next base: position 10,849,104 of record CM017904.1, on the reverse strand, counting down.
CTTCCAAGTTTGAAGATATCAAGTGGAAAAAAATATGGGGTAATAACAAATAATTATTTTGTAAATCATAAAGTTAGAGAGGTATGCTTTCAAATATTACACAGAATTTGTTCATTGGTATTGTTTGAACGTGTCATATTAGATCTGGAAAATTCTTGCGACAATCTGTAAAACAGCTTTTCTTTGATTCTATATATTCAAAACTGTTTTGGTTTGAGGTCCCTAATTTTTGTTCAAGATTATTTACCACTTAAGTTCACAGAGAACAAATCACAAGAATATGGGCTAAAGATAAGACAAATTTTGAAAAAAAACACTCACCTGCCAGATTATGTTAGGATTAGGATTGGGTGTGGGGAGGGGTTAGAATTACCCAATTGGACGGCGTGTTATTGAAGGGGGTGCATAATCTGGCGGGAAGTGTGTTTTCGGCACAACACCGGCGCTGCATCGAGATAAAAAAAACTCAATTTTTAAGAAAGGCACAAACGCACAAGAACCTTGTCATGTGACAAGAACCAACTAGCCAATAAATACAAGCTCAATGAAAATGGAGACAAAGATGATCAAAGCATAACTATATCTAGTAGCAGAGTTATTGCAACGTATTTTCAGTGCATATAATCCATATTTCTTTTGTTTTTACCTCCTCGTCTCAACGAGTATCGTGGCCCATGGCTGCTAAGAGACCACAGACGCCAGAAGAGCTCAAAGAGTTTTAGACGCGAAATGTGATTCGTGCCTTAATTTCTTTTCTGGTACAACTTTTTATTTTACTTGGTGATATCACAAGAATATGGGCTAAAAAAGATAAGCCAAAGTAAGAGAAATGAAACCACATGGACAAACTTTAAACAATATAAAAAAACAAAAAGACTTACGAAACACTATTCTATTTAACATAAACAAAATTTTTATTTTTTTCAAAACATACCCCGTTACATTTATTTTATTTTATTTTTGTTGTTATAAATTGTGTATGTTTGTAACAAAGGAAGGAGGAAATTAGTGGGCGTGTGGCCTGCGTTTTTCACTGTGAATTGATTGGATGTGTAAAAACAGCTTTTGCATTGATTTTGAATTTAAATTTGGCAGCAGTCCGGGCCATCTAATTTACATCATTTGAGATGGATAGTCATTTCAGGGGGGAAGTGCATTTTCAAATTACAACTGAAGATTATGAGGGTATATGAATTTTAAAAGAAAATGACCCACATTGATGAGCTATTTAATATAAATGCTGCAATATTTAACGAAAAAATAGGAATTGTCGTTATTTATTTTTACTTTAATTATATGTTATTTTATGTTATTACTATTTATATTTATATTTATAACAACGTTCCTTTAAAAGTATTAAAGTCGGCATGAAGTGGCAACTTTTCTCTCCGAATACTTATTTGCGTTTGATATTACGTCATTGTTTGTTGTGGGATGGTGCAATCTTATTGGTCCACGGAAGAGCATGATTGTTTTGCTTAGCACCACAAGGAGGTGCTGAAGTGACCGATCAAGTTTAAAATCTCACTCCACCCATTTAAACTCGTGTTGTCAAACGCAACAACATCAAGACCAACAATTTAAACTATCAGATCACCACATGGATCTATAGAAACAACGAGGCATGAAAGGTCACTAAATTGAGAACGCGGGTGTGCTTCAATGTTTGAAATGTGTTGTGTAAATTGACCATACGGATACATACTTTAAGTGGAAGATTGAAGAAGAGTTTAAAGATCATGGCACACAGCGTGACTCAAGAGTACATGCAGATTCCAGCTGTCACTCGAGCCTACACGACCGCCTGCGTCCTGACTACAGCTGCTGTGGTGAGTGAATGTCGTCTATTGTGAATTGTGAAGAGATTAAAGAGCCAACATCATTATAAACAGTAATTACTCATTTTTTTTTGCTTTTGGGTATTTGTCCATTTTTAAACTTAAATGTAGTCTGCAATAGATGTTAACTTCGTGTATTGCTGTTTCTTTAAAGAAAGTCCATTCACTTTTAATGTTTTTGCACATTCTCCTCTTGTCTATGTATAAGTAGCTGTTCCATGTATTTTAATTAAAATGGTTTAATAATGATACAATTCTTAGGGAAAATGGACAGTGCTTAAAATTTTATGTCAACTACTGTAAAGAAAAAACTCAGTGCCGTCCAAAAGACGTCCTTTATGTATCATTATTTTGTTTTATGAATTACAGCAACTGGAGTTCGTTACACCCTTTCAACTCTATTTTAACCCTGACCTGATAATAAGACGATACCAGGTTTGTTCCTATATGTCATTGTGTATAATACAACTTAAACTATTAAGAGTTTTAAATGTCATGTCTGCTTCATCTCTTTTATGCAGGTTTGGCGACTGATCACAAACTTCTTGTTTTTCGGACCACTTGGATTCAGCTTTTTGTTTAACTTGATTTTTTTGTATCCCTTTTCAATCAAAATGAACATTCACTGTATTGGTTTTCTGCTAAATGTTTGGTGGTTTTCTCGGGAAGTGTGCCTGTATCTAAGACACACACAGAATAACACATTCTCAGACCGTGTCTGGTTTGCATAACAGACTCTCGGCTCTTCTGCAGCTGTGGGCAGTAGGTGTGCACAGGCTGTTGCTTTCAGTTCGTGTCCTTGACTAAGCAGATATCGATATTGCCGGATGCTGGAGGAAGGCTCGTTTCGCGGGAGAACCGCAGACTTTGTCTACATGTTCCTCTTCGGCGGCGTTCTCATGACTGTATCCTTAACTTTCCTTCACATACATGTCTAATTCTGTTTTATAAATAGGCATCACTTGACATTTTAGCCAAAATTAAAACTCTGTAATTTCTGTAAAATAACTAACTCACCCTCAAGTTGTTCCAAATCTGTATATAGTATCTCACAGAAGTGAGTATAGCCATCATATTTTTGTAAATATTTTATTATATCTTTTCATGTGACAACACTGAAGAAATGAAACTTTGGTACAATATAAAGTAGTGAGTATACAGCATGTATAGCAGTGTACATTTGCTGTCCCCTCAAAATAACTCAACACACAGCCATTAATGTCTAAGCCGCTGGCAACAAAACTGAGTACACCCCTAAGTGAAAATGTCCAAATTGGGCCCAATTAACCATTTCCCCGCCCTGATGTCATGTGATTCTTTTGTGTCTCAAGTATGAATGGGGAGCAGTTGTGTTACATTTGGTGTTATCACTCTCACTCTCTCATATTGGTCACTGGGAGTTCAACATGGCACCTGTCAGTCTGTGAGTGCTCAACCATATGTCACACACTGCATGAAATTGGTCTGCATGGCTGTCGCCCCAGAAGGAAGCCTTTTCTAAAGATGATGCATAAGAAAGCCCGCAAACAGTTTGTTGATAAAAAGCATACAAAGCACATGGATTAGTGGAACCCTGTCCTGTGGTCTGATGAGACCAAGATAAACTTATTTGGTTCAGATGGTGTCAAGCGTGTGTGGCAGCAACCGGGTGAGGAGTACAAAGACAAGTGTGTCTTGCCTACAGTCAAGCATGGTGGTGGGAGTGTCATGGTCTGGGGCTGCATGAGTGCTGCCGGCAGTGGGGTGCTTCAGTTCATTGAGGGATTGGGCTGTCGGGCAGTATTCCAACATGATAATGACGCCAAAAGAAGCTGAGGGTAAAGGTGATGGACTAGCCAAGCATGCCTACTTATTGACCATCTCTGGGGCATCCTCAAACGGAAGGTCGAGGGGTGCAAGGTCTCTAACATCCACTAGCTCTGTGATGTCATCATGAAGGAGTGGAAGAGGACTCCAGTGGCAACCTGTGAAGCTCTGGTGAACTCCATGCCCGAGCAGGTTAAGGCAGTGCTGGAAAATAATGTTGGCCTCACAAAATATTGACACTTTGGGCCCAATTTCGACATTTTCACTTAGGGGTGTACTCACTTTGTTGCCAGCGGTTTAGACATTACGGCTGTGTGTTGAGTTATATTGAGGGGACAGTAAATTGACACTGTTATACAAGCTGTACACAGACTACTTTACATTGTAGCAAAGTGTCATTTCTTCAGTGTTGTAACATAAAAAGATATAACAAAAATTTGGGGGATGTACTCACTTCTGTGATGTACTCCAAATGTATTTGTTCTGATGAACACAGAGAAAGATATTTAGAAGAAAGTCTGTAACCAATCAGTTCTTGGCCACCATTGAAGGTTAAATGACAATGGAAGTCAAAAGTACCCCAGAACTGTTTGCTTTCCTGCAGTCTTCAAAATATCTTCTTTTGTGTTCGACAGAACAAAGAAATCTTTAAGGCAATTATTCCTAAGATAGTAGTCAATGGTGGCCAGGAACTGTTTGATTACACGCATTCTTCTAAATATCTTTCTCTGTGTTTATCAGTACAAATACATTTATTTATAGATTTGGAACAACTTTAGGGTGAATAAATGAAGACAACATTTAATTTTAATTTTGGTGAACTGTCCCAGGCCAGGGTTGCCAGATCTGCACCACCAAACCAGCTCAATGGCCTATCAAAACTAGCCCAGTTATTCAAGCCCAACAGTGAACATATGTCACCCTCATACCTAAAATACATGTATTTTACAATCACTGTTACTCAATACACACATTTCTTCTTGAAAATCACTGTATAGTAGTCATTCACTATTTATAATTTCATTTATAACTTCATTTCAGCTTCAAAATGACAGCTGATGAACAAAATCTAATCTACAGCAACAGTTTTAAAGCAGCCCAATTGTGCAGGTAAACAATTGACCTGGCAACCCTGAGCATAGCAGACAGCTCAAAGTTTCTTTACCAGCTCAAAGTTTCAGCAGTTCAGTTCATGTAAAATTTCAACTAATATGTTATTAATGTAATGTGCATATGTACATTCAGTGTTACCCTCTTTATAATTCTTTAACTCTAATATCTATAGCTCTTTGGTCTGTTTGCCAACTTGTTCTTTTTAGGACAGGCTTTTACCATTATGTTGGTCTATGTGTGGAGTAGAAGAAACCCTTTCATTCGTATGAATTTCTTTGGCCTGCTCAACTTCCAAGCCCCATTCCTGCCCTGGGTACTCATGGGCTTTTCACTGTTGCTTGGCAACTCCATTGTTATTGATCTTTTGGGTATGTGAACTTGTTGCCTGTGTCATTCTAATGACGCCAAATGATGGCGAAAAATCATCTTTTATAGGGGAGCTATGTTTTCTTTTAGGTATTGGTGTAGGACATATCTACTACTTCCTGGAGGATGTATTTCCTAACCAACCGGGAGGCAGAAAACTTCTTGCAACTCCTGGAATTTTGTGAGTATGAACATACGTATTTGAAGCCATTTTATCTAAATAAAGTTATTTATTTTCTTTGTCTTTGTTCATCAACATAAATCAGAAGCTAATTAATCAATAAATTCAATATCCACAGTCGAGTTATGTTTGACGCACCTCAGGAAGATCCAAATTACTCCCCTCTTCCAGAAGATCATAGCGGACAATCCTGGAATAGGCAAGATGTAGAGGAAGATGAAAATCAAGGTCAAAATGAAGAAGATCCTCAAGAAGATGACTAGAAAGATAATAAGAGACTGACCGAGCAGGGGTTCATCTCCTTGTTAAATTTGAGGGAGATTATGTCTGTATGTAGTTTTTTAAACCAGAATGTGTAATAGCTGTTTCAAATCAGTCCTTCTCAAAAGGATTGTGTCATTGGTTGGACTGTGAAACATGGAGATGACTGCATTTGTAATTTAAACGATGACATAAGGCCACCTTAGTGCCTTGATGTAATGGATCCCAGTTTTGCTTTCCATGCACATCACAAACAAGTATTCCTTTGTTGTTTTGTTCTGGAGGAACAATGGTTATCTGTTTTAGTTCACACAATACGGTTGAAACAATTGTATATTTTTATTTTATAATTAATCATGAAACAACTGTGGCTGTTTAACGTTACAAACAAGCTGAAGATAAACTATTTCAGATACTGGATGGTAATCCAAACATATAGTTTATCAATTTGGAAGGTAAGATCGGATAGTTAAGTATTTTTTGAGGTGGTTATTTTAGTGCATCCCTGTTCCCACAGAGCACTGTTGCAGGAGGAGGCATTCACAAATGTGCAAACTCAAAATGTCAAACTGAACTGCCGACAATGCATTTTACCATGGCCTTTGTTAGTGCAGCACCATGGCAAAATACAGAACGCTTTGTGTTTCACAATGGTTAAGATGAATTGTTGTAATACACTAAAACAAACAGTGGACACGTTGGCAAAAAGGTTCACGAGAAATGTTTTTCTTGCTATTAAAACCACTAAAGCCTCATATAAAAAAACGTTTTTAAATTAAAATTTACTCTCAGCTTGATTGTTTCTACCCCAAAATCAAACGTTTCTACTCAAGTTATTATTTAAACATCTGAAGCATCTATTTCTGTGTGATACAAACTATTTTTATTCCCTTTAGATTCCATAAGCAGGATGCTTATGTCTGGTTGCCCCATAAGGACTATTTGCAAGTGTATTTCAATTTAAGTTACATGCAACAAAAATAAAATCATTAATAATAATTTTATTTAAAAGCACATTATGTTTACAAAAAGGCATCTATACACAAACACAAAAACAACACAAATAAAGATATCATAAAATACTCTCAACACCTCAAAACTGAAACCATCTGTCTCCGAGCAAACAGACACTGGGTGGAGGAAAAGGTCATGACACAAGACTTTTGACTAAGCCAGACTGAAGCAAATGTTGCTGAAGTTTAAAGAATATATTAGGTTGCTCAACTCAAATCTGAATGGATTGGACCAAGAGAAAAGGTTAAAGCCTTCAGGCCTGGCAAATGGAATGTCTCTGTCTTTATGTCAGTAATGCTGAACTATGAGCATTTGCTCTTTCTCTCTTTAGGTTTCCATAGTAATGGAAAACAGCGTTTTCTTCACCATGCTGGGGCTGTGTTTGCAAGTCGCCTCATTCGCCTGAAACCCATAAAATACATTGATGAGAACATACCTTTAGTCTGTGTTGTAAGTCCAAACATGTAGTTCTCTTATATGGCTTGTCTGATTGATACATTTAGTCATTTAGCAGACGCTTTTATCCCAAGCAACTTACAGGTGGGGAGTTGTGCTACACTACTACTCAGTGGCAGACAAGTGGGTATGTGAGAGGAAATTCGTTCTTGTCGTACCTTGTGTTTCTGTCCTGGTCCCTGATCTTCTTCTCCATCTCAGCATCCGTCAGTGTCTCCAGTAACGGGCACCACTGGTCAGCATCACCCGTGTTTCTGATGGCAATCTCTACCGTGGGGAGAGGATTCTCACTGCACAGAAACATACCAAAGTCAGGACAAAATAAAGAAAAGACTTGCAAGACAGCGAACAAAACATATCATATCAAACATAAATATGACTAAGCTTACAAACATAGAGACTAAAGAGCAAGTAATGCTCTCCAACAAGAAATACATGACCCTTCTAATGAAATTCATAAAGTAACAGACATTACGACATAAGAAGTATGCGATTTCCAACTCGGATAAAGTTTAGCATGCAAGTTCAAACTAAAACACTGAGATCTTTTTTTTAATATATGAAACATGCTTTCACAAGTAAAAAGGCGGAACTACACATGACATTTCGTGTGATTTTAGGTTAGGGTGAGTCAACCAGTTGCCACAAGGCAAGTGTCTTTTTTACAAAGTCAAATTGGGTTTGATGAAGGTGTTTCCATGGTTAAAGTGGTCCAATTGATCTGGTTCAATGAGTCATTTAGTGTGTGTTGTGGAGTTAATTTCAGTAGCTATTTACAAAGCCCAAAACTGTTTGTTCTGCATTTTTACCCAAATATTTCTTATGCTGCAAAAAAAACTTGTCTGTGATATTGTGACAATGTAAAGGTTTGACTATGCATGTGTATTTACCTAAAGGCATACGTCCTCTGATGCCAGCTAAGCTGGCCACGAATGCTATATGCAATAGTGGTGACAAACTCTCCCCCAAGGCCCAGCTCAGAGCACAACTTCAGGGCAAACTTCTCAGGAGAATTCTCCTTCTCAGACATGTCCCATTCAAACTGATCAACCAGAGATATGTTCCCAACATGTATATTTAACTGCAGAGGTAAAGACAACAGCAGTGACACATTAGGACAATTATCTCCGTTCCATCCACTCCCCATTCTGCCATTAACTACTACAGTGAGGTTTAAAAGTCTGAGAAACTATAAAAGGTTAGGGTTGTCACGGTACCATAAACATGTCTTACGATACTATACCAGCTGAAGTATCTCGATACCAAGTAGTATCACGATGCAGTGCCATATAATTCAAATCTATACAAAAAACACAAATTTTGATTAAACATTTTGTATTCACTATAATAAACCGTATTATACTTTGCACTAGAATTTGTTGTTGTATTAACTGTAGTAATTGGATAAATTGAAGCAAATACTGTAGTATACTTAAATATTTACTTTGATAAGACTCAAAAACACTATGAGTTTAAGTAGTTTACTGTAGTAAATACTAAAGTACACTAGATCATTTTTCACGTAGGAACTTATTCATATGTCAAATATTAGACTTACTTTAAATGCAGAACTAAAACGGCCATTAGGTGGCCTCAATTTTCCACAGAGTTAGGGAATCATTTAACCAATTCGTTCAAATCGCCAATTTGATTCATTAACTCGTCCGAAACATTCAAAACACACATTCATTTTGGTGATAAACACCGCAAAAAAGCAGGTGTAAGTGTTCAAATGAATAATAATGCGCATATGCAACATTAACTACGGTACTACGATACTACCGTTTCAAAAATAGAGGGGCATCGCCGGTATTTGAAGGTTTAGCATCGCGATGCTACCGTAGCACCGGTACACTGTGCAACCCTATAAAAGGTGAATATTATATTAACATGCATGACCAAAATAAGTAATTTATGGCAAGAATGGCAGCTATGATATTTAATTCTAGGAATAAGCAAAAAAGGACGCAAATGTTGATGTTGTATTTCATGCATAAAGCTAATGTACACTACCTTGATGATGACTCTCTGGTCCATCTGCTCATCCAGTATACTGTCTGTAGGGTAGGATTCTATCTGCTGTCTAATCGCTGAAGCAATGGCAGGAACAAAGGTCAGGGGGCTCAGGTCCAGATCATCACACAGAATTTCAGCAAACATCTCTGGTGTCATGAGCTTCTCTGTTAGGTCAGGAAAAGATGAATGTGACCCTGGACATGGTAAACATTTAAAAGTATAACTTCAATATATTACTAAGCAACCACCTAAGGGAGAGTTTACCGTTCATGTTCCAGGTGAAAGCATCACGCAGCTTCTGCCCGTCAATCTCCATGTCCAGTCGGATGGGCACCAGGATCTCAGGCTGAGTGGCATTCTCATGGATGACAGCAGGATCATGATCGTCAAAGCTGCACAGCACATTTCCAGAGCACAATTATAAAATAACAAAAGAATGAAAACTGGACATTCATCCTGATCTGGGAGTTTTTTCTTGACTCTTATGTCATATCTAACAATAATCTAAATCTGTAGCTTTTTTTCTGTTGGCTATGATGCTCTGTTCAATAATGTCATACATCATGGAGTGACAAAAAGAGAATCACCAGAGGGGGAAAGTCCTCTTTTTGTCACGACCCAGTCGGTTGCGGTTGATTGTGGTGGAGCACGGCACAGCATCCAAGTGATGGGAACTGTTGGGAAGAGTGGGCACCCACTGGCTGTTTCTTTTAGCTTTCTGCTCCCTGTGAAGAAACCCAAGGGTAAAAAAGACATTACACATATGCTTTGTGCAAAACAGAAAATTAATAAGTGTATTATTTATCAAGTTCTAATCACAAGAATATCAGAGGTTAGAAATACCGGAGATAGGCTGGAGGCTCAGTGCTGATGGACACAGCCTTGTACTTCTCGTCATGTCCCTCAAATATCTCTTCTACTTCTGAGGCCTTCAGCAGCGTCACACTGGTGGCTAAAGTGGTGTAACCGTGATCTAACACAAAAAATTGCTTATACCGTAAGATAGAAATGGTCATGCTGCGAGAGCTTACCTTTAACCTTATAACTCTTCCGATCCCAAATTAAACGTGTAACGTTACAAGGAAATCGACACTCACCGTGAGATGATGCTACAATTTTCTTTCTCTCCTCTACTGTTGCTAGTCTTCTCGAAAGTGATGGGTACCGCTTGTATAAAGATCCCCTGAACATACGCAAGAAATTCCCCACCTAAAACAACGGATAAAAGGGAAATGTTTAGGAATGACATTTAATTCATGCAAGTTAACGTTAACTGTCACTCCGCTCGATTGAGAGGACGATTAGCAAGTGAACATCAACAGATTTCGATGACAATACAAAACAAAAGGACGTGTACCAACCAACTTATCTCGACATGCACCGATTTATTTTAGGAAATCGTCTAGATAAATCATCAGCACTAGTAATTATTTAACAAGCTTAGCTAACTTGCTGACGTGTTAGCATCTAATAAAAAGCCCATGTGATTCATACACGCAAACTAAATTACTTTCAAATTTAATAATACATTAAATAACAAACCTCTGATCCAATCATGTAAAATTCCCCATCCTCCAGCTGAAATTTAATGGGTCTCTGTCCGTATGTTTTGCTTAAAGCCATGTTGAATTTCAGTAAGGCCGCTGTCATGCGATTTTTGGCGCAGGAAAATGACGTCAGCGGGAGTCTAACAATCTCTCTCTCGCATTTATTTTGGCAAATAATTCACTGTACACTTCATTGTAATAAAGTATATTAACTAAAAAACAATAAAGCCTATACGAATTAATTATAAATAATTGAAAAAAAACGAGTTCTGAGCTTTGTGATGCTGAGCAAATCCAGAAAGTGTTTAAATAGATAATAAAAGTAAAAATAAAATATATATTTAGTTTAATTATGCAATGTCCTTTGGTTTGCTTTTTGTGTTGTATGTTTTCATTCCCCACTGTTTGTACATATTCTTTTAAAACTAGATTGTTACCTTTTTACTTATAAAATGTGAAAAATACATGATAGAAAAATACACATTATTCATAGAAATAGGAAGAATAATGTAACCTCATGTTTTGACAGCCACAGCTTTCTTGAGCCTTCGCAATGTGAATGTATACATATAGAAAACGTGGCCTATTTACGTGAAATCAAACAATGAAACATCAATGGATCTTCCCATATTTATTTGTAAGTTCTTAAAAATGTAGCTTTTATTTGTACATACAAAGTTGCATTTATTAATTTATCTTGTCAACAGTAACATAATTATAAATAAAACAATTGTAAACACGTAAATAAATAAAAACTGGACTTAACTATTAACACAGTAACATTCAGAGTTAGATTCAGACATAAAAAAGGAGACAAAAACAAGCATCAAACAAAGACCCAGTCCGGACATGGCACATGTCAAATAACAAGCCGCAGGCACAAAGATTTGATTTTAATTTTGTTATTTTCTGACAGCAGGTCGAGGAGAAATGCATAAGAAGTATATGAGTGGATTCACTGTTGCCATAAAATGTCACCATGCACCATTTCATACATTAAGCACAATCGCTATTTTGTTCCAGTTGAGTTATATAGCTGGCATAATATCAGGAACGCATCACCAACCTCCTCTTTCATTACTTGTCACACACACATGCACGCACACAAGAACACACACAAATAGTTAGTACATGTACTAACCCGGAATTTTTACATTCTCAAATAACTATCATCCAGTTTGTTTAAAAAACAGTTTACATCGTGAGATCGCAAGGTGGTTAAGACTTATCTATACATTCTGTACCCACAATGTATAGAAACCTGTACACACACATATAAACAAACATACACATATAACTGAGTAAACAGTTTCGAAAATCTACTGTTTTCATAAAGACCACTTAATGTAGTTAATTAATTAATTGGTCAGAAAGCACTCGTGGATTTAGTTCACAATGCAAAAAGGCTTAGTAGGGTGAAGCCACACTCACAGTGTTTGGTACAAACTGCAAATACCTCCCGTAGATTTAGAATTCTGTAATGTATGGCAAATACACGTCAAAGTCAACAGCAAAAAGAAAACTATGAAAGAAAAGCTTTGGCATCGACATCTTTCTAAATCAATTGATTTGGATGACAAGACCCGTCACATACGATTTGCCTTTTATATCCATTAATACAAATTAATAATATTATTTGGGGCTATTTAATAACCAAAAATAACAGTGTAAACCCTGCACATTAGACATGTCATCTCCTCATGCTCAATCTTGACTTTGTTACACCATAAAGGTAACCAGCAGTTAAGTAGCAGTCAATAGAGAATCCTTCAGTATGTCATCTTGTTGTGACAGGTGTAACAGAAAGGACTGACCACCAGCGGGCGCTGACAAGCACAAATCCAATGCAGTGAAACTGAGTGTTGTCACCTCTCTTGCGCAAATTAGCATTTCCTCTGTCTAAGGACCCCGATAAAGTAGTTATAGGTCTACGTGTAATTGTTTCAGTAAACAATAGTGATGAATGTCATGTTATTAATGTAATTTAATTTCCAGTGTGTCTGTTTTTGGACTCGTAATCATAGTCAGCCTTTTCAAAACACCACTGTTGGAAAGTTGTCATTGCTTGTCACTGTGAAACCGGTTCATTTTAGTGCCGTCTTCAACAAAGCATACTCAAAGCATACTCAAGCTAAATTAGCAGCAGCTAGGATGAAAAGTCACACAGACAAATAAAAGATTAATAACCAAACAAAATACTGTACACTTTACACATTTTGTACTGTACATGTAATACTGTAGCTATACCAACAGCGATCCAAAGATCCCAGGGACTGCTATTGAGTTCAAAGATGAATCAAATGTAAAATCCACATTTAAATGAAAAGGACCACAGGAGATCTCCACAAATCTCTTTTAGTAAAGGACTGTTCTAAAGTGCTTCCGAAGTGTGTTTGCTTTTTCAAATGTAGTCTGCTCAAGCATGAACAACCCCATTTGGTTTAGAAAATGTTTCTCGCACAGTGTCTTAAGGCAAACCTTTCATGATCCACAGTGGCCCTATGTCTGTCACATGGTCCGTAAAGACAGAAAACACAGGGATAGCTTCCTTGGAGAAACAAGCTCAGTAATGCATCAAACCAGAAGCCACTGGATACAAGATCCAGATAATACTGTGGGAGGGGTTAATAAAGTGACTCTTGCTCATCTCCAAACGCTGCTCAGTTATATGAACGTGCTTTCAGAAAAAGCCCTTGGGTATTTTAAACCCTTTTTGCTTCGTGCGTGGAAGAGTTAGGCTAGCAGAGCTCTTTGATCGGCAGGTTCTGGGAACGCCGTGTTTCCTCAGCACAAAGTCATAGTTGGCAGTTGAGTTCATGGCGTAGAAAACGTTTCCGTTATCAGGGATTTTGAGTTCTGTGGGGTGAAATAAATAAAATGGTGAAGGTGATGATCTTTAAGTCCATGTTAGGTTTTAGGTCATCTATATGAAAGAAACCATTTATTACCTTTCAGCTTTGAGACTCTTTGTAATAGTTCATAGTCTTCCGATTTCTCACTGTCCAGGTTGTGCTTGGCCATGGCTTTCCTAATGACACCTGGTGTTTTATCTTGGCTTGTCACCTGAAATACATGATCGTTTATATTTAATATAATTTTTTTACCTTAAATCATGTATGCACATTGCATTACATCTCAAACAATCGATAATATTCATTTTAGCCGTGTCATATGACCCCTTCAAGACTATACATGAAGTACTCAATGCAGTCTCATATCCTATAATGCACTCCTCACTCACCAGGATGCTTTTGTACATGTTTCCGTTGTCGTCGTCAAGACTAACTCTGATAATGCAGCAGTCGTTCGTCTGCTGGTTGTACAGTGGTAGCGAGAGAGACGAGTAGTCAGAAACACCCGAGACAGAGCGTTTGTGAAAGTGGAACGGCTGCCCAGCGGAGGTGGAGACACAGGATGAGGAAGAGGAGGCGGAGCTGGTTGAACCAGACTCTAGTCCCAAACACGTTCCTGACGCCTCCAAAGATGAAGTGGTGGGTGATTCCCAGAGCTTGAAAATCAATCAAAAGTTCAGAAAGATGTGAGTTTAAAGGCTACTAGTAGATCTAAACTGGGATAGTTCACCCTAAAATGAAAGTTCTGTCATAATTGATTCATCCTCATGTCATTCATTAACTGTATGACTTTCTTTCTTTCGCAGAACACAAAAGAAGATATTTTGAAGAATGTTGGTCTCAAACGGCACTGGACCCCGCAGAAACAAAACCACTGAGACATTTTTCATAGTATCATCTTTTGTGGTCCACAGAAGAAAGAGTAATATACAGGGTTTGAATAAGGTTATTCAAAAATAATCATCATGGGTAAATATAAATATATGATATCCTGAAAGTTGAAATACCTTGGAAGAGGAATCAGATGTAAGCTCCCCTGTATCTGAGGTTAATATTGAGTACTTCAAAGTTGGTGTAGATGTCTGGAGAAAGAATCTTAGGTTAATATATAGTATAATATATAAACAACCATCAAACAGACAGACTCTAAACAATTTACAATTTAGTAACAACTAAACATTTCCAACAGCACATTTAAATCGCCATTTTTTTTCATTTAAGCAAGCCTTAAAGCGGTAAAAACTAGAAATCTGTAATCAATCAAGTAGCCGTGACCCCTATGAAACAAAAGTATTAAAAAAATCTAATACGATATATTAAATATACATATATTAAATAATACATTTTTATATTATTGATACCAAGTGCTTATCTTTCTCATTAATATGAAAAGCGGCAATTAAGTTTGTATTATTCGATACCTGTAATATTGTAATATATTATCAGTGTGTTGTTCTATACATTTTCAAATAAATGTAAAAAAATTGAATATATTGACAGATAATGTATAGGAAAATATATTTTCTCTGCTTAAGGGGACAAAATCTGCAACCAGCGAATGATGTTATAAGGTCTTACTCTCTGATTGGCTGAATCTGGGGAGTTCAGCAGACTGAGACTGGTCTCCTCTACATCTGAAGCACTGGATCCGGCTGAGGTCAGACTAATGGAATCAGCAGTGTCTTTGATGCCGTCTTTGAACCGGCTCAAACACGGCTGCTCAAAGGACTTGGAGCGTGAGGTGCCTGTGCTGCTGTAGCCCGACTCCTCGCTCATGCGCTTCATGATGCCTCCCTTAGTTTTGCATACGGGCTCAGACGGTGGTTCTATCTCACAGGACAGAGAGTAGCTGAAAAGAAACCATACTTATTAATTATTTAAGTTTAAGATGTCATATTTTCAATAATTGGAGACTTCTGAGGTGATTATATCTATCAAATTCATTTTTTTTTACCTCTCAGCTTCTGTAAGTTTCTCCACTCTCTTGAACCAATCGGTAAAGCGCTGGTTTCTGGTGAAGTTGTAGTAATTGCAGGTCAGTTGAAGTAACTTGATCTGTGCGATCACTTCAAACTCCTAATCAGACAGACAATTAGTTACATCTTTGTTTATTGTTATTATAGAGTAAAATTAATAGTTTATCTGTGCATTATAACAGTTGCAGTGACTCACCTTCCTTCTCTTCTCAAAGTTGATCAGCCCACCCTAAAAAAAACAATAATTTATGAAAACCCCTAAATTGTTTTGCCTTTATTAAATTATCTACATTAAAAAAAACATCTCACTCCTTACCTCAAGATGATCTTTCATAGCAGTATCCAACATGACTAGGTCAGTCAGAAACGTTCCGAGGTACGGAATAGTTCCTTGCACGACACCCTAAACAGCAGGAATAAGATGAGTATAACAATACAAATCGAACAAATTTTAAGGAAAATATGGAAGTGCTTTAATGTATTTTACACTTGGCAAGCTTAGCAGAATCTATCTGATCACAAGAGGGCGCTGTTGCTTACATATTACATTGTTAATCTGAATTTTTTAATAACAATTCTTTCTGTACATACCATTTCTCTGTGGTTATGGTGTCTCCTCTGGCCTCCTTTGTGGTTAATCTCAACGATAGCAGATTTAGAGGTGCCCTCCTGCGGAAAGACAGTTTAGAATGTAAGTATTATAAATAGAAAAAGCATTGCATTGATGCAGTACAGTGTCAAACGTGTGCAGTCTTATGACACATGGGCAGATAAGCCTGTCAAAATGGAATTTAAAAATTGTGTTGCCATGACACACCATGACGCAAAATGGAAAATAGAGTTGGGGTGAATGGTGTTTAAGATAGTGCTGGGCAACGCCCTGGGGAAGCCCTTTGGGCCATTATCTGGCCACACAAATTTATGACATCATCCTAGGAATTCCTTCGTAATGAATTGCACCAGCTGAGTTGTACAAAGCATTTTTCTTCACGCCAGCACACATACTCAGGATGCACTTCAGTGTTTTGGTCGACTGTACGTACGTCAAGGAAATCTTTCATCTTATGTGGTTTCTTTATGTCAAGTTGAGCAATTTTCGGGGCAGGCCACACAGAAACAGAATTGTAGATTGCATCAAAATAACATTGAGCTATGTTTAAACCCTGATACATTTTAAAACACATTTTTGTGTGATGGAAAAGCGTATTTCCAATAAAAATCTTTATATAAATGTAAACAATGCAAATACAATCTTATTAGTGGAAAGTCACACAGAAACAGACTTCTAGATGACATCAAAACACATAATAAACCCACATACCTTGCACACATAAGAAAATAATTGTACCAATCTATTGGTATCTATCTATTTACCAACTATCTGAAGTTGATCTCAATACGTTTCATATACGTATCCTAATTTGCCATAAAGAAACAACATTTTATTTATGATCTGCGGTCATGAATGAATGTTAAAAATGTGTTTATAAATCTTTCATAAAGAAGCTAAGAAAATTCTAATGCGATGAGCTGTGATGGTACACTCTGTATTATTGTGCCAAGTTGCCTGGCAACTCAAAACAGCTGACAAACTAATGAACTACATTACTTCCTGAAAAAATACTTTTATACAGTCATTAATTGGAATAAATCTAAATAGTCATTGAACATGTGTCTTTTCATATTGCGATTGCCATTTTTCAAAGAAAAACCCTGTTACCCAAATAAAAATCCTTGTAATGCAAGTGGGGTGGTTCACTTTTTCAAAGCTGTGGAGTGCTTTCGACACTAATGGATTCTTTTAAAAATGTCTATCAAACGTGGCCAAAGCATGCCAACGGATAAAAAAGTAGAACATAAAGCATTTGAAGCTGTGCTTAACAAAACGCAGTAGGTCGTAGAGACCTAAACGTTGAGCCAGCAGGCTGCAGATATTCTGCAACTGAATAAGGGTTTTGTGTTTGCTCTGTGGCTGCTTCAGTTTTACCAGTGCTGAAAGGGGCTGTAAGACACAAGCTTTTCTGTAGATGACCGTGTGATATAACCACATCCTGTCTATCCCCAGCAACGGATACTGACAAACAAATATTGGTGACTTTTACAGTGTATGTTCAAAATTTGAAAAATGCAAGGGGTTGAATATCCGCATGACTGCTAACGGACACAGATGCATCTTAATGCAGAGATGAGCATGCACGACCACACAAAACATGCATGAGCTTCAATAATCCTTTTACTCACCTTAATGAGAAGCTCTCTGCTGAGGGAATAATTATTATCATCTGAGAAGATTTCAGACAGGTCCTGGAAAGTGCGACAGCTTTCTCTGCAAACCGCATAACATTTGCAAGTTATCACCTCCATTAATACAAACATTATTTTTTACAGCATGCAACTTGTGACGCAAATCTCAAATGTGCCACTTTTAACATGCATGTCTTTCACAACATTTTCTAGCTGGTCTAGCTTTACTTTGAAGCTTGTAAATGTGTGAATGAGCTAGCACAAAAACTACTAGACTAGAACTCTGTCGTCTTGCCAAGGGGTACTGCAGACAGATAATGTAGACAGGCTTTTACCTGGACACCTCATCCCAGGTCCTCCTTAGTCTATGGATGGCATTACACTGCAAGGCCGACAGTATGGCTTTCAGAGAGGAGAAGCTCTTCAAGATGCGACATTTCTGAATTCAAGACATACAAACAAATATTTATGAACCGGAATCTAAATAAAAACATAAAATAAAGTCCAAATAAAAAATGTGGACTTTCAGTGTACAACATTATACCCCTTATATACCGTACGTAATACCAGGTACAACAGCAATAAAGTGACATTTGATTTTCAGGTTTACAGTTGCATATTACTTACTCTATGGCTTAATTTATAATACAATATAACTTGGGCTGTCAAACTAATCGCATCCAGAATAAAACGTTGTGTTAATACAGTATATTTTGGTGTACTATGCATATTAATATTGAATTCTTAAAAACATACACATTCATGCATTTATTTAAGAAATATATTGAATATAAAAGTCATAACTCAGACAGTTTCTGCATATCTCATGTCAATCTTGTGTAATTATAGAACAGTATCACACCCTTCAACTATCCGCAGAGTCTTAAGTTTGATCACATATATAAAAGAAAACTGTATGATTGTTTCTGAAAACATACGACGGGTGCGTGGGGGTGGATGGGCGTAAGTAAAGCACATGCGCACCCATTGGCAACAAAACACAGATATGACTCAGTTTCACTTACCGCGTGTGGTTCATGTCAGGCATCTTAAAGCACATCTATCAATTTCAAACAATCTCCAAATCCAGCGTAATATCCACCGTTTATATAACATCCATCACTTAAATTCCGTGAACAAACACACCTCAACTTCTCTCACTATCGCACGAGTAACGAGCTGCAGGCCCACAGCGCAGCCAATTTCGACGTAACGCAGCCAATCTTGATGGTACACGGGTCTTCCTATCGCTCGTCGGTTGACGCATGGGCGGGCTTTTCCAGGAAAATTGCCCAATAATGGACTCAGAAAAGTGTTACGAAACGGATTTTCATGTTCGGAAAAAAAACTTCTGGGGGAGGGTATCGAGCACAGAAAAATGTCATACCTCCAACACATTTTTTGACAAGTTGACCATTTCAAGCATGAGAAGACAGCACGTTTAACATTGTAAAGAAGTCAGAATGAATGAAACACTGTTCCACATCCCCTTTAATAAACTTTTTTATAATTTAAATAAAATAAATACATCTAAATATTTCCTAAATATGTGGGATATGCAGTATACAGACATATATTATGAAAACACAGACTTTTATTCTGGATGTGATTAATCGCAATTTATGGTTCGACAGCCCTAAATATGACACAATAATGATTACAAATAGTATGTTTCTTTGTACATTGAATGTAATTCTGTTATGATGTAGATAGTGGTATATGCTGTAAACACATTGGAAGTTTCGTTTCTCACCCTGGCCACTTCTATCCAGTGTTCGATGCGTTTTGCTCTTTGAAACGGTCTGAGAGACCTGTTGTCCAAACAGGTGGCAATCACACAGTTGGTCACATTGTTGAACTGTGCAACAGTGGCCCGGATGGTGGGTGCCAGGTGCTCCTTCCCCTTCTTATCCCGCTGGGACCATATGCCGCCCAAACAATGATATGGAACAACCCTCTTAAACAGCTCCTGGGAAACGACAATGATTACAGTCTGGGTTAGTTACCAGATTAAAGTTGTTATGTTTCGCAGGTAACCTTTGTTTTGTTAACATGTGTATGCATCAATCACTAAAGCACCTTATTATAACCTCTGATGATCCTCAACCACTAGATTATGACTAAAAGACATTATGACAGGATGATTCATCTCTTACCGCATCCACGACTGTTAACTGCTCAGCAACCAGAGCAGGACTGAAGGATGTGAAGTTAAAAAATAGTTCATCCTCCAAGCTGCTCTCCTCGGGTGTGGCAAAGGGGCAGTTGCACAGATCACCTGCAATGACAAGTTGTCACAGCATGTTACGCCAGCTTGCACAAACTTCTTTAAGTCTGATATAAAATTCAGCGATTCAGAAGATCGATCAAACTGTACCTTCAAGTTCCACCTCAGAATGTTGCCTGTGCTGGAAATGCTCCAGTAAGTTACAAGCTCGTCTCTCCAGATCAAATCCGGAGAAGTTGAGCTTCAAGTAGGAAATGAGGCTCTGCAGGCATCCGTGATCCGGCGGGCTCCAGAAATCTTCAGAGTACTGATCCAACCAAGCACCCAGGATAGATGAGACAGTGCTGGTGTGCACATAAAACAGGGTCAACATCCAAAAAGGCTGACTTATAAACTTATGGTTGAACAACAATGCTTACTTTTTAAGCTCTGTGTAGTCGTCTGAGGAGAGCTTTGATCCCTTTGAGACTGGTTGATCGTGCAATTGGGCATACCTGAGAAGGCATACATTTTAGATAAAATATTCACACAATGACATCATTTCAAAATCGATTTGACGGCCCATGTACCTGTTTAGCAGCAGGTCCAGAACTTGTTCGGTGGTGGTAAAAGTCCGGTAAGTGCAAAGGAATATAGTCACGTATGTACAGTCCTTCTCTTTGTAAGCGGATACCATGTACTCCACCAGTTTCTCCAGTGTGCCGGCTTTAATGGTCCGACCCTTGCACGTCTCATAGAGACTGAGTGCAGAATCTGTGTCCACACCCAGCCATCGCTGCCCTTTACTGGCTGTCTGATGGAGCTGCACTTTCCGCAATGTGATGGTGTAGATGGCTTCCTCCTCCACCTCCTCTCCAATCTCCTGAACTGAGCTCTACAGAGAAACATTGAGTATGCAGGTTTTAAATTCTGTCATGCTTTTTTCTTTCTTTACATTAAACACACACATTCACTAAACGTGTATGTAATAATTAAGATATACAGTATTTTACTATTTAGTCCCAAACAGAATACTCAACAGACCACTTTGCAAGATGTAAACAATGGTTCAGCAGCAGTTCTGGATTCTTTTTTCATTTTGTTTTATTAAATATTACACATATAATTAAATATTTCTTTATCGTAGATTTTGTTATAAATGTGCTGTATTCTGTTCAAACTTTTGTGCAGTGTTAAAAAACTGAAACAGGAAGTTCCCCTAGACCAGCGTTGAAACAGCATTGTTACGATTTTCAAAGTGGTCAAGAAAACATGCATGGCAAGACTTGATTTTATCCGGATAATTGCATTCATCAATGACAAATGTAACATACCAGAATGGAGCATAATCAAAGGTGTGGGACAATGTGGGACACCAATGAAAGGAAGCGTGAAACTGGGATATAATAACGGAATGAAACGCTATTATATTTTTTACCTTTTAGCTCGTAAAAATACTTTGTTATTTAGTTCATTCTGACTAGGCATAAAATGTTATATAACATAAAACCATCTTAATGGCGATTTCAATTTAAGGTTAACTGTCACATTAAATTTTGAGCACAGATCAGACGTGGAGTCATCATGTTGTACACTGTGAAGATCTTCTCAAAAAGAGAAAGTAAAAGAATAAAAAACAAACAACGAGTGAAAAAGAGTTTCTCTTTTAATTAAAGCATTTCATTATTTGTAAATATTTTTTATTTTAATATGCAAACCACAACCTATAGGCTAAACACAAAATCACACAGTTTACGACGTTTTAGTGAGTTTTTATCCGTAGTCGTATCAAAATCAGATTCCCCATCAGATTATGACTCCTCTGTTTTCCCCTACGAAGGTTAGGGTTAGAGGCTGGCTTTAGAGATAGGGACCAATCACAAAGCAGCATCCTAAGTGAATGAACCAAATAGAAGTAGGGGAGTCAAAATCTCGCATGGAGTTGAAATTCGGTACAAAACCGGCAAGTTGACATGTCAGGATCTCCACAAGCGTCTCATGTAGGTTTCGGGTTAAAGAATGTGTTTCTTAATGTGACAACTAAAAACCAATAGATTGATGAAAATGCGGGAGATTTTCTCAATACGCGACGAGCAGGGAAATGCCGTGCGGTACAAGGAAAAGCGGGACGGGTGGTCACCGTCATACAAGGTCATATAGTTCTAGTACAGAAGGGGCTTTAAGGGTGAGACAGGATTACTGCTGACTCTCCTACTAATCAGCCTTAACACCAAGGCAGCACACAGGACAACAAAAGTGTCTCTTTATCAGGGACTGTCACATGTTTAACCCAGGCTACGTCTTAACCCGACATCATAAATGATATATGATAGCATTACACAAACAAATGTAGAAACACTATTAGGGAGTGTCTGTGTTTCCCAACATGATTATTTGTTAGCAATTGATGAAAGGATGTAATTAACATAAACATGGAGGTGGGCCCATGCTTATGTAGAATAAAATAGTGCAGATCTTGTCATAAGGTATAAAACATATCTGAATTCTCACTGTCTGACCAAAAATGTACATATTTTTATGATTTAATATCACACAAATCGGATATCCTAACTGTGCAGTTTAAGTAAGTCAGTAAGTATGTTTCATTGAAAAAAAACCTTGCAGCCCAGCACCTGCATAAAGCAGACTGCACTTGACGTCACTATGGAAACAAAAGGGAACTCCCAGGGAACTATGGGATGTGACAGTTAGCTTGGCCTAAGGCAAAGAGCCAGTGTGAGGGTGCATCCTGTGCATACGTGTGTGGGTATGAGTCACTGCATGCTCAACAAAACAGAGACGACTGCCAACAGATAACAGATAAACCAACCAGAAGACTCCGTCCAGCAGTCGCTATGGTAACAAACACACAAACAAACACATCCCATGCCATATAACGCTTTCTCTCAAATATCTCCGCTTCTGTGTAAGTGCATGACAAAGGATTAGAAATGTTGCACAGACGTGTAAAACAGGTTAGATGTCTCGTGGGAAAATTTCCTTTTGGTGCTCACAAACAATACTGGGTTCGTAAATGGAGAAATAATTCTCTTTAAAATGTATTCACATAGGGAAGTAGACATGAACTTCACCAAAAACAAAACAAAATTACACCACACCTCAGTGCACACTCAGGGAACCCCCTTTGACTCAGACTGAAAGTAGTTGCCAGTGACAGTATTCTACAAAGAGGCCTGGTAAAAACAGACCTGACACACCGCTAGATGAATGTGAGGGACATCTGACAGGTGGTGACATTTCAAAAAAGAAACGGTGGGTAAAAACCATCCTTGCAGCTACACATTGCCAGTGCATTTTCAGAATTAAAGCGGTGACTTGTTGTCAGACAACAAATCATAGAGAACTGTTGAAGTAAAACTTTATTCAGAAGTAAAACAAGAAAAAAATTGGGGTACAATAAACTTGAAGGGTTAGTTCACCCCCCCCAAATCTATCAACATTTCACCCTCATGTTGTTTAAAACTTAAATGACATGCACGGCACATACACACTGTATATAAATCGTATATGACTTCTGTTTAACACAAAAGAAGACGTTTTGTGTCCATAGCCTACAATGCAGATCAATGGGGGCCAATGATGTTTGGTTACCAACTTTCCTTAAAATATCTTATTTTGTGTACTTAAGATAAAAGAAAGCCAGGTTTAGAATGAAATGAGTAAATGATGAAAGAATTATATTTTTGGGGTATAATTACTTTAATTCTAGGTATAGGCTACAGGTCCAATTTTACTGGAAACATAAATGCTGTTTGAGTAAATGATTTTGGTCATGTGAAAACCACAAAACAACTATTTGTATTTGCTAAATGAAGTTTTATCATCATTCAAAGTTTTGATTTTAATGCTAAAGGTTGATCATTCACATCACAAAGCCTATGACAAACTGAAAACTCCCAACACTGCTTCACATTATGTTCACATTGACAGCCTCTCACCCAAAGCCCGACAGCCTTCCTGTGTACAACAAAGAGTGCTGAAATGTACATAGGTTAGTAAGTAAGGAATACTGCATAACAGCTTCCTTAACAGGTGCATCCTTTTCAAACAACACACAAACAATCCGCACAAGGACTTACACATTTTCGAACGATCAAGAAAAACAAGATAAACAGTCTTTAAAATGAACGTTGATATCAAACTGACATTGTATGAATGCCATCAAGACGTGATGCGTCTGCATTTAAACAAAATAAAGGATGTGAGTGAGGTCAACAGTAAGGAATTCACAACAGCAGTGATCGATCTTATAGTGTGTGCTGGGCGTCCTCTTGTTAACCATTAATTCGTTTGGCTTTAAAAGACCTAAAACATCCCTTCATATTTTTGTAATGTGTCATAACATTTTTAGCATACCTGCATATTTGCTTTTAAATGCCTTTACCAGTGTATGAAGAATAGGATTGACAGCCGAAAGAGAATAATGCTATTCAACTTACATAATGCAGTATTTATAAATGTCCTAAATTTAACACTCCCTAAGCAAGTTAGCAATGACCAAATCTCTTTTCTGTCAGCAATGGCCAGGAGGAAAAACAAAACTTATTTGTGCCGCAAGGATTAGGTTTATGTTTCATATCCTCTCTCTAGTTTCACGCTCCTGTAAGAGTTATTGAGCAAGAGAGAGATGGGATATTTAGAGCAAAGCTGGAGTCTGTGTATTTTGGCATTGCTCGGTAGGTTTTTAACGCAGTCAGTTACAGCACATTAAACCTCAGGGCAGAGTGATGTGACAGAGATTCCTGCTTCGAAAAATTCACAGTGGAAAATGAAAAGGTAAAAAGGTGATTCCTCTCTTACTGCACGTTATCCTGGAAGTTTCCAAAAACGTCTTTTTTTAACAACCACCTCTTTTCCTCAGCAGTAACTAAACTTTTTCTGATTGTGTTCAGATTATGAATGTAAAATATGACCGTTAGCAGTAAAATATGCCATACAGTTAAGAATATAACTTCAAGTGTGAACCATGAGACTAAAACTGCGAAATTCTGACAACATTTACCATAATGAGAAATGGTTTAAAGAGACTCACTGAGCTCTAATCATTAACTTCATTATCTAATGACCTTTCTCAATAGATTTGTACTGTTATATTTCACGAGATAAACATTGTTGTGTCGCAAATGTTATGATATTTTTATCAGTATTGTTTTTTTGCAGTAACTTAAAGTTGCTTTCACCATGTTTTGGCTGTGCCATGGTTCCCTTGAAATCTGGTTTTACATTTCAGAATGAGATTAGCAGAGCTCAGGGAGGAATTCTCCAAAATAAGCTTTGGAAAAATATTTTTCCGAATTCTGAGTGCAACTCTGATGGAATTGTGGTTAAGCTCCAGAAGGACAGATTTAAGTGTAACCAAATATAGGGTATAGATCCCATATGTTTTTGAACATAATTTTGAACATAATCAGAATTTGCATATTAAATGGCTTAATGAAATAATTCACAGACTTACATCTTGATTCCTTCCCTCTTCGTCTGCCTCTTCAATCGGCACCTTTGGCCTTTCCTGCCTCTCACATCCATGTTTTCCCTTCATCACTTTCATCACTATCCCTCTCTTGTCCCATTACAAAAGCTTCTCTGTACGTGTCAATATAAGCCCTGTCTGCTCTTCTCATTATACGGAGTTCAGCTCTGCTCGTCCCATTACGACGTTCTGAGTTCAATCGACCACACAAAGGCCCCTTTAAGAAGCGTGCAGAATTTGTAAACATTTTGACAAACACAGGACAATGACGATTATTATAGCAATAACCCCAAGCCAGTGACAACAATGCAAGTCAGTTCTGTGACCTGTTCGGCGTGTACCTCATCAGCTGCCAATCGCTTGAAATAAAGTGAGGCAAAACTATAAAATAAAAGGATGGTAAAACTGAAGTGCTCCACAATACTAAAGCTCTTCTGGATCCTTTGAGACAGAAAGTATGCTGCTTTTACTTGTGGATCAGCTGATCTGAAAACTGAGAGCCATAATAGAAGGATTTTTATATCTTGTTAAGTTGGTTACATCTATAGGGATGATGTAACCATCACTGAACTGTTGCCAAGACTGAAATACCATTAAAATCAGAAATAAATGCACATTTTATGACCATTAAAGAAAATGGAATGTAGAGGGAACTAATTACTATAGCAAATTTTTATGACCATTGACCAAATCTATTTCCATCCAATCCATAATACCTGCTGACCTGCAACATGTAGAGGTTTGGATTCGATAACCGAACAATACCATATTGGATAAATGGCAAATGAGGTCCTGAAGAAAAATAAGCAACACACACACTCACTCACACACTCACTCACTCACAAAATACCCCAACCACAAGGGTAGAGAAAGGCATTCGATCGATGACTGTGCCGAAATGGGAGGGATTTACCCAGCTGTAAAATTGAAATGAAAGCAGATTGGATTTAGCCCAGTGAAGGTTAGCAGCAGGTGACGCTGGAAGCTTCTTCTTGTGTGTGAGAGCTGCGGTGCCATGAACAAGTTTGGGTGTGAATTGCTGTTTAGTCACAACAATGTGCTGTTGCCATTGAAATGCAAGATAAAAGAGGACATGTTGTTCACAAACCATGGATAAAACACGCAGGTTGAACCTAACTACCCAGCAGCTGTAAAATGTGTGGCTGCCATGGTGATAAAACAATTTACTCTCCTCCAAAACAAATAAGACATCAGTTAACTCGAGAACTCACAAACTGGAATCAATAACTGAATGTCATCGGTTAAATAAGACACTCTTAAATGTAACAACCTATTCTCAGCAGACAATATCTGCGCTGTCATAGTCGATATAACACACCCGCCCCTGTTAACCTTAAAATAACATCAACCGCATTAAAGTATCATTTGATTTATTGTATTTAACAGATGGTCAGCAAAATCCTCATATATTAAATGTCCAATGGCAACTTTTCTTTTCATATCTGTTGCTAATGGCGAGAGCTTATATTTGATACCGAAAGGAGACACGATTCTTATTGAACTGCTTCCATGGCGCTTTTCAGAGAGAGAGAGAGAGAGAGAGAGAGAGAGAAGCTGTAAAGGGAGCAAGCTAGAGAGGAACAGACAGTGCCAATGCCCGGATCAAGATGATGATGGTGCAGTGTGTTGTTTCGGTTAAGCAGATGTCCAAAGGACATAGAGATATTCTAACATCAAATCAGGCCATATATGTAACCAAAGTAGTTGATCAGCAAACATACTGCATTTGAATGTTTTACTTAAGGTTGCAATTTTTTCTATTCCATAGACACAATGGCAAAGTACCCCACTGAACAGATTTTCTTTTAGACAACAACAACCTATCCCATGTCACCCTAGAAAGATATCTATACAGTAAGACCACCAGACAGTGATATGCGGCTGCAATCTCTAGCTTTAACTTACCCCTTCCCAAATATTTGAGATATTAAATAATTTGGGAGCACTAAAATCATGAGTTTTATAATTACATAGTCTATAAACAGATTAAACATTTTTAAATGTTATCCAAAAAGCCTATAATACAAATGAGTGAATCTTTGAGAATAAAACATTGCATTACCTCCTCCAGTACAGGCAGATCAGGGTCCAAATGCGTGTAACTATTTAAGACAACCGGACAATCATCTCCGGCAGCGATCTCCAGCTTTACCCCATCCCAAATATTTTTGATTTTCCATGTGCTTGAGTCAAACAGCTCATCCAGGGTTGATGGTTTGACACCTAGAGTGTCAGACTGCATCACCATAACGTAGACCATTACTAAAAAACGGTCATTTATGTTAACGATTGCTATTTCATAAAGAAGCCCATGTCTTGAGATTTGACTGCTGTTAGCGACGAACGTTTGTCTGTCAGTATAAATTCGGATGAAGAAGAGAAGGGAATGCCCTGCCTGAGCCGTTACGCCCCGCCCCTCGAGCGAATTAAACCCTCCTCCCAGCGACGAACAGTTCCACGACCCCGCCCACTGCATGACTGCGTGATGTCAAATTCGGGAAACGCTGCCGTGTTCTCCTAAAAATACCAATTTTAATCGCTTTCAATTACAGGGGGGAATAAATAAACCTGCATTCATCGACAGCATCGTGTGACTTTATTTAGCTCTACGTCATCGTGTACATCTAGACTTTAATCTTTGATGGGTTATTTTAGCTATAAATACGAGCTGGCAAATTGTATCAAATACATACACATGTATGTATGTGTAACTAATGGCGACCACGTTCGTTTTCTGTAATAACGTGTGTATTGTAATAAGGTTGATTAACTGCAACTCTACACAGACTCGTGTCGTGTTAATATATTTTACTTCCCTTTCTCATTCATCCTATTTGTGCCAACACGACTGTACAATGAATAACCTAAAATGTAGGTAAACATTTTGTTAATCCTCCAAATTTGTGTCGATGTGGAAGCCTCAAGCTACCGCTAAAAAGAACACAGTTGTCACGATCTTTTATTTAATAACATGCTAATGGCGCCCTCTTTTGGACGATGCTAGTAACTTATTTTACAGGGGTATGACGCAATGCTCCGTGGAAAACTTGAACCCCCAAAAGGACGAGTGCTCTTACAATGAGTAAGAGCAGCTGTTTGTGGCACCTGTTTTGCATGCTGGTGTTTTCCCAAACTTAAACCTTTCCTAAGGAAACAGTAATAATGATATAATTTACAAATCTGACAAGACAGCTGTGGGGAAACTCGGACGACGACTATCCATCCACCAATATTTTAAAATTCAATCTATTCTGCATTATACCCATATATACAATCAAACAGTTAAGCAATCTGTTTGCACACATACACATGGGCATTGTGGCTAATTTGGACAAACACACAGCTTGATTCCATTTAATAAAAAGCTTTACTTGCATAATATTAATAATGATATTTTTATGTGATACCGAGGAGCTTTCAGAAGTCACAGGCTTTGTAATTAATTAATATTTTTACCTTCAGCTAATAGATTTGCAGGCATATAATTCAAGGCAGCACAAACTAAGCAGACATCTACACTGGATGTGAATAACCCTGGGCCCTTTCTAATTGAACTGAAACACTTGTTAGTTATGCTTGGCTGCCATGCAGAACTATCACATGGAGTTATTATGCGGCATGTTTTCAATGCGTCAGAACTCTAGGGTTTTGCATCTCCATTTCAATGAATCTTGTTGCCAAAGCAGACAAATACAAATACTTAAAGTTGTTCCATTAACTAATTTATCTTGGTAGCTTGTATTTATTCAGACTTTAAACTGCTTATCCAAACAGTGAGTTTTCAAGTGTTGCAATCATGTTTCAATGTTGGAATTCAAATAAGTTCATAACAAAATATTCAATGTTGTACTTTACAACATTCAATAGGTCACCTTGTCTGAACCAAAATACAAATATTTGATATACTGTAGATTCATACTATTAAATTAAATATGAAATTATAAAACTTTTATCAAAATATAACTCATAAATGGTCACATTGTTGAGTCATAGAGATATGTAGAAGCTTGGGATTGCTGTAACATATATGTGTAAGTAAAGGCCCAAAGTCTGCCACAGCTGGAACTCTATTGCACAACCTATTTGTTCTGCTTTCTGCTGAGATTGATAGATAGCAGCTTGTTATTCTCTCACAGCACCAGCATGCTTTACAATCTTCTGGAGTCTTGGCTCACTTCATCTTGTCTCCTTTGCCAGACCCACACACATACATCAGATGGTGATCGCTGCTTTCCATTCAGAACTTAAACATGGCTACAGAATGGTTTTTGTTCCTCCTACTGTGGAGAATCAACGCCATTGGAATCCTCACATAAGTGTCGCAACAAACAGTGTGTTCGCCCTGAACTCTGTCTCCTCCCCCCACAAGCCTGTGTAAACCTCTAGAAAAAATGAACCGATAACCTTTGAAAGTACCAAACTTCAGGACAAATGTAGTGCAAACAAAGTGTTTTTGTACCTAAGTGCGTACTAATAAATTCAACGGCCTAAATGAATCACTCAAATGCAACAATTTATTGATTTACTTTGTATTCATATGATGTGTACAGGCTTAAATATTACACATGTTCTGAATTATAATTTGGAACATGTGTTCAGGGAATGTACATTTTATATGCCTCTCTCTCTCTCATGCTCTCTCTCTCTCTCTAATCCTCTATGCCAAACACAGGATGGCACAGAACCGGATAAGGTGTGCTCTTCCTTGATAGTGGAAAGCACCTGAAAGACGATATCAAAACCTTGAATGGAGGAAGGTTTGTCACTCATTGGCATCCACTCACACCTACAAACACGACACATACACGCGCACACACTACCCTGGGGAACACTTTCTATCCAGACTTAAGGCATTTTTCAAGAAACTGCCCATATACTTCATATCTCCATGCGCAAAGAGCACGTGTTCATGTCAGTCAAAAAAATGGTCTGTACGCATAAATGTTAACTATATCTAAACCAGCTCTACACAAATTGGAGTTTATTACTCATTTGCCCAGTTTCATAGACAAGGACTACCCTAAACTAGGACTATGCCTTTGTTCATTTAGGCTATATTTAAGCCGCTTTAATTAAAATGCCTTAGAAAAAACATTACTCGTGTGCATATTTTTACATATGGCAGGGCAAGTTATTTTCAGTTAAGACTTCATTTAAGTCTGTGACTAGTCTTAAGCCTGGTCTGTGAAACAGGGGCTTTATAGACTATTCCTCTATATCAATACATATAGCACTCAATATACAAAAAGACTACACAACATTAACATACTTAAATAATTATAAAAGTCACATTAATGAAGTAAAAATAAAGCTATCGGTGTGCTTGTATGGGTGTTTCACAACATAGGGTGGTAACTTATAGATCCGGTGAGACTAACTAGATAAACTTGTCAGTTAGTGAAGAATATTAGATATCTTGTAGGTGTTCTTACCTGATTTATTCTCTCCAAACCAGTCAAATCACAGTTTATATCTTCATTGACATACACACAGTTCAATCCACACCAGCGTGCCAGTTGAACAAGTTGATTAATTCTATCTTTCCACCGCATCACCCTTATCATTAGTATCTTGTATAATCAACTGTGAAAAATCCTTAATCCTGTGTCAGATATGAAGCACAAAAATCTCCTCTGTCTTTCACTGACCCCATATCACTTTTCCTTTGCAACATGTGTTGACTCAACCAGCTGTATCAATACACGCCGAACACGGCGGAACGACTCTGAACCCTTTTAACCATCTCTCATTGAAACCAAAACGTTTGCTGAATCTTTTCTGATAAGCTTATGTATTAACACGGCACTTCCCGCTCTGGGCTGTCTGAAAAATTCCCACGGAAAACGACATTAAAGTGAAGCAATCATAACAAAGTGAAACCTGAATGACGACTTCATGAAATCAAAACTGCAGGAACTGGTGTTCAAAGCAGTATTCTACCTAAACATTCGTTCTTTTTTCACATATTAGACTTTTAATTGGAATACAAACTGATTTGCATATTTCAAATTAAGACCCCCAAATCCCCACCCCTCAAAATTATCAGATTTTGTTTTTCCTCCAAAGGTTTACTGTAAATAAGTATACAATAACCACAAAAAAACAATTCATTATAATATACTTATATGGGGGGGGGGCAAATGCTATTTCATGCAATAAGTATATTTGTAGTTTATAAATACATTTATGAAATGTTAACACATAACAAACTTAATGTGTGAAATTTATGAGCATTATGGGAGTGTACATAAATAAAGTGTACTTTGTGCACTTTTTACCTGGGATATTACACACACAAATAAATATTGTTGTTCATGACACTGGCTCTTAAAGTTGCTAATGGACGTCTATGTGGGTTAAGGATAATGATGACTCTAGGGCCATTGTAAAAAAGACAGACAGCTGCATCCTGCATGTCTGACAATGTGAGTACGAGAACAGCAAAGTACTAAAATTAAAGAAAGCAACCAATAAGGAAACTTCACTGCCAGAGGGAAGTATGTACACCTCACATACTTTCTTTCCTTGACTGCCACAGAAACGCTATTAAGTGCTTCAATTTATTACCCTGCTGAATTCTCTGAAGCTCCTTTACCATTCAGAGGCGCTAGGACACTAAGATCTTGGCATTTAAAAGTTTTTTCTTCTCACAACCGGAGCCAAAAGAGAAAGTGTTTCAAAAACCCTGTCCAGTTACAAATGAGAGTAAACATCTGTTATACCGATACAAGATAATCTGACACCACTAGCAGATCAGTCATAAAAATCTTTGGACTGATGATTTGAACATCATAATGTATATAAAATCAAAAGTTGTATTTATGTTTTTTAAACAGATTACAAACAATATAGTTGCACAATTCCAGAAATAAGTCATAAAACTTGATTCCAGATATAATGCAATACTGAAACAGATCGTATAATATGTAATAAGAACTAAGGAACCATAATGCTGACGCGTTAGAACACCTGTTACTGAGCAAAAGTCTGCACTTCATCCTCAAACATCTCTGTCCAAATTGTGCCATCGGAAAAAAGCCCTGATAACCACAGGCGGCATAGCAACAATAACATGTTCAGCATGGCAAAGTAAAGCTCACTATTGAATCCACCACATTCACACCTAATGAAGTGAAAACATCCCAAGACACCAGTGACCTTTCATGCAAGAACTAACATGCCTTTAACATAGACACAGGGGAGGCCCCGTTCCATAGAGAACTGGCTGTTAAACTCCCCAATGGATCTGAGCCAGTCTGAATACAAAACAGCTGAATAGAGCCAAAGAATAAGTACTTCAGCACTACAGTTCTAAAACAAACACAGATACAGACAGACACAGATGCCAAGTCGTTTCAGGTAAATCATAAAGCTGAAGGCTCTCTCACCAGATCATCCAGGATGGAGACGGGGAAATCCAACATGCACATCTTCACAGGCTGAGCCAGGGCTTTATGCAAACTGAACACAGATTTAGTCTCCATCCTACCCGATGGAGAGAGCGCATGCTGCTGTCCAGGAGCCTGCTTCATATTCGGCAATACAGCTCTCCCTCGTATGCACTCATTGATACACGACTCTCTCTCTCCCTTTCGGTCCACAGCCCCTCTCTCTCTCTTTCGCATGCACGTACAAACTACTCACCTCTCTCACACCCTCTTTATATTTCCCTGTACTAGTCACACGCAGAAACGGCACAGACAGGAACTTACAGTTGCAGGGACAAACACGCACTACTGCTGTCTACTTTTTTTGCCTGAGGAGATTGGAAGAAATCTGAACTCCTCCTCGACCTCCTCCCAACCCTTCCTTCTTGCACATCTTTTTTAACGTCTCTCTCTCTCAACCCCCCCAACTATGTCAACACCCACACCCTTTCTCCCAACGCAGGTATGCAGCGAGGTATTCGACTTTCATATGCAGCATCTCCGCAGAGTGCTGTGAAGTAGGCTCACCGATTGGTCTTCATCTCAGTTTGATATCATTCACAATCCTGCCTAAACTATCTCAGCCACACTTCCACAAAGACGTGTGCACATCTGAGTGATCCGTAAGTGGATGCTGTGAGCTCTAAGTCTGCTCACTCTCCATGTGTCGTGCTGTGCTTTCCCCAGCCTTGCCCCTGGAGACACTGTTCGTGCATCTGCGAGATGCCTTGCAGCGTAAATGTATGCCAGTGGGCTCTACCGTCTGTCTGTTTTTGTTTAAAACGCACCCGGCCATGTGCCCTCGTGACCAGTCTGCCCAGTGACCTGTGCAGGAGGGACTCCGGGTCCTATACATCAACAGCTGACATAAACTCTGATCCATTAAAGAGTTTAACTTAATTTTAATGCCCTATCTTAAATGTAGGTCACAAAGCTTTACAACCACAAATGCACTACAAAGAGAGCCAAGAGCTAGCTTATCCCAAAAATCCTCAACGACAACAGCATTCACAGATGCTTCTTTTCCATTCAAAGAGAGATGGAAAACGTGTGCAGATGCCGGAGAAAAAGCGTGAATCCAGGCACGGTGTTGAATGTCGGAGGTCTACATGTGATGATTATCTAACAGGAGACATAGTAGAGGACCGTGGGGTGGTGGCACTCTATTATGAAAGCCCAGACTGTGGGAACGGTTTTGAAATGCAGAGGATATCCTACGCAGCCATAGAGCTATGTGGTTGCCATGGAGACAGCAAACGCTCAACCTTTGGAAAAAGATGCCTAGAGGAGCTGCAATAAAGACGACAGAGACAATTGTATGGCTGAATAAATTGAGCTCAAGAAGCACTTCACAAATACATACATGTAGAAAGAGACATTAGTTTGATTATTGCTATTTAAAATGTCTCGGTTATATTAACTTTAATTGCATTATCGACTCTGTACATCGTGTTTGTCTATTGAGATTTAAAATTCACAGAGTGTGCACATACACGTCTTGCTTGCATTTGCATCATTCCATTCACGTTCAGACATGCAAGTTGTGAGGTTTTGCGAAGAACTTGGCAGGTTTCGAAAGGTCTACTTCTCATAGATGACACTTTAAATTTAACATCTATAAATGTTCACCCACACTAGTTCTTACACAGGTGCTTAATGGGATGGCTTACCCACAAATTAAAATTCTGTCATCGTTTACCCACCCTTTTCAAACCTGTACACATTTCTTTGCTTTGCTGAACACAAAGGAAGATTTTTGGAAGAATGTCAGTAACCTAACAGATCTCATCCCCCATTGACTCACATAGCATTTATTTTCCCAACTATGGCAGTAAATGGAGGATGAGATCTGTTTGGTAACTGATATTCTTTTCTAATATCTTCCTTTGTGTTTATCAGGACAAAGAAATATACAGGTTTGGCACAATAAGAGTAAATGATGACAATTTTCATTTTTGGGTGATCTATCCCTTTTAGTTTCTTTAGCTTTGGTTGAAGAATTTATTATCAAATGTCTGTTCAATGCATATCTTCATCTCTTTTTGTTTGATTTTAACCAACGTCGAATTCTCCCCTGCAGTAGCACCATAGGCCCACTCCCTAGGGGTCACGGACCCCTTTTGAAGACTCCTGCTTTTATCTGATGCTCTCTATCTCTGCACTGTTTATTGAGCAGAATAAAAGGTATTGAAATCCAGGGAAGGAAGCATCTACTGTCTAACCATGAACACTCTTGGAAATCAAGCTCCACACAAAGGCAGGACAGGGTGGTGTTGGACAGGAACAGAGCCTCCTGTTCTCTGTAATGTTCCACTCAGCCTCAGGGGACTGCAAGCATGGAGTCATACAAAAACTTCACACTAAAGATGGGAGAAGGACAATTTTATCTCTTAATAGGTACCACAAATTCTCAAGCAGACTGTTTAAACAACATAAAGAGTGCTTTTAAGAATTTTAAACTTACAGACAACCAATACATTACACATTCTAGGTAAAGATGTTCTGTGGTAGGGCAGTGATACAAAGGCTACATGAAATCAGTCCTAAGGGGACAGGAATGCCAGTAAGACAAGTGGTGACGTATGTCCTATTGCCACACCTATTCTCAGCAGTGAATGATGTTGACAAATAATTCCATGCAAATGTCAACCTTACCATGAAAAAACATATATAATATATAATCCATGAGGGTCCATATTCTTTATAAATAAACACATGAAAATTAAAACATTTGCCCTGATGCTATAATTCTGAGAAATGATTTAGGAATTGTAACATTAAAACAACTCTGTATGCCTATTTTAGTCTTCAAATCTACCTCTTCCTAAACAATGATGGGACCACTCATAATGGTTTCCGCCATCAAAGGAATAGTTCACCCAAAAATGAAAATTCTGTCATCATCTACTCATGCTCATGTCATTTCATACCTGTATAAATAACTTTGCTCTGATGAACTAAGAGAAAGATATTTGGCAGAATGTAAGTCATTTTCAGTTCCGGGACATCATTGACAAACATAGTAGGAATTAAATGGTAGTCAAAGGTGCCCGAGTACTCTTTGTTTTCCTAAATTCTTCAAAATATCGCATTATGTGTTCAACAGAACAAAAGAAACACTATATATTTATTCCTACTATGGTATTGGATGATGTCACAGAACTGAAAATCGCTAACATTCTTCCAAATATCTTTCTCTGTGTTCATTGGAAGAAATACATTTATACAGGTTTGAAACAACCTGAGGGTGAGTAAATGATGACAGACTTTTTGATGAACTATCCTTTTGATTTAAAGATCTGTAAATCTAGATTTTTAATTATGTTGTCATCGCGCCTCCTGCTGGCAGTTTAGTGTATAACAAGATTATCAAACATCAATAACACAGCCACAAAGCACGATAAACTGCCAAAAGTCCCACGGCCACTATAGAAATGGTTAAGATGGTTAGATGGTTCTCCCACGTGGAGAAAAGTCTATGTAGACAACAAGTAGCACACTGTCAATAAACCATCACGTGGGCTGAAAGACACCTCTTTCGCTAAAATATTAGCCTTTTTATGTCTTTTTCCTCTCGACATTTTCATAAAGGGAATATAAGAGTATTTAATTCAAATAATGTTGAAAATTTCAAGTGATACTCCGATTGTAGCACACTGAGAAACGGGACGCATTAAGGAGCATGAACATAGTTGCCAAGTCCGCTTACAATCCGCGACTGTGGGTTTGTTTTTATCAAGTCGCGTAAAAAAATCATAAATCGCGGGCTTTTTTTTGGGCTTATTTAAAAAATATTTGTTGCTTATTAGGAAAATTTGACCAAAATTTGTTAAAGCGTGCCCTCACAATATCTTCTGCTCTTCATTTTAAAATAAACGAGAATCTCCAGTTTAAATATTGCAGGTTCATTTATTGTAAAATAAATAGTTAATGATAAATTAGAACGATGGTAAAATTAATCGAATTATAGTTGGCTTGTTTTGGGCTTGTTAATAAACGCTGAGGTTGCTTATTTGTTTCTCGAGAGTTGGCAACTATGGGCATGAACCTGACGTCAGCAACGCAATGCGTACTGGGTTTTCAGGACACGGAAGCTGAAGTTTGTTTCGAATGGCAACAATTAAATAAAAATGGTAAACAGTTGCTGTGTAAATAACTGTCGCAATCGCAGTCACGACCGACGTGGAAAGCGCATAGAAAATGGAGTGCGATATTTCAGCTTTCCCACTTGGAAAAAACACTTCGGGACTCAGATTTCCGAGTTAACAAAGCGGCGTCGCATGGCGTGGGTGGCAGCAGTAAGACGGAAAAACATAACCTTCGACAGCACTTCTGGACACATGTTTGTGTGTTCAAGGCATTTTCACAAAGGTACAATGTTATCAAAACACAGTTTACTATTGTTAATAATAACAGGCAGAAACAGCATTAGTGAAATTCACCAAAATGTGGAGAACTTAAACTTGTTGATAAGATGTTGAGTTATGGAGCCACCACCAAAATTAAAATTTTCATGTCATTCATGTCATTCATGTCATTTCAGGTAAACCAGCATACGAGATGATGGAGACTGACCCCGACTGGGCACCATCCCTACATCTTGGACACACAGAGATTAAACAGACTAATCCTGCACGCGCTGCAAGACGCAATAAGCGCGAACAACTAAAGGAAAACAAACCACATCCAGCCGATGACCAGATGATGACACAGCAGGCTGAAGAAAGTGATCAGCTACACACTGAGGAGGGGACACACAACATCACTCAAGAGGATGCAGGAACACAGACTGAATGTCCCTTGTGCATGCACAAATGTGTGGAAATAAACAGCCTGTTGGATGAAAAAAGACAATCGGGATGTGACCTCTGTCAGATGTCCGAAGTTTTTTTTGGAGGTGATGATGATCAAGTCCAGTACTATACAGGTCTGCCAAACCTGGGAACCTTTACAGCATTATTACATTTTTTGGTTCCCCTCATGCCAGACAAAATGAAACTTCTCATTCCATTTCAAATGCTACTGTTAACTTTTATGCGCCTCCGATTGGATCTGCGTGGCCAACACCTGGCCCATCACTTTCATGTTTCCCCAACAACAGCGAACAGTATATTTGAAGAAACTGTGGTGTTTCTATATACAAACCTGAAGCATTCAATTGTATGGCCAGACAGAGACACTTTGTGCAAAATTATGCCTTCCCAGTTTGTGGAATCATTTGGACGCAGAGTGGCAGTGATCATCGACTGTTTCAAAATTTTAACAGGGAAACCGTCCAATCTGAATTCAAATGGAAAAATGTTTTCCCGCTACACGCTCAATCAAACCATTAAGTATTTGATAGGTATAACGCTCAAGGGGTCTGTTTGTTTCATATCAAAAGGGTGGAGTGGTTATAGAAATGACAAACATATAACCCAGAACAGTGGTCTTCTTGAGAATTTGTTGCCAGGAGACATTGTCTTGGATAGTAGAGGTTTTGACAAGAAAAATGTTGGAAAGTTGTGTACTGGGGTCAGACTTCCAGCCCTAACAAACGACAGCTGTCAGCCAACTTTCAAAGATATAGAGCTGACTAGCAAAATGGCAAATCACATCCCTGTTGAAGGTGCCATCAAAAATGTTTGTCAGCAGTATAAAATCTTAACAGGAACCATACCCATTGACATGGCACTTGCTTGTAAAGGTCTGAACGTAACATTTTTGGATAAGATTGTCACTGTCTGCTGTGCGCTGACGAACCAATGTCAGACTGTTGCATAAAAATGTGTCCGGTGCTGTAATACTGCATAAAAAATAAAGCACATACTATGACATAAATGTGCTGTTCTTGATTTCATTGTTAACAGTTCCACAGACAAATGACAAAAAATCATATCAAGGTTCCTTTATTTTTTATTCTATTTATTTGTAGTAAAATAATACACAATATATAACAGACTACAGGTATGTGCTTTTTTTGCCCTTTGGCTTTATGGGAATATAACACCACATTGTAGGCCGATGCATCTTTGTGTATCATGATGAGCAGGTTCAACCAGAAAAAGAGTACTTATTACAGTAAATAGATAAATAAATAAACATAATTTTTCTGCTTAAAGAGACAGTTCACTCAAAAATAAAAATGATGTCATCATATACTCACCTTTTAATTGTCCAAATCTGTATATATTCTTTGTTCTTATGAACACAGAGAAAGATATTTGGAAGATTGTTTAACCAAACAGTTATTTGACCCCTATGGTAGTTCTGGACTACCATAGTAGGAAAAATAACTTTATATTTTGGTTGAAGACAAAAGAAGATATTTTGAAGAATGAAGAACAGCAAACAGTTCTGGGGCACTTTTGACTACCACTGTAATTTTTCATACCATGGTAGTTAATGGAGGCCAAGATCTGTTCGGTTACAAGTATTCGTCCAAATATATTTAGCTGTGTTCAACCAACCAAATAGATGCATACAGGTTTGGATGGAACAATTAGAGAGTGAGTAATTCATGACAGAATTGTCATTATTGGGTGAATTATCCCTTTAAAGGTAGATGTCAGATATGCTAGGCAGTTTCTTATGCATGAATGGAACAAGACAACTCAATTAAACCACAGGTTTTGGTCATGTCATTCGTGCTATTTGGTCCATGACAAAAGCACTATAACGTCGAAATTGTTCTCAACTTCCTGCTCTAACTTATTTCTTCATCAGCCACAAAATGTGAAAAAAAATGTTTTGGACTAAGTTCAAGAGAGGACATCACGTGATAACTGATGCGTTTACCCGCGATGTTCAGGATAAGCCTATCAGGTACATTTGTGATTGTGATCACTGGTGAAGGATTTTAAGTATGTTATAGCGTTTACTTATAGCATATATTTACTTCTGTATGCTGCTGTAAGTAGTAATCTTATTACGTTTCAACAGTTATTCAATCTTCACTACATACAAATTGTCTACGGATTTTCCATTAGCGGATTCTGTTTTCTGCACACGTGTGCCCATCAGCTGTCATTGCGCTTGCCGTAGACGGCGTTTATGTAAAACCATGATGGCGGCGTCCTGTGTTAGAACGCTTGGTAAGGTCGCCCGAATAGTTTTAGACACGCCAACATGCCGATTAACAAATAACGCCCCACTGTTAAATAGAAATTATATGAGGGGTCAAGTTAAGACTTACTGTGTTAGCAGCGGTTTCAAATCCAGACCGGTGCGTGGAAGAATCCTGGGGTCCGCCTTCTTGATTGGTGGTGGTTTCGGGTTGTACCAGACCGTCAAACTGCAGTTCCAGCATCACCTTGCAGCTGAGAAAATTCAAGTAAGCTTTCTGTACTTTTCGATTTCCTAAATGCTGCCTTTGACGTGCAACAATATACATTTCGTTAAGAAATAGTGGTATTTTACTTTCTCACCTATCAAACCCTATTTTTATCAGGCGCCCGGGCTGGGGGCAGATCTAAAGTTGACTCTGTATCAGTATAAGACCTGTCCGTTCTGCAGCAAAGTACGAGCCTTCCTGGATTATCATGACTTTTCATATGAAATTGTGGAGGTCAATCCTGTTATGCGTCAGGAGATCAAATGGTCCACTTACAGAAAAGTTCCCATCCTGATGGTGGACGGGACAGTGGTATGTAGCTATTTAGTTGTTGCCTTTCAAGACAATTGATGGAATGATGCTGAAGCTCATCCAATGCTCTTGTTTCTGTGTACCCACAACAGCAAATCAATGACTCTTCTGTAATTATCAGTGCTTTGAAGACCTACCTAATCACCAAGTGAGTCTTAAGCACCTTGTTTGCATCATATACAATTTGACCTTTAAGCATTTTTTTGTCATTTATTAATGTAGAAGACATTAGAAACCCTATTGAAACCCTCACAAAGTCCAAGTTTGTGATTAGTGAAGTTTCTAAAGAAAAGAAAACATTTATTTATGTTTCCTACCTTCAGGCTCTTTACCTTCATGCTGGTCACTTTGCTAGGGCGTCACATGGCATCACATATATTTAAACAGGGACGTTTTTTTCTTGGAAGAATTTTTAGATTGGATGTTTCCTTTTGTTTAGGGAAAAAACAATACCTGAGGTTTTGTCTTGCTATCCTGAAATGAAGTCAAAGAATGACCGCGGAAAAGATGTGACAGAGTTCGGCAATAAATACTGGGTCATGGTGAACAACGAGGATGCTGATCACCTGTATCCCGAAAAAGATTCCAGAAAGTAAAGGAAATCATTCATGTTTGAGAGGGATTGGTTTTTATCTAACAAAAATTTAAAATTTACAAAATATTACCTTTAATTAATGTGTTTTAATAACACACTTTCTGCAGGGAGGAAATCAAATGGCGCAAGTGGGCAGATGATTGGCTGGTGCACCTCGTTTCACCTAATGTTTACCGTACACCCACAGAAGCCCTCGCCTCCTTTGACTACATAGTAAGAGAAGGCAAATTCGGCACCTTTGAAGGCTTTTTTGCCAAGTATTTGGGAGCTGCTGCCATGTGGGTTATTTCAAAAAGATTAAAAAAAAGGTACGTTTCAATCACATGTGTGCTGACTATGTAGAGAACTGGAGTAAACGGCTAAGTGCCTTTTTTGGGGGGTTTGGGTTACTGAAATAGATAAATTAAGTATTTTATTCCACAGACACAACCTGCAGAATGATGTAAGACAGGATCTCTACAAGGCAGTCAATGAGTGGGTGGCAGCAATTGGGAAAAACAAGAAATTCATGGGAGGAGATCAACCAAACCTTGCGGATCTGGTATGTGTTATAAATGGATGTATTCCATCATAATCTCAAGTCATTAGTATATAGAAATGTAATGCTTTGTGTTGGAATTTCAGTTTGTAGTAAATATAGTTAATGTTCTACATTTTACAGGCTGTCTTTGGAGTTCTCAGAGTAATGGAAGGTCTTCAGGCTTTTGATGATATGATGGAAAATACTAAAGGGAAGAACTGGTACAGACGCATGCAGAAGGCCACGCAACATGTCTCATAAAATCAATGCTTCTGTCATCTCATTCAACCGGAAGCACTTGATACCACAGCTCAAATCAAAAAGCAAGTTTGATGTCATCTATTGGTAGATTAACGCTTTTGCAACGTTAAAGCTAGGTTCCTTGAGACGTTGCTTTGCTTGGAATGTACATTATGTGACTATAAATTGAATTTAAGGAGATTGTCAGAAATGTACCCACAGCATAGAATGTGTTTCTGAAAGTTTTATTCATGGTTTGGTAATAATTTGCTCTATGATTTAAGGATTGCTTAAACCGTAAAAAAATGAACCGAATGATATAAAATCTAAAAATAGATGATTCAAAGACCTACTTGTGATTGGCTGTTACTCTTTTGCTGTTCTAATTTTCTTTACACATCGATAACCAAAAAACGTTTGGTCCATTTTCAACAATGACGGTTCTTGATTGTGGCTTTTTGTCTTTTAAATTCTTCTTTTGGTTATTTAGCGATAGAGTTGAGCTCTGATATAACATTGTAGAGGATTACAGTCTACCTCAGTGTGGTATCATGCTCTCCTGTTCATGAACTCCCATTCTAAGTGTGAAAGTCATTATCAATTGTGTGGTTTACTTGATGTTTAAAGAGGTGGCAGTCACCAACATGTTATAACCTTTTGTTTTCAAAGGGTTCAACATAAGACCTAGTCTTGCGAGTAATAGTTATTGAAAGTTTGCTAAACAAGAAAGACTATTATGTATTCTTAACTTAAAGTACCTGTCTATGCATCATCTTTTGATATTGTGGTTATGATTGGACAATGTCATAAAAATATCAGTAAAATAAATAAAATCGTAAGCAGTGGTCAATTGTTGTGCGTGTTATCAATAACGTGTAATGTTTCAAGTTTAATAGGAATATGAATGCAAGGAGAGAAAACCTGTTTACTCAACCGTGTGGGATCTCTAGCGAGTAAAACAGTACCAAATGAATAATTGTTGTTCCCAAAGTTTGCTCTCTGATTCACAAATGTTTATTTACAAAACTTTTTTTTTATTTTATTAAAATTTAAATAAGTGTGAAACAATATGACAATTAGCCAATAGGACCATTAAAGTGGTTTTGGTCAAATAATTCTTATGGCAGTTAACCACATCATAGTGTGTGGTGATTTGTATAAAGGATTTTCATATTATTCCTCTTAGGTTTTACGGTCATTTTTATTCAAGGTTAGAAAAGTTTTTAAATCGTCTGTTTAATGCACAACACAAATGTTTTACTGTTACAGCGAGAGCCCGAGGGAGGTGCGGTGCGGTCGTACTCGTACACTCAGCGACGCGTCGTTACCACAGAAACAACATACGCTTCAGTTCTTTGGGCGTGACATACGCTTCTGAAGTGTTTTTTAAAGTTTGAATCAACCAATAAGATGCGAAAGAAAAAATCTAAAGGCGGGACTTTGGGTGTCTGGCGCGTCTCTGATTGGAGGTTGTTGTTGTCCGTGCGAGAGTCTACCGGGTTTTACAAACAACATTACACGGGGGACGTAACGTTTACGTTGGATTGAGGTTAGTGGCGAACTTGTTTTAATATCAACTTCTTCGCTTTATAAAACACGTAAAGAAATACGTGAATTCATTTTAAGACAATAAGATTAAACGTAAACTGATCGTAAAGATAAACGACCTTCAAATCCAACGTATAAAAAGAAAGAGAGGACACGGTAACGTTAAAGCTGACTAGGAGTATCTGATAACGATTCTAACTAAACGTTTTTTTCATATTTTAAGACAATCAAATAAACACTTCCCAACTCTAGACTCATCAAAGTGAAGAAATGAAAACACGATCGTCTTCACCGCCCCTCCATGTTCATGTCCATGACTCAACATCTGTGCATGTTCACCTAAAGAAGAGTCCACAGAAGTGGCCAGCTGCACCACCTTTGCAGGTCAGTCGTCATCTCCACGTCCGCTGCCAATCCAGTACCAGTTGTTCATTCTGATGCAGTCAAATCAATCATCTCTCTTTCAACAGAGTAAAGTTGGCCATCTGCGATCCACTGCCAGTGTAAAGGTCCGAGCTCCCTGGGTTCCTCCTGGAAAGACCTTCAGACGAAAAGACAACAAAAAGAAGGTTGGCATAGTCTTTTCTTAAAAACTATTCAATACTCCCACTGAGCTGGACATACACTGACGAAGGCAAATAGCCAAACGTTTGTATTGTATTTTTATCCCCTGCTAAAATTAAGAAAAAATTTGAGTACAGACCTAATGCTTTTTTATAAAGGGGTCTTTTTTAATTCGGCTTCAACAAATATTATTGTTTTTTTAGATGACCTTTTGCTTTTTATTTAAGTCATATGACGCGGCTTATTATAGTTTATTTTAGATGTAACGCAATGTGTATACTGTATGCATGATTTAAGGTTAAAAATCGCTGTATTTTTCACAACTTTTTGCCGTGCTTCTCAGAAATTCGCAGATTTTGGCCAGTTAACCTGTGCGTAGTCATTGGTCGAATACTCCAAGCGTGTGACAGAAATGTAACGCCTCTTACCATATTTGGAACATCAGGTTCCAAAGCAATTGTACTGACAGGCACACCCACCTTACTTGCGTACCATTCGGGCGGTCTTAGTCAAATCATTCCATTTACATTTATGCATTTGGCAGACGCTTTTATCCAAAGCGATTTACATTGGATTGGATTATACATTTGTTGACTATATGCAATCCCCTGGGACCGAACCGATGGCCTTGGCATTGCTAGTGCCATGCTTTAACCACTGAGACACAGGTAAGCTCTACACGAGGCGTTTCAGGCAGGTCTAGGTGAGCATTCGCTTTTAAACAGAATGCATCTTTTGTTCCGACACTTTAATTTTTGCAATTTTATGTGTCTAATACATGCATGGTCAACTCATAACACACCAAAGACAGAAAAAC
Organism: Triplophysa tibetana; assembly: GCA_008369825.1. Classification (NCBI taxonomy): domain Eukaryota; kingdom Metazoa; phylum Chordata; class Actinopteri; order Cypriniformes; family Nemacheilidae; genus Triplophysa; species Triplophysa tibetana. The sequence continues at coordinate 10,804,381 of CM017904.1, read as the reverse complement.
ACGTATTCGCGCCATATGACCCCTTTAACGTAGTCACCAATATGTACCAGCAAATAATATTAAAACAACTATTTGTTTAACTGGATTGGAATTACTAGATTTTAATAACAAACATTGTCACAGGGGACGACACATTGCTTAGAGGTCACACCCGGACCGTCCACTGACCCTTCCTCACCTCCTCTGCTGCTCACTGACCTGTCAAGTGAAGAGAACAATGCTAGAGGAGCGACCGGCATCATTTCAGAATACGAGAGAAAAATTGAAAGACTCATGTCCGAAGTTGACGAAATAAAAAAGGAGGTATGAATTCAAGTAAATAGTAAAGAATAGTATGATTGGTAGATGGATTTTATGATATGCCTACTGCATACAAAACATTGTAGCTCAAATATTAAAATCATACATCTATAATATGTTATATAATACTCCGCAGGTAAAGTTACACCAAACAGAAGACCAACTAATGCACAAGTCACAGCAGTTGAGTGCCCGTTTTCACTTTATTGACAAACCAGAAGAAAAACTTGAGACAGTCAATAAGGAATTGAGAAAGTCTAGGCGTGACAATTCCGATCCGCAAGGCACTGTAGATGCAACGCATGGAGGACCTGGGCAAACTAGGTATACTTTTTCAAGGTTTATTCCTCACATTTTCTTTTATACAGAGGACTGTCCTAAATGAAGAATGTTTTTTCTTTTGACAGATCAGAACCAGGAGCTCCACCTCATGATATAGAAACTCTGCTAAGGAAACTAGTGGAAGCTGAGATAGATGGGCAGGCTGCGGCCAAACAAGTCGCAGTTCTAAGGGAAACCGTAGGAAAATTCAGAAAGGTGAGATGGTTTGGTGGCTTTCAAACTGTGTTTTTTTACAGAGTTCCAACCATTTCTTGCTTCGATGTTTAAGCGGACCCTAGATGTATGAGAATAGCATAAACTAACGGAACCATATTGTAACCGGTTTGTAAACGTTAAATATCTTATTGCATGCATGTTCCGTGTGATGCAGGACAGGAAGCAGTCAAAGACACATTCTGATCATTTGAGTCGTCATCATGATCTACTAGAGGAGAAGCTGAAAGCCTTTGAGGAGACAAATCGCAATCTCCGGCGACTTCTGAGGGAGCAGCATGGACGAGAGGTACGAATAACGTCCTGCACAGATGAATTTGTGTTGCTGCAAAACAAAGTGTAATTCTGTCTTTTCTCTGCACTGCAGACAGATGCGCTGAGATTGTCAGATGAGAGGGAGATGCTGATGAGAAAACTAGCAGATTCAGAATCTGATAAAAGGGTAATCTAAATCAGACAGAAATTCATAGAAATGTCTGTCAGAAAATTATTGGTAATGGTTTGATGATTTGACCTAGTTAACCGTTCGATTCTCATTTTCTCTTTTAGAAGCTTGAGGCTAAACTCAACACTATGGAGAGGGAGTCCAATCTGCTAGCTGAGAATTTGGAAACCGAAAGGGTAATGATCATTTACACTCTGTGATTTTATCATTTCTTTTTTATTCAAATGAATTAATAAGGTATATTAGAATGCTAATTTAATGGAAAATCTGTGGGTGATCTTGTACGCGGAAGGTTTTGTTTAGTGATACATAATGTGTCTTTGTCCCAGGACCATTTGAGGACCACAGGAGGGCTCTCAAAGGTTCTTGAATCCACCCGTAGACGTCTGCAGAGCCAGCTGCATAAGAAAGAGGCAGAAAATAACCGCTTGGAGGCTCAGATTCAAGTAAGTGGAAATTCACAGTATACAGTACAATACAACAATACTTTACTCACTCTTCTGTAATGAACACAGAGGTTGGAGGGGACGCTGCAGCAACAGCAGGAGGAGGTTCAGGGCCTGCTGGAGCAGACGAAAGAGCTGAAACAACACTGCGAAGGAGACAGGGACATCAACAAACAGATTTTGGAAGACCAGAGGAAACGGGCTGAACAAAGTGTGAATATAGTAGCACAGCTCTCGGCACAACTTCTGGAGAAGGTACGACATTTATGTGGAACAACAAAAAATATGTTATCAGACCTTGTTCTGCTGTCCTTTGTTCTTTTTTGATTGTATTTACTTTTTTTGTCAACTAACTTTAACTTTTTCTATTTACTTATTTATAATGGATTTTAAAAGTCATACGTCTACGTTTATTATTATGAATGACTCCATCTGAATAGTTCATTTGTTATGCAGTTTGCTAGTATGAACAATGCATTGTGGACTATGACTGTATGTTTGTGTGTGATACATTCAGGAGGCTCAGTTGGCAGAGGCGCTCTCCCATGCTGAGCAGCTTCGACAGCGTTACGCCAAACAGAACAGAGGGAAAAGCCAATTTGAGCTAGAGATCACTACCTTAAACAAGTTAGTGCCACATCTCCTTGTGTTCTATTTTTCATGCCAAGAAACATAGGAAAACAATGCCTATGTTTGCGACCATTGAGGATTTAAAGGGACAGTTCACCCAAAAAGGAAAATTATGTCATCATTTAATCACTCTCGAGTTGTTCCAAATCTGTTTAAATTACTTTGTTCTGAAGAACACAGAGAAAGATATTTGGAAGAATGCTTGTAACCAAACAGTTCTTGGCCACCATTGACTACCTTAGTAGTGCCCCGAAACTGTTTGCATTTCTACATTCTTCAAAATATCTTCTTTTGTGTACATCAGTATGAAGAAATGTATACAGATTTGGAACAACTCGATGGTAAGTAAATGAAGACAGAATTTCATTTCGGATGAACTGTTCCTTTAAGCATTCGTTTACTTTTCCCTTTGCAGTCGTATCACTGAGTTAACCGAACAGCAGCGTAGTTGTGAAGCGAAAGCCTGCACAGAGAGAGAAGGCCTTCTCAGCCGTCTGCACTCCCTTACCTCAGAGAGCACATCTGTTAAACTGGAGAACCAGAGACTCAAGGTGAGATACCATTTTCGGTCAGAATTGCATGTGTGATGCTCAAACAAAAAAATCCCAGGTTCAGCAACAACAACAACAAAAACAATCCAGAAGTCAATAGAAATGAAATAATCTATTCCACTCGTGTTTTTTGTTTCATTTCACATCTCTTATCTGTTAGACCACTCTGTCAGCCACAGAAGACAGGCTTTCTTTGTCTCATTCAGAGGCCCAGCAGCTGAAGATTTCACTGAAGGACTTTGAAAATCTAGTAGAGAGTTACAAGAGCCAGGTGCTTTCAACATACAACCATCACAACTCATAAAATCCACCCACGTTCATGTACGCTAACTCTTCCAATCCCTCATAGCTGCAAAAGTCACGTTTGGAATCTGAGGAGTACTCGGTGAGACTGGAGCTGGCGGAGAAGGAAGTGAGGAGCGATCGTGCTGAAGTGGAGAGGGAGGTGGACCAGGGTCGCAAACAGCTCCAGGCCCGGCTGAAGGAGCTGGAGGGGCTGTATGAAGCTTTGCAGCGCTCGGAGGAAGAGCTCAGGGAGACCAGAGAGAACATGAACATTCAGCACAGAAGAAACGCAGAGCTGGCCAGCGCTCTGTCTGACATCAAGATCAAGGTAGTGTGTTCTGTGTGTATATATATACTGTGTATACAGTATATGCAGTGTTTGTACCACAGATATTGAGATCTAATTGTTTTTTTTTTTATTGGTAGATTGATCAGAAGGGTTGTAAATCAGAGATGCTCCAGGAGAAAAACTTAATTCTATTAGAAGAAAATAACAAGCTCAAATCTTCAGTGGACAGCATGGAAAGGTTCTCTGCACATGCTTATAAAAATCAATGTTGGAATTGTGTAGCTTGTCTTGGTAGCATTTCCGGTTAAAATGTTTAATCTAACTTCAAAAATATACCAAAAATGTTTTAATATTTAAAGTAAGTTATGTTATAATTTTCTCTTGATGGCACACAGAAAGATGGAAGAGATGAGCATTCAAAACAGAGATCTGCTTCAGGTGATCGCTAAGAGGGAGGAGAACCTTCACAACACACAGATGCATCTAGAGGAGAAGACGCGTGAATGTGACTCTCTCTACAGACAGGTGGAGCAGGCCAGAGAGGAGGCGCAGAAACAGGTGCCATTAAAATGCATTGTATCTGTTAATCTGGTTTTATTACACGGCTCGTTGGAATGCTTGATTCTGATTGGCCAATCGCGACATTTTGTTATTCCTAGATAACAACCTCTCAAAACTTAATAACACACGGTAACCCGGATGCAGCAAATAATTTTGATAGGTTTTTTTCACATTTAACATAAATGTCTTTTAAAAACATATATGACATTATATTTACAAATGATTAAAGCAAATTGCATGTTCGTCGTTTCTTACCTTAAAACCGAAAGTATGGGTTTTCCGTACGGAAGGTTTGCATTCGGTAAAAAGGAACTAATTGAAATTATTAAATATTTCAGATTCGGATTTTACTTCCAGTATTTTCTCATGTGGCAAGTAGCCTTGTAATAAGAGGGATAATGTACAAGCAGCTGCCTGTTTTCTTGAAATAAGCCCCATTGTGTGGTTTAAGATCAGGGATTATTTGTGCGATAACACCCGGCTGACTGTATATTATCCCTTACATATGGCTCATCACAATGTACTAGAATTAGGATGCTTTGTCTTTATAGGTGGACCAGAACCTAGACCGTATGATGTCCAAAGAACGGTCAGCTCAGTCCAAAAAACTTGACTTGGAAACCCAGTTGAGTTTGGCTAAAAATGAGCTGGGTCAGCTACGCTGCAGCAAGGATGATGTAAGTGTTCTTTATGAAGACTACGACCTTTAGTACTTTGCATAACACTATGAAGTAACAGCTGAAATCCTGAAAATCATTAAAAGATTACACTGCAAAACAGAAGCCGGGTGTTCATTAGAGATTTGTGCACAACTTATGTAATATTTTCTAAATGTCAAATATAGCGAAATGGTGGCATTTCGATTAGACATTGTTCTGCAACTGAAAGGAAAAATTTTCTTCTTGCTATAAGTCATTCTGTCCAAACGTATTTAAGTTTTATGGCAGGTTGCGAACTATAGAGGTCCATAACACCACCTACTGTTATGAAGTGTGAAAATAAATGTCTTGTTTCCCTATATTGTTTATATTAAAGCTCCAATGTGTAATTTTTGTCCTGATCTATTGACAGAAATGCAATATACATAACCGTCTTCAGAGGTGTATGAAGACCTTACATAATAAAGTCTTTGTAATGTTTTATTGCCTCCTAATGAGCAATTTCGATCTAAATACAATGCCCCTTGCATGGAACTCACCATGTTGTTTCTACAGTAGCCCCAAACAGACAAACTGCTCCACAGAGCATGTTGTGTAAATACGTTATCTCCTCCAGGAAAGAAGTAAAAACATGCAATTCGAAAGGGAGGGGTTGAGTGATTAGAAATAACTTGATGTGCATTCCTTACATCCTCTCTTTCCAAATGTTCTGGCTAAGCATACCATCTTACAAGAATGATTATGATTTTTTTATGTCACGTGACCTTAAATTAGATAAAGGAATGTTCAGCAAAACTGCAATGGTTTTATCAAACTGCCTTGTGATTATATCAATACGTATTTCGGTTGCATTTAATCCAGAACGTTCCTTTAGTGCCAAGTACTAACAGTTCTATTTTTTGTTTTTTAGATGGAGAAGCGATTTCAGTGCAAACTTCAAGACATGAAGAACCAGTTAGAGCAGGTGAACAGTACCAATCGCAGCCTGCAGAACTATGTTCACTACCTTAAGGCTTCATACACCAATGTTTTTGGAGATTCTGCACTAACAAGTTCAATGAACATTTAAATGGACCTTTTTATTCCATGAAGTTTATCACTGAACTATTTCATTCAATACTTTTAATGTGTGAAGGACCTTGTAATAAAATATGAAAAACATCTCCAATTTACAGTTTCCTTTATTTAAACAACCACAACATAAAAAAAGTTTCCACATGAACTTGGACGACACAACTGTTATCTATAACTAATCGCTGTCACTGTCTCCCTCACTGTCTGCTTCTTTGACATCCGCACTGAACTTGTATTCTTGGTCACAGCCCATGTAGGCGTCGCTCATGAAGTACAGCGTGTAGTTGTGCACACCCACCACAGGTGCCACGAAGTCCAGTTTCACCTGTGGGAAGAAAACAACCCCATTGTCAGATCCATCTAACCAACAATCAAATTCTTTCTAATTTTATCAGAGATGTGATCAAAACCAACCTTGGCTTTCTGTTGAAGAGTGAGTCTCTTAATCGAGATGAGGCTGTTCGATTTGGGGTCTCCAATAACTACCCACCAGCCTTCTTCACGTTTCTGTACAAACGAAAATGATGCATGTTTACATCATCACCCCGAGATACATAACATATCAAGTTTCTGTAGACGGATACCGACCTGAGGGAACAGAGGAGCTATGACAGGTCCTGTAACTTCCTCTTCTCTCTCCAACTGAACTAGAACAACCACAGGACTTCCACTGTGAACAAAATAAAATAGATAAATATCTCTAGTAAAGTGTTGACTTTGGTGACCCAACATCAGGTTCCACTTGAACTGATAGCTTTCATACCTCTTGATATCTTCTTTGTCAGCCACTTCGTACGAGAGCTCAATATTCGGATATCGGTTACAGAACCGTGCCACGTCGGCCATTTGTACTTCTGAAACCATTTGTAGCAGAGCAGTACGTTCATCGTCCTCCATCTCCATGATGTCAAAGATGCTCTCCACGCCCTAATCATTTCAAAGCAAAGTTAAGACAAGACGGCAAAAGACAAGAAAATACACGTTCAGATGATCCCCTAACTACCCAAACCCAATGCAGTCCATCAGTTCTCACCTTATCTGTACAGCGTTTGATGTTATCTGCAGTGAAGTGGGGCAGCTGCTTGAGATAAGAGTCTTTAGACCACATGGCTTGTGTGACCATCTGAGCCAGCTCCATGGCAGCCAGAGCAGGACTCAACCAGCCGTTACTTGAGAGCACATCCACACAGGCCTGGATCAGCCGCACAGCCTAGATACACAAATGCAGAAAGACTTGAATCTTGTCATTTTCAAGTGATATCAGGTGAACTGAACTAAGGTTCTTGATTACCTTGCTGAGGATATCTTCAGTGTCCGACTGGAGCTCTGCGCTTAGCTGCATACGGGACAGATGAGCCTGAAGCAGCAGGTTGGTCTTCACGTGAGGGTCATTAAACTTGGGGCTGTTAAGCTTATGAGGAACCTTCTGTGCCAACTGCAAATGTCAAAACGAGTTAATATAGAGCTGTTGTTTATAGATGTAGATGTTTTATTATAAAAAGTCATATTACACTGTCAATCAAACAAAATACTACTAACCTGTCGGAGCAGGTTGTCTTCGTGGTGCCTGATGGGAATGTTTTTATACTCTGCAGCATTGGAGATGATCTCAATGAGGCCTCGGATCTTTGTCTTGGCATTCAGGGACATACTGAAGAGCTCTGATAAAAGAACACAAACACATCAGATTTCACTCTTACAGAGAGCTTCTGCTAGTTACCATCGCTATAAACTATCTCATTTTTTTATATTTTAAGTAGATTAAAGAAGGGCTTCACCAATGGTGGTGTAGTTTATGTAGTAATAGGCTGCGATCATGCCCAGATTCAGAGGAGCAACATCCATCTCATCTTCAATGCTGATGCACTTGGACTGTTCCAGATCCTGTAAGGTGTTTTCCACCAGCTCAGACAGATGATCAGACAAGTGACGATGAGACATACCTGCCACATAAAAACAAAGACGGAATATGAAGGGTTTCTTCAGCAGTGAAGATTTGATTGCAGTTGTGAAGGTTCTGTGGTTCCTCACCCTGCAGATTGTAGTAGTTGGGGTTCTGGTTCATTCGACGGTACAGAAACGTCCATGTCAGGTAGTCCACAGCGTCCTGTTTGTTCTCAACAGTCTTGGTGACAATCTCGGCATTGAAATGGTCATGGAGGCAGTGGTCCAAGTGAGACTCCACAGGCAGTGGCTCGTAAAGGAACTTTTTGAAGAAGTCCTAAACGAGTGAGAGAGTGATATACAGAATGATGTACACGCTGTAATCCCAGTGACCCCTGACAGGAACATTTGTTTAGGTCAGATTTTTTTACCTTTTTGGACCCCTGGCACATGATGACACATCGACCCTCATCATCCTGCAAAGGGCGATTGGCCTTCCCTACCATCTGCAGAACATCATAGATTGGGTAGTCCACATACCTAATCAGAGAAATAGATATCATGAACACAACTGGAGATAAATATTGGTGATGTCAACTGTGTTGTGATTGTGAAGATACTTACGCATGGATTTTTCCATTGTAGTACTGCGTGTCCATAACGATCACCAGGTGAGCGGCAATATTAGTGCCCCAGCAGAGAGAGCGAGATGCCACCATCACCTGAATGGCACCTGGGATAAGACAGGGTGACATAAGGTTTCAAGTCTGACAACTTAAAAAGATGCATTGGCTTTATTATAGTGTGGGGCGATATATCATGCGATTCTTATGCTCTCAATTTTTCAATGAATTACGGTTAAATGCCACCACATCCAAAAGCCAGAAGGCGCTATTGCGCAGAAACTCAGAATATGGGAAACAGAAGGAAAACGATTAGTTCCAGGAAATGCCAATTGTCATATTCTATCGCTGTTCTTCAAACCTTTTCAGGTATTTTCATGATAATAAGGTATATCTATTGTGATGATGTTTGACGAGTGTTACTTTTTTTAAATGCACGTTACAAAAGACTAACTCTCGTAGTGATTTTAGATCAGGCAGTACTTCCTGCTAATCAAAGAGTCGTAGTTCAGAGAAGAGCTGTGCATAAAACAATGAATCGATTTAAACATGTATAATCAGCGTAAATAGTGATATATATCGCCAAGCCCTACTTCATTATAATATAAAAGGGATTTTAGTTTTCTCCTACCAGACATAAATAGATGCTCCACAATCCTGCGCTCTGTTGGTGAAAGGCCCTCGTGCAAGTACCCCACCCCGTTAGAGAGGGTCTCCTTCAGTGTAGGATCAGAGAGATTCTCCATGAATGGAGCCAGATCCTTCTCAGTAGAGTGCAGGAACCTGCAGGTTAAACAAGAGGATTTGTGATGATGTCTGACGTCACAACTATAAAACAGGAGGTTAAAGCACTTCAAGTACCTCTGTGGAACCACATCTGCAGCGCAGAAAGTCAGGATGTCGATAGCGGTGAGACGAGTCTGACGTCTTGATGGCACAAACACCAGCACTGGTTTGGATGGGGAATGTTTCATGATGGCATGATACATGGGTTTAGCCATCGACAGCAGACGAGTCTGCGTGTGACTCACATTAAAGCCCTGAAGGTAAAACAAGTGATGGTAAATATGTTAACACAACATCACTTTAATAGTCAAGGTAAATCCAGTTAACATCATTAGCGTCAAGATAGTCACATCTGTTTAAGAGCTTCAGACCTGGATGTGAAGCTCCAAAGGAACCGGTCTGACGTTGGGGTGGAAGTTGAAGGTTGCTGTGGTGCTGCAGCCGAGCCAGTGGGCCACATCCTTAGCGTTGGACAGAGAAGAGCTGAGGGCCACAATACGGATGGGCCGCTCAATCTGAGATGAGATGTACCTCATTCGGGAGCAAATCACCTCCAACACAGGCTAGAAGCAAGACGCAGAAGAGTCAGAATCACAGCAAGTATTCAACTAAAAACCTATTAGAAATTTAAATAATCATGTGAAAGAAAGTCTTGTCTTGAAATTGTTAACAATCTTACTCCATTGTCTCCTCCAATGAGATGAACCTCATCCACAACGAAGAGGCTAACGTTCTGCACATTCTTCCTTTGTTTCCATCGGCGAGACAGGATGTCCCACTTGTCTGGGGTGCTGATGATGATGTCACCTTTACCAAGCAGCTTTAGGTCAGTGCTGGTCTCTCCAGTGAGCAAGACAACCTTCTTATTTAAAGTCTCCTGGAACTTCTGGTGCCAGTCAATAAAGACCTGCACAAAAATAAATCCAATTCCATTAGCTTGTCAATCTATAGAAACTGTTTAACATGAGTTTATTTCGAATAAAGGCAGCAGTTTTATCAAAGTACCTGTTCAGCCAGAGCCTCCATTGGTGTAATGTAGACACATCGGCCCTCGGGGTTGTGTAGAAGCATCCTAAGAATGGCAAACTCCGCACATATGGTCTTACCGCTGCCCGTGGGGGCACCAACAAAGACGTTATCATCGCTGTTGTACACTGCATTGAAGACTAAGAGATAAAAAGTTAGTCAGTACTTCCTGATATTTTTTCTTATCTTCAGTATATGGATGTTGTCTGTTTAATGGTTTGTACAGGTACCTTGGGTTTGGATTGGGTTGAAAAATGGAAAGTTTTGGTAAAGGTTCTCAAAGGCTGCATTTCTCAGGGCAGACACTGGCAAAGGCTGCAGATCCAGCAGCTCGGTGGGTGGTGGGTATTTTTCTGGCAGGATCAGATGACGGAACGAGACCGGCAGCTGTGTTTCGCACGCTTAACAGAAAATAAATAGTTCTGAATTAACTCAGGCCCATCTTTGAAGGGACATACATCCAAATAATAAATTAAATAAGTATTGTTGCGCAGTGTAAATCACTTACACAGCCAGCGGTCTGAAGCAATGCGAATGAAATACTGCGGGGGCAGCGGCTCAAACACAGGAACGAAGAAAGTAACCAGATGTTCATCCTGAGCATACTTGGCCTTCAGGAGGAAGTACTCATGATGCAGCACCACCTCACTGTCCACATCCTCCACCAAAATCCAGAAGGCCTCAGACGACCCGTGTATCTAAAGAAACAAAGGCAGCATACCAAAATGATTTCAGAATGACAAAATTCATATGTAAATTAATCTGCCGTTTTTGAAAAAAGCAAAAGACGCGATGTTTGAACAGCGGACTGACCTTGTCATCCCACTGGAAATCTGGTGTGATGGTGAGTTCCACTTTGAGAGTGGAGCGTGTGATGGGCTGCAGGTGGACTGCCAGGTCCAGCTTCGGGAACTGATGGACGTACTTATGAATGGTCTTTCCCATTTTTGGCATGCGAATCAATTCACCTGGATAAGTTAAGGGGTTTTATAGAAGTTATGCAAAATCACAACATGATACTTACAACATCAAGAATGTAAAAATTTGTAAAATCAAACACTACTGACCAATTTCATTGTGGTTTAGATCATAGAGGCGCTCAAAGGGGAAGTTCTTCTTTTCAATTTTTTTGATGACCTCCTCTGGGAGCTTGCGGAACTGACGCAAAGGAGACATGGACTGCCACCTTGAGAGAAAAAAAAAGAGCATGTTTGTTAGAGCAAGCAATGTTAGGTTGACAAAATCTGCATCATCATCAACACTCACATTCTTTTGTCGATCATCTTGCAAAGGTTCATAGTCTTATCGGTAAGTTGAGCCCAGCCTCTGCTCAGGACAATCTCAAAGATAGCCCTCATTAGCCTGCCAGCACTCTGTACAACCAAACAGAACACATCAATTTAGCCAATCTGGGCTTCTCTGATGATGGATTAATTCTCAATTTAAAATGTACATAAGAACAAACAGAGCCTATAATGTACCTGTGTCACGTAAACCATGTCAGCCATAAGAGCAAAGCCCTCCAACTTGAGCTGAGATATATACGCCTGCAGCAGCACGTTAATCTAAGAAACAAAGACTAAAGTTATTGAGAAATCTAGAAAGTAAAGAAAAACTGCACTGCATTGTGGCATACATTACCTAGCTGTGTTGTTATAGTAGCAGAAGTAGCATAAGAATAATGTTTTAAATGACAATTCTATACATAGCCAAATGTTTTAAATACAAGCACATACCTTTGCGCTGGGCTCCTCAATGCTTTCCTTTACTGGAATGGGGACTCTCTCAAGCAGTTTCTGTAGCTCAAGTTTTTCCTCCTACCAAAGAGTAACAACCATGTTGGTTAGTGCCATCATTACAAGTCTTTCAAGGCCCTTATGGTAAACATTAGTTAACACATTTCAGTTGGTTTACCTCTCTGACAGTGATATTTCTAAACTCTGATGAGAGAGAAAACACTCTGAAGAGCTCAATTTCACTCAGAGTGGGCTTCAGAAGCTGGTTGTAGGTCATTATGGAATCATGGGTGATGTAGAAATGGCTTGCGATGCGGCCCAGGTCGGTCACCTGTGACATAACATACAACATTTAAACCAGATCTGTAACTACAACATTTCAAATAAGTCCAAAATATTTTGCTCGTTTATCAAGCTTATGGATTGCTGTGAGTTGTTTATAAAGGTGGGTTGATATCACAGGAGCAAACTCTAAGTACCTGAAAGCTGCCGGATCTTTTGTCGTATTTTGCCAAGTTGTTCTTCTCCAGGACAGTGGCAGCTGTGTGCACAAGGTCCATTCTGCGGCGCTCCAGCAGGGGATCAGAGCTGCGGTCGTCATGGGAGACGCCATACAAGGTGGGGTTCCGCAGCATCCGCACGTACAGGTACGTGTATCCCAGCCAGTTCACAGCATCCTGAAAATAGTTACAAACAGGTCAAAAACTGGTCCTGAACGTGATGCAAAAATTAAAAATAGATCAACTGCTGACAAACTTTTACGCTTATGATTGCCATGTAAGCACATTCACTGACTAGTGAACTTTTCCAAAAACATACCTTGACAGTTTGTACGTTGCCCAACACAATCTCAGCATTGAGCATGTCAGGCAGTTTGGACACCATCTGACTCTCGATGGGCAGCTGCTGATTGAGCAGAGACAGGTAATACTGCAGCTCTCCGTGAGATGTAATGAGAATACCCTCTCCTTTAGAATCGTACTGCGGTCTGCCAGCACGACCCAGCATCTGCAGCAAAGTAACCAAATGGTAAAACACTTTTCTGACTGGTTAAAGCAGCATGTTTGGACATACAATGACTGTGTTCTTAACTGACCTGGAGAACATCCAGCGCTCCAAGCTCTGTCCATCTTCCTTTCTCTGGGCTGTAGACCTGTGTGCCTTTGATTATGACAGTGTGGGCTGGTAAGTTCACACCCCAGGCCAGCGTAGCTGTGGATACCAATACCTACAACACACAGAATTACAGTTTAACTTGAAGTAAATCTCAAATAGCTGAAGGAATGTTCCTGAATGTTAAGAGCTAACCTGAATGTGACGGTCAGCAAACAGATCCTCTACCAGTGTTCTGTCCACTCGGCTCATTCCGGCATGATGAATAGCAAAACCATAAGGCAAGAGATCCTTTAACTCCAGATTCTTGCACTGCTCAGCTTCAGTTCTCAGGACCTCAGTGGATGCCGAACCCTCTCTGAGGAACAACCCCAGAGTGTCCTTTTCTAAACACATGTCCCTGATTGCACGCGCCGTCTTCCCGGTCTCCTTTCTGGAGTGCACAAACACCAGTACCTGGAAACCAAGTTAAAATAATTAGGAGAGGGAAACCTATAGCATCTGTAGTAAACACACACTATGATATAATGGGAAATTATCATTGTTCTCAGCCTCACCTGATTCTTTCCAGCATGCTCCATAATTTTCTCATAGACGATCTCATTCATAATCTGGAAACGCTTAATGGCCTTCTTCTCTGTGATTCCTACATAGGTTTGTTCCAGAGGCACAGGGCGGTAACTACACAAAGGAAAACATGTAACATACACAAATGAATATACGAAAACATTTTTAGTCTTCAAACACTATATTTGGATTTGCTCCATTTTTCACCTGTTGTCGAAAAAGAAGAGTCCCTTGGACGGGTCCACACGCAGACAGGTGGCCACATCCTCATAGTTGGGCAATGTGGCACTGAGACCGACAAGCCTAACATCCTCCTGTGTCAACTCCACATTCCTGATGGTTCGAGCAATCAAGGACTCCAACACGGGGCCACGGTCATCATGTAGCAAGTGGATCTCATCCTTATTGAGAACACATAGAAACCTTACCCAACTTGGAAAAACTTGGCTTGACCAACAGGAATTTCTCTCAAAACAATTTAAGACAGGATCACAGCCAACTAGATTACTTACAATAATGATGAGGCGCACAAGTTGTGTGTATGTACGCTCTCCTCCTTTCCGGGTAATGATGTCCCATTTCTCCGGGGTGCACACAATAATCTGGGTAGCATTAATTTCCTCCTTGCAAAGTTGGTGGTCTCCAGTCAGCTCAGACACAGTGATGCCGTAGCTGGCCAAACGCTGCAATGGATGTTTAAGGGACATTTAAAAATCTGTTTATCACATCAATTTGCTCAATAATTCAGAAGCATAAGTGCAAACCACTAGGTCATGGCTCTGACTAAGAACATGTTTTTGATGAACACTTGCTACATTGACCAGAGAAGTTTTTTCTCCATCTTGGCACTCCTACCTTTCCAAAACTGCCCACCATTTCCTGTACCAAGGATCGCATGGGAGCGATGTAGATGATTTTAAAATCATCAACATTGATGGTCCCATCCAAGTTGATGTGCTTGCCAATCTCTCGAAGCATTGCCATAAGCGCAACGTTGGTTTTGCCAGCACCCTAGAGATCACAGAGAGAGAATTTCATTAATGCCAGATACCATCCATGTAAGTATACAGAATGCAGTTGTTTCAACTGATGAATTTTTTGTATTTCCAGATGTTTTTGTGTTTCAAAGTAGACAAACCGTTGGAGCGCAAACCAGCAGATTCTCATCTGTCTCCATTGTGGCTTTGAAGAGTTTACCCTGTATACGATTCAGGGTTTTGAATCCCTCAAATCCAGCTTGGGCATATTTGGGTAGTTTCTCAATACCCATCAATGTCTGTGAGAGAAACCACATAAGTCAATGTTGTACATATCCGAGCTCATCAATTGGCAATTCATAATATTTTTTTTAAAACACAGATCCTAGAACGACTACTGATTGGTCAATTTAGCTATTCAGTTGATTGTTTTTAATATGATAAATTGGTTGTATATGTATTTTAAATGTGCCAGCCATGCTTTTAAGTAATTCTCACATCAGTTACTGTTGTTTTCAAAAACATACCTCATCATCACTGAAGGGCTTGGGCTTAAGAGCAGGCACATGCACCTCCTCGTAGCCTTTTCTCTGTTTGCGGAAAGACCCGTCGGGCAGCTGGCAGCGCTTGTTGGCCATGAAGTGGCTGCCTTGAGAGAAGGCCAGATCTTCCAGGTCTAACGTTTGCCTACTAGTCACAGACTACAGACGAACAATAAAGAAATAAACATCAAACATCAACAGTTACACAATTATCACCTGTTACCACTATGTAATGTCAAATAAACGCGAAATGTGTATTTATAAATACTAGCTTAAAGTTATGTTTACCGCCCCACGATCAATGTCCATCGACTCCAGATCGTCCACACGTGATTTTCTCACTCTTTCCCGTCTGGATCGCTCCTCCTGCACAGACAAACCATGAGTCACAAACAAAATTAAGCACTCTTGGTGTTACATTAAATATTATACTTTTGAAACATTTTTGATCACACAAATTATTTTATTAGGAGCAAAAGTCAATCTCTAATAAAGCAAAAACAGGTGCAGTTCTGACCCTGATGATGTCCTCCTTCTCAGTCTCCTGTAGCTGGTAAAGAACTTTGGAAAGATCTTGATCAGACTCCATTTTATTCATGATCTTCTCCTTCTCTGCTTCACTCTGCGCACTGGCCAGCATGGTGCAGTACATGACTGAATAAACAGACACGTGCAGAAAATCAAGTTAAAACTTAATAACTGAATGCCAGTGCTGTGTTGTAAGAAATGAAAATCCTTTAGTTTTACTTAATGCTATCTACATACTCATTCGTCTGTGCTGGCGGAGGACCTTGATGAAATCAAAGGTGTTGAAGCCCAAAAGCAGCACCAACTGGTTCTCACACTCTCTGTCATCACTGGCAGTCTAAAAAAAGAACAAAATTAGCCAAATACTTAAATACAGAGATGTACATTTGACCACAGTCTCTACAGGCATGTGCATTGCTAACCTTAAGGATCTCCAAGACTTCATCTGCTTTCTTCTGAGAAACTATGGCATCATTATAGAAGCGGCTGAGCTGTCGCTGAAGCCAGAAGGCGTCAATGTCTCGTGGGTGAAGATCCTTCTTTTTCGCCATCATAACGTCTCCTGTGTTAACCAGCTATTGAGAAAGAGGGTGTTAACATCTGGCTGTGCACGTCTGCAAAAACGCATGTGGATTTATGACATACATTAGCGGTCAGAGTACTGCTCTCATCTGCCTCTTCCCCCTCACTGTCATCGGAGCCTTCATCCCGAACCTCACCATACTGATCTTCATCACCCTCCTGCAGACGTACAAATGCACGTTACACAGCGAATGTCAACACTAGAGCCAAAGAAAACAATGTAAAGCAGCTATAGGATCTCACCTCTTCATCAGACTCAAACTGTACATTGACTCCATATGTTTCATCGATGTTGTCATCTGCCAAAGCAAAAGAGAAGCAGTGTATTTAACTTTGAGGAAATTAAGAAAATATATTGTTGGATCAAGTATGAAGCTATTTAAACTCAGAAGGACAAACAAAAGCCATAATGCAAGGATGCTGCTGTTACCCATATTCTGCAGCTCCTTGTCGCCACCATAGTCAGAGATTTTTTTCCCCAAGTTGACCAAGACATGGTAGCGTGTGTCATCTGCAGGTCCCAGCAGTTGTTCCACCTCCTTCCTCCTCTCTTTATCTCTCATCTTGTCATTCTTCAGGACAGCCAGCACTTCATCTGCAGCTCCACACAGGATATCTCTTGGCTTTTAAGGATCATAAAAACCGGGGCACTTTATCATTAGGGTTCAACACAAAGGATTTTACCATTTATATCTATGCCGGATCTGTCTTTGAAATCCACTGTTTTAAATAAATACTCATTGTTGAACTCACCTGATCTCCGAGGGCTGCCTGAATGAAGCTGAGGAGGATTTCATACGTTTCTCTGGTCTCTTTGGTCTTGGGCTTGTACACGATTCCCACCATATCATCAATCCCTTCAGACAGCAGTGTAAAGCCTTTCATTTTATTGATGTCGTGTCTGTCCTCGTCTCTCTTTCGCCTCCTGAATCACACAAGGGCAAAACGTGTTCAAAATATTCAACAAACCTTAGTTATGAGCACCTTTACAGATAGGTGGGTTGAGACTCACTTTGCCTTCCTCTCCTCCTGCATCTGAGGTTTTGTCCTCTGGCTTCTGTCTCCCATCTTGGTTCCGTCCAATTTGCCGACCAGAGACAATACCTCTCCAGTGGGCTCATCTCTGCGGGTGCGGTCGATAAGAGATCTGTCCGCTTGCAACACCAAGTTAGAGTTCTAAAGAGGGATCAAAAAGAAACTCAATTTCATGGGTCAAAATTTGGTGCCCATTTAGACAGCATTGCCTTTAATGTAATAGTTCACCTTCAAAATTAAAACCTACAAAACTTTCTTCCGCACAAAATTATGATATTAAGCTAAATATTGTTAACAGACAACAGTTGGACCCCATTGACTTGAATTGGTTTTGTGTCCATATCATAGAAGTCAATGGGGACCAATGGTTTTTGGTTAACAACATTTATCAAAAACATTCTTTTTTTTTGGAAGAATGAAATCCACACGTTTAAAACGACAACAGGTTGAGTAAATAATTACAGAATTTTCGTTTTTAAAGTTCACTTTTCCTTTAAGTGCACACTTTTAGCCAGTTAATATTCTATAAGAGGATATTTATTTTTCCCCCCAGTTTTTCGTGATTGTATAAAAGCTGCAAAATCATGAAGTTGATGAAATATTGTATAACTCACTATAGCTAAACATATATGTTCTATCAACATTCATTTACAGATAATAAACTGTAGCTCTCAATTCCACTTATATATTCAGATTTTGCGTAATCGCGAGAAGCCCGATGCGGTCAACGTGTTTATCAAAACAACCCACCGGAACGAGTTTACGTTGCTTGAGAAATTTAGCAACGCAACACAATAAAAGTTGTTTTTACAGATCATTCAGATATCTTATAAGACTCTTACCGCTTTGTATTCATACTGCAGGCTACGAGCAGTAACATCCGCCATGACTTCTTGTTACCGTAAATGCGCTCAAAGTGAAAATCTTCTTTATCAACCAGCACACTCAGTGCTAACGGGAGACAGACGGCTAACAAATACACACAGTATTCATGTACATCCCATATACATGCAAAATAAAACTTAGAGTGTACC
This sequence comes from Triplophysa tibetana, assembly GCA_008369825.1. NCBI lineage: Eukaryota > Metazoa > Chordata > Actinopteri > Cypriniformes > Nemacheilidae > Triplophysa > Triplophysa tibetana. The sequence continues at coordinate 10,786,153 of CM017904.1, read as the reverse complement.
GGTATCCTGCACCGTATAATAATAATCCACTTTTAGAAGTTCAACTTCTTTTCTTTCTATTTAAAACGACACCGTACAAGCACGCACGACGTTTTGAAAACGCAGTTTCGTGTTATTTCCGCTTCCGTGTTCCCATGTCCACCGTGTACTGAAGATGCTGCCCTCTGTTGGACAGGCATATGGCGCATGTAGTAAATTGCACTGGAAATCTATATGGGGAGTCTGCAGACCTGGAGCATGCAGTTTTGTATCGAAAGCCAACAGTATCACAAATCGCATGCTTTGGAGCGCCGTATTAATATTAAAACGCCGTTTTCTTAACGCCACCAGGCGTTAAATAAACGCCGTCTGGTGCTAAATTAACGTCATACGCCGCCACGCGTTAAAGTAACGCCCGGGCGCCGATCGACGTTAAGTTAACGTCACTCAAAATGCAAACGTATTAGCTAATATACATAGCCCCTCCTCTTCTGGGTTTGTACGGTCTATGGCAAGTCGGAGGCTCGTGTCATCTCAAATCCATATCGAGCTTAATTTTGTGGAAAACTAAAAATGGAAAGAAATAAAAGATAAACCCGCCGAAATGAAAAACATATAACTACTGCAGTATTATATATATGGCAAATTAAGTCAAGTCATGATTAAAGGTACCGTAGTTCACCCCCAAAACGAAATTTCTGTTATCATTTACCAATGGTCCCCATTGACTTCTATTGTATGAAGAAAAGTCAATATGGACGAACGGTTTTCTGTTACTAACTTTCTTTCAAATATCTTCTTTTGTGTTTATACGGTTAACACATTACACAGTCAAACAGGTTTGAAAAGTCAAGTGGGTGGGTAAATGATTACAGAATTGTAGGTATGTTTATGCCATTGTTAATGTATTTCAATTTTAGTCTAGAGGTTAGTTCGGTTGGCTTCCAACCTGATTTCATGGTTTTGACTGGTTTGAGTCCCGCTTCGACCGATTGCAGATTTTTACATTGAATAAGAATCAGAAACAGCTTTATTGCCAAGTATGTTTGCACATACAAGGAATTTGTTTTGGTGACAGGAGCATCCAGTACACAGAATAAGCAACAACACAGAGACCATCAAACAAAACAAAAACAGTTACACAGATTACAGATTGTTGGTCTTGTTATGTTTATCTGTGTCACAGGAATTGTTTATTTATATTTCAGCATTTAATTCGTATGGTAAATTAAATTTACAGAATATAGAAAGTCAGGAATAAGACCTCTTTTTCCACAGCAAACTTACAGTATATTCTAAATTTCTCAATCGCTCCCGACACCGTCCAGACAGCCTCGCCAATAGCCTATCAATAATCACCTTCAATTATATTGTTTCATATGATTTGTCGAGTAAAATTAATTATATCTAAATGCTGAAAGTCAGTTCCACATACGGTATAGCGTCAATCTCTTCACGGAGGTAAAGGGAAATATGTTGATAATGTGAGTGCATCATGGTCGCGTGCTAATGAAATTTAAGTGGGCAGGTGATGTGCGTTAAGGTGATTATTGAAAGGCTGTTGGCGTGGCTGTCTGGACGGTGTCTGGAGCTTGTTGTGAAAAAAGACCTTTCTTTATATATTAACCACAAATTAAATGCTGAAATATAAATAAACAATTCCTGTGACACAGATAAACATAACAAGACCAACAATGTAAAAATCTGCAAGTGGTCGAAGCGGGACTCGAACCAGTCAAAACCATGAAATCAGGTTGGAAACCAACCAAACTAACCTCTAGACTAATATTGAGATTTATTAAGAACCGCATAAAACATAATTACAATTCTGTAATCATTTTCCCACCCTCTTGACTTTTCAAACCTGTTTGATTGTGTAATGTGTTAACCGTATAAACACAACAGAAGATATTTGAAAGAAAGTTGGTAACAGAAAACCGTTCGTCCACATTGACTTTTCTTCATACAATAGAAGTCAATAGGGACCATTGGTAAATGATGACAGAAATTTCGTTTTGGGGGTGAACTATGGTACTTTTAATCATGACTTGACTTAATTTGACATATAACATACCGCATTAGTTATATGATTTTCTTTTCGGGGGGTTTTCTTTTATTTCTTTCCATTTTTAGTTTTCCACAAAATTAAGACTAAATCCATTACTCGAAATGGATTTGAGATGACACGGGCCTCCGACTTGCCGTAGACAGTGCAAACCCAGAAGAGGAGGGGCTATGTATATTAGCTAATACGTTTGCATTTTGAGTGACGTGTGACGTTAACTTAACGTCTATCGGCGCCCGGCGTTACTTTAACGCGTGGCGGCGTATGACGTTAATTTAGCACCAGACGGCGTTTATTTAACGCCTGGTGGCGTTAAGAAAACGGCGTTTTAATATTAATACGGCGATCCAAAGCACGCGATTTGTGATACTGTTGGCTTTCGATAGTTTTGCGCCCCCAGGCAGTTTTACGCCCGGCAGTTATACGCCCCTGCTGTTCCTTATTTCTCCAGTAGGGGGAGTATGCGGTATTACGCCCCTTTGTATAATTCATACAAGTTCATGGAGATTTCTTTTTCTAAAACTTTTTGAAATAACAAGACAGTTCAACTGCATGATCATTTAATATTTTTTTAATTATTTCCAAGTATTATTAGAAACGAGATCAATGATATCACAACATAATAGGCCTAATTAGCCAGCCAAGAACTACTATTAAGAAAACAAGATACACGATTAATTGAGCACTAACAATCACAAACGTGATAAAACCCACATAAGGTGCTCATAAATTTTAATCCAGATCATTAAGTTAAAATATTTAATGGAAAATATCAAAGAGGTATATTGTATGTAGGCTACAATAGATAATTGAATCATCTCTTTAACAACTCAAATCAAGATCTATATGGGACTTATGTTTTCAATTTGAGTTTGAACATGTTTGTGGTTGTTGGTGCTCAATTATTGATTTTTTTATGCAAAACTTGAGTATGTGTGCAGCTAAACTGGAATAGTTTATATATAATATCGAATGCAAGTTAACAGGGCCAGAAGAATATCTTACCAGGACAGACCATCTCGCATTGACAACGGAGACAAAATGAGAATAAATTATAAAGAAAATAAATATGAAAATGAGTAAGAGATATCGAGTTGGCATACACGTGGTTAGCTAAGGTTGACCCAGACACAACATTTACCTGGTCACCAATAAGTATTAATTGTATTGTCTTTCAGTTTAAATTACACTCACCAATATCTATATTATATATAGATATGTTAAGATGTTTAAATTAATTCATAACAATATCAATTAATCGTCAAAAAACGATGCATGTCGGACCATTTCTTAGTAAGTAAAACGATTATTTCCCATACCTCTAACTCGCGATTGACGACGAAGTTATCTGTTAGGTCTGTTCTGGTGGTTCATAATGAAAAGCGAACCCCTACTGGAGAAATAAGGAACAACAGGGTCCTAAAACTGCATGGGGCGTAAAACTACCTGGGGCGCAAAACTGCATGCTCCAGTTCTGCAGACTCCCCCTTCTCCTGAAAATGCTCCAGTCTTCCCATTTTGCACTATGAGAAAATATAAGATATTAAATAATAATGTTAAATAATAAGATATTTATCTGAGAAAGTTTGAATGTCTGGTAAAAATAGTCTACTGCATAGATATCACATTTATCCCTAAAATCCCCTAAACTATTAAAGAAAAAAATATGATTGAACAAAAATGTCTGTGTATTTTAATGTTATTTCACTGAAAAAAGCAAACGTTTCATTTTAGGTGATCGGCCATTTTTGACCAGGAGGACTACGAGTGTGACCCCTAAAGGAGGAGCTCCAGAGGGCACTGCCTAAAAATTCTGGTTACACTTAATACTGTAGCGCTTTATTTTTTATAGCGGCTCCGTAAAAGTTATATGTCCAGTCTGAGTACTATTGTAATCATTTCAATGATATTTCAAAATATATATGTAATTTATGTAACTTTTAGTAATTCTTAACTTTATGAGGATGTTATTATTTGTACTGCCCTATTAAGTTAAAGTTGTAAGTGTTTCCAGACAAAGTATCATATTTTGAACTGTGGTTTATTCAGAGGTGGAAATATGCACACAGATGTCAGACCAAACATTATTTTTTTATATTTCATGCATGCATATTATTTTATAAATAAAACATTTCAGTTTTAGAAATCATTTTCATAGTCTTTAAATGTTGAATAAAAAGTTGAAAACAAAAAAGAGAACCTAAACAACATTTTTCTTTCTTAAAAAACTAAAAATTGAGGCCCCCCAAAATATTATATAAACATTCTCATAGTAAACGTCTCAAAGATTTCCCCCTTATATACATGCATATCAAGCAACTCAAGATAAAAGCACAAAAAAAAACTTTTTTGTGTAATCACACTAAAAAAAGGGTGCTGTGCCAGCAGACAGTCTGGACTTTGATTAATTATACAGTACATATGATGGAACTGTATAAAGGGACAATCCATAAAAACAAAACATTTACCTTAAGGCCCAATTTTGCACAAAAATACAAGTATTTACATGAAGAGTAAGCTTGAACATCAATATTTAGGTCAAAGGCAGTATAACAAAGTAAAAGAGTGCCATTATAGCAGCACTTAAGAGACCAGAAATTGGCACAGTGACAAACCATGCAATAAAAATATTTCGGAACAAATGCCAGTCAACTGCCTTCCTGGAGCGAAGCCAACCAACAGACACCACTGATCCAACCTGTGCAGGCACACACAAAGAAGATAATAGAAGTGTAAGCATATCAGTATTTTGGGAATCAAATACAATTGAATCTTCCAGAAGTGACCCACCTTGCAATGAGTGGTGCTGACTGGTAGTCCGATGTTAGAAGCAACAACTACAGTTATGGCAGAGGCGAGCTCAATGCTAAACCCACTGTGAGAGAAACATTATAATTAGAATAATTACCGTAAACATCATCACATTGAACTCTGCGCTTCTTGAAGTAAAAAAGTACTGTGCAATTGTCAAAATGTCATAATACCAAAGCCAGTAAAAGACAAATATTCTGTGTACAAGAGAAAATTACTACTCTGCTGCTTGTGGGAATTTCCTTGCGACTAGAAGAGTTTGTTTTCATTGCAGAGATATGAAAGTGGGAAACAGGTCTTTAAGCTCCATGAGAACTACAGGGATGTATGATCCCACACATAAACACTGTTATCAGTTTCATTATGAAACATCTGAGCATTAGCTATTTGTTACCTTGAGGGAGTGATGGGTGTCAGATCTTTGCCCATCGTTTGTATGACCCTACGACCCCAAATCCAAAGACCTGTGCAGATACCCACTCCGCCATAAAGGAGCAACCAAACTGGCGTGGGAGCATTGGATGCTACAGAAGCATTTTCATAAATGAGCCAGAGAGCAACTAGAGGGCCAATTGCATTACTGTAAAAAAGCATGGATAGATAATGTATGGTTACCACTGAATTCAATTTGATGGGATTTAAAGGTCTACGGAACATGCAAATTCAAATGAATATACCTGACGTCATTTCCACCATGAGCAAATGATCCAAAGCAGGCGGTTAAAATCTGCAGGAACTGGAAGAGCGTGGCCACCTCTGGTTTGTCTATCTCGAGCTCATCTATCTCCTCTTCCTGCGAGTCTGTTCTGCCCTCTGCATCTCCCACCTCCACTGCTGGTGCTCCATCACTCACACCAACTTCTCCATCAGCAACAGCGGTACAGTAACTGTTATAACTGTCGTACCGTGTACGCCTTTTCTCTCCGTCCAGACCAGTCCGGCTTCCTTCGCCCTCTTTAAGGGACCCATGTATTCCGTAGATGGCCATGGTGTAAGAAGTATAACTGTTGTTACGGCGAATGGGCTTTTCTCCATTCTCTCCCATACATTCACCGACCTTTGCCAAGTGAAGTTTGTGCAGTAGATCCTTGTAGATTCCCGAGTCCTTGTGTACAGTGTGAAACTGGTTTCCAGACAGGTCTGGTAAGGGCATTCCAGCATTGCCAAATAAAACTACAACGGAAGAGTAAAACATTCAAAGGACTGAGTGTATATGGCCAATCAAAATAAGTTTTAAAGATCCAATGCACTATTATTTGGAACAGAAAAAAGCATTTTAAAGGAATAGTTCACCCCATCGAAACGATTTTGTTGACATTTAAAAAACCTACACACAGCAACTTTAAAGAAACAGTCCCCCCCCAAAAATCCAAATCTGCATACTTTTGTTTGTACTGATGAACTGATAGAAAGATATTTGGAAGAATGCTTATAATAAAATGAGCTTTTTAAATTTCTTTGTTCTGTTGAACACAGACGATATTTTAAAGAATGTATTAAAGAAAACAGTTTTGGGACCCTTTTGATTGGTGTTTTTCATACAATGTAAGTCAATGGTGGCCAAGAAGTGTATGCAGATTTGTACAAGTTGAGAGTGAGTAAATGATGACAAAAGTTTTTGGGGTGAATTGTCCCTTTAACTACAATTAATCAATTGTGTATCACATCTAGAGGCTGACCATGGTTGCAATCCAGGTCTTTGGTGTCAAACTCTTTGCTGTCCAGATCAGTTTCAGCCGAACCGCCGATGTCAAAGGCCACCTTGTGGCTGTCAGCAGGGGGAGTCTGTGGAACAGGAGAGTAGCTTCGGACTGGGGTGGGATGATCGACTACACCATTAGAGGCTGGTTTCTTTTCAACCAATGCTGTTCCACTAGTGTCGGCCAACCTCTGAGCTGATAGAGGGGAAACCCATTTCATTAAGAGAAGGAACTTTGGGGTTATTTCGCATATTTGTTATTTGCTATGCATCACACCCACTGCTAATTTAATTCAAACATTTTGAAATGCTTACTTAGTAAAGTATATTATTCCTCATGGTTGATAACATAAAAAAAACACTAGGAAAAGGGACAGAAAGAATATAAAACATACTTTTCATCTTCTTTTTCAACTGTGGACACACAATGAACCAGACCACCAAAGCGGTTAGCAGAGCACAGCCCAGTGAGATAAGTAAAGTTACCCACCACGGTACACTGTCGAATCCCAACACTGTAGAAATAAAAGAAAAAAACAGTATTTAGTTCTATATCTTATGTTAAGGCTTCAGCTAGGGCTTCAGGCCCCATCGCTGTTACAACAAACATCTCTCATTTATCTAGATTGCATTAGCATAACTTCTGATGCTGTACAAAAGAATCATGTTGTGGACTTTTGGATAGAAAAAATTTAAGTGTAGAGCCAAAAACAGGTGACGGACAAATGACAACAAGGAACAAAAAATTAATAACATTCAGCTCCTCTAATTGACGACAGCATGTTTTTAATCCAAAATTAAGTCTAGTTTTGGTCAACGTGTTTACAATGCTGTGGAAAAGCTCGCACAATTTGCTCTGTCACACACGGTAAAAATGGGTGATTTTCTGGTCCTTTTTATCATTAAAACATATTATATCGAAAGTTCATTTTCAGTTTATTTGAAAGAGAACACCCATCTTTTCTAACAGTATCATACAGGCTTATGTGCATGGCACAGCAGATAACCAGGAAGTAGGTGGTCCTGCAGTCCACTGATTAGTGTCCACTACAAACTCTAGGACAACTGTTGGCGCGCAGCAGCTCTTTTATCTTTAGGACATCGTGATCCCCTGAACTTTACTTAGAAGTTCAGGTTGCTGAACTTGGGCCAGAAAAGTCTTTCATAATATCATTGAACCAGCAAAAATCTATGCATACAGCTACATGTTTTTACATCGCAACCAGACAACTAAATATTCAATTGCATGTACAAGCAGAATATTATACAGTCCAATCAACAATAACAAGCAGAATCAAAAATGTATGGTTTAATGCAGGGATAATGAATGTTTGAATCAGCTATAAAGTAAAAGTTCACCTAAAAATGTATAATTATTTTATCATTTACTTTCCCTATTGTCATTCCAAGACATTCGTTCTTTCTCTCTTTTCACTTTTCAGAACACAAAGATATTCTGAATACCAACAGCATTGATCAAAGCCTCTATTGATTTCTATTGATTGGACACAAACCCACATTTCTCTTAATATCTGTTGCTTTCAACAGAAAGAAACATATACAGGTTTTGAATGAAATGAGTGGAAATTAATGATGATAGAATTTTTATTTATGGGTGAACTACCCCTTATAAGAAGTCAATAAACAACTCATTATGACAGAAGAATATACTGTTTACAGCAGTTGTATGGTTGTACTGTGTGTGTTCTTGGCATCGGTACACATATCTGTATACTGTATAGGGACAACCTAGACATTCTTTTTATATATAAAATTCATGTTCTATACATAAAACAAATACATGTGTATAAAGTAATGGAAGTGATGGAGAAGCGTTTAATCTTACTTGGTGCTCCAGTAAACATGATGGAGAACAAATTGATTCCCATAGTAACAGCATAGAATACTGGTAATGCTTTTAAACCATTGGGACCTGGATCCTCCTGGAAAGGAATATTGCTGTTCAGCACATGGCAAAATGCATTATTTGCTTTCTTTATTGACAGTAAGAAGAGACTTTGAAGTAGCAGACAGAGATACTTTATATAACAGATGAGGTCATTTTACTCTTTACCTTACTCAAGATGAACTTGCGAACAAAGCAGAACAGAATGGCAGACATGAGGCCGGAGAGAAGAGGAGAGAGGAACCAAGAGGCAACTGAAAAAGATAAAGAAACATAAAGGTCTTAATTTAACTAAAATATATATCATGCTGGAGTCAACAGTCTGTCTTACAAATGTGACTGAGAAATCCAGACAATTATATGATTATTGTTATTATTATTAATATTAATTATGTTTCCTGTGTGAATGGTCAACAATGTTCTGTTCCTTGAATAGATCAGGTTTGGGGCATGTGAAAAGAATGGTAACACAAGAAGTTCCTTACTTAATCATGTTGGGATGGGTACATTTACTAATATTTTTGCGGCCACATATTCTAGCTCTACACGTGGGAAAAAAAGCATAATTTTTCCATAAACCTCCTCCTTGATCCTGCAAAAAATGTAATCTTACTAAGCACGCTTACGCAAAATCTGGAAAATACTCAGGAATTTCCCATACCAATACGAAGCAACTCCAGCCATTTGACCCCCTGATGACCCCTAGCGACCATGGAAAAGCCGATCGTGGCGCCTACGATGCAATGTGTTCCAGAGATGGGGAGTTTCAAGAAGGAAGCAGTGAGCTGCCAAACTGCAGATCCTGCCGCAGACAAAAAGAAACATATGACAAATACTATATGTCACAACAACATGCTACAATTCCTCCTAGGGGAAAGAGTTCGTAATTTGTATTCTCCTGTGTGACAGTCCAAGATTACTACCATTAAAACTATTAAAAATGAATACTAACCATTAAATATTATGAAAAACTTTAACTAAATGAAATGAGAAATGTTGCCTCGGGAACAAGCTGAGGTCCTAAATTATTAGCTGAATAAATAAATAGTAAAAATAAATATACAAACTGGACTAAAGCTAAAATAAATTCTACTTACATAGCAGCATAAAACAATAAATAATAAACTGACAAATGCACATACCAAAATTGCTTAAAACAGAATACTGCCATAAAACCAGATTTAAATTAAAAAATATTTCTTCAGAGGCTCATACTCACCAAACATAGCGCTGATGGATCCAGCCATCAGCACAGCCTCTGATCCGTTGTACATCTGAACATCGATGATGCCTGACCGGATGGTCTCACTGACCTTGGCCCCCAAAAGTATGGCGCCCACCGTCTCAAAGATGGTGGCCAAGACGCATGCCTGACGCAGGGTCACCACCCCAGAGCCCACCGCTGTACCGAATGAGTTGGCTACATCATTGGCTCCCACAGAAAACGCCAGGATAAAAGCGATGATGAAGCCCACCACGAGAAGCCAGAGGTATTCAGACATGTCTGTCTGTGTGGCCACCGTTAGCATGGTGACAGTTGCTAGGGATGCTAGTGTGGTGGATTCCATCGCTGTTACTTTAATGTAACTTTGAGTATAAGATTTGAAAAACAATCCAAGCGACGGGTATTAATGAGGTATTTATTTTTAAATAAATAATTAAAAAGAAGTATTTCTCTTTTTAAATAAGGGAGATAACAACTACAAAATCTACACCCTGTTCTCTCTCTACCTGTGGTCAAATTAATCTGAAAGTACAACTGTTAGCTACATATACTAACATCTGTAAGGGCTCTGCTTTGTTTCTGGGTGACTACACAGGTATTCATTTTGGACTTGGTCTTCTTAGTGGAGATGGATGGTACATTCTGGAAAACAAAGAGTCATGTTGATGTTTTAGCGTCAGGCACTGGCTATAAAAAGCACAAAGGAGAAACAACACTCATAAAATAAAACCACACTGCTCTTTATGTGCCTTCATTTAGTTATGTTTGGGGAAGAAAGAAAAACTTTTTTTGGCTTGAACTAGTTTACACAAACAAATAAAAAATAAAATGGATAATATTTAGCTTTCCTGTATCTCAGTGGTAAGAGCATTGCGTTAACGACGCAAGGATGTGGGTTCGATCCCAGGGGATTGCAAATACCTATGTAAAATGTATAGGATAAAGCAATGTAAGTCGCTTAGGATAAACGCGTCTGCCAAATGCCTAAATGTAAATGTAATGTAAATGATAATGGTGACATAACATAATTTAATGCATTAGACAACACGTATGCACATAAAGAATATTTCAATACTGCCATTTTTACTAAAACTGCAGAATTTCATGTTGCCAACCAATGACACAACACACTATAATGATATTCAAAACATTTACTTTTTACAATATTATGTAACTGTTTTAACCCCACACCTCACCAGGCTAAAACATAAATACATGAGATGTTAACTAAGTACTTTTTAAAACTGTATCATTTGGATTATTCATGTATTTCTTTATTAAAATTATCAACCATAAAATTACATTTCTAAGTTTTCTAAAGATGATTTGGGGGAAATAAAGCTTTTCAGAGTGCCAGCATGCTGTCAGAACTAAACAAAGTGTTATATTCATTCCGTGAAATAAACTTAATAATGCTTCATTAAGCCTGTAATTTGACTGAAAGCCTAAAACATACTTTTAATATTCCGATAGCAACTGTGTAACACACATTGCATAAGTGGCTAGACATCACAGCACACTCAAGCTAAACATACTGATCATCTACAGTGTTTAGATGAATTACCTGCTTTACAAACCGTTATGATGTTTTTTAAATGTTTAAAATGCAACTAGGTCTGTTTTCCTCTTAATATTTTACTAATCAAAACTTTATATAATGTGTTCTGGCGACAACACAAACATTTCATCTCTTGTCAATAAAATGTCAAATACAGCACAGACAAACACAAGTGTTCACACGCACGAGCTGGCCTAACACAATGTCAAGAGATGGTCGTTAATCGACCCAACAGGTTTAATTAATGCGTGATCAGAAATAACCAGAATTAAAGCCTTTTTCATTTACATTAGATAAATGTAGCAACATAATACTCACCAAATGCGCGGCCTTGAATGAATTTATCGCTTGTATCACCGATAAACAGATTGATACACAAACTGACGTAGAAAATGTTCTTTCGACCGAAAACGATCGTTTTAGTTTAACCTCACGAGTCAACTTACTATAGCTCTAACCTGCCTGTTATATATTATTACTAGAGGAGGAGGGAGAGTGAACCCCACCCCCAAAGCGGATCATGGGACTGTGGAAAGCAAACACTTTTAATATTTAGCCAAGTTTGAAAGACATAACAGATTTTTTTTCATCCACTTCGTACACTAAAATGTTCGTCTTAGTGTAACCGTATAATATAGTAATGAGCTATGAAAAATATAATATAATACAATACAATATAATATAATATATATATATTTATTATATTATATTATATTATATTATATTATATTATATTGTATTGTATTGTATTGTATTGTATTGTATTGTATTGTATTATGTTATATTATATCATATCATATCATATCATATCATATCATACCATATCATATCATATCATACATCACATCACATCACATCATATCATATCATATCATATCATATCATATCATATCATATCATATTATATTATATTACTTTAAACTAGGGCTCACATAAAAAAAATCAAAGTATCATATTTTTAGGTTAGATTAAGTGTTCGCTTCAACATTAAGCCGCAGGGACAGGATGTTCACTTGTTACAAAAATACTTTTTTTGACACACATGGAAACAGTGTTAATCCAAAACCAGTGTTATTCATTTCAATAATTAATACATCCATGCATTAGTTACTAATAAACACCTTTTTGTTCATCACAGACAGACTTGTGGCAGTCAGCAACATTCACAGGACTGAAACGGTATGATGGACACAGAATTGCTGACGTATTTCTTTTTGTAAATAATCACCTCTTTAAAGTGATGGCTACGATTGATATGGAAAATGTCTTCTCAGCTTGAATAAAGGAAGTGACATATTTTGGGATCAAACTTTGAACCCCATTAGGGAACACTAGTGGCTATGGCTGAGTGACTGTCAACAGTTTGTCCATGTCAGAATCCGCCACAGATATTTTCCTTCGTCAGTTTACTTTTTGAAGCCCTAGAAATATAATTTTAATAAAACTTGGTTGGGCCTAAATAAAAATGAATGCTTTCTAAAACCTACAAACTACTAAAAACAACTAAACACATTTGTGTATCTTCATGTGATCTATCAATAATACACAGTGCTCACTGTATTAAGCAGGAGATTAATATGAAAATAAAGATTATGTTTGTCTTAACACTTTGTTCATGTTACTGTAACTCAATCGCAGAGTGATTAGGAATTTTCCCAGCAGGATTTTTTGTTTCCACACAAACCCCTGAACTCAGTTGTGACCACAGTCAGCTCAATGTGAAATACAGTAAGTTCTGGATCATTGCCAGGCCAAAATTAAATTATCCATTTGTTAAAATTCTGTGAGCCACAAGGTCTGACCCTTTCCTCTAACGCAGAGGCATAATTAAGCAGATGTTACACAACAACTAACTTCATGGTTCTGTTGATTAGTGTAGTAAAATCAGCATTGGTATTTTAAAGTAGCCCATTTTACTTCTACAAACCAATTTTCAGCCATAACATTTGCGAACCTGTTCTGTGGTCATTCATTTTATCTCTGTTTGAGAACATGTTCAGTAGAATGAAAAACGAGGCATACAGTGGTAGCTCTGTTTTTCACCAAAACCACACACTTAAAGCTGTACTTAAAATTGACGTGTAGAAAAACAGGAAAGGAATTGTCAGACTAAATAGTTCGGTTTTGCAGCCTGTCTCACCCACTTATGTCTGCAGGCTGCTCACTGATTCCATTAATAGGTTAGAGGATTCAAACTGAGCAGGAAGCCTGGGTAAAAAAACTGTTTTCTTCCTGCTCCCTAAAGCTGCTGAACTCGGTGACATATATTTCTAAAGACCAGTCCCCAACAGATTACACACTTCCCAAGATATTCTCTTAAAAATAGATATACTGTAGATCAATGGTTAAGAAAGAAAAATAAATGCGCCAAAAAGCAGGCTGCTTGTCGTTTTGTGAGAAGTAATGATGGGTGATGGAATGACTCCAGTCGAGTTCTTATGGATGTTGTGTCATTTGACACCTTCAAAAACGTCTTGGTTACGTCTTGGTTATAAACCCTCGTTGCCTGTCGGAGGGAACGAGACGTTGTATCGACAGAATGGGGCTTGACTCGAAAACCTATCCTCTCTGATTGTACTTTTAAATGGGCAATGAACTTGGCGAATGGCATGGCATGCCAGTCTCCGCCCCTTTTATACGTTCCTTTTCTATCGGTCTCTCGATGTTGAGTCGACAGAATGGGGTCCTTATACGAAACGCCACGGCTGTGAGCTGCTTCACGACTTCTAGCGGAGCGACACTGACTGGCCTGGGTGAGTCACAAGGGAGCGTAGCTGCGAATCGTAACCCTACAGTGGTATAGTGAGGCCTCAGTTGCATGAGGTTTGCTACTCTAGAGGCGAGATAGCCGCCCGGTACCGTAAGGAACACTGTGAAGGGCTACCCCCTCCAGACGGCTAGGGGGGGGATGCTACAGAGCTCACATCTGCTGTAGGGAGATAATATGTGGAATACAGTTCAGTTATATAATACATCTACAATGCTAGCATACACCCATCTCTAATGGATGAAGCCTTGGCCTGGAAGAGAGGTCATCGGGTGGTCCTCAACCTTCACTGGGTGTTTCGACCCTTAACCACTACACCCTCCAGTTGGCGGGTCTGCAGTGACTGGCCAGGTCACTACCCCTCTCCTCCAGGCTTCCAGCTTGTTTCCTCTCTCTTGTGCCAGAGCCAACAGGAGGCTCTCTCTGACGCTTCTCCCAACCTACGAACGGCTGCTTTCCTCAAGTGGCCTCTCAATCCAACCTTTGTCAATAGATTCCACACAGATTGAGCTGGGAATCCTCCACATCCAACCTCCACCGTCCACCACATATAAAGTCTCTCCAGTGGGGAGATCTCATGGAGTAAAAGTGAGGGGCCTCAACCAGGGGTGCACGAAAGTGGTGGAGTCCACCGAGGGGATTGAGGCAACGTCAGACGGGACTTCCCAAGGAGGGCGAGTCACTACGTATGGAGCACTAGCTCAGATATAGGTGTTCGCCTCGTGAGGGAAACTCACCTATACTGGGGTTGGAATACGAGCCGCTCTGCCTGTCTCGTAAACTCGAAGTGCTTAGTGATGGATGGAATGTTTATACTTCATCCAGTGGAGGAAGTAGGGAAGCAGGAATACCCCTCTGACTCAACTGATGAAGGGAAGAAGGTGCTTTTCAGGCGTACACACAGCCGGTTTTCAGTATAACCTGTTGTGCAAGATGCGGGCAGACACCGGCTCTACACGGAGGTTGTAGAATCTAGCGAATGTCTTAGGCGTAGTCCAACCCGCAGCTCTGCAGATGTCTGCCAGGGAGGCGTCCTGAGCCTGTGCCCATGAGGAGGCTACACCCCGGGTGGAGTGAGCACTCACTGCCAGTGGGCACGGGAGATCTTGGGATCGGTAAGCCAAAGTGATGGCATCCAAGATCCAGTGCGGCAATCTCAGTTCGGAGACAGCTCGCCCCTTCTGCTGTCCTCCAAAGGAGACAAATAGCTACTCAGAGCTTCTGAAGCTTTGTGTGCAGTCCTAGTAGAGATGCGAGGTGCGTACTGGACACAACACGGTAGAGTCTTCCTCCCGGGGGGGAACTCCTGCAAGTTAACCACCTGACCCTGAAGGGAGTGGTGGGAACTATGGACACATAGCCAGGCCGGGGTCTCAGCACCAATCGCCTGGCCCAAACTCTAGGAACTTGTTCGACGCAGAGAGTGCATGCAGATCCCCTACCACTTGATGGAAGCGAGTACCACCAGGAGTAACGTCTTCATCATGAGCTGAGGTAGAGCGCCTTCCAAGGTGCTCAAATGGGGCCCTTGTCAGGCCCACAAAGACCACATTAAGGTCCCAAGAGGGTACGGAGCGCAGTCGGGGGGGGGGGGTTCACCCTCCTTGGCCCCTCGGGAATCTGATGACTAGGTCGTGCTGTCCGAGAGACTTACCTGCCACAAGATCCGTGCAGCGATGGCGGCGACATACACTTTGATCGAGGAGAAAGAGAGGTTAGTCTCTAAGATTTCCTCTAGAAAGGACACCACGACACTGATCGGACATTTCTGTGGGTCTAACCTACCGGAAGAACACCAGGAGGACAAGATGCGCCACTTGTCGGCATACAGTCGCCTAGTGGCTGAGGTTCTTGCCTGAGGGATCGTCCTCACAGCTGAGGGAGGCAAGTCACTCTGGATCTCCTCGTCCCGTCCAGGAGCCAGACGTGGAGGTTCCAGAGGTCTGGCCTCAGGAGCCAGAGCATGCCCTTCCCCCGAGAAAAAAAGGTCCTGTATCAGGGGAATCGTCAGGGGCACATAGAACCCCAGCCAAACAATGTCATCACCCCGATGCGCCTCGAGACCTGCCCAATTGGGACTCCAGCTAAGAGGAAGCACACATCCTTCCAAGGGGCAGCGAGACTTTCTGGGAACCCGAGCGGCACGACTGCCGTCGAGAACGCCATATGCAGCAGGAGCCTCTGAAAAAGTTTCAGAGGGTCTGACGAGGGTCAGACAGCACAGGATTGACTGGGAGCGCTCGGTCATAAGGTGTGTTATCATGGTAACAGAGTCCAGTTACATACTGAGATAAGAGGTGCGAAAGCAGTCTCCGCGACCTTGGTAGAGGCACGGGGAGACAGGGCCAGACTGAAGGGTAGGACCTTTTACCTGATGTTCGACTCTCGAAGGCAAACCGTAGAAGTGGCATGGTTAAAAGTACAATCAGAGATGATAGGTTCTCAAACAGACCCCATTCTGTCGACACAACGTCGAGAGACCGAAAGAACGGGAAACTGTGTTATCTTAAAGCAAGAATATTTATTGATAAGACAGTTTACGAAACCTATAGACCACAGATTTACAAACAGCA
Source organism: Triplophysa tibetana (assembly GCA_008369825.1). NCBI lineage: Eukaryota > Metazoa > Chordata > Actinopteri > Cypriniformes > Nemacheilidae > Triplophysa > Triplophysa tibetana. The sequence continues at coordinate 10,769,570 of CM017904.1, read as the reverse complement.
AACTACCAAAATCATTCCCCTCAAATATTGTTGCAATAAACAAATAATAGATTAATAGTAGCTCACAAGTACGAGCCTACTTGTGGGAAGACATAATAAAATAAATGTCCAAATAACGGAATGCATGGTTAAATTGAAATATTAGATGATCTGAGATCTGAAAAACATGACGTCAGCACTATTCACTGTCTTTTTGAAGAACTACTTTAAATAGTAGTTGTTTCAATTATAAATATTGATTAAAAAATATATACATGATTTTTTAAATCACTTACATCTGGAGTGTCCTTTTGCATTTTTATCATGCGTGCTTCATAAAGTAAGTTTTCAAAGCAAATCACAGAAGCGGTCCTTTGAGTAATGAATGTTTGCAACACTGTTCAACTGTCTAACATTAGTACAAAATGCAACGTGTATTTACAAGGTATTCCATATGCAAAGTGGTGAGGCCGACAGGAGGTTTGTTTATGAATCATAAAGCCTGATTATTTCCACAATGCAAAGGCCCACAATGACATTGATGCTAACTAAATAAATTCCCACTCCCTAAATAACCATCAATTACACGCAATTTTACAAAGCCTGTTAATTATATAAATATAGTGCAGAATAGGTAGCTAAAAATGAATTGGAGAAACTAAATAGCATGTAAAAATGTAAATAAGAGATTATGTTGAAATACCACCTTTACTAAAAACATCACTTATCAAAGATAATGACATGAGAATAGTTGTGGTAGGTCAGAACAACTGTAAACACAAAAGGAAAGAGAAGTTAAAACATCACTTCGGTGCCTTAATCATCTTCCAAGATTAATCTTTGCTGTGAAGGGTAAAATTAAAATGTACCATCCAATGCAGTGGGCTAAATTGTTCAATGTACTGTTGAATACATTTTTTCTTTGTTTTGACAATGAAAAATTGTGGTGATTTCCCTGTGTGTAAACAAGTCTATTTAAACAACAGTTCTCACAGGTTTGCAACCATAAGATGGGAACAAGTTTGTGCTTGCCTGAGGCAAAGCGAGGCCGTTCCCTAGAGTCACAACCCCTGTGAGCATCTCTCACCCATGAATCTTGTCAAAAACCTTTTCAAAAACAGACTTCTGAAAGTATTCATGCTGTGCAAGTATATAAATGCATTTGAAATCACTGGCAAAGCTTTTTTTTGCGTGTTTAATAGTGCACTTGTGTGTATGAAAAGAACCTTCTTAGTACCGCAGCAAACATAGCCTATTCCTGCAGTTTACATGAACGCATTTGCTAAAATGAAATACGGATAAATAAAATTAGTTACTAGATTAGATTGAGCGTGTGCAAATGGAAGATGACAGTTAATGATTTAAATAAGGAGTCAAGATAATACATCAATTTACTGTTGACATATTGATTAGTCATTTTAATTGCTACTGATTTAAAGTATAATCATTTTGTAAACGACCTACAATAGATGTAAAACAGGCACATTCTGCCTCGAGCAAACTGAAGTTAAGAAAATTATCATGCATGAACTGCAGCTGCAAACTACAGGTTATTATTAGACTGGACTTTTAACCACTGCAACACGCTCGGAAAAGTTACGTTTGATGATCAACAACACAAGGCAATATGTATAATGCCCACTAGATGCCAGTAAAATACAAATTCATTCATTCTGCTTCATTTGTTTCTTGGATCTACCCCCGCGTGCATGCGCGTTTGTGCGATTGCGTGTGTGTTCGTGGACTTGGTTTTAATATGTTAGTGGGGACCTAAACCTGAATCACTCCAACTCATGGGGACTCGTGTCCGTTTGGGGACCACGGGAACAAAAGCTTATAAATTGTACAGAACAATATTCTAATATTTAATAAAAAAATTCAAAAAGTTTTTACGATCTTTAGATTTTGGGGTTGGGTTAGGGGTACGGGATAAAATATACAATTTGTACACTATACAACTCATTACGCCTATGAAATGTCCCCACGGAGATATAAACCATACATGTTTGTGTGAGAGAAAGTGTGTGTGTTCTTTATTGCTGTCTTTTATCATTATCATCACCATCATTATTTAATAGTATAATTACAAAAGAAGTAAGAAAAAGTAGAAAGATGAAAGACTTAAAAAAAATTGTCCTCTTCATATTCTGTTATGAGAATATGCATTTACCTAGACTGACACATATAGGTTAAAGAAAACTGATCTATACATTCATATACTTTATTTTCAGTCATATTACATTCTCGGAATTTAAGTGACCAAGGGTTGGAATTATATCGTTGTTAACCAACCAAGGCTAATCAGATTAGATTGTATTTGTGATAAACCATAGTCCTGCAGCCTATTTGGTAGAATGTTGTGTTAAACGGACAGTTCACGACAAGATCAGAATCATGTCAGAGAAATCAGAGAAAGATATTTGTAAAAATGCTTGTAAGCAAACAGTTGATGGGCACCAATGACCACCATAGTATGAACAATTACAGTGGTAGTCAAAAGTGCCCCAGAACGGTTTTGCTTTCCTACATTCTCCATAATATCTTCTTTTGTGTCCAAACTTTCTCTGTGTTCATCAGAACAAAGGAAGTATATACAGATTTGGAACAACTTTAGTGTGAGTAAATGTTTTATTTTGGGTGAACACTTCATTGCAAAAGATTGTGGGTTTGATTCCCATACTGATCAAATGAACAGCCTGATCCACTGTAAATTGCTTCCGATAAAAATGTTCGGTGAAAATAAATGTAAGAACCATATCATAATTCATAGGACTATTGCTTCATGTGGAAGTATTTTCTTTGAAGTATGTCTAACAGTGGTCATATCATATTACATTTAGCACATTGAACATGCATTCACATTCTTGTATATGCTTATATGTTTTCTGCATTGGCCTTTCTATGTTTCATAATTACTTCCACATGCAGTTGACAAAAGACCAAGCAAACATAATGACTGTTAAACTTGAGGAAGCATGCAAACAACCCCCTCTAAAAGCAGTTCACAAGAAAAATTCTATCTATCAATACATCTCATTTTTCCCTCCATATGCTGTTCCCTCATCCACCCCTTTCCTCCCTCCATTCTCTTGACAAACAGGATCGGTAGGATCCCTCAAAGCAGTTTTCTCAGAAGACCGGAATGTCTGTGTGTGTATGTGTTACCCAGTAGGCTTGCTATGGCCTGCAAGGTACGCTTCCTCAGTTATGTGCAACCCCCCAACCCTTGACTTGTGTTTTTTTTTACTTAAGTGCCTTTAGGAAGGAAAGGTAGAGGAGTGATACAGAGAAATAATGCCGAACCACAGAATGTTCCTTTTGACAAAATGATTGCAGTGTCCTCTGCTCATGTCAATTTATCAGCCAGATGTTCCCTGGTTTCCATGGCAACGCAGCTTAGCCTGAAAAGCAGCAGACAGTCGATGTGTCACCGCTGGAGCAGACTGCGCTGCTGCTGACTTACCTGTCTGTCAGACTCATAAAGGTTAGGCCGAATGTCTTATTGAACCTTGATCCCCCGGAAGTGAGTCAGAAAACATGAGCACTTCATTAATGGAATCATGCTGGGTGTGCTAACATGACTTGTAATGGTACAGTCTGCAGCAATCAGAAGCCTTTGACTATACATTTTTAGTCCTTATAGTAAATAAAAAATATAACAAAGGTCATCCTTGCTTTGGCATATATAGCCTAGTTTGGTGAATTGTATCAAATTTTTACTTTTAAAAAAAACGTTATACTCTTTACTTAATGGAGATGGTGGTCTAGTGGGTTAAACCACTGAACTGGTAAATCAAAGGTTGCTGGTTCGATCCCAGCAGCCACGACCAGTGTGTCCTTTAGCAAGACACTTTACTCCATGTTGCTCCGGGGGGATTGTCCCCTGTAATAAGTGCACTGTAAGTTGCTTTGGATAAAAGCGCTTGCCAAATGACTAAATGTAAATAACTTCAATTTATATTTATGTGCATATTTATTTATAAAAACAGTTTTTCAAAATATCAAATATAATCGAATAATTGTCTAGATAAAACTGGACAACACAACCAGTCTTAAGGGTACATTTTTCAAAATTGAGAGTTTTACATCATCAAAAAGCTGAAGAAATAAGTAGTTTATTGATGTGTGTTTCCTGTAGCTCAGTGGTAAGAGCATTGTGTTAACAACGCAAGGTTGTGGGTTCGATAACAGGGGATTGCAAATACCTATGTAACATATATGGTATAAAGCACTGTAAGTCGCTTTGGATAAAAGCGTCTGCCAAATGCCTGAATGTGAATGTGAATGTTTAGAAAACTATCTGGCGAAACAACAACTGTTTACCAAGTTGGAATCTGAGGTTGCAAAAAAGCTAAATATTACGAAAATCGCCTTTGAAGTTGTTAATCTGAGGCATTGTAGAAGGCCATCCCCTCACAAAAAGAAAGTTTTTATACATTTACGGTAGGAAATTTATAAAATGACTTCAGGGAACATAATCTTTACTTAATATCCTAATGATTTTTGGCCAAAAGAAAAATCTATAATTTTCACCCCTACAATGTATTTTTAGCGATTACTAAAAAAGTTCCCGTGCCACTTAAGACTGGTTTTGTTGTCCAGGATCACATATAACAAAGCCTCAACATTGCATTTTATTCTAATAAAATTGGCTAATTCATTCTTTCCTCATGGTTACACCCTAAACGTGAAAAGAAATCAAATTTAGGGCCGTGACTAAATGTCAGAAGGGATCTGTTTCAACACATGCTATTAAGACATGGAAAGATAGGTGTGGCCTTTTTAAAACCTGCTTCTCCTCAGTTCGACACATCTAAAATTCAAACGCTGAAAACTTTTGATCTACTTTATATACCGATCTTAGAGTGATCGTCATTGAGGGATCATATTCTGAATCTAGAGGAGCCCACTCATTCCCCAGTCCTCCTTTCTTTGACTTGAGGAATTATAAATACACAGCACGACAAGCCACAGTATGTGTAGCCTGAGGGATGAAGCTCAATTACAGCAGCGCTGACATGCAAGATAACAGAGGGAAGATGACAGCATATATGCATGCTTAGATTCTCACCTGCAGCATAGAAGAAGCAGTGAAAATGCTTCTTGAGGAGAAAAATACATGTTAATGTCAAGATAGAATCGTGTCATGGAATCAATAAAAGTTCAAAGAAAAAGAACTGTTTACAAATAAGAATGAATGATAATCCTTCAATAAAAGGAAACAATGGGGATTAATTGTTATTCAAAAACGTATTTAAACTATAATAAATTGTTTAATGCGCTTATAAAGAAATGAGATCACTTTAATATCTCACTTTATTCTATTCAACAATGATTTGACTAGTTGTCTTATTATTCTTAAAGGAAATTCTGTCTTCATTTACTCCCCCTCAAATTGTTCCTAATCTGTATAAATTTCATTGTTCTGATAAACACAGAGATATATATTTGGAAGAATACTTTCAAACCAAATAGTTTTTGGCCACCGTTGAGTACCACAGAAAATCTTCTTTGTAAATTTCGTTCTTCTATTAAGCATAAAAGAAGATAATCGGGAAGGCAAAAAGTTTGGGGAACATTTAATTTGAAATTTTCCTAAGAGTCAATAGTGGCAAAGAAATATAGCTTCAGCGCTAGTTCTGCCAGGAAGACTCAATCCTGCATCACTCACTACCAATCAACACCCAACCAATCACCTTCCAACATGAAACATAAAAGATCGCCACTTATCCCTTTCTACGTCCGCAGTCGAAGCAACAGTGATTCGCCCCCATCCTCCCCACCACCACCAGGAGGTCCCTGTAAATATAGCCCCAGGGGGGTTGGCTACGCCCCCGCCTTACCATCTCAAGGCGGGAAGTGGAGGACTTCTTGGCCCTCTGGATGCGAGCCACGGACAGGGCCTACTCCAAAGAAACCCAATAACCATCTTTATTATAACCATATATATTCTGTCTATCAGCTGTCTAATAAATGTCGAATACTTAACTTTGGCCTTCCGAGTCTTTCTGGTAGAACTGTTTGTTTACAACCATTCTTCCAAATATCTTTCTCTGTGTTCATTTTGGTCAATTGTCTCATTTGAATGTGTTTTATTTCTCTCTATCATTTAAACTTTTAAGTATTGAAGCAGTATCAAGGAATGCAGAGTACTGTTAATCCTGTTAACAGCATAAATGTTTCAAGTGACAATATCTGTGGTTGCCTCCTGCTAGACAATGATGTCATCTATACTAACCTTTCATTTGTCTTAAAGCTGCCTTGGGGTGTCCACATTCCACCAGGACATCATGTTACTGCAACTTCAGGATTTGAACCACTGAGCATGAGTCATTTTGTTCTCTGAGAAACATTAGACTCTCCCTTGGATGAGGCCGGTCAAGCCTGCAACGCAGTATAGAAGGCAGGGCTTTTGGCAACAACAAGATTACTTTGAACTCTTTAGCTTCAATGGCTTTTACTCTGCCTGTGTGCCAGCAGAACTTCATTCAAACCAGTTCCTCGGCTTCGTGAACCTGATCTTGTGATTGACAAGTTTTGCATTTAATCTTAATGGCAGTTGATTTCATTCTAGCAAGCATGGAAGTTGTTTTCTATTCACCGTAAACAAAAGAGGTCAAATCTATCTGTGATTTAACAGTTGGCACAGGAACTTAAGGTAGAAGCATAGGTAAACAGAACTTCGTTGTCAAAACAATCTCAAGGTCCCTAAAAATCCTCTTTTGCTCAATTGATTTCTGCAGAAAGAAAAGTAGCATATGAGCCTATATAGCATGTTTGTAATCAGCATGAGGGGTAAATGTATAATTATCTAAGGCCAAAGATTTTGGAACTTGCTACTTGTTCTTTAAGATAAGCTATTTATGAAAATAATGTTGTTAGCTTGTCCCACATAATCAATAACCAAAAAAAAATTCCTTTTTTTTCTTCGAGTCAACATCATTTTCGGTTATGCTTTCATTACCAGTAAAACATGACATTCAATCAGAAAAATGTAAGACAGGTTTTCGCATGAATTTCGCAACATTTAATTGTGAAATGTGGTCTCTCCTGGAAGTTTAAGGAAGAGGTTGAAAAATAACATCAGCAGCAAGGTTATTTTAGTTTATTGAAATTGAAACTATAAAAACATTTCCGTTTATTAAAATATTTGCCTAAAATTATTTGAAAATCTAAAACAAATTGAAATGTTACCTCAGAAATAAACTGAAATAAGTTTAAGGCATTCAAATTATGTGAATAAACCAAAACTAAAGTAAATAAAAATAAAATAATCTTGTATACCAATACAAACAATAAAGAAATAAAACATAAAATGACAAAAGCATATAAATGTTAATAAAGTTAGAAACAAAACTTTAACAACTCTGATAAGGAGTTTTTTATCCTGAAGTTAACTTCCGGTCTGTTACAATATGACATTTTATTTTATATTTATTTTATATTAATAATGTTTACATTTAATTGTAATTATTTGTATCAAACTAAAATACAAATACTCAACAGTTATAAGATTCTTTGCATTGGTTGATTCTGAACAGGTTTGGTTTATTACGTTTGTTTATGTTGTTGACGCTGAACATGTCTATAGGCGGAGCAAGTGTATTTTGTGTAAAGATTACGAAATCATATTTTTCTGTATTCAGAAATTCTGTAGAATAAAGCACACTAATGATCATTCACAATAAGACTACACTTAAAAAAAATCTGTAAAAATTACAGTATTAGTGGCAGCAGTTTGCCAGTAACTTACTGAAGATTTACATTTATGTTATTTACTGGCAACAGTTTGTTCAAAGATAAATGAACATTAAACATTTATTGCTTCAAGCAAAGTCTTTATCTTTACAGAAAAAAAACAAAAAAATAACAGCCTCATGCAAAGCATTGGATCCAAATTCAGAAATAAAATAAGAAACGGTTGATGAAGGAAATTTCTGGTTCCCAGAAAGCTTTGCATGTGGCTGTAATTGTATGTTTTTTTCTGACTTTTATTGTTTAATGTTCATTTATCTTTGAACTAACTGTTGCCAATAAATTAGAAAAATATAAATCTACAGTAAGTTACTGGCAACTAGATGGATAATATAGCAATTGTTTTATGGTGTAGGAACTGTAAATTAAGTATGCAGGTAATACTTCGTATTGATTTTCAAACAAAGTCAAATTCTCCAAAATATGTGTTAAAAAAATGCTTTTATTACAAATATTTACAAAAGTTGGCCTATAATACAACTTGAAATCTAAACAGGGTTTGAAATGAACAACAGCGTTTTCCCACCTTGTGTTAAGCATTTGTTTTCTAAAAAAACATGAAACTTTCCGACCTAGTAATTCTTTTTGGGTCACATGATCTCGGCACACTGTCTATTATAAATATACATACAGTACCAGAGTAAAGGTTAAAGCAGACATGTGAAATGTAATAAAAATTCAGTGCAATCACAGTCAACGAATAAAAACCAACAGCACCCTCAAAACCAACAAAAATGAAAGCCACTTGCTTCAATGCTTTGTTTCCAAGAAATGATCAGATTTTCTGAAAGTCTGAAGCATTGAATAGCCTCATGTTAAATTCTACATCTAATCTGACAGGAACTGGCCAGATCCTGTTAACAACCTGCTCACTCCCTTTGTTTTTTTACAGCAGAAAGCGCACAGAGCTACACAACATGCCTTTTGAACACAAGTCCGTTCTGTCATATCTACATCTTTCCTCTTTTCTTCATTTATCAGACCACAGGTTGGGTGTGGTCGTGGTAGATCTAACGGTCTGTTTGCAGGCTGTCTTGGGACTCTGGGCGTAGCCTGGCGAGTGGATGTAGGTTGGACTGCTGGGTGGAGATGAGGAAGACAGCGAAGAAGAGGACGAGTTGCATGAGGAAGACGAAGCTTTGAGCTGGAGCCATTTATCGCCCAGCGCCTTGGCAAAGTGGTCGTCTACAGACACGCTGATGGGGGAAGCTCTGTGGTAGTTCAAGCCAAGACTTCTCTGGAAATGCTCCTCAACGTGGTCATAACTGTGCTGCCTAACAACTTTGGAGACACAAAAGAGACTGAGTCAGCTAATGACACATGTAACTCTCATCGGGATCGAAAGATGTCTGCATAGACTTGTTAAAGCAAGAGTAACTAGTTATTTCACTCCACAGCGTTTAACTTACTTGTAGCACGATCGCAGCAGTCTTCATGTTTTTTTGTAGACCTTGTTGCCGAAGACACGCATGTGATAACAGAAGGTCGTACCTGTAAAGAAACACAGAAGGTTAGTTAATCTCATACAGTTGGTCCACATGACAGATCTAAACTTGCGTTATCTCAATTTTTGATTAATAAAACAAGACACATTTACAGTTTATAAGGGGTTTTACACTGAGGCCACTATCAGGTCAACAACAGTGCTGGTGCGTTGAGACTTGTTGACAACATTCCTCCACCCATTGCTCACATTTTCTCCTTGAATCCGGCTGGATTGCATATCTGAGACAGGCTGAGACCTGTCTGCACACTAAAGAGCAACTCTCTCAGAACAAAAAAGTGCCTTCCCGCATTCTGTTGTGCCTCACGGAAAGTGGGAATCAATGCTACTGTGGCCTAAGGTTAGACTCTGAGAGGTGGATGGTATAATACACCAAACATGTTCGGTCAGCCCGCACCACTGAAAGAGCAGGTGACGGGTCGTAGGCACAAATTGTTCAATTTATTATGTATTGAAATGTTGATCTAACTTTTTTGTGGATAGACTGGGACTTCAGCAGGGATATTGTCTAGTGGCCAATGTGTAGCATGGTTGTCTCACAGTTATTTATGTATTTATTTAATAATATTCATAATAATATTCATTATAACCAACAAAGTTATTATGAATAATTACAAAACGGTTTATTAAATTTTATATTGTGCATCACATGCTCTTAAATAAAGCACACTTCATTGCCAGTGGAAAAATCACCTGTATTTGTCTGACTGTAGTAGCTTTGCTCTGGAACTCTGTTTTCTCCGGTTCTGGGCGTGGCTTCTTGATCAGGGCCAGAGGCTCATCCATAACTGGGGTGGAGTACACTGGGCTTGGGATCAGATGAGTTGGACTGGCTGTGGGGCTCCATGTGGATGTCGGGCTTTCAGGAATACTGAACCCAGATGATCTGCGAACGCTGTTGGCCAGACTCTTGCTAAGTGCCCTCTCCCTTCTAAGAAAGAAAGTAAAAAAGTGTGTTTTTTTTTCTGTACCGTGTGCTACTGTAATATGAAACCAAATGACATTTATTTGACATTGCCATTGGATTGATGTTAATAAAAGTACCTCTCTTCCAAAGTGTGCCCTCTCTCTGAACTGTATTTGCGCTTTACTGGATGCGCGGGACGCATCCGCACCCTGTCGCTTGTCATGTGGCGAAATCTGTCTTCGCTTCTCAGGTTGGGTTGACCTGTTTAAAAGAAATGATATTATGAATGATATTGCCACAGGGCGCTCACACGGTCTGTGACAGTCGTTTATTCATTTGCTTGTGAAAAAGGTGTGGCAAACAGGTAAACAAGTGAGTTAATCTTGAGAATTTCATCATTGCTGGTGTATCTTAATTGTGGGAAAAAACGTGGTCGAGCCACCGTTAAATGTAAACTCCGTTAAGTGGCAAAGCGGGATGAACCGGCTCTGTGGGTTTTACTGTAGAACTACCCAGCTGATTCACTGCTAACGGTAAATGTCATTCAAATGTGGGAAAACATACAAGCCAAAAAAAACGACATTTATGAGCATATGAAGATATCATTGGCTTGTTGTTCAAGCCGCTTTTGGGGGAGGTGGAAAACAGGCTTTGTGGGTTAAGGCATGTGAGTTGCCTCTCAGCATGTTTACCCAACACGACAATAGTAACAGATTAATCCAAACTGAAATACACATTACGATTGATATGCTAATATCCTTAACTGTGTCATGTAAGGATCTTGTTATTACAGTCACAGATCACTGGCTATGCAAAAAGACATTTTTGAATTAGGACCTTGCTCGTAATTTAATGTATGCTAGATTTTGGTGACCTAAAGTAAAATGGTACACTTGCTAAATCAAACAGAAAGACACAAAATCTTTTCTTTGGGGAATTGTTGAGCCAGGGTTGTATGAATAACGTAGGCCTGTGTGTAATCCCAGTCCAACAGGATATATGAAAAATGTATTCAAGTCATATGACTCAAGTGAATCATAATATTTAAATCGAGACTTTCTTTTTCTTTGCATTTTGACAAGCTTAATTTTTTATCTACAAGATTATAAAGCCTCAATTTGCATCAAGATACAACAAAATGATTGTAACATTGACTTTGAAAATGTCCTTGTCTCTTAATCTTTGTTGTTATGAATTTGCAATGACCTCTTGATTCATTTTGTAAAAGCACTACTGATTTTTATCACTCATGGTAAATTGCGTCACTCTTGAGTCATTACCACAATGTATGTGTACACAGTAGAAAACATACCATTACTACTACATCTTGATTTGTACAACACCATTCATTCGACTAAATGTAAACCACCAAACAAACCATGGATTTCCAATGGATATCGACTACGCCACATATTTGACCAGTAAAGGTCTGTTTTGGTTTGATTGTGGGTTAACGGCACTGAAGCATGTGCGCAAATGAAGCTTAGTGATATGAGACCCTATCGGACTTCAAGCGGATACCTTTTTTCAGGTGGCCCGGATGATGAGGTGTCATTGTTGGCAGAACCCTTTGCACACATGCACATACTCAAAAGATCTCCAAACCAGTGGACTGTGACAAGTTGACTATGCATCACAGTGGATGGGGGATTGGGTGTAAACCACACCTTAAACCTTGACTGATGACTGATTTTTAATGCCTCGGGGAAGGATATTTTTCCAGGGGTTTTAAAGACAAAACAGCCCCACATCTGTTCAGTTTCTTTCATTTGCCGTCTAACAATTATCAACCATCTCTTCAGTTCAACTTAATGTTCAAAATACCATAGCATTACATATTATAACACATCATACATTTTTACTGACAGAAGTCATTTTTAGAGGCACAAATTGTTTTAACCTTTAAAGATTTTACAATTTGAAAAAGAAATAAACAACATGAATAATGTGAATGAAATGATTAGAAATTTAGGTGACTATTATATTCCGTTTGAATTCTATACCACATTTTTCCTGTTGTTTATAAATTAAATCTAACAATAGCTTATTATTAAATGCACATAATGCATTGTTGAATGCATATGTCACCTGGCCTTACGTTTATTGTTAGCTGGTAAGATAAAATGGTGATATTTACCCTCTAAAATGTATACTTTGAAGCCACTGCTCATCCGGGTAATGTAGTGGAAATTCGTAACTGCCATGACTCCAAATCTTCAGTGTTGTCTAAGTAAGCCGTGCAATGGTGCTATCACAACTTGAGGTCTGTAACTCTCCGAGCTTTGTATTTTCACTGAGCTCAAGTGCGCTGTGTTTTCCATGATAATCCCTCTCTGGCTTATAATTGGCTGCACGGAGGCCAGGCCCCTCCCTGCTCTTTGTCCGCTTGAGTGTACCTACCACCACAGGTGGCTTATGGGAGGAGTCAAATAAAAAGCTGTGAATTGCTTGCTGTCTATCACCCCTCCCCACCATCCATAAATTACACAATAAAGTATTTATAATTCATACTACATTATGTTTGTATTGGTGATGTACACATAATCATGACTTTACAATCTGTAATATATAATATAACATCCACACCTTTATTAAAGAGATACTTCACTCAAAAATGAAAATTCTGTCATCATTTACTCACCTTCGAGTTGTTCCAAATGTGTATACATTTCTTTTTTCTGATGAACACAAAGAAGGATATTTGGAATAATGCGTATAACCAAACAGATCTCGAGCCCCATTGCTTGCCATAGTAGGAAAAATTACAATGGTAGTCAAAAGTGCCCCAGAACTGTTCTCTCCTACATTCTTCAAAATGTCTCCTTTTGGGTTAAACACAACAACAAATATGAAAAATATATTATTCAGACTATTCTTCAAAATATCTTTCTCTATGTTCATCAGAAAAAACAAATGTATACACATTTGGAACAACTCGAAGGTGAGTAAAAGATGACAGAATTTTCATTTTTGGGTGAAGCATCTCTTTAATAAAGGTGTGAATATATTATATATTTTAACACACATTTGATGTAAAATTTAATTACAATTCAACATAAACACTTTGTAAGGTGTCTTTAACCTCCAAGTATCAACCTGCCAGGGCAGCCGGGAAAAGAGATGAATGGTTTCCTTGTTGAAAGTTTCACTTTCTTAGGAAAGCCATTTCCTGGCTTTACAAACTTTGTTGACCTTCCCGGGCTAGTAGACCATATCAACATCCATTAGTCAGACTTAGGAAAAAAAACTTTTTGTAGGAAATGTATTTGTACCCATCTCTTCTAACAAAAATAAAAATTCATCGATAAATGCTTCAATATGATTTGACTTTAATCTACATATTTTTGAACTTCACCATCCAACTTTTCCTTTCCTGGATTCACTGAGAATCCACAAACAAGTTCTGCTCTGTCCTTTGTTTCCTTTCTTGGAGTCAGCACCTGTCGACAGCCCCTCCCCTGCTCTAATCTAAAATCTCACCCGACTACATTTTTCAGAGTGTTTTGCCCACCTGAGCTCTACTCATTCCACTATCTTGCCCATACATGCAGTTATGCCGCGAGTTCCCAACCTTTATGCATCAGACCTTTTCTTTCCACGGTTCTTTTCTTCTAAGTTCTTCTTTGGCTGAAAGACAAAGACTTTGGAGTACTGAAGACAGCTTTGTACTGTGCTATCCTGTCTGAGCATGCTAAAGCCACAAATGCTTACATACATGAGTGAAAAATACACTCCCTCTGGACATACACAGTAAAAGCCATTTGCATTACAAGTAGACCATTGTAATATATGTGTAAAGTGCAACTGTAAAAAATTAAGCTGGTGAATTTTCATAGATAATATGAGATAAAGGACTAAATACACAAGACTGGTTACTCATAGATGGTTTATTTTGTAACATTATCTGTACCTGCAAATTTTATCACTGCCTGTAAATATTGACGCTGCTTACTAGCTATCATTATTGGATTGTCTTCTTTTTTATAACAGGGTTTCCCAGGAAGCCACACACAGTGTGCGTCCATCAAAATAGAGCAGCGCCTTAATGAGAAAGAATTATGATGCATATCAACAGCAGAGCATCATGTGGGAAACAGTGAACTCTTGTGGTAGAAATAACGAATAGCAAATATTCAAACTTAATCTCTTACCACCGCCATGTTATTTTTTTAAAAGAGATAGGATATATATATATATATATATATATAAATAAAATGACAGCAGAATAAGTATTATTATACTTTTATATTGTTAACTTGTAGATTTATAGTTGTTATATAGTTGTAGATGTATTATAATAACATGCAGTGTAAACAAAATGCAGCAAGGTTGCACATAAAACTTGTATTTTACACTTAATCATACAATTTATCCAAAATTACTTACAAAATCAAGGGTATAACAAAGCGATTCACCCATAAAAGACATGAGAATTGCTAAATTACAAAGTTCCCACCATTGTTTAGAGAAGAACAAGCTAGAAGAGGGAAATTATATATTATTTTTATATAAATTATGTATCATTTATTTTTTATAAAACAAGATAATTCCTTTCAAGAGTAACCGTTTCCATTGTACTTTCGACTTGACTGATATTTGCATACAGTATGAACAATGAAAATTTGATTATAAAGCAACACATGTGTATTAAAAGTGTATGTAAATTTTAGTAAATGCTATTGCTCACATCAGTCTACAACCCCACTTCTTTAACTTTGCAGTATAAGCATCACATCAACATACAGTCAAGGATATGCAGTTTGATGGCTGTTTTAACGTGTGTTAGGCTTACAGAAGGTGTTAATATCTTCTGTTGTTTTGAATGTCACTGATTGATTGTCTATACCATTCATGTTTGCATATAAATGCTTCTGCGCAGTCACTAACAGAGCAGCATTGAATAGGTGGGCAAGCTTCCTATTTGAATGCAATGGCTTAGCATTGGGGTCAATGCCTGAATTGACTGTAATTCAATGCATATTGTGCACTGGACCAAAGCTTGAGCAACAGGTTCCAGATGACTTCGAATAAATATTTTTAGGGCAGTGGGACCTATTAAAGCATTGCATGATATTACTAGCAGACAGTCTGTGGAGTTTTTTTTTTCTTTCTTTTTTTTTCTTGATGCATATTGTTTTGCACTATCTGCCTGGCAGGGGGGGGCTGCTTTAGAATTCAGAAATTAGACATAATTAATATTGCATAGAATTTATAGTCCGTTTAATATTTGACCTGTGGTTCTCTCTCCTTTATCGCCAATGTGTGCTTTCACTGTGTGTGTGTGTGTGTGTGTGTGTGTGTGTGTGTGTGTGTGTGTGTGTGTGCGAGTGTATTTGTGTGAGAGAGTGTGTTTGTGTGTGTTTGCGTCTATGTCAATGTGTGTAAGTATGTATGCATTTTGTGTGTGTGTGGAGCATTTGTATGTCTGTCTTTTGTTGTTTTCACCTTTTTCTTGTTTTTACAGGTATATGCCTTTAATTGTTTTACTTATATTCAATGTGTCTCATGTACAGCTGATTTGTAACAATGAAAATTGTAAAAAGCGCTATATAAATAAAGTTGAGTTAAAATACAGATTAAGTGTGGTACTTATTTTTGAGTGTGTGTTTGAGAAAACAGCACAGCATTGGAAAAATTGTCTGTGTATAAGGCATGCATCACAAATGTGCACGACCAGACAAAATAAGAGTATAAGAAAACATTAAGCATCTAAGTAGTCCATAGATAGTAATTATGTTATCTTGAGAAAGCCAACAAAAAATATGTTGCCATCGATTATGTGTTACAAGATTGCGCAGAAATTATACTGTTTTTGAAACTGTAAATGCAGTTTTATAACGTATGGAACTATACTTAAAAAGAACAAGCGAAAACAATTGTCAGAAACTTTGAGAGGGCGGTGTGAACCTTTTAAAATAAATATTTAAAATTCTAAATATTTAAAGAGGTTAATTTGTTTCCCCTCTAACAATTCCCTTTATTTTTGCATTAGACCAACACTGTAACGAATTGCTGTAAAAACTACAGCGTTATTTTACAGAAGCTGACTGTTTTTTGAATAATACAGAATATTTCTGTAAAGTGCAATGCATTCTGGGGTCACGTGACGGATTAACTCAAATCTACAGAATATTGCTGTAAATTTCAAATCTACAATGGCGGGATGATCTGCAACAGTCGAGATTGGGGAAGTGCGCAAAATGAGTGATTCACACCTGTGGTAAGTGATTTATTAAGTATTATTTTCTATATTTGGTGATTATCATACTGGTAACTTTATATAGAGGTATCTACATTCGCGTTTCATATCGGACCCCGGATTCAACCTCCATCCGCGGGGGCCGAAGGAGTCTTGCGCGGGGTTTCAGCAGCGCCGTCGCGGTAAGATTTCAAACATTCTCCGTTGCTATAGCACCTGAGGACAGAAGTTGTTCATGTTATTTAGAGTTTTTGTACACACCAGGAGCGAAGGCGGTATGTGACGAGCTACAGTTCATTGTATTAGTAAATTGATGTTTTTTTTTTTAATGTTGAACATCGCGCCCGCCGTAGACACGGTAAAAGTTACATGCTTCGAATGTTGGGATTCACGGGAACTTAGTGTTGAATACCACACTCGGTCGTGATTATTTGTGTGGTGTAATTCAAATTTGCCAATGGAGTTATCCGTTAAATCGAGCGCCCAAATTAAAACGAGTCACCAAAGCTTGCGGTAAGTCGATGTTCACGGAGGATAGCCCGGTAAAGTGATTATTGTACGTAACCAGCTAGATATGCAGTATATGTAACGGAGGCCAGCTGAGAGCTTGAGCAAAAGACGTTAGCGACACCCTCATCGTTAGAGCAGGCCTGTCCCCCAAATAGGACCGTTGGAGGGAAGGAGGGAGACGGCCCGTTACAAATACCAGTGTGACAATTTCTTGACCGTGACATCCCTAACGTTAGTTGGCTTACATTTCTGTATAAGTACGGTTTTAAGTGTAAGTTACTCTGTGTAATTTGCTTAGAGCTTGTTTGTAGAGTCACTTATACTAGTTTAAATGTGAAAAGCTTAAAGATAAAATTGTGTAGTAAGTATTAACTATTGTCACATGTGGTATTGTTTGTTTTAGGACACACTTTGTCATGGAGGCCACTGGATGCTGACTACTGAAGGTTAGGTTGTGTGTGACGGTGCTCAGCACAGCTTCATGTCTGGCCTTGCCACTCTGTTCATAGCATGTTACATATTCAATCTTGAGCACCAGGATGGGGCAGCGTGTCTCTTGGAGTCCACTGAAAGGTATCAGTTGAACAACTTCCTTGCCTGCATTTTGTAGATATGTTAATGTTATATACCTGTTAAGACCTTTAAAACAATATTTCGCATGGAGAGATGGATTTTTTTAGGGCAAATTATTTAGAAGTCTCCCCTATTTAACACTAGCAAGCTGAAGATTTAATTAATGTGTTTTAATATAATCTATTTTGTATATTTAATATATAACATTTAGTTTTTCCTGACTCTTTGTAGATATTAATCCAGAGAGTGGAACAAGAAGAAGCGTCATCTAAAATGCCAGAACACAGAAGAAACAGGTTACAGTAAACCCACATGTTGCCGCTCTTCTAAACACAATGATGAATTATCATTGTAATCGATGAAAAGTAAGAAGCACACACACACACACACACACACACACACACACACAGATCTCATCATTGAATTACATTATTTTATTATTCTCTGTCTCTGACTGTATATGTTGTCCTCTGTTTTTCTCTGACTATAAATTGAATATCTAAAATTATTCTCTTTATTCTTTTCCATAGTTCCAGCTACTTGTTGGGCTCTGATGGATCAAGATGTGGACCGTTTTACAGACTCACTTTGGCCTTGTTTTGCGATGTTGTTACATGATGGTTATGTTGGTTAACGTGTTGTTTAAACATTCATTGTTTAAAGAGCCATGTTGGCTACTATAAAGTTGTTACTGAATAAACATATTTCATGTACAAGGTACAAAATTCGTCTGTAATGTATTTTTGTATCAATTAAAAAAAATTAAACGCTGTATATCCAGTATGCAAAACATACTGGATATACAGTGAGTTATGTATTTCTTCTTAATACAGTAAATAAAAATCAAGCAATATGCTGTAAAAAATACAGCATTATACTGTTGCTGTTCAAAATTACAGTTTTTTCCTGTATTCTGCAATTACAGTAAATGCCTGTAAATTAAATTACAGAACTGTGGCTGTAAAATTTACAGTAACTGGCTGGCAACCCTGCTGCCAGTAATTTACTGTAAATTTTACAGGATTTTTTTTACAGTGAAGTACTTTTCGTACTTATATGGTTGTAAGTTAGAAGTGGGGGTTATAAACTATGAATTATAGACTGCAGGCCCACAGATAAGCTGTGAAATAACTCTTGAAAAGTCCCATCTCAGATTGCAGTGTATGCCTGGAGGTGTCTGCTACCCACGCCTTTATTTTGTGCTAATGTGGGCGTAACACATTCACCACTCAACTAAAGCATGTTAATGATGTGTTGTTTATTGAAAGGGCCTGTCTATCTTTGTAAGACCCTTTTCATAAATGTGTTGTTATAAGTATTGTCATAAGTATTGGGTTGTAATAGGTGTTGTATACAGACATCATAATGTTTCTGCATTTGAAAGTCTGACACATTTGCCTTATAGGAGAGACAGGGGCTAGCTGTCACACAAGGTCACACATATATACAAGGGCTATATCTCAGTGACTATAAGTTCTGGCAGGACCACTGTCATTAAATATTTAAACAATAGCAATATTTAAGGTTGGTGGAATTAAACTGTTTCGGCAAACTCTCCGTTCCAGGAACACATGTCCCCCCGCCTGGGGAATCAGATAAATTCATGATGCGTGACAGGATTAAATTTAAATGATTAAACAGATACAAGCAGATATTGAGGAGATGGGGATGGAGGTGGGTTTTAAGTGTGGCACGATTAAGCAGCTGATAAGGAGCAAAGAAAGGCAACTTAAATGGGACATAGTCTAGTGTGTGTTTTATGATGATTGGTTAAAGTTGATTAGCTGCACCTGATGTGATCGGCTGATGCAAGCTTGGTTCAAATGACCTGCCAGAACTGATGCTAGATTGTTTATGTCTACAAAATCTACAAGTATATGTTTTTGCCAAGAATGGTAGGGTATATTGATTTCAAATATTCAAAACATCAGTGCAAACATGGGTTATATAATTTACAAAATAGATTCAGAGTGTACAAGTAAACTTTTTAACTAATATAAGGGTACATGGTAAATAAAAGTTTGAACTGGTTCTTATAACACTTTTATAATAAATGTCAGGTTTCCTTACTCTGATATAAAAAAAATATATTTCATTTATACAAATGAAATATAAAAAAACTAGTTGGTTTAAACAATGTTTATTTTTTTTAGCAATTATATAATACCATTGTTTTTTTAATTAGATTTTACTTTAATTTTAAGGGATATTTTGTCAAGAAATGTGTTCAAAGGAAATTATATTATTTTCTAAGCAATAACAACAGACATGGTGTCAACACATTCTTTCTATTCCACATTTCAAGTTATATGCCTTTACAGAAAAATATGATCATTTTTGAAAGTAGAAACTCTAAACAAATAGTCCAAAAGTCGCCCTGTTAACAACATTTGAGTGAATTCGCTGTCCATGGTTCTGAAACCCTGATTGTTGTTGTTCTGGGTACTGTCCAGAGTGCTGAAAATCCTTCCTTCAAATTTCGTTTTTAAAGTATAACAACAGCATCATACTGTAAAGTGTGCGTTCTTTTCAGTATTTGAGTACCCTAAGTTGATGTCATAAACAGACATCATAGTCGAAATTCAGTCTAATCAGGACAATTGTGAATATTTAAAACAATAACATTCGCATGAAACTAATCCATTTACTAATTGTTATCTTTATTACTTTTATTTAAAGAGACATGAGATTTAGCAGACCTAAACCGGTTCTCATCGAGCCACCTGAGTTTAAATTTCTTTCTCAAGGGCACCGTGGTGATAGCTCAGTGATCCTGCTCGAATTGAACCGACAACCTTTTATTTACCAGCTCAGATCTTCAATCACTAACCTACGCCACCCACTGTTAATTAGACTGCGCTGCATCGATGTCTCTGTTTCACTTAAACGAACAGACGCAGGTGACAAAGCCCAATTTCCTTCCCATTCATCCCGTTCACATCATATCATATGAACGAACACATCACGGACCCGTCCCGTGCGTAAATAACTTGCTCAAACCAGTTGGGAAAACGACGAGGGTCAAACTAAAACATTGGGTGGATAACCAGGATTGGATGGTACGAGTGACGCAATCGCTGCATTTACCGATGTCAACCGCACCTCCGCCTCCAAGATCCCGTACCGGATGACAGAGATTCTGACCGGAGGACGACGGGAGGAAATTTTGCCTGAACGAGTTCCACTCATGACAATTACTACCTTCACGGAGCACACTTTCTACGAAGTGCCTCTACGCTGTTTTCACCGTGTCAATCGAATAGGATCTTGCAACATCATCAACATCAACGGAAGGAGTTTAAGGTGCGATTTATGCCAATTGTTGAACAAGCTTCTCGGTGCTTTAAGTCAATAAATCACAATAATTAAGAAAATATTTAACCAAACGCGTCAATTTTTCTTCTGTTGCAACGCACCTATGCATGTTGTATAGACGACTGCGATGTTTTATATCCAAACGCGACCTTTGCTTTGAGGTGCACCTAGAGAATTGCGTATCGACTCGTTTTTTCCGCGTCTCTTTGCCGACTACTGTTAAACTAAAACACACGGGTGCAATCAAGACTTTGCTGACGAGATTCCCATTCGCCTTGGATAGACGCCGTGCAGAACCTATAGAGGGATCATTTACCGTTTCTCGTATTCGACGCATCTTTTTTCATCCTTACTATGAATTACCTGCGACGTCGACTGTCGGACAGTAATTTTATGTCTAACTTGCCCAATGGCTACATGACCGACCTACAGCGGCCCGAACCGCCGCAGCAGCAGAGCCCTGCCCCGGTGGTGTCGCCGGGATCTCAAGAGAGGCGTCAACCCCCTAGTCAGTCTACTGGCGCCGGCTTCTTTTCCTCCATTTCCAACGCTGTCAAACAGACCACCGCCGCTGCCGCTGCTACCTTTAACGAGGCAGCTGAGAGGGGACTCGGCTCGAGCGGTGGAAAGATTCTCCTGGTCATCGATGACCAACAGACAGATTGGTAAGATCAACATGGGAAACATTCGTGTGCTTGTATATGCTGCTCAAAGGTGTGTCGTGATGTAGAAATCTCAGCATCAGCGTGTATGTTTTTTACACGTAAACCTGTTAAAATAAAAGATAAGTGTCAATGGTTTGATGCTGACGACCTTACGTTAAGCTTTTAAGAATGACACCTGAAGTGTTGATCATACAGGACGAAAGGAGTTTTATCCAAACGTCGTGACTCATGTGTCTATGGGCCTTTCTCAATCTCCCTCACTGTCACGCGCGTGTGTATGTATTTGTGGGTGTGCCTGCGCGTGTCTGTGCGCATTTCACAAATTTGGTTCAGGTAGTGGAGAAACAGACTTTATAGCAAACTGAATTACATCAAAGGTCTTCAGCTTTTATTGAGTGTGTTTGGGACAAGCAGAGTAAATGCAAGATCCTTGTGAATAGGCCTACTTACAAACCTGACACATTTAATGAGGATGTTACACCCAAGCTTTGTCAAAAAGAGCTTATGTAATGTCATTTACATTTACATTTAGGCATTTGGCAGACGCTTTTATCCAAAGCGACTTACATTGCTTTATCCTACACATTTTACATAGGTATTTGCAATCCCCTGGGATCGAACCCACAACCTTGCATTGTTAACACAATGCTCTTACCACTGAGCCACAGGAAAGCCAGAAAGTAATTTTTAACGTTTACATTTATTCATTTGGCAGACGCACAAGTAGGGTGCAGTGGGCAGCTATCACTGCAGAGCAAACAGGGGTAAGGTGTCTTGCTCAAGGGCACTTCAGTCATTTCCTGGTGGCAATGAGAATTGAACCAGCGACCTTCTGGCTACGAGTCCAACTCTCTAACCACTAGACCACAACCGACATTTGTTCTTTCTTTTTTAGGGCCAAAGTGTTCAAAGGCAAGAAGGTTCATGGTGAATTTGACATCAAAGTAGAACAGGTGGGAAGTATTCACTTTTTCAGTAGTTCAGTATTGATGGCAACACATCAGTAGGTTTTTTTTGCAATGACCACAATGCCCTTCAAAACATATAAGCCCATCTTTTAGCTGGCAGGTCTGAAATCAATTAGTCTTGGAGATGATAATGGCAGGCCTGTGTAATATCTTCACTGGCATTTGTTTGCGCTTTTGAATTGGATATTGAATTGTTTTTGTTTGTGTTTTGAACTGTGAAAAGCGGGAGAGGAAAATCATCCCCAGCAGTAATGAAATGCAGGATCCAGAAGATAAAAGAAAAAATATCCATTGTGTTGATGTATAATATCTCTTATATAATTAATTAATCACAGTGGCATGGGTAATGCAATTTTGCTAGAAGCTTTACAATAAGCTAAAAGTAATTTCAAACATAAGAAACAAATTGCTTCCATTTTTCATTTGGTTATACATACATATACCTATATTACATTATATATTTTTGTAGTTTTACTTGTTAGACTATTTATCAGCACACATGAGGGATTTTCAAGCGATAGTTCCCCAAAAATGAAAATTCTGTCATCATTTAGTTACATTCTTGTCCTTCCAAACCAGTATAAGTTTCGTTCTTATGCAAAACACAAAGATGATATTTAAAAAAAATGCTGGTAACCAAACAACGGTGTGACCCATTCAAGTCTGAACACAAAACCCATAGAAGTCAATAGGTACCATCATGGATCAGTTACCAACATTCTTCAGATAATCATCTTCTGAAGAAAGCTATAAAGGTTTGAAATGACAAGAGGGTACATAAATGATGACAGAATTTTCATTTTTGGGTGAACAGTCCCTTCAGTACTTAACATAACCAGGGATCAGGCGCTGTTTTATTGTATATATTCTGACAATGTAACTTGTCACATGTATTGATGCATTCATTGATCCAATTATTGGTAATTTTAATTGTTTTTCAAGGCTGATTTCTCGGAGGTTAACTTGGTCGCTCATGCAACAGGAAGCTATAGCGTGGACATTGAGGCTATCCGCAATGGCAACAAAATCACAAAGTAGGTTTTTATAGACTTGAGCTTCATAAAGGTGCCTCATCACTCAACCTTAATAATTGTAACTACTAATTTGGGGGGTGGATTTTGTTTGTTTAATTTAGTCAAAAAAGACAAAGATTAAAAAAAAGTTTTTCTATGGCTCAACTAGAAATTTGTATTAGCAATAGATTTGGAGCTTTAGTACTTTTTACTTCCATACCTTATTTTGTACTCTTGTACATTAAAGATTGTGTTAAACTGCATTTCTGTGGACATTTAGGTGTTTTAAGCCAGATTTTGTTCTGGTGCGACAGCATGCTTACAGCATGGCCAAAAATGGCGACCACAGGAACATTGTGATTGGTCTTCAGTATGCTGGGATTCCCTGTGTCAACTCTCTTCACTCTGTCTACAACTTCTGCGACAAACCATGGATGGTGAGCACTACAAATTACATTACAAATTACAATAAAGGCCCCAGACAGAAGCGCAAAAATAGGGACTAGTTCCATTCAAGCTTCAAGCACCTCCTCCATGTTCTATGGGTTGGACAAACAGATTCCTAACTATTTTTGTGTGGAGTGGAAATCTCACACTTATCCTTTAAAGGTCCAGTGTATGAAATGTAGTGCCATCTAGCGGTGGTTGCGAATTGCAACCAATGGCTCACCCCACCTCTCATTTTTGAAGCACTATGGTGGCTGACACAGAACTAATATGTGGTCACGTTTTCACTTCTTTGGCGAAGGAGATCAAGTATTTTTCGAAAGGCGCTCTGTAGAGCAGTTTGTCCATTAAGAGCAACTGTAGAAACAACAAGGGGACCCGCACTGTATGTAGAAATCGCTCATTCTAAGGTAGTAAAAACATGACGTTTCATTATGTAAGGTCTAAGACAGAATGTATAATGTAAGTTTAACATATTGCTTGGCCTTTTAATTGACGCATGTGGTCATGTCAAAATGGCATTTATATAGTATAACCTTTTACTATTAATGTCTAATTATGACTATTGCAAAATATCTGTTTATGTTTATTTATGTCTGCACCTTGCAGTTCGCTCAGTTGTCCAGATTGTACAAGCAGTTGGGTCCAGAGGAGTTCCCACTGATTGACCAGGTTTATTACCCCAACCACAAAGAGATGGTGAGTGTTTAACCATCTGTCTCTGTACGTCTCCCAGCCCTCCTCTCTAGTAATCCTTACTGCTAGCCGAAGCTATCGGGCTTCAGATGGTCCCACTGGACTCAGCACAGAGTTCCCATCTGTGGGAGGGACCGTGGTGCAAAGAAGCAGTAAACAAGAAAATATAATAAGCTCATGCATATTCACCAGCCCACTTCAGCATTGTCCCACACAACCTAACACAGTCTTGTCTAGACTAAAAATGTAATTTCATACTTAGGAAAGTAAGCCTAGTTTAAAGGTGCCATAGAATGAAAAACAGTATTTACCTAGGCATATGTGAATAATAAGAGGTCTGTACATGTAAATGACATATCGTGAGCCTCAAACACCATTGTTTAGTCCTTCTTATGTTAATCTTCTACATGCAAAAGACCACTGATAAATAGGCGATACCGACACAACACCGACTGTGACATTACAGTCGGGATGTAGTCCCCCAACGTTGCATAAACCCATCCATGTTCTAGGCCAACCCGGCGTGCACAGCCGAATCATCAGAAGTTCTGCAGGTATTGTGAATGGGGTTGGGCGATGTCTACCAAATTGGCATCGGAGGGTGTCTACAATGAAACCTCACGATGGACGATGACAGCGTTGTCTACTTTAAACAAGCCTCACTTCATAATGTCACGTCTAGGCGTGACCTGCGCAGAGACACGTCTTCTTTATACAGCGAGAGCTGGACAGTTATCAAGTCAGGCGGGTCATCTGTACAGTGCAAGCTTCTCAGTTATAAACGCATTCGCGCGTCTTCTTTATACAATGCGAGCTGCGGAGACACGCGTCTTCTTTTTTCAGTTCTAAAATCAGGCGGGTCTGATATTATCCCCTTCTTACATGAGCTAGTGGCATGAGCCGGGCAGCGAAACAGCCAATCAGAGCAAAGCTCAACATTAATATTCACGACCCTTTCAAATAAGGTAATAACAGACCTTGTCATTTTAGGGACAAATCCTAAGGTTGTAAATCGTCATGTAAAACAGTATGTGGATAATTTTTGCACTTTTTGCAAAAACGGAACACATACCGTCTTTGTAGATATCAGAGAACAATTTAACATATTGTATCAATTAATTCTTTGGCAGCTTTCGGGTTAAATTCAGGCTGACATAACGTTGTGCTACATCAGAGTTCTTTTTCACAGAGGTGCTATTAGATTTTAATGGGAGAGACATGCTGCAGTGCCACATTGTCCCCTACCGCTCGACTGCAGTCACCAGCCTTGTTTTTCCTCACACATAAAACCCCCAGACACACACTCTGCCACAATGTTTTCTCACCCAGCCTTGCCTTTTTGAATGATAAAGAGTTGCATTCTCCGACATAATTTATTCGGGTTTATGTTGTGTCTGCGCAGGAAGAGTTTGCTCTCGCATTTCTGCTGCTGCAGCGTTAAAAAATAAGATGCCGATCAAGCAACACAGAGTCTGCAAATGAAGCATTTTCTCTTATTAATTAAAGAGTTAATGCAACACATAAATGTGTGTTAGCTTCTGAAAAGTCTGGTATTATTCAAATATAAATATTTCATATCTCTCCTTTGTTATTAGATCACTACTCCCAGCTTTCCTGTGGTTGTGAAGATGGGTCATGCTCATTCTGGAATGGGAAAGGTATAAGTGATAACCATTTACAAAATAAATGATTAAAATGATTCCCTCTAATTTTCCATTAAAATGTCGACACTGTTAATGTAATGTCTGTTAATTTTATTGTATAACAGACGTGTTACTGTTTTTAAAATTCTGTATTCAGGTGAAAGTGGACAATCAATATGATTTCCAAGACATTGCTAGTGTTGTGGCCCTGACGAAAACATATGCCACATCTGAGCCTTTTATTGATGCCAAGTATGACGTTCGAATCCAGAAAATTGGTGACAACTACAAGGCCTACATGTAAGAGGCTTTCTAACGTGGTGTTGTGTGGACGACATATGCCACGATTTTTTCTTCTTATGCTTTTGAAACTATGCTTTATCTCATTATATTGATTGTGGGACATCATGTAATAATTATTTTGTTTTGTTATTTGGCAGGAGAACATCTATATCTGGCAACTGGAAGACCAACACAGGATCGGCCATGTTAGAGCAGGTGGCCATGTCTGACAGGTAGACCTTTCTGTTTTAACACATGGCATATTATACAACAGCATATAAAGCTTCAACAGCAGGACTAAATAATATAGAAACAGTTTTAGATAATGTGCTTATCTGAAATACTAGAATAAGAGTATTCAATTAAAGTTCCAAGAGGTTCGGTCTTTATATTTTATTTCCAAACGGAGGTCTGGACAATATGTTTTTTGAAAATAAAAAAATATTTAATCAATTTAGCCCAGTTGGATAAACTGTATAAAATAAATGATCTTTTATCAGGCCATTTATTTTACATTTTGATATATCTATGTTTAGGATCTCTGGCTTTAGGGGAATATTCTCTTAATAGAAGTCTGATAATTAATATTTGTAAATTAAAAAAACTACTGACAACAAGCAAACCGCAAATGTAATGTAACAATTAAAAACATAAACAGAAAAATAGTTACTTACTAAATTAGTCTTTCCATGCCATTTTCACCTTTTCACTTTCATACCAGAACTACTTCTATCTTAAAATAATTTCTCAATTAAAACGTTGTAATAATACCAAAATCTTAGTGAAATGAATGCTTGAAATTAATCATTGATGCTTGTTGTCTAATAATCAATTTGATTATGAGACTTTAGCCTGGGTTTTCACAGGGTCACAAATGTTTACATGCTGACCGATAATGTTGATCCTAAATGCAGATTAAAATGTTTTGGTTAATAGAATATCACACATTTTGTTGAAAGGTTGGATATATATAGCAAAAAGTGAAAGGGTTAAAATGAAGCGCGTTTGGCGCTAAATAAAGAGGATATAGCGTTAAACAAAATCTATTACATAAATGTTGTGAAGATTAAAAAATAAAAAGTTTTAAAAAATGTATTAGGCTACATCGCGCGGTCCGGATGGAACGAAGCAAAGGTCCGGATCCGGACCGCGGTCGCCTATTGAGGATGACTGTACTAGAGGTTAATTTTAGTCCTAATAGGTTATTATTTCTTCTGTCTTCAGTTTTCTATTATATATACAGTATAAGTATTACTTTTGCCTCAGATTAAAACCACAAACTAGGTAGATTGTTGACGTACATTAGGACCAGCATAATGCAAAAAAATGTGCACTGAATTGTGACATAATTTGTTTTTAAAAAATGTAATAAAATAACTATCCGCTGGTTAGGGCTGTTACGGTGGCAGTTTTTACCACCGCGGAGGTAATAGACAAATCAACCGTGGTGGTGCGGTTGTTGAGAAATATATACCATTTATATAAATAATATTTCTAGTATTATATTTGCGTGTGGCAACCAAATGACGAGTGAAAGATATATGATATATACCCCTTAAAGTCCTTAAAAACACCTTTTGAAACTGTTTAACCTACCTTGGCTTTCCTATTCAGATTGCCGTAAATTTTTCGAACTCGTTGATGGGAAATTTATATGTTGACTTTGTCCAGATTAAAATGTACAGCTGCACTACATGCACGTTCAGAAGATGTGCACAGGAGAGAAAATTAATAGATGTCTCTATGCGACCGCGGCAAAACTTGCGCACCCTCCGACACACAAAACCCGCATAATAACCTGGGGTTTGCTGTGCAGGCCCGCCCTCGAACGCACCTACAGAAACGCATGCCAATAATTTATTTTAATGTAAGATATTTTAAATAAAACCATCCACAACTGAAAGGCTACAATTAGCAATCCTTATCGCAACTGTCATATTTATTACACCCAGTGTTGGGTAAGTTACTCTGAAAAAGTAATTAATTACTAGTTACTCATTACATATTCAATAGTGTAATTAGATTACTGTACAAATTACTCTGTCCAAAAAGTATTTAGTTACTCATTACTAATTACTTTCTATATCCTACATCAACCTTGATTAGTAAAGTAATTATGGCTTATTTAATTTATTCAAATAAATAATATTATTAACTGACCAAAGTATTACAAATGTTAGAATTATACATTAAAGCACAGTTTTTAAAGTTAGACTTGAATTTTGATGTCAATACACTATTGCACATGCATGTATTGCACAAAGTATTGAGTTTAATTACATCAAAAGTAACTGTAATGAAATTACTGTAGAAATAAGAGTAATCCCTTACTTTACTTTTTCAAGGGAAAAGTAATTAAAATAGAGTAACTAATTACTCAGTAACTAGTTACACCCAACATTGATTACACCTATATGTCAGAGTGACGTGCACTACCGCCGGTGGCAGGTAATGTGTTAACTTTATACATAGACCCTTACCACTGTGTTCCCAAAAATATATTTTTTGCTTTTACCCCACAAAACATCGAGGCAAAATTTGCTTTAGAATTGCTTGCTGTCGGTAGAGACGGTAACTCAAAAAACGCTCCTATAAGTTGTTTATGAAGGTGTCACTGTTTGAACACAGTAGGAGAACCCAAGCACAGGCAGCAGTGCAATAACTCAAGATTTATTTGAGCAAATCAAAAAGACTCACGATGGGTTAAAACGGTAACGGAACCATCCAAATTACAAAACTAAAACAAAAGAAAACAAGGACTTCCCACGAGGGGGCAAAAATAAGAGACAGGATATCAAAATAAAACACTTAACAGGAACAAGGCTTGACTGGGACTGCAAAAATCTAGACTGAGGTAAGCATAACGTACCTTGCAAGAACCAAAGTGAAACAGCGCAGACAGCAAACACAAGGACATTTAATTGGGGAACAAACAAGAGGGGCGGGGCCAAATACCAGACCGGAGAGAGCATATGGAAGGCAAACAGGGCCAAGATGCCTCTGTCCACATAAAACCTATGGCTTTGCCATGACTCTGCCACAAGACCAAGAAAGACATGACATGAGGCAGAATCATGACACGAAGGATCGTGGGACAAACGACGTTCGCAAATCAAAACCCTCTTAGTTATTTTCAAATCTCTATTATTTCATTATAATTTCTAAAAACTTTTCTGTTATTATTTTTATTTACAATCTTCTGTTAAGCTTTTTATTGCAAACACCATGTGTTAAATACTGGTGCGCTGCATGCAATACAGTAATCCGGATGTTCCTCGTTTGTTGTGGTGTTAGTGTGGGTGGATGCTTTTAGTGGATGAGCAAGGTCATCATTATCACATTCTACCTGCAGGTATCGTAAGTGGGTGGACGTCTGCTCTGAGGTTTTCGGAGGTCTTGATATATGCGCCGTTGAAGCACTACACGGTAAAGACGGTCAAGACTACATCATAGAGGTAAGAAATCACAGACTACATAACCGACATGTGCAGAAAAAGTCACACTTCATATTATCTTTTCAAAATATCATCAGTGCCCTGAGCAAATACTGTGTGTGCCTACTAGGTTGTGGGCTGCTCAATGCCTCTCATAGGAGACCAACAGGATGAGGACCGGGCTTTGATTGCTGATCTCGTTGTGAATAATATGAAACAGACTGTTCCACACACTTCAGCTCCCGCTCCGGTTCACTCTCAGGTTAACACACTTTTGAACACATCCTCGTATATTCTTCTCCTCCAAGAACACTACTCCAACAATAGATCTCACTTTAAAGAACCGTGGTTTAAGCCAGCCTGGTTGCGAAGGCACACAATGCGCACACTATTCTCCTTCTTGACAGAATATCTGACCTTTAAAACCAATGCACACTTATTGTTTATGTGGCATAGAGGAGT
Source organism: Triplophysa tibetana (assembly GCA_008369825.1). Taxonomy (NCBI): domain Eukaryota; kingdom Metazoa; phylum Chordata; class Actinopteri; order Cypriniformes; family Nemacheilidae; genus Triplophysa; species Triplophysa tibetana. The sequence goes on along the minus strand of CM017904.1, from coordinate 10,739,218 downwards.
GCAATGCTGCTGAATAAGACAGTAAAACAATAAAATGTTCTCACACCAGTCAGTTTTTATAGTCAATTTAGATGTTCACCAGCAAAATTATGAATGCAAAAAGCTATAGTTACTATATGACTCCTTCTTTCCTCCTTCCTGATTCGGACCTTCTTCATTGCTCCCAAACATGTGATTGTTACGATTCATGCCTACACAGATGGGAAAGGAGTGAATCTGGTAAAAAATGTCTGTAATGCTTAAACTAGGGATTCTTAAGAACCCTAACATAATCCCTCATCTGTGCTCTGCCTGATTTAATTTCCTTCCTAGCAATGGAAGCCTGCAAGTGGCTGATATGTAAATCAATATCACTCAAACTCATACAACATTGCAGTAGATTTTATTAGCATACCTTTTATTTGCTGATGATTATGCTCCAGTAAAGAGATAATTTATCCATTAAAGAGTAAGTAGCATTCGATCATGAAAATTACATTTCATCCAGTGTGTTATGTTGCCGTGTTTGAAAGTAAGCAGTCGGCCAAGTTGTAAGTCCGAAGTTGAATAAATAACGAAGGCTTGTTATTTATTGGCTTGTAAAAAAGGGAGTCCACTCTGAATCACGCTAACGACACATGAATACAGCCGCGTATCTACGTCACTAGACATAGTCCCCGGCTACGATTTGCTGGGACTGCCGCGAAAACTTAATTCTCTCCTCCCCCAAAACACTGTCGGTCGTTCGTGATGGGTCTGCCGTCTAAAACCTGTCATCTACATCGTTAAACTAAGTGCATCTTATTTAAACTACCAAAGGAAGAACTTCTGAGGAAACAATGGTTACAATTCATTTTCAAATGACACCAAAGGAGCCCAGGGTTTTACTGTGCACGTCATTTCACTGAAGATTGCTTCAATAATCTGGGCACGTTCACTGCAGGATATGTTAAAAGACTATCCTTGAAAGAGGGGGAAATACCAACGCTATTTGGACCTGTTAGCTCCACCGAATTACAACCTGTAAATGTGACTATTTATTTTTGTTTGAATTTCAAGAAATATTTGTGTACCTTTTGTCTGTGTTTAGCTAATGCATTTAACCCAAACGTTAACATGTACCGGTATTACAGTTTGTTTACCTAACTATGAACTCGGCTAATTTAAGTGTTCAATCTATTATCGTCTATCTATTATCTACTATAATTTTCGGATGTTTCTTTGTCAGACTAGGGCTCAAACTGGTAAGGTAAAATCCCCACCATCTCTATCTATACACTGTGTATAATATATAACCTGTAAACCGTAATCCAGCAATGATGGTAGGCGTTCCATTTGCGACACATAATGAACGCTGTAACAAGTTCAAGGAAAGGGAACGAGGCGGTCACCGGCAAACGTTCAACAACTTTTAATTAAAAATAAACAAACCACAAAACGAAATTAAAATGTCGGCAGCTCCTGCACGGTCGATTGCTGGCCACACAAACATAATAAAACATAACATAAAATCTAGGCCTGGTCCTCTCTCGTCGTACACTCTGGTCGCTCGTCCTTTTATGCTTCGCGTCATTCCCTCAGGGCTCTCCTCCTGCCTTACTCGATACAAAGGCATTTGACCAATCACAGCAGACTACACCATCTGACCAATCACATGACACTAGGCTTGCGGATAGGAAGGGCGGAACTGATCATTTGAGAGTCAGTCAAGAAGTAAAGTAAGAAGAATGACCTATTATTATGACATAATAGTGTTTTTTCACCTTCTACGTACATACACTTGTTGTTGGACACTCCATAAACCAAAGTGGGAGCTTCAAAATCATTTGCTACTTACTCTTTAATATAGCTTTGGAATAGTTCAACCAGAACATTTTCTCAATTATTAGCCTCATAGCATCCCAGGACTTCCTAACACCACCAGACAGAAGGACGATACCACACGGGAATTGGAGTGAACAGGAGGATTAATGGGGTGAAACAACTAGGGGTGGCCCCGAATCGTCACAGTCGAATCTATGCAATGGGGATCATGATATTTTGGTTAAATGGGCAGTGGCATAGCAGACGGGCACGCACTGCGCCGGCAAAAATATTATTTATGATATAAAGAAATAGGACATTTTTAGGGTTGGGTACTGTAATGAAACAGCGCAGGATCACGCCTCTATGTGTCTTCTGTTCAGCACGCACCCGCAGATGACTCGCAAATTAATGTGTACACCGTTTCCAAACATTTGTCACTTACTGAATGTTCCGGCATTTAAATATGAATTTACAACATTCTCTTTAAATGCAAATAGACTGTTACTTAGATTGAACTTTACGCTGCATGATTAAGTAAAAAATTAAATGAATACACCGCATATCGCATTCTCTGCTCTGAAAGCAAGCGTGCTTGTCAGGAGGACGGAGAAAGACTGCCCATGAAAAAAGGGTGAAAGGGACTTTTGACTGTTAGAATGGTAAGATGCTTTATTGCACTCCTCTTTTACATACGGTAAATAAAGTAACTTTATTGGTTGTTCAGTGGTAATAAATTCCCGTTTGTAATCAATGATTCATATTTATCGAGTAGTTTTAAAAATAGTTTTGAGGCAAGATCTGGTCTAGTTTTGTATGGCACAGCATTGTTACGTGACGTTAAAGGAAAATGTCCATTCATTTTACTATTTGTGGCTTCAGTTTGAAAAATGATGTTCCCCTGCGTTTCAGACATTTTGCCTAAACACATTTATTTCGAAGATTGTGACTTGATTCTGGCTTATTTCGTTTTTTAATTTTTTATTTATTATAAAGGTATATTCTGTTTTTAAAAAAATCTGTTAATGAACGTGTGATTGTACCCTTTACCACCTGGTGTCGTCCCCACATGCAAATGTGCGCACACACATACACACGTCTGAAACAGGCGAATCCAGAAACGTTGTTTGGAAACCATTTCGCACTCTTCCGCAGGCAGGGGATGATCAGGGCTGTGTGCACCGACCTGAACACTGAACTTACAGTGTTGTTGTAGCCGCTATGAGGCTCCCCAGGTAGGAGCGGGAGTAGAATTCGTCCAATTAAGAGTTTTTTTACCACTGAAATCATTTTTGAGATATTATTTTAATTATTAATTATTATTAATTTTTATTATTTTTTGCGTTTGATCCAGACGCAGCAGGAAAAGCTCTAATGTGATACGCAGGTAGAGAACACATAGTATAGAGTTAAACAGCGATATCTAGAGGCAGAAATAAAACTTGAGCTGACGAGCCTGTTTGGTTTGAGCGGAATACATCAGATGGGGGTTTATAAGTTTCACAGTGACAAGGTAGAGCCAATTGCAGAAAACATGCATGTTATAAAGTAATTAATTTATTGACTATATGCTGCATTAATGGATAACAGCAGTATTTATGTCGACATGGCTCAGAGCTCGCTAACATTAGTAGCCTTTTAGCAGAAGTTATAAAAGCGTGACAAAAATCTGTCAGTGTAGTAATGTGCGTGTATATACACGTGCTCGGGAGCCCCGCCTCCGAAATGGAAAGGAGATGACAGAGACGGCATGAACTGCTAATGTATATGACTTTTGTTACAATGTAAACAAACACGCATGTGAGCACGACAATATATGTTGTAAGATATTACAATGTATCCATTATTCTCATATGCTTATTTGCTGCCAAGAATTTTTGTAATCATCATAAATGTAGAAATAACCTAATTACAATTTTATTTAAAACATACACTGGAGTTTAATCTTTATTAATATAGTTCATATTTAAGTGCTTTATTTAGAAGTACAACACAGTTTAATGGTTCAAGCAAAAGTTTTTATTGTTGTATTACACTTCATTCCTATTTTACCTCTGTGCATTGAATGTCTTTATCTGATATAATTTGATATCTTACTTGCTATTTCACTTTTTTAACACTAGGGACCAGCTGTTTCGCCTCAACCTATCTCTCAGTCTAAAGTGCCACAGGCACAACAGCGCCCTCCTCCCCAGGGTAAGGAATTACAATACCACAAAACTGCCATCTAATTTGTTTTAGATCAAACAATAAATATCATATGTGAATTACATTTGGTAAGTTTACCAAGTAAAACCAGCTTTTTATTTACTCATATGTTAAAGGAGGTCCACAACAAGCCCCTGCCAGCACTACTACTGCTCGTCAAGGGACTCCACCACAACAGCGTCCCTCTCCCCAGGGCCAGCCACCGTCCCAACCCCAGTCTGTGACCAGTCCTAATGCGCAGGACCCTCCTGCTCCACAAACCAGGCCACCCAATCCAGCACCACACCGACAACTCAGTCAAGGGTCCGCAGCACCGCAGAGGCCTCCTCCAGCACAGGGTGTCACCCAGCGAGGCCCGGGCAGCTCTCCTCAAGCGCAGAGGCCTCAAACTGCCGGCCAGGGTCCCAAGCCCCAGCAGAGGGCCCAACCACAAAAGCAAGGCCAGCCAACTAGGCAGGCTACCCAGGGTGGGACGCAGCCAACCCAAGATGTCCCGCAACCAGCCCCGCTACAGCAGGGGGGTCCTCGTGCCCCCACCACGCAGCAGCCACGGCCCACTACACAGGGCCAGGGTGGGCCTGGAGGTGCACGACCTCCGTTGCAGCAGAAACCTCAACCTCCACAAAAACCGAGTCCTGATCACCCAGCCCTGAGTGGATCCCCACAGCTTAAGTAAGAACTTATGTTACCTTGATATTGATTTTGTGATTTTGGAATTCACATGTGAATGTGTTTTTCCATTTATTAATGATATTTCATCACCCATCCGGATGATTACATCAGATGGTGGAGAGTTCACCTAAATTGTGAAACAAGTTACCTCCCTGATTGTATGATTAACAGTGACTGTGATTTCAGGTAAAGCTACACGTATAGTAAGATGTTGTAAGTGTTTGACAAGTGATGTCAAAGACCCACCCTGGAATTCTTGATATTATGCAATGTGATATCCATTATTGCATTTTCAGTAAATGGACAAACACATCCAAATGCTCCTGACTATATTACATACTATGATGACCTCATAGACCTCATAATAGTAATGACAATGTTTGAATAATAGTAACCATAACTATCAATGCGGCTTATACGTATAGATAGACACATTTTTAACATGGATATACAGAAGTATGCTCTCTAGAGGATCTGGCATTTTGCATGCAGAAGACGGCTTTGGTCTTACTCTCAAATCATTCATGCATTTGATTGTGGAAATTGCATTTTTCTCTGTGGAAATGTGCACTCATATCTATTTTCACTGTCAAGCATTAGTCAGCAAGTATGAATGTGATCATCCCCCCATTATTCCTCAATTCAGTTCATAGGTGACACATCTGGCACTCTCTTCCGCTGAAGAGTGTAGGCTACTTGCCTGCGTGCACCCATTCTGTCTGGTTTACCGAGACGTGGTTGCGTATGTGCCTCTGCACCTGGATCTCGATTTAGGAATAGTGGCCCAGAAGTACAATGACGCAGAATAAAGTGCATGTTTCTACATCCGGAGAATTCATAATTCCCAAGCCTGATGTAAGCATTCTGCTTAAGTTATGACTGCTTAAATGAATGACACGAAAGATAGCACATGAACTTCATTTCTCTATCTCTCTCTCTCTCTCTCTGTCACATCTTATTTATTTTATCTCTTACATACTTTTATAAGCCATCTCCATGGGTTTGCTGCATGACTTTAATAGCCTCTTCCTCTCCTCTATTGCCACTTCTTTCTCCTTATAGCAAATCCCAGTCTCTTACCAATACATTCAACATTCCAGAAACGCCGGCCGCCCAGCACCAAAGTCCTAGTCTGGACGAAGCCAAGGCTGAGACCATCCGCAACCTTCGGAAATCCTTTGCAAGCCTCTTCTCTGTGGAATAAGACACACACACACATCTACATACACACACAAATGGATACGTTGAGATGGAGAGGTAACTATATTTGTTTCTCTAAAAAACACACAAATGAAATCACTCGTCATATTGTTATTCTGTGTAAAAAGGACCAATCGAATTGCACGTTGTGATGCACATCTGTGTACGTGTCAGATCTGTGCACGTCAATATGCAATGTGACATTGATAAAGCACTGCCTAGACTGCTAAAAGATTGAAACACAGAAATTGCAGCGCTGTTGCAGTTCAGTGTTACACAATAGAATCACATTTGAAACATTCCCTGTTGTATTTGATGGAAGTCGAAGGAGGGAAGGTGTGAAATCACAACCACACACACTTTTACACTACCTACACAGAGATCGAACGTAGATGCACTAAATACGTGTATCCTAATACTTGCCAGTTTGGTGCATTCCAGGCTTCTATTATTATACCTTTTAACTGATTATACCACGGGGCTGTTGAATGCTTCAATCTGATTGGTTGACAAACGTTATATGGGTTTGCATTAACTTTTAGTAAATGCACACCAATGAAGGTGTTCCAGGTCTGCTGACTGCATTACAGTTCCATATCACTTCGTTATAGTGTAGCCTACAGGCCATCACCGCACACAGCACCCTGCTTTTGATCTGACATTTATAATGTCAAACTTTAATGTTATTGGAAATATGTGCAGTTTTTTTCAATAAACAAAGCATTTAAAAACAATATAGAAATACATATACTGACATAGAATGAATAAAATAACTCAATAGAAAAACAAAATGCATTAATAATCCCTGATAGCCTACTGGTTCGTTCTCCTCTTCATGCTGCTTATAACTGACAACAAATATATTTTGATAGACGTACTCTTTCAAAAGTTTGCGTGATTTTTTTTACTGCTGATGGTAGAAACAATACGGGGAATAAATAATTTATTATCACTTGTCTTTTCAGTCACATTATCGCAAATACGCAGCAGGTGTGCGCGCGCAGTCTCCCTCTCGCACTAACACACAGCACGTACCATTGGCTCAAGCTCTCATTCCGAGTTGAAATGAGATGCGCAAGCAAGTAGTCCTACCATCAAGAGCATTTTAAAGGCGATATCATGATAAACCTTGAAATGATACATTTGAACAGTGTCCTGTGTTGTGGTAACCGTGGTAAAAGCTAAATAATTGACTCCGGTCTGTTCAATAATTCTCAAGTTAATGCACAACCCGAGGTAGTAAAGCGGACATGATGCGAAGCTTCTTTGATGGACACTTTGTGTTTCATAAAATTGTCCACCCTGAATCTTTGATATATGATCTAAAATATGTCTGCTAAATGTTTGAAGCATGTTTTGTTACACTAAGGATTCCCATTGAATGATTTTGACAATTCTCTCCATTGTATTGTTCCAAAAATGATCTTTCAATGTATTTGACATGCTCGAACAAAGTTTGGATCCTGAAACGATGACCCATAGTGATGTTGTTCAAATTTGCACAAGCTTCAATCATCGAACACACCTTGCGGCTGTTAGCGCTTGCCATTTGCAATACTGCATGAAACTTGAGGAGAACGTAGTCGCACAATGTGGGTGATCTTGCTTTAGTAACTGTTGTGTCGTTGCACATAGATAAGATAGTCGTGGTGAAAATGTTGTTTCATTTTTTGTGAGCAAGCTGTCTTCCCAAATACCCCTTTCCCTGGCATGAAGAAATAATTTACACACAATTACGCCCTTAGATGTTTTCAATATGCCTTAGCCAGAGAGGCATATGTAGAGAAGGTTAGTTTTGGGATACCACATATGTCTCAGGGATGTCCCGGAGAGAAAGATACAATGACTTACAGTCATTGTTCAGGTCTTCCAACCATTACTGTAGAAATATACAGAAGGCCAGGGTTTCTGAAGAATGTATTTGAACATGTTTGCACACCAGTACTGTAACATTTGGGAATATTTGAGAAGGTTTGTTTCCATCATACGAAGAGAAGCTTTCCACAGCTATTTTGTATGCCCGGACACGTAGGTGTACGGAAATACTTGTTTATCACACATTGGCCCTATGAAAATGCAAAATACAAAGCCAAGGATGCCATCAACAGCAAATGTCTTCAGTTTCAAAAGGTCATCTTTGTATAAGATGCCTGTCACATGTCTGGTTTTAGATAAGGTTTAGATAAATGTCCAAGTGTGCCCGGTTACACAACGTGGTTCCTTAGGCCAGTTGCTCCTTAATCGTTCACCCAAGGAAAACAAAAACCAGCAGTGTGGCAGTGTCTTCCTTAAGTGTGGTTATAACATCCCAACACTGGTGTGTTTCAGACAATACAGTATATTTATGGCCACTCAACGCGTCCCGTCCCCCACCCCTCGCTTCCCGCTCACCAGCCTGTTGTGTATTCACAGTGATCCTTTTGTGACAAATGGTGCGTTAGTGTGTGTATATATCTGTATAATGTAACGTTGTACCGTAAATTGTCAAAACCAAATAGAAGTGTTGTACAGATCTTAACTAAACAAACGATGCAAGTGTCCTGTAATTTATTTAATTCTTGAAGGTGATCATCGTAGATATGTTGTGGGTTTGTCTTAGACAGAATTTTTCTTTAATCAGATGTTATTTAGGTTATTGTTCGATATCTTCTCTGTATACTATTTAAACCTACATGAAAGGTATGTGTTCTTTTTTACATATTTTGTGACAGCTGCAGTTGTTAGAAATCAATTTCATTGTGCTCATTAATGTTTAGTGGTTTGTATGGTTCACTTATGTCGTATCTAGGTGGTCCACCATTATATTATTGTGGCTCAGGCAAGATTTCAGTGCTCCTCGTGGTTCATTTTTACAAACTTGAAAAGATATTTGCATTAAAAAACGGCTTTGATGAATGTCAAATGAATAACAGATATCTGATTCAATCAAGTTTGGAGGCTAAAGAAATGTTTTCAATAACCTTTTTCGAATGTCGCAGCACCTATTGAACCCATGCCTGAGGTTTTTATAGTATGGTTCTTATTTTGCTTTTTTTTAATCATTTGCCATATTTTTACTTAACTTTTTATTTATAAAAGATGTGTAATTTCCTTTGAAAGAAAATGTGTTCGGATATGTCATAATTTCTTAACAGAAAGTTTATTATATACAGACTGTTTGAATCTCAGTGAATTTTATTGTCTGTCCATGCCTGCCAGTTGTATAAAGAAAGAAAGATATTATTAAAAATATATAGAATAAAAGTCTTAAATACTGTTAAAAGGTGAACTATTGTTAATCATTGTGTAGTACACACAAAGACATGCAACTTTGATGTGATCTTTAATGTAGCTTCATAATGGTGTATAAATTATTATGCTAAAATATGTGCACCTATTCAATAAAGTGTATCAAATAATTATGCATTACAATTTTCTCGCCTTATTTTAAAGTGTACCTTGCATATGTTTTATTAGGCCCTACTTTGGTTTATGTAGTGTCCAACAACAAGTTTATGTAAATACAATGTGTAAAAACAATTAATCTCATAATAATAGCCAGTTATTCGTACCTTACATCTTGACTGACTCTCAAATGATTCGTTCCGCGATTCATCCGTCTTGGCCCCGCCTACCCGCTAACATTGTGTCATTTTATTGGTCAGATGGTGTAGTGTGTTGTGATTGGTCAAACGCGTTCATCATTTCTCGGAAATTAAACCGCACTACCATCATTACAGTACGGTTTATATATGGTTGGATGTCATGTATATTACATGTGTAGATAGAGATGGCGGCGATTTTACCAATTTGAGCCCGAGTCTGACGAGGAAGCATCAGAAGACGCTAATCCACAAAAAACTCCGCCACTACTGGAGCAGGATGTTTGTCAGTGGCAAGTGACAACTCTTGTCATAAAAACTCCCAGTGTGACAACATGCATGTTGTGCTTTTGCTAAACACAGACATAAGGTACAAAAATATTTCTTGAAGTTAAGACAAAAATCAAAAGTCACACTTACAGGTTGTGATTCGGTGGAGCTAACAGGTCCAAATAGAGTTGGTATTCCCCGTCATTCAATGATAGTCGTTTCACATACCCTGCAATGACGCGCGCACAGTTAAACTCTGGGGTTATACTCCTTTGGTATCGTTTGAAAAATGAATTGTAACCATTTTTCCCACAGACGTTCTTCCTTTTGTAGTTTAAATAAGACGGACTTAGTGTCACACCGTAGAACACAGACTCTAGACATGATACACACGCATCACGAACGAGCGACAGTGTTTGGGTGAGGAGAAATACGTTTTCGCGTCAGTCTCAGCAAAACGTAGACGGGGACAATGTATAGTGACGTAGATATGCATCCACAACTCGTTTGTGTGATTCAGAGTCGACTCCCATTTTTACAAGCAAATAACTTTGTTATTTATTCACTTTCGGACTTACAACTTGGCAGACAGCTTACTTTCAAACACGGCAACATAACAGACTGCATGAAACGTCTTTTTCACGATCTCATGCGACGTACTCTGTAAGTCTCCAATTTCACTAAAAACAAATTAAAGCATCAAAATTCATGTTGTTTTTGTAGCATGGGCAACATTTCCACCATGTATAACTTGACACCAAAAGTTATAAACACCAGTTTAGCGTATTTTCTGGGAAGTGAACTTTAGAGAGTATTCCGAACACAACCTTATGTTGACTTCGAAGTGAATATGTCGCACAACGTAAACAATGGCTGCAGTTGTTTAATTCTTTTCTTAACGAAATCAATCGAAATGTTACACGAACATCTTGCAGGCGTAAACATGTAGTAGATATAAACAACTAAAGTAATAAAGCAGGAAGTGGAGTGGGAATATTAAACACATGGTACACCATCCCAGTACTCCATGAAGTTTAAACGCGAGCAAGTAGAAAATAATGACATAAATGACATCACGTTGATACGCGGGATACAGCAGAGAGCAATTGACCGTTTACTTTCTAGAAGCCATTTGTAAGAAAACTCTTAAGTAGAACAATGAATGACCAGCACATGTTGTTTGATATCAAAGGCAGCAAAGTGTGTCATCTTAAAAAAAGGCATTTTAGAGATAAGTATTTTATAGAGAATCAAATTCAATCTTGCCTCGACGCATTTCTTCCTGTCATATTCCAAGTCAAAGAAGCTTTTACCGACTGTGGCCACAGTGTGGCACAAGACTACAGAGTTAGAGCATTGTAGTTAGCAACATGTATACCTCAGTGTTTGATCGCCCCCATGGTTTACAAACATAAAAGACATCAGACTATTTATTAGCCTTTGAATATCTTAACTGTTTTACAAGGGTGGTTTGATTCCTGTACACCTAGGAGATTCAGTTCAACAGTGCAACTACTGTAGTGGGTGAGTTTGTCAGTTCTCGGCTATTAATAAACCTTACTGGGTCAGAGCAGAGCAAGAGCAAGAAGGATCTCTGCTTTGGTTGGTGTTACAAAATAATATTTCCATTAAACTGTGAAGCTTTCAGAACATGACGTATGTCAAAAGCATGGTGTACATTTTTCATCTTTTTGCTTTGGAAGTCATTTGTCATCAAACAGTATTTTTGCCTTTTATGCATAAAGAGGCTTATATAAGAACTGCTTATTTTTACTGAGTTTGATGATGGTTGTTTTACACGTCAGTGATCAGTTTTGTTAAAATTGCAGCTAGCGCTCCCATATTGTCCTGTTGTTCTACTCAAAGCTGTTTTCTTTTTTAATATATACTCATAATCAAGGCATTGTTTGAACTAGAGGCATGTAAATATTTGTATTAGCCTGTGACTTCGTTCATTCATATTGAACCAAAGCTCTCTCTTTATCGCTGAAAGGCTCTTTATATGTATAAATACAAATCTTTTAATGTAATCAAACGGAGACATCTCACAGTGTGTGGACTGATACTGCAATCCATTATGCACATAACTGTCAGGACTATTCATGCTAACAGAATGAACCCAGGGGAAGGAGATAGTTATGTTAATCATTGTTAACCAACCAATCAGCTAAGCATATTGAAAAAAAGATGATGTTATGCTTTTAGCATGCAAAGCTTGGTTGGACCCTGATGTAAAACAGTGCTGTAAACAGAAAGATCCTCTGAAAACTATGGGTTCCTTAATTCACAAGTTCAAGATCTCATTTAACTTCTTCGAGTCTTCATTGGCGGTGCTTATGTTTTTCACTTAAGCAAATGACCGTCTCTTATGCTTTATTAAAAAGAAACTGGTGCTTTAAACAGCAAGTTTAAATGCAGCCCATAATTCTTGTAAATCTTGAACAACCAATAGCCTTGCTCAATTCCAGGTCTCATAAATGACAAGAAAATTAACATCCTGGGCTCCAGGAACTATAAGGTGGATGAGGGGAAGAGGTCGATTTTAATTAAGAGGCAGATCAATTTTTCTTTCTGTATACCCCCCCATTTATTTGGATCAATTAATTAATTAATTAAACCTTATGTGGAATAAATTTGGGGACCTGACTCCCCAACTTGTAAAATGTATAAAATCTGGCTTAGTTTTCCACGGAGAGTTGCTACTCTAAGACACAGTCTTAAGTTTTCATTAAATCTTCATGTTGCGAGACTAGAAGCCTAGCAGTCTGACTTTTACTGAGTCAGAGGCTAGAAAGTTAAAGTGTCCATGAAAAGAAACCCACAGCAGTAAAAATTGTATATTGTTTCATGTGTAAATCTGCTGATAAATATGTGACCCAGTCTGTGAAAACCAGGCTAAAGTCCCAAAATGTAATCTTAAAGTTTGATTTCAACCGTTCATTTTACTATTATTTCTATCTTTAACATTTGTTTCTTAGTCAATATTAAAGATATCTAGATTATATTTTCAGAAAAGTAAATCGCAAAGAAAATTACTTTAGCTGGGTTTTCACAGACTGGATCACATTAAGACGAGCCAGTTGCCACACATTACACAATCACATCATCACATGATGACCATTCAGAATGCTTTTTGACATCCCATAAAAACAAACTGTGGGTATAATAATGAAATGATTCAGTGTTCAGTGTAATTCTTTAATAATTCTCTCACCCTCATGTCATTTCAAACCTCGTGACTTTTTTCTTCTGCATAACCCAATAGAAAATATCATGAAGAACGTTGGTAATCCAAGAACATTATTCTGCAATGACATCCATTGTTTGGACACAAAAACAGACAGATTTTTGTCTGAACTAACAACTCAGAATTACAGTTTTCACAGCTATGGACTCTTTTTTTTTCTTTGTGAAGGTTAAATGTTATATTGTGTACAGTCACATTTACAGCAATGCATGCTCTCTGGAACATGTAATAATGTGCCATGGTTAATAGGCATTGAAAGCTATCATCACTCTCTCTAATTACACATGAACACTGTTGTGTAATAGCACACTAGGAGACTACTGTCTGAACAGCCACCTCCTGATTTCATCATGTATTTACTGTGTGGCAAAAGTGTTTTGAAAACTATTTGTAACCACTGCAGCTGTGTTGGCACTAATCGCTATCGAAGAAAAAGCAAGTTCATTTCACTGTCTGTTTGCATTGCACTGAAGTCTAGTTTCCTAAATAACCTTTAGTTACTAAAAAATTTGAAACTGCATATTTGTGTGTTCATCTGCTATAACCAAGCAACCACTCAAACAAGGAGGCTATTGGGCATTTCATCCATGTAGCATACTAACAATAATATATTATGAGCGCTTGCATATTTTCGTTGAATTCCTTTTTAAAGACTGCAACAATTGTGCATTTCTGCAGGTTTGCTGTTGAAAGTGACAGAATGATGAATGGGAGGTGGGATGTGAATGGAAATGGTGCCTATGTATATTGGGCTGACAAGATGGGACAATTTCATTAAAAACCAATGCACTGCATTTGGGGTAATGTCCCAAAAATAGTTATTCTACTCTTTAATGTGTATGGTGGGCCTTACAATATTTTAGCTCCAGCATCAGATTGATAATATAATTGAAATGTGACATTCAGAATGAACAATCATTTGGTTACAGGTACACAAAATAAGACTTGATGTCAATTTTTAAGTAATTTTTTGAGATCATAATGAATTGTATTGGGATGCAGTGGGAGGTTTACATCGCAGGGGTTCATAACAATTCATGCAACTCTCTAATATGCAGCATCATTACGTTTCAAAAATCCGGCTACTGCTAGCCAAACTCATCTGCCATCCACGATGTTCGGTGTGGGTGTGAGTAGAGGAGATAAATGGAGATTTCTCTCTCTCTAAAAGACAGACGGGTCTGACAGAATTTCTCTGTATCTAAATGAAAACTCACCGTACTTCCATCCTCTCACTACCCTGCGTTCGTCTATGTCCATAAACTGAGTTTACTTGGTCTCCATGGAGAGCTGCCCTCAGTATGCCATTTCTCAGCCCTCTGAAATAAAAAACACTATAAAAAATCTGCTGCAATTTTGGCATTTGCATAGATGAGGTAACCATGGCTACCATCATCGAAGCCATGCTTCATGGGAAAGTGGGAGATTGTGTATTGTCTAGATTCAATTCATTTGATTGTTTTGACCCTTAAAGGCAGTAAAAAATTAAATTAAATTAAAAATTAAAAATTAATTATCTAAAAATGTTATATAATTCATTAGCATCTTCAAAGGCCGGCTTTTCTTTCATCCTCTGCAGCTTAGTCAATATTACCCGGCTTAAATCAGATATGAGGTGCTTAAATCAGATTTGGCACAAAAGAGAACTCCAAAGGAGTAAGAGCAGGATGCCAAAAACATGGCCAAGCTCTAGGTGGAAGAGAGGGAAGGGCTCTCACCACGGCCAGTTTTGCATGAACGGATGAAGGAATAAGAAAACAATCCCAGCCTCTGTCCATGTGCCAAGAACCCTGGCAAGATATTTCACCAGGCATCACCAAGCATCACCAGAGACAGAGGTGGCTTTCATTCACACAACTGCAAATGCTGGAGCTTCAGTAGGTCTAAATCTTTCGGGGAAGGTATATTGGCTAACCAAGTTTCCTGACAACCACAAAAAAAGGATCATCATGTGGATTCCCAACAAACGTTTTCGTATACACATTTTGCTATCCGATGTGCAAGACTTTCTCTGTTAACGCGTACCCTCTTTACTCTGCTGTGGATTGGGGAAGTATCATCAAATTTAAATAAAACATGCTGTGTACAGCACGCTGCTTATTCAGCATGAATAGTAAATTGGGTTATTAAGTATAGCTTTATGATGTCAAATTGAACTACAATATAATCTTATTTAAAAAATAACTTTTTTGTAAAGAGGGAACTTAAGATTTGTTCTTTCCCTCCATTTACTGAGGGAAGTCATTAGCAAATGCCCTTGTGATGTCAGCACCCATCAAGGGCTTTTGAAAAGCTTACCCTTTCTTAAAAGAAGGGTAACTAATAATAATGATTTATGGCAAAGAAAAATCACAAAATATGGAGATAATAGGTTTCAGAAGAACAGCAGCAATATGTCAAACTCATAATTAGACACTTTTGAAAAGGCAATAAATGTATACAGGTCTGCTCTCTTGTACAGCTATTATGCAACCAAGGGATTGCTTGTGAAAAGAGTAAATGACTGTAATTACAGTTCTTGTAGGAAGAACACAGCTGATGTCTGATTATTAGATCCAACCAATGCTGAATGTGTTGTATGAACGTACAGCAGGAGTACAAGTTTGATCGAACGCTACATGACCTACATAAATATTCATAAATGGAACAATGTATCAAAAATCAAACTTTATAATATGGTGACTCAAAATATAATGCCCACACATTTGGGATTATCAAAATAATGAACTTTTAGCTCCCAAACAGGTATCATTTACAATCAGATATTGTATTTACAAATAAGAATTATGTATCAATCAGTTCAGTTGTGTTCAAATAGCCATGCACTTTTTTTGCAACACTGTAATGGTGTTTGCTTAATTGATCCACTGGTGTACAGGACTCTTATCAATAAGAGCAGGATTTGTAGCCCAGCCATTGATCTCACTTTTCCTTAAAAGAGTCTCTGGAGCAGCTGAGACACCTTCTAGCATACAGAGACTAATGATGGATTACCTCTAATGTCTGAGGGCTTCTTGGAAGGAGCTGCATCATTCATTGCCTTGAAAGATCAAAGTGCCGGGCCTGTAGCTGAGCCTATCATCATGGCTCTGTGGCTGGGCGCTGGTTTCCCACACCTTGTGGGAATGGCTCCTGTCATGCTGCATCATTTCAAACCCATATGGGAGCAGACAGATGGTGGGCAGGCTCAACCAATGGGAAGCTGGGTTGCCATGCCAATAACATCGATGGGCTTTTTCTAACAGAGGAGGACAGAGACACAGCTTGCAATATGTATAGTGTGCTTTATTATTCTGTATGAAATGGTATGAATATTTATATGGAGCGCAATAGTGGCTGTTTTCAGCAAACGGGTTTCCCAAATATTTTGCCATTTTTAAAGATTCTAAAATTAATGACTTAAACAAATGCCTTTCAAATGAATCGCAGCATTCTAGCACAGACTTGGTTTGCACTCTATATACCTCTATCACAATCTAAACAGGGTTAAAACAGTTTTAAAAGATGTTAAAGAGTGACAAAGAAAGAACTAAGCTGTTGACTCGCACAACTAGCTGAAGACAAGACAAGAAATGCAAACAATCATGCATACATCTTTCATTACGGACTATTGAAGCTTTTTACGCAACTTTACCTCCCACTGAATTGTCCAGTCTCCGTCAAGCTACTAAAAGCCTATAAATCTTCCATGACCTTTCCTACAATCTCTACTGCTATATGCTGTGGTGAACATGGTAGTCCTGAGCTCAGCACTGTTGTGTCTGCCAATTCATCTTTCTTGCGCTATAGATAACACTTCCACAGACACTGTCATGTGATCTTACTGGCGACACTGTAATGAGTTTGCTATCAGCAGGACAGACATAAATTCAGCTTGGACAAAGGGAAAAGGCCCACCATTACAGCTCAGAGAGAGAGGCTCAGGTGTATTTGTGGCCTCTATTACCCTCAGAAAAGCTGAGGGGTCATTGGCTAAGGGCCTGATCATTCACGTTACTAAAGCAATTATATGCAGAGTTATCTCACTCAGATGTTATGGCCCTGCAGACCGGAAAGGGAAATAAATGTACAAAACTGCAAGACAAAACTGTGATTCTGTAAAGCATTATGAATCATGTTTCAGTCTTTTGAATATTGCAGCAAATCTTTTTAAAGCTATACCACAAATTTACTGCTGAACATATAAGAAAGTTTTGGGAAATATTTTATGCTGAATATTAAAACTCAAAGGACAAATTTTAAATGATCCCTTAATTGTAGTAACTGCTAACATGTCTAGATAGGAAAGACAACAAGAAGAGTGGCAGATAAATACAACATCATCTTGCTACACAATGCTTTCTCTGTCCTCTTCTATGTACACCCGAATGCAGCATAATGGTGACGCATACTTTTCATTGTACAACAGCATCAGAAAGAACCTTTGAAACACAGGACAGGAGCTGAGTCACACATTAGTACACAAGCTCTACACAGCCTGAGACATAAATAGATGACTAGAAACAAAATAATTGTATATCAGCTGTCAGCATCACTGTAAATGCTATGACTGATAGTGCTCAGCACATACAGAGTTGGTGTAGTCACATTATTAGAAATAAATTGAGATGCTCTATACAAGCAAGTTCTTTGCACTGCCAGTGCAATTACAAGAGTGTCAGTCAATTTAAAGTTGTAAAATGGACATAAGTGAGATATGTAGGTTGTACTCTAGGGGAAATGAAGGGATGGAATTAGAGCTACAATAATGCTATTTAACTAACCTACAAGTCTAGGCTTGCTTCAAGATTTGTTCCTATGCCTCACACTACAAATACATGTGATTTCACTAAAAGTCTAGTGAGGTGGTCTCATACAGTGCCTGATACAATGTAAAATGCTGTTGTTGTCATGATTGATTAAATAGCTTGCATTAGTCAAACTAAATGAGAGATCAATTTCATGCATGTTTTATTTAATCTCACAATACTTCACTTTGGTATTGCACACTTTCATTTATGCTGGAAGCAATGTGTTTTAGAAAAGCCTGAGATCCAAAGTTGAAGTAAGGTTGCACTCTAAAATCATTATGAAACCATACGTCTTACTGTTTCTTAGATAGCCTCTTTTCAATGTAGTAATCACTATCGCAATGTTAACAAGCTTTAAACAAGGAAATCAACAATTCAAAAGCCTAATCCCTTCAATAGGTCATTGTCCTGGAAAAATAAAAAAAAGATGAAAACAAAAGCATATTCATCCTCGAGTTGAGTGACCATAGAGCCGATCAGCACGATCTAACACCTCCATAATTAAAATCTCATCTCGTGACCGTCTCGGAACTGTGCCACCGCATATGCTCATTGCTCAAACAGCGCTTTCGTGCACATCACGAACATACACGCGCACGCGCGCGGGTGCCTTGAAGCGCGTTGCCGCGCGCACATGCACGCAAGAGTCGCTCGCATGCGCTGTCTTTCCGCATCTCACGCAAAAAACGCAACGTAAGAGGGATGCGGTCACACCCCCTCGTCTTATCTCACTACGCCCCCGAGACCCGTGGGCGAAAAACAATATTAAAGGAGTTTGATGCATCCCTTCACACCAGCCAATATGTAATGGAGACCACATAATCTCTCATATGATAAAACTGTTCGCGCCTTACGAACTCCCGTGTTGTCAGCCGCTTCGGGATTTTAACTATGGATGAAGACGGTAAGATGAATGCGCACACTTTTTAAGGTGTCATACATATACACTTGTGTAACAAAACTTATGTCTATCAGATGTTTATTAATTAGTTTAAAGACCGATAAGGTTGTAGTGTTGCGTCTTATCGAGGAGGACATTAGGTCATTTTTACGCGGTGAGAGATGCGCGATAGCGCGGGGGTCGTGCCGCAGCAATAAATGAGAACGAAGTGTGCTTGTGTGTGTGATGCTGCGATGTGAAAAGATTTCAGTTTGTACATCACTTTCGCACGACTATACAACCACGGCGTTGTAATGGGACTACGGCAAATATTTGAACGATCTCAAATTAGAGTATTTTGGCCATTACACTTGATACCGTATGGCGACCTTGTAAATCAGTAGGACCTTGTGGTTTTATAGGTATCCAGGCGACAGGGCATGTGGTATGTTGCTGTCCGGGGAGAGCTTCGTAGGGTGTAGTTTGGTTACAAGTTTTAATGTCAATGTAAGTTACTTTGTTTGCTTAACAGTAGCAATATGTTTCTTGGAATAAGACGAAATCAGGATCTCAATGACAAAACTCAAAACTGTGCAAAGAGTTGAGGATTGGTAAATCCATAATATTTTTCATTTCTTGGTGATAATTAGTTTTAACAAGACGCGAATGCGTTGACCATACCAACAAGATTGTAGGCTATATGGTCTGCAGTAAGGCTTTAGTATAGCACAAGCATTCTGCACCTGTTGTTTAGTGGGGAAATGGCTCGGAAAAAATAAGAACAATTTATTGTGGCTTGTCTTTTTATAACGTTGTTAAGTTTTGTTCGTAATAAATAATGTCAAACCACAATAGGACTTAAAATATTATACTACATTATAATTAACATACTACAATATTAGCTTGTTGTATTACTGGGGTCACTTATCTGCATCCAAACTTCTAAATGATGTTCTTGATATATATAGGCTTGGCATATCAAGAAAACATATTGGTTTTTCATTTATTTTTCGATTGTTTCAAATGCATGGGCGCCTTAAAACGGACGTACTGAGGACAACGACCCCCCCAAGGGCTTAGTAAATTGAACTGTTGTTCTTATTGATTTAACTTTATAAGAGTGTAATTTTTAGTAATGTGTTGCTCGACTATTATGGTCTAAATCCATTACCCTTAGTACAATGTAGATGAGGGTTTCTCTGACCGAGAAGAGTGACTCTCAAACTGTGATATGCACAGCCATAATGCCTGAAAATCTGATGCTTAAAACTATATAAATACATTAATTTGTCTTTCCATGTTTTAAATATAATTTCACATCTAATTAGTAATTAAATGTATCTTTATACATCTAATCTTTAAACCAAGGATGCAAATAAGTGAATTAAGGATGTCATTATATGATCATATATGTGGTCTGAAATTT
The DNA here is from genome assembly GCA_008369825.1 of Triplophysa tibetana. Lineage (NCBI taxonomy): Eukaryota > Metazoa > Chordata > Actinopteri > Cypriniformes > Nemacheilidae > Triplophysa > Triplophysa tibetana. The sequence goes on along the minus strand of CM017904.1, from coordinate 10,719,162 downwards.
CTCACTTAGTTTTATCCATGATGTTATAAATTGGCTTAATGAGAAATGTGATTTATAGGTGCACACATAGTTACTGGGTCTCCCAGTTCCGTTACCCAAATCATCTGAGCCCTCCTGTTGGACTGGGAAAGAAATGTCATCTCCAATAAATCTGTTTAACTCTATAAAATCATCCAGCTGGGCTACTTTCACTGAGACGAATCTTTCCCAACATCCATTGTGTCTAAATATAGCCTCTTTGCCTCATATCGAGCCACAAATAGTGCGAACTCATTTGAAGAATGGCTTGTTTATTTAAGGAGCAGTTAATCTCACCTCATGTGAGATTAACTGCTGCTGCTTATGATCTCTCAGTCACACTAAAACTGAGAGAAATCTTTTGTAATTGTTTAACTCATCTAATTATAAACGATTCGAAGATAAATTTACTCCAGATCTGATTTTTCCTGAGAATTTTCAAGATCGAATGATGAGAGAAATGTGGTCTTGGACAGGTGTTGATTGACGGTGTGTGAGCAATCGGCCTCAGTCGCAGGTACTAGCGTGAATGCTAGGTGTAAAGACCCCTACTGTTTAGCCACCTTGCGTAATGAAGAACATCTTGTCTAATATGGACATTTCATTTATTCCTTTTTAATATTTGAATTTAAAATTCAAATGACTCAACTTTTTTATTAGAAGGAAGATATTTTTCTCTTTCAGTGATTCGGTGAGTGTAATGTAATATTGTACACAGCAGTAAGAAGTCAGATAAAAGTGACATTTGATGTAATCATATATGCAGTAATCTCTATATTTAATTTGCATGAAGACCAAGCAGCAACAGCTTTTATATCTGACAGTGCTGCATTACGCTCTCCTTTTGTGACCTAGAATGTTGAGAGAAAAGATGTAAAGAGAGGGTTGCTGGGTAAATATTGTCTCACCGAAAGGTCAACCACTGTAAACCCTTAGTCAGCTAGAAACAGAACCATTGAAAACGGCAGTCGAAGGGAACCTGATTTGTAAGCATCCGCCATGAGCGACAGCGTTTGAATAAATAGATTTTAAAATGTGCAATTCAGCTCTCCTAAACAGTTGTTAAATGAAGAGGTCCAGACGGCATTCAAGAATTAAAACAATCTTGCGACAAGAAGTTATGGGGTATCAGCCATACATGGGGCAACAACTCTGCACAGTCACTCCTGGCTGCAGAGACACAAGAGCCTATGCCCCAAAATTGCTCCAGCAGAAATGTAATGCAATAAAGTAGTGGAAGTCATCCAATCCTGGATACATCAATCACAGAACTGCACTAGATCTGATTTGTGATGGAGTTTTATAACCCTTCATTTCCAAGTTGTAATTTTTACCTGATATCTTTATGAGGAGATGCAACAGTCTACAGCTTTCGTCTTAAAGGGATAGTTCAGCCCAAAACTCCAATTTGCCGTTTATTTATTTTATTTTCTTGAATAGAACCATAAAGAAGATTGTTTTGTAAATCCGCAGCCCTCTCAGCTTCATATATTGGGAGTCTATGGTCCACCTGTCGAAGAGTTCCTAAAGCACATAAATCCAAAAAGCGGCTCCTGGCGACATGTTGACGTGCCGTGAAGTGACTCGCTCGATATTTTCATAAATTTGATCATCATTTTTAATAATATTAGCCATGCTGTACAGCCTCAGGACTCCATTTCTGCAGGTGGCGCTAAACATACCAGAAGCTGGTATGCCATCCGCCACCAAATACTACAGGAAGATTGCAATTGTGTGCAGAGGCTGCAGTTTTATGAAAATTTCAAATATTCGCCTCACGAAACATCGACAAGCCAGGAACCGCTTTTTGGAATTATGGGCTGAGGGTGAGGAAATAAACTAAATTGGAGTTTTTGGCTGAACTATCCCTTTAAGCTGTTCGCGTTGAATTCAGCAACCCAGCAAAATGTGTTATGTTGCCATTATTTATACAAAAGGTCCTTGCACATACAGTCCAAAATTTTCTTACACATTTTTGCATATTTGGCGCTCGTCTGTACGGTATCTCCGAATTGTTATAAAATGCAAATTTTTTTATGACGGACCAAAATATCGTAGGAAGTGTGTAAATATGATTGACATAACATGAGGTTGTATTTATTTTTTAACTCGCGAAAATTTCGGACTCAGTGTGCAATGGGCTTTACATTACAGACAAACTGTATAGTGTCCTCAATTGCCTTTGCTTTGACTTTGGGCTACAATATAAGTAAAAATAAAGTTTGGAACATTACGTTTACCATTTAATAATTATGGGTATAGAAGGTTGTATACTAGAGATGATGTACAGTAATCCACAGAACAGAGTGAAGGTGTGTGTCTTCTCTGCAGGATGAACAGATGGTTTTAGGGTTGGCTGAAGAGAAATAGCCAGGAAGTGGGGCTCCGTAGCTCCCACCTGTTATCACTGAAACACAGAACATTGAATAACCTTAAAACTATTCGAAATTTTGGCAAATTGCAGGTGTGTTTTTATATAAATTGCTCTGTATGTGTAGACGTAAACAACACTGGTCTAGCTCTTAAGCAAAGAAGATATATTTTCTTATATATTAACTTTAATATAAATAATTTTATTGAAAATATATGGAATAATACGTTGTTCATATATTACGATAGATTAATACTTGCAAATTTCTGCTTTTCATATATTGTAGGCTGTTGAAAAATGTATATAATATAAATTTGTAGTGATGAAAATTGTGAATCCGATACTGAAAATTTTAGGTATACTCTGCCAAAAACAGATACCGAAAATTACTTTTAAAATCTTTTAAAAATAGTTTTTATTTAATTATATTAATAACACACACTTAAACCACACTGAAGGCAGAGGCGAGGGCCGCCAGATATTTCAGCTTTTATTTTTCGGCCTTTATTTTTATTTTTATGGAGCATCACTATAAATTTGTATCTAATATGTGACCCTGGACAACAAAATCAGTTTAGAGTAGCACGGAACATTTTAGCAATCGCCAAAAATACATTGTAGGGGTATATACAATATATATAATACTATATATATAATATTTAGTAATTTCCAGTTTATTCCCACATATTCTGTTTCGTAAGGGAGAACGTAAAAAACAACAAAACATTGAGGAGATTCAAAAAATTAAACAAACGTATTTAAGACCTGATGAAATATAATTGTTTAAAATAATATTTCTGTTATAACAAAAACGCTTATTGTTTACATCTTGCAAAATGGTCTTTACAATACATATGAGCCTAGACCATAGTGTACTATGTAGTTTAGGCTATATAGCACAAAATGAAATGACCCACAATTCCTTTTTTATAAAATGAAAACAGGATCTAAACAGGATAAAGGAAGTTATACCCAAGAGGGGGAGCAGTGAAAAATCAGAGCAGCCATAATAGTCCATGTGCACTGAGCATCACCTGAATCCATTACATGGCTGTTGTCATCGGCACTAAAGCACTTCTTAATTAAGCAATGCATGCAGCAGGTTTGTAAAACTTATATCTGACATTTCCTGGTTTATATGCTCCCTTTTTACCCTCTTTTCTACTCTGTTCATTTTATTTCCCCATAGAGCAGAATGGGACTATTATTAATGGGCAAGGGTGTTGCAGTGCAATGCAGTAAAACTGCAAGTATGTTTTGTAAGAAAACATCTTTGTGTCCTTCGGATAAGATAACATCTTTGTGTCCTTTGGATAAGATAAGATTTGTAATAAAAAACGAATTTTGATTTCTTGAATACATTTAATTGTGTAGTTCATACTGTTGTTATGGACAACCGTTAAGTAAAATAACTTATTTTTGGGATATGTCTAGATCAATGTTTCTGCATCTTTGTAATTAATTCAGGTTTCTCTATTCAGTCAGTGTTACCTTCTGTATACAGTATATGTTTGTTTTCTGAGAGTTCTATCTAGCGACTGATGTTTATGCTAGACATGACATTTAGCAGGGGTAACAACATTCATAGACTGAATATCTGAACACTTATTAAACACTCAGAACTCTTATCATTTTATAGGACTTTTGTGCTGGTTATATTATGTAAGTGAAATGTCTACTATTGTAACAACAAACTAGATGTAATTTTAGATGTACATTTCCATAGCAACCGGAATCTCGAGGACTTGCTTTTTAGACGTTTTGTAAAATAATAGAGAAGCCCCAGGAAATAAAGGCGAGAAAACTGGTGATGGAATAATCTGAGAAATAACTTGAAAAGAAATCAAAGTCAGGTCAGTACCAAGTCACATTGGCTATGAAGGACTTGTTGGTTTAGCTGACTTTGGCTCTCTGTTTAGGCATATATAGACTGTAGACAGATAGATAGATAGATAGATAGATAGATAGATAGATAGATAGATAGATAGATAATATGACATAAAGGTGGGCGAATTGCAAATGAAATTCACTGTTCTATTTACGTTATTACATTTTTAGGCATATATTATTTATTTTAAACAAAGGCCCTAAAGTGCAATTTGTTTTATATATTTTAATATTTTTTTTAATGCAGATATTAAAACTGTTGGTATTGTGTAGCTAATATGGCTGTTTTTAATTCGCTCTAGGAGACACCAACTGAGGGGATTTAAAAAACGGGGGTCCCTTTAAGATGACACGTACGGATCCCCCTGATATATTAACATCTACCTTGTATCAAGACATAAAGCTTGGCCCTATCTCTGGGCTCTCACAGTATTCTAGATCTTCTAAACAATGTGATTCTCAAATGGTTGGCCCACTGGATCAAAACTTTGAAACCATAAACAAAAGACATTGCCGTAGCTTTGACTTCATTGAGTCATTGGATGACCCAAAGAACTCATCCATGGAGTATACCTACAGATCTGACCAGCAAACTGTGAATAAGGATGCAGTCTGGAATGGCACTGGACAGCAGGGACACTTGCGTTTCTCCTCTCCAGATTTGTTCAACTCTAAACTCTCCCGGCACCAAATCGGCAAAGACAGGATCAACGAGTCAGCAAGGACTGGTGTTCACGGTAAGCCTCGGTCAAAAAGTGCTCCACGGGTTCGAGCCACCCTGACCCCAGTACCCATGACAGTCTCCCCACCAGCAACCATGAGGCGTCGATCTCCGGTTGACCCCCAGAGGAGACCAGAACTACTGCCAATTCGACAAGACTCCCATTCAACAACCAGGGCTTTAGTTAACGAAGTCCATCCTATCAAGCTACAACCCCATACTCCCCTGTATGTTTCTGATTGTTTTGAGGATAACAGACTGGATAAACAAGCTAACACTCCACACGTCAGGTGCCGTGTTGATATTAAGCCAGATGCCTCAGTTCTCCAGCACACAACACGGAAGATGCCTAACCACAGAAGTAATGTTCCATGGCAGCTTCCATCTGCTCCAGGGATCAGGAGTCAAACATCCACTCCCAGAACATCTACTCCTAGTGAGTGTTACAGCATGGACTACAGGCAAGCATATCCATACCAAAACAGCATGTCCAGTATGAACATAAATTCTGGAGAGATCCCTTTAGGAAGGACTTCTCCCAGAGACCCAAGGGAGTACAGAACCCTGTCGAATCCGAACATTCCAACCAAGTTCTTCTACACCGATGATCCCTGCAGGTATCCAGTTCAGCCATCCAATAGAACATATTATCAAGACGACCAATACAGTATAAACAGCAGTGCCAGCCAAAATCCCTCCCTCAATAGTCAGTATGTACTTGACCCAAGGACTCGCTGGGTTCACACTTTGCCTGTCCGTTCATACTTTGCAGATCGCGAACCCATGGATGCTTTCTACGGTAGACCTTATTCAGTGAGCGAGCCAGGTCCGTACTTCCTATCTACCCCTCCCACTGAAACATACTATCAAGAAGATCCAAGAGCTTATCCATATCCCTCAGACGCTTCAAGGATGTTCTACGACCGGCCTTATCATTACCCATCAGAGTTACACATTCCTATGAGAGCGTATCAAACAGAGGGTCGACGACGCCCACGCTTGTCCCAGGTCTTTTCAGATGACTGGCACCGATCAAGCATAGCTACATATTCCAGTCAGTACGCATCCTCGCAGGTAACCCCTCAGCGGGCACCATCGATAAGTCCATGGTATCCTAATGACTTTACCGAACCAAGCCGTTTAGGAGCAGATGTCAGGAATTACTCGAAATCCTCGGACAACATTCTCATTTCACACATGGATAAAGAACAAGGCATTTCACGAGGCAGGAGTTATGAGAACCTTCTCCATCACGGGAGGCCAGGAGTTGCTCCTAATAACAATCAACAACCAGTTATCGTGAACCTTTCTAGTTCGCCTCGACGATATGCCGCTTTGTCCCTCTCTGAAAACTGTCTGGAGAAATGTGCCAGTGAGAGACGAAACAGTTCGGGACGGCACTGGTATGTTACCCCAGAGATTACAATTACCGACAATGACATCCGTGCAGCGAACAGCAGCAAGAGAGATGGAGGCCTCGGCAGCTGGAAAACGCAAAACGTGGGGCAATCTCCGACTACAAACACACACAACGTACAGAGACCTTCAAACACACCAGAACCAACAGAGATGAATAACAATAATTACTCCCTGCAGCAAAGCCTGGAACAGCTCGACGAGCTGCTGGCTGACTTGGTCATTGATTATAAACCTCAAAATAACAGACGACCGAGCAAGGACTTGATAGACCAGCTCAAACAATTGATCAACGACGATGAAACAACAGAAGGGAAGAGAGAAATAGATCAAGAGGATTCGGGAGTTTTGAACACACAAACAAGTTCTTCAAAGACCAGCCCAGACACGTTTAAAGACCCAGACAGTGGTTGCGAGGGATTTCTGAGGAGCTTTGAGGATGTCTCTTTGAATCACAATACTGATGAGGAAGACACAATGGTGTGCTCCAACAGGAGATGCTTGCGTAAAGACACAACTTTCAATGCTTGCTTGTATTTCAAGTCGTGCCACAGCTGTTATACATACTATTGCTCAAGGAACTGCAGGCGTGGGGACTGGGACACACATAAAGAAAATTGTCTTTATGGCCGCACCAGCAGTGTTTGTAGGCATATATTGAAGCACTGTCGAGAGAACTCTTATGTTCACAAAGCCTTTTCACGTATTGCTCGTGTGGGGTATCTATCCCGAGGGAGAGGGGTCCTGTTCTTGGGTTTTCCAAACCCAGGGTCTGCAGAAAACTTTCTTCAGGTTGGTCTTGAGAGCCTTACCATCTCCCCAACATATCTGTCTCTTCGAGAATTGGACAGTTTCAAAGACAACCTCGGGGAATACTGCAAAGAGCTACAGAACGCAGGTAAAGAGTATGACCCCACTGAATGTTTCCTCCTGAATGTATCCATAGCTGTTGGAGACCTAGTGCCTAAACTACCTTCACCCAAATTACAAACACAGACAGTTCGCAAATACGCCAAGGTCTCATTAGCCTCCTCGAGCCCAGATAAGAAAATCTTTAAGAAAGAATGTGAAATGGAGACGCTCATTCTCACGCCACCCCCAGGAACTTCTGACATCGACAAGGATGGCCAGGAGGGACGAAAAGCAAGAGAGATCTGTTTCATTAACATACAAAGGGAACTTCGTACCAGAGGCGTCTTTCTTCGCCACGAGTTCCCACAAATATACAACCAGCTTTGCGAGTTTGTTGAAAGCAACAAAAGATTCACTCCCACCACCATCTACCCCATTGACAAGAGAACAGGGAAGCAGTTCATGTGTATGATCATGGCAGCATCTGAACCAAGAACGCTTGACTGGGTTGGTGCACCTCATCTTTTAGATGACATTATATAATCCTATGCATCGAGTATTATCAAGCATTTGCTCTATAGAATAAAACTTAAATGACTAATGTTTTTAGAAACGCATTTTAATAGTGAGGCTATATTTATGGTATGCTGTCACTTTCTGCCACTAAGTACTAGAAATAATACAAGTTGCTAATTGGATAACAATCCGGAGAGTACTAAATAGTAGATTCGAGCACATTTACTTTGTCTTAACATTTGTTTCTTGTTAACTATAACTGTATATTTCCAATATTTCTTCTGGTAGTATGTTGCAGCCAGGATATAAAATCTAGGAAGCCTTTGCAGAGCCTACATTTCTCTTGCAATACTGAAAGTCTTTGTCTTTAGCTGTTAAGAGAATGAAAGTGCACTTGCATGTTAAATGCATGCTGGCAAGGGAAATGCAATATTGCTTAACATTTTAAGAGGGATGGTTATTTATAAAATAAATTATACTGATAACCAGTGCAGCAGACAACATGTCAGGCTGGCTTTTTCACGGAGAAAGTAAAATAAATTGCTTGAACGATTCTTTGTATTGTACATGGCAACGGCTTTCTGTATTGTGTTCATTAAGTACTACAGTATATCTATTTAAATGGGTAAATCAGCTTAATATAAACAACTGTTAACTTTACATTACAGGAAAACCTGAATTATGCTAATTTTCAGTCTATATAAAATCTAACTTATTTTTTCATCTGAAATGATGGTGGTTTATTTGCCATATTCTTAAGTGGTTTGTTTGAAATTTTCATAGTATTCCAAAGTTCATAAACTGGAACATTCTTCTTTGGAAAGATGACTGTTGTTAAGTATAAACATGTACTGTATATAAAATAAGCTATTTGAAGTTTGAATAATTTGTAAGGATTGATAAAACTTAGAAACCTATATTTTAATGTAGAAAGAATACATTTGTAAAATGATTAAAGCAGTGGTGTAACACACATTTGTATGCAAGATTGTGTTAGAAATTGCACTTAAATAAACAATTGATGGAGAACATTCACAGACAGCCCACATTGAAAATATAATTAATAGCATGCACTGAGCAAACTTTACAGCGACTAGGTAGTCTGTATAGTGTTGTCTCTATGTTACCATTGTTATGCCATAATTTATTTATTAACTTATTTATTTACACTGCTCACAAAATTGTGTTCTGTTGACAAGTGTGGCTTTATTTTCTGTACAATGATCAATAAATGAAACACTCAAAGGTCTCTATTGTCTCATGTCTTTGACTTAAAAATAACTTTTAAATTAGATTTTTTTTTGTCTGGGAAAACAACCCTTCTCATTTTTATTGATTGAGTTATGTGGCAATATGTGTTCCTTGATAAACATCTTTTGTTGGTCTTGTCAAAGAATCACAACGATCGCTTAGAAGCCTCTCACATAAAACAGGACAATAATTAGTTGACAAAAATGGTATACAAGCCCTAACCCAGTCCTAGCATTCAGTTTAAACCCAGTCAAACGCTCTGATTTTCTGAAGGTTAAAATGTTTGTTATCGACGTGAAGTAACCAATATGATTGTGGCGACACCTGCAGGTTACAATAACTTACTGCAACTGAATAAAGCCTTCACAATCATTACACATTTTCGATATTGACGCACTGGTCACTGTTGTCAAGTTTTAATGTATGTACTAGATATGAAATCGACGAAAATACATTAATTTGTCAGACTGAAAATGAATCATGCTTTTAATGAAATTGTCATTTATGCCATTAATTGTTACCCTTAATATGATCATTATGGAAAACTATCCATTAACATCCAGCATATTAACAATTAGCATTCGTTCATTTCCATAATTGTTTACAAAAAAGATAAATTCTCCCATGATTTAATCACCCTCAAGTTGTTCAACACCTGTGTATGACTTATTCTTCTGTGGAACACAAAAGAAGATATTTTAAGAAATGTCTCAGTAGTTTTGTGTCCATACAATGGAGGACAATGGGGGGTCAACGTTGTTCTTCGAAATATCTTCTTTTGTGTTCTGCGGAAGAAAGAAAGCCAATGCAGGTTTGAAATGACGTGAGGGTTAGTAAGCATTGAAACCATTTAAAAATTTAAGTGAACAGTACATATGGTTTCAAACATGTACATTTAAAAGGCCAAATTTAGATTAGAAGCACTCAGTTAAAGATGTGAAAGAATAAAAAGATCACCTTTTATTGCATGAACTTGCTCTGAGGGCTTGTGAAGGTTTCTTGTTGAACTAACCTCAGTCAACTCCAACAAATCCACAGCAAGAAATGTATTCACAATGACCTTTCAGCTAGTGATTAGCTAGAAAACATGTATTACACAAGAAATAATTTAAGGCTTTTATCATGTCAAATTTAACTGCAAACCCTTTTCAGTATTTCTAAAGAAATATATTTCAACATATTTTTATTTAATCAGTATAGTTAAAACGGGTTCTCAATGATCATTATACGCAACCAAAAAAAGATTGTAATTTTGTATTTCCTCTAATTGGATATTATAAAGTAAAATGATTTAAGCATTTGGCATATTAGTCATGTATCTTTGCATAAATATACAAGTATTATAGTAGTGTAGACTCAACCACTTTTGTTCATGTTGGTGTGAAAACGTGCCTGTGAGCATGTTATAAAAATGCTGAAGGCTGGACTTAGTTCAGAACTAAGATGCAGGTTGCCGGGAAACAGGAAGCAGAGCGAACATCCAGGCACTGCAGGCTTGGGCAGGATGATAAATGTGGGGCTGCTGGGAAAGCATATGAACAGTGAACTGATACAGCTTCCTCCAGGAAAAACTCTGCATAAACGGGAAGCCATCTTCAACTGTACAGTAACTGCCTGCAGTGCCATTACTCAGCATCAGACCTCCTTTAAGAAGGACACTTGTATAAATCCTAATGTTGATTTGTACTGCATTGTCATTTTGCGCCACCCAAATTCTCTGCCAAAAATAATAACAAAGATGTTTTTGATTAGTTAGCATCACATTGTAATTTTACATGCAGTGCATAGTCAATTTAGTTACCTTGTATAACATAACATGTAAATGCAACATATTTAAGCTTCTAAATGTTTATCCCTATATATTTATGAACCCACATGGACATCCTCTCTGGACCCAGCAGAGGGCGCTAGACATCTATACTCAGTATGAGTCATAATGAGTCACGAGTGATTCATCTGCTGTGAGGGGGAGATGAGCTGCCGTTGTCTTTTATACACCACATGCCCAAACACATCCCAGCCCACATGATCACCAGGTGCTGTCAGCATGGCTAAAGCACAAGTCATCTCACAACTTTAGTGAATGACTATAGAATCATGTCAATATTTACAATGGTCTGGTTTTCAAACTGCCCTATAACCTTTCTTTCAAGATAAGACACAGATATTTACTTTATTACTCTTTCAGTCTTTTAAAGTACGGGAAAATATATCTATAATAAATATAAATTGTATATAGAAATTATTGTGTTCTATTATTGAAAAATAAAACGTATATTGTTTTTTCAGCACAATTTACAATAAATGGTTGTTGTGCATGCACGCTCTGAGTCACTTCACAAAGCCGACATCATTTCCCGCAACTCGCACGCTTCCTCCAAAGTCGATATTCTCACTCTAGCAGCTTACATAAAATTGTGAAAATGGTTGGCCGAGCTTTTGTATACCAGTCCCCTGGGTCAGCTTGTGGGAGGTTTGGCTGTTAGGCCGGCAATGCACAAGTATACTTCCATGTACATGCACAGAGCGTCTTCTTCAAAGTACTGATTGATTTGATGAGAACTGGATAAGTTATCTCAGGTTGGAGAATCCCATGATACATAAATATGTTATTTACAGATTAAGGGTACAGATGCCTGCAAAACATTTGAATCCATTTCGATGGGTAATTTCCCCACCTTCTGTCCTGTTTAGGAGCAAAGATGACTCAGAATCAGCAACCATGCACACATTCTTTGTTTACCGAACTTTGTACAGAAGAGGACAGCTGTGTCATTAAAGACTGTGATCAGCCGAAGACACCTGTATATACAAGTATTCACACACATGTGATACTATATGTCATGTTTTACATATACTGCCTGCAATGTTGTTGTTTCTGTGCTCTAAATGTTGGGGGCATCTGTTTTTGTGGGTGAAATACTAGATCTCATCTACCATTCTGGGAAATAATGAGTCACCATTAAAGGTCCAAAGAACTAGTGTACCGATTATCAACCTCTGCTCTCCTAAACTTAATAATATTGTCATCTGAGAATGAGCTCATCTGCAGAACCCTTGTGTTACTGTTTGTCACTATGGTTTTGGAAAAAGGCCATTGTATTGTCCATAAGGAAACCCCATGATCTAAGTCACCATGGTAAACATCACAACAGAGTGAGAAATCACCCTATATTTATCACAGATAATGGAGGCCAGTGTGACCTAGATGGGGTGAAGTGTCATGTTGACCATTACAGTCCTGTTCTGTACATCAAAACAACCCGTTGTCCATCTAAAAATCCTAAGAGCACTTCATGTCCCTCCCTTTGTACAACCAAAATGTTGTTGTATAAGTTCAGTTTTAGAGGGCCATGGTTGCGTAATTCTCCTGGAGTCACTTCGTGACATTGTGTTCCGAGAGTAAAAACATAATATTTTACAATTATCGTAATTATGTTTTGCTTGTAGAGGTGCGTTTTATTTTGCTTTCAACGTGGATTATATTTAAAATAGGCTCAAAGCAAAATTTGAAGCCAATTACATTTTTTATGACAGACAGCTCTGAAAAAATGTTCACGCCGGCTAAATGCATCAGATTGGATAACACAAATGCATCAAAACAGCATGCTGAAGTGATGACTGCGCTAATCTCGCTCCTCGGAATCCAGAGGCATTGCCAATGGCCGTTTATTGTTACAGGCGAATGGGAAGGGCTGGTAATGTCAGTACCGCTCTCTTCACTAATAGATATTGATTGCTGCATGGTTTCCTAGGCTGTAGTGGAATAATTTCTTAGCTCAGAGCCATTTCTGATCACAGTGAAAAACCAGAAATTTAACAGGTTTGTGCTTTCCTGGAAAATTCAAGCCTGCTGCGTGGCAGTAACAGCTTGTTTTCACTTTCAGTACCCACAGGAAACCAAGATATTAAGGGGAATCCTGACACAGAAAAGACCCTCCTTAACTTACTCAGTTGCCCGCCCTCACCTCTCTCACACTTTCACTCACAAACACAAGCAACACCTGAGTCATTATTTCACATTCTTTAGAACTGAAGTGATTTTTTAAAGAAAACAGTGAGTTCTTACAAACATTTTAACTCTTTCATTTAGTTTGAATTTAGCGTCACACCAAGGCCTTCGGATTGAATGCAATGATTGGACGAAGATATATGGTCCTGGACCTTCCACACAAGATTTACTTGGACTCACTTACCTTTTCGGATCTGAGACTTTCTAACAATCTTATTTTACAAGGTGTCTAATTTTAAAATATTTTTGTGACATAGTTCAAATTCCTGATCCCTTTCAACCAGTAAAACAAAAAATTCTAGAAAGAATCTAACTCTGCCTTTAAAACATGTAAAGTTTCAGATCTTAAATCATATATATATAATAATTTGACCACTTGGGAAGGTGTAAACACTGGTCCAGAGGCATTTCAGGTTTATATAGGTTTTTATGTTTCAAATCTTACAAACTTAATAACTGTAAATCTTTAAAATATTTGTTCAACATTTTGATTCGGCTATACATTTTCTGTTGGTTGATTTTGTTCAAATGTTTGTGAAATATTAAATACTGAAACAGGAAGTTCTTATGGACCAGTGTTAAACCAGCATGGTTTACGTCAATTAAAGGGGTCTATACCATCTTATATCAACAAATAAACATTTTATTACATTTTCTGTCAATTCACACGTTCCCACTCTTCTCATACCAACAATTGAACATTTTGCTTAATTTCCATTCAATTGACACCTTACCACTGCACATCCACAAGGTCAGGTCAAATAACCCCTTAGGCTAAGAGCTTACAGATACATCATCTCCTGATGGTAGGCTATGGGATGTTCAAGAATCAGCCTGAACCGCAGATCCTAAGATCAGCCCTTAACTTAACCTCAACCTACCCATTAACCCTACAACGATCTTGACCTCAACCCTGTATCTGTCAGCTTTAAAGCCAGGTCAAGCTGCCATGATGAGCCATGCCATAAAGGGACAATTACTGCCAAAACGCTGCTCTGTGAAAAAGTCCATTGTGGTACTTACTAGCAAGTTACAAACGGTTATAAATAGCACATTGGTTATTATGCAGGTTTTCTATGAAATTATTTTTGCTTCTAGGAGAATATGTGGCTTGCGTGTGCATACTCCTCCCTTGATGGGGTCAGCTATGGGATAACACTGTGTGTTTTCACAATTGCTGCACTGCAGTTTATCTTTGAGCTAGGAAAGACGATCGGGCCTTAATGCAAATGCTCTGATGAGTCAGAATAAAGTCACGAAAGTACATCTCTCCTAGGTGCTGCCAGATGATCTACATTTGCTCCTGCAAATGTCAGATGGCATTATGTACAAGAGGGTTTTATGTTTCATCTGGAAGTATTGATTCACTAGTATTTAAAGGTAGTCCAGTATTCTCAATACAGGAATATCTGCCTCTGACAAAAGATGTGCACTATGCACAATATATACAAAGAGATTTGGCTACTTCTAAACACAAACCTGTTTAGTGTAAACGTATCATTTTCAAATGGCTTTTAAAAATCTTGTGCTGTACAGTGGCTTACACAAAGGGTAGCCAAAATGGGATGCCTCATACTGTAAATGACAGTAGCTTGTGGTGCAGGTGGCAAATATCAACCATTAAAATCTTGACATACTGTCAGTCTTAGCTGATGACTCACCGTCGTGTAAAGGTTTTGGTTAGACCACGAGCACTTGCGGTCTAAGTATGGATCAGATATTTGTGGCTGACATTTACTGACCTTCAATGTAAAGTCGAGAGGAGTGTGAAAACATCCTTGTAACATTTCAATGCCATAGTCTTCTTTTGTTGACATACAATATTAATTCAGGTACTTTTAGGTAGGCTATTGATAATAATTTCACCTGGGAAATTCATTGAAACTGTATTTAAATCGTCTTAGTAACAGCCTTTTTGAAATGAGCAGTTTAACTAGATACCAGAGGTGTCTATTTCAAAGAACTGCATATTCTTTGTCAATGACCTGAAAAACTTTCCTTCTTTTTTGCAAAAAAAATCTTTCTCTTGTTTCATTCAAAGCAAAGCTAAAACGAAAGCCCCTGGGGATGACCATTTGAGCTGTTAGTTTTAGGGGATCTCCTTTGTTCCTAGAGAAAGACCAAGGCACAAATATGAGTGGTGTTTCTATCAGCATTCCAACATTTGACACACACTCACGCACACGCACAGACATAAACTTGCAAATATATTCTTTATATTTAACCTTCACATACTGTAGACACTAACTGTGTATAATTAAACTGCCAGAATCCATTGTTCAAAGTTAGAGTAATCTCTATGAAAAATAAAGAACTGTTCGCAGTTGAATACTGTGGAGATGTTCTGTTCCAGATCTCAGTGAATTACATAATATGTGATGCTAATTTTTGGTTTGGACAAAAACCATGCTGACTTGGAATAAGAAAATCTATTTCACACTATGAGTTGTCTTTTCTTCTCAAAAGTCTTCCTCCCCGTACAAGTTCCATCAGCTTATGTATTGAAGTTCAGTAGTCTTTCAAAATGTTTGAAATTTTGATGCCTGGGTACAGTGCATTCAATTTCTTGCTCTTCTTGTACAATGTTTCTAAAGTCTTGAAGGAATATTGCAGCATCTGTCAGCATAACACAGACTTTATTATTCAAGGTCCATTCCAGTGGACCTTGAACCAACTCTTCAATTCTATCAAAATAAGAATAGGACCAGAGATATATGCAATGAATAAATGTGCTCACAAATGTGCTAAGTAATGAAGTGCCCTTTGTTGACCCAAAGGTATTACACACCACCCATTTGCAATGCTGTGAGTGCAGACTTTGGCCATAGGCAGAACTTGTCAAAGGAGCTTGTTGCTCAAGCTGCTATCCAGGCATCTGCTGCACTTAATGAAATTAAATCTTTGTTAATAAGAAAAAAGGCCTTCTTTTTAACTAAGCAGTAGCCTGTATGAGCCAATAAGGTCCTTTTAGTTAGACAACAAGGCCACCAAATCTACTCCCTGTTTCAATCCTCTCTCTGTTTCAACTCTCAGCACCCCCCAACCAGACCCTTCTTTCATTAGTGCAGTGTGTCAGTGTCACGGGTAATAGTGAAAATGATTAATCTGATCATTGAGACCTCTCTTTTTCTTACTCAAGACATATTGGAAACACATAGGGAAGGAATGGGCTAGTCATCACATTGTACAAATGTCAGCAATACTTCTAACTATCAATGAATGAGCACCTAATAAACACAGATATACATCAAGGAAGAGCTCTGCATATATATAACAACACAATGCTTAGCATGTATCCTTAGCTCTGCAAACGAACGGCGTCTTGTGGTGCCATCCCATAAAGGTAGAAAATCTCTCTCGCGCACCTTCTCCGGATCTGTTCCACCTATGTGGAATGATCTGCCTGCTGCTACAAGATCTGCAGATTCTGTAGCCATCTTTAAGAAACGCCTGAAAACCCATCTCTTCCGCCAACATCTCACTGTTCTGTTCTGACTCAAGTTTCTTCTCTACTCTTTTCCTCTCTACTTGTTTCTTCTCTACTCTAAAAAAAAAAAAAAAAAAAAAAATGAATGAATGAATGTTTCTGTATACTGTGTTAGGCTATATGAAACCAGTCTTCTTTTTGATTGCACTTATGCTCTTGTTGTACTTATGCTGTCCTAATTGCTTCCATTACCTACCCCACTTGTAAGTCGCTTTGGATAAAAGCGTCTGCTAAATGATTAAATGTAAATGTATCCTGTCCCTTGCGCTTAAATTTAAAAAAATGCCAAAAAGTGCCCAAAAAATATTTTTTGTAAATAATCATTTTGATGACATAAATCTAAATGTTCATACATTAAACTAACAAATGTACACAATTTATGAATAATAACATTTGTTTTCAAAACCGTGCTTTGATATTTCCTTAAATATATTTTTTTGTTAATTCAAATGTTTAAGCACTTCAACTGCAATTTATTGGCAATAAAGGTGGTTTAAATTTTATGCAGCTGCTCCACATGATTTGAATTATTGTGGAAATCGTGTGTATTTGCAGAAGTAGCATTCGCCAGATGCTTTATAATTGACTGGCACTACAGAAATAACATGAGCACACTGTAAAAAAATTGCATAAAAAAAAACAAATTACCAGCACATTTTCCTTTATTTCATGGACATTTCGGTTAATGCTAAAATGTAATGTAATGCAGTGCAAAATGTAAAATACAGGTAAAACAACTAAAAATGTATACGGAAAACTCCTTCATATTCATACAGTATATTGTGCTCTATTTTTACAGATTATTTTAAGAGTGCAGTCTCCCTGAAGGAACATGTAAGTGCTCTGTGACATATAACCTGCTACACTGCCTTTGTATTAGAAGCCAAGATCTTATACCGTTACGTTACCCTGCCCTCAGCCTAACCTGTGGCAAGACGTCCTGCCAAGATGGCAGATTCTTTCCTTTGTTTTTCCTGATCTGTGCAATTTACTGCTGAGCACTGTGCTGTTATTCATAATAACAGCAACATATCAGTGTTTTATATCAGTGGTTTGTGCTCATGCATTGAAAGTAGTTCAGCTGACATTTGTGTATGTCAGCATCAAGGTTGTGAAATGAGACAGCTTCAGATGAGTGGCGACTGAACTTCGAATCACGGGCTTCCCCTCCAAGGCCATACTAACCACACCACCACCCCAGCACATCTGAATATACACCATGCAGAACTTCCTCTCAAATGAGAAAAGTGCAGACAAGCACTGCAAAACTAACAGGCAATG
Organism: Triplophysa tibetana; assembly: GCA_008369825.1. NCBI lineage: Eukaryota > Metazoa > Chordata > Actinopteri > Cypriniformes > Nemacheilidae > Triplophysa > Triplophysa tibetana. The sequence continues at coordinate 10,701,350 of CM017904.1, read as the reverse complement.
GGAATATTCTTACTCATGGTACTGCATAGTAAGGTTAATTTTAACAGACAATCTTAAAATGAAGATGCGTTAAAGTTTAACCCTCAACACAGGAAGTGTGTAAGTAATGTGCACATTGTTTCTATCTCCTAGAAGCAGAGTAAATATTTTCCTGAGGGCGGCTTATGAACACCGTCCATATGGTTGCTTCTCACTTTCATGCTAAAATAAACAACCTGGTGTTTATATTTGGGAGGTGAACAAATATTTCAGGCTGGAACGTTACTGCATTTGGAAAGTGAATGAACTAAAGATAGAAATCACAGTCAACAACTTACTAAAAATAGCCCAATTTGTTCCTTAAACAGATATAATGATACTTAAATAGTCTTTCATCTCATTACACTTAACCGGCTAGTTACCCAGCTTACTGAGAACATTCCTTTAATCCTCGTGTGCTTTTTAACTGGGCCATCCTAAAACAAGACTAGTCACATTATAAGATCAACATTTTTCACTTTTTTTTTTATCAGCACTTTCTTTTTTTAGAGTGGAGAATTCATTTTCAGTTAAAAATGTATAAAAGCGGATGTAAACCATGCAGTTTCAGCCAATCTCATATTCACTTTGAGTACATATAGTATTACATACTTCCTATCTTCGAAGAGTTTTTAGTTTGATCATATTTATTAAAGACATATACATACAGCTGTACGATTATTTCCGAAAACAGGTGTCCTCCTGAACGCGTGCAAGGGGGGAGGGAGTGGGGTCACGAGCACATCGCATTATCTCTGCATAACTGTTGATTCACTATAGGTTCATGTGGTGTACCTTATGCACATACGCACCGATTTGCAACAAAGCACAGACATTTGACTCAGATTCACTTACCGGATGCGGTTCATGACCGGTCTTTTACCACTCTATCTATCAGTTTCAAACGATCTGCAAATCCAGTGTTATATCCACCGTTTATATAGCACTCCACACCCAAATGCAGCGAACAGACAAACACAGCTGAATTTTCTGAACGAACATATTGATGGGCGTGATCTTTCTCCATGGTTGAGGGGTGGCCGTGCTTGTCATCTCGCTCTCCCGGCTTGATGCGTGGGCGTGCTTTCTGGGAGAATTGTCATAGAAAAGTTGTTATGAAAAATCTTTTCCGAAACATATACGAATGCTGGGGGAGTGTATCGAGCACAAAAATACTTCATCATACGTCCAACTTGTTTTTTGACAAGTTGACCATGTCAAGCGAGAAGACAGCATTGTGAAGAAGTCAGAATGCATGAAACAATGTGGCAACCCCCCTTTAAGGGACAGTTTTCCTCATACACTCACCCTTATGCATCCCACATATTTTGAGAAATAGGGACAAATGTTGTTTGGTTACTAACATTCATTTTTTTGTGAACTGTGTCTTTTCTTTCATGTAATGAAAGTTGGCACAAGAGAAAATACAATGCTAACATTTTTAAATTACATTCTGCTTGGCCTAGTTCTAGACTTTTAGTTTGTAGTCCTGTTTTGTTCCTGTTTCCTGTTTTCCCCTCATTGTGACCATCAGTGTTTTGTAAGTTACCATAGTCCTTTATGTATTCAAGTCTTATGTAATGTTCTTTTTTTAACTTGAATTTGTTTTTTAATTTGCTTATTCTGGGCTTTTTGTCATTAGATCTGCATTGGTGAGTAAAAGACTCCCAAAATGTTTATTTCAGATAAAGTATACTTTTAATATGTACAGATGATTTTACTTGCATGTTATAGTTCTACCCTAAGTTCATTGCTTTACAAATTGCTAAAACGCAAGCTTGTGTTCAACTGTAACCCCTCCATTGATGAATTACACCAAATGCTTTGCTTACAAGTCCTCCAACCAATGAGTAGTCATAAACCACCAGGCATTCCAACTATTTGTGGAACGTTTTAAACTGCGTGCTGCATCTGCACAGCTGTGCTGAAAAAATAATGTCGCTCACAAATGTCTTCCACTGATTTTATCAGGAGAGCACAGAGACAGCTGTGTTCATTAAAGAGTCATCTTTATAATAATGCCCCAGAATTCCCCTTGTGTGAGTAAGTGTGCCTTCTGAGCACTTTAATCCTTTGAAATCGTAGAGGTTTATTTCATCATCTTGACAGGCAGCAGAAGTCTGTTTCTGTGGTCTGGGCAGTTGCTGGCGTGAGCGGAGATGAGGCCTACACCTGTTTCCCCGAAAGACTCTCCAGAGGAACTGAGCTTACGTTAGCCAATGCTCCTTCATGCCTGTTGAAACTAACATTTAGCATGAATCAATAGAGCACTGCAGACATCAACCCCCCTTGAACAGAATGATTCATGAGGTGACTTTTTTTGTACAGATGAGGCAAACCCATGGAGAACAGAACAGCGATTTCATGCAATGACCTCAGAAACACTGCAGTCTAATGTGATAGTCATCTCTATACACACTGACATGCTAGAATGGGTCATATGTCCTCAGGGATCAATAAGTTATTGCGGCTCTATTGTATTTGGTTTGTGAGAATGAATTCAGATTTAAAAGTGGGTCCTTCCAAAAATCTATAGTTGCTTGTTTTTTGTAACCTGCTATTTTTATTATGAAGAATTTATTTTTCACTATTCATCTTTTTTTACAATTAAAGATTTCTAGCTGACTCTTTATCAGAATCGACCCCTTGTGCAATAGTTCACCCAAACATTTAATATGGTCATCAGTTTACTCACCATTTTATCATTTCAAAACTGTATGAATTTCTTTTTTCTGCAGAACACACAAAAAAAACTTATTTATTTCGTATAACGTATAAAAGTTTTTGTTTACATAATATACGTGTTTGTGTACTGTGTATAATAATTATGTATATGTAAATACACAAATACATGTATATTTAAGAAATATTTAATGTGTATATACACGTTTATATTTATATATCAGTTATATTATATATAATTGGCTATAAATATTATATTATTTGTTTTATTCTGCAAACGATTAGTCAAGACCAATTGGGAGGCAGCCCAATTTTGAAGAATGTTGGTAACTGAACAACGGCTGTAACCATTCATTTCTATTGGATAAGCACAAAACCAATTACGTGGTTGCTTAATGCAAATACTTGTCTCTCTCATTACCAAAACAGAACAGCAATAATTTGTTAGCAAATGCGACCAGCAGAGATGTTACATGGGATGCTTGTGCAAAAGCACCCTTCAATGTGCAAATAGTTGAAGTTTGTGTGCTGATATCTTCTTTAAACCTGGAGGATGTGAACGCGAAATTCATATCCTGTGTGTCACATCCTTCTCTTTTCTATGTTAATCTTGATTCTTCCTTGGTTTTCACAACATGTGACAGTCGCAATCAAGTATCACTTAAACTAGGTCACGTGTTACACAGCATAACGTTAAAGGAGGTCACTCTGGTACCAGGTTATGCACTGCGTGTGCTATGTATTGACCCACTTACACATAACCTGCATGCATTTTTTTGTCCTCTCAGGGGACACAACAAAAATGGGAGCATCTATTCAGCGACGAGTGGCTGTTGCTTTTTTCTTTCAGTTTACTTTGATGAGCAAAGCCCTGTTTTAACATCACAATCCCTAACCTGAAATCATGATGGATAAGGTTACTCTGAACTTTTTCCACCTGTTTTTTGGGTCAGGTATCATATATTTGTTGAATTTATGTTATGCATTTGTGTTGGTTAGGGGAAAATACAGACTACATCTAATATGTACATTTGCAGGAATTTATAGCAAATCCGGTGAAATTAGTGCCCCAAAGTTCAGAATATAAAAAAATCTCAATATAATTGTCAGAGGACCCTACATTAATGCTGTATCTCACACATTTGACGCAGAATGTTTAATACATTTCCTGTATTGCTGATCTGCCTGCTATTGAGAAAGCATCTTTCCGTTTTTGGAACCCATTTGCAAATTTGGTGTAATGACACCATTGGCTTTTCTATGCATGCTCTCTGTCTGCACGTGTTTGTGAAGGGAGCCCTGGTTGTCTGAAGCGTTCTAGAAGCTGCATTTGACCTGCTATAAACTTTTCAACTGTGTTACACTGACATACTCATCTGTTGCGATCCTGTGCTGCAAGACTAAAGGAAAGTTCAACCGTCTGTGATATGGCTTTTGTGGTCTCCGGCTCTGAGATGTGTTTGAAAAAAGAGCATAAAGAAATCTGATGTCAGTATGTGAATGATTAGCCAATGAATAGATAGAGCACTAAGTTACAACACAAGCTGTTCTGAACATGTTTTTTAAGAACAAGATTTACAAATCCATGGTCAGAAGGTTTCAGTAAAAGCTAAAGCAGTTTAATTTCTACTGTGTATTTAGAGAGAGAGAGAGAGAGAGTTAATGTTGAAATACCTTCATGGGCTTTCCAAGTCCATTTGCAGTAAACTTTCACCCATTTTGAGTAATGCATTTACAAAGCTGCTCAATTATTCAAAGTCTGACTACAGGGGTCCTACATGAACACTCATCAAGCTGCAAATGAGAGACTTGAGAGGATATTTGTGGTGTTGGTAATTACTGCAAAATTATTTAAATATAATGTATGACTGATAGTCTGACCCCTGATGATGTAAGTGCATGATTGAAATCAAAGACTTTACAAACCGTCTATATAAAGGAAAACATCAGTCAAGATGTGCGTATTCTCTAACAGCATTTACTAATATTGGAGATTTTCCATAAGACATAAGTTGTTTTTCTCCAGAATTCTATGTGGGAATGTATTTAATATCTGCTGTGTTATGACACCAAATCAAAAAATATGATTAACAAAATCAACATGTATCTTTTTAATGTTTTTAGTAAAGATGCAGTTCCATAAAGACTTCAGGTCTTCTTACCCGTACCCAAACAATATATATATATATAAACTTCAGAGTCATGGCTATATATTTATTAGAGATGCTCCGATCAAGATTTTTGAAACTGATATGTAAGCTATCTGATCACCGATAACATATTTAAAGATAAAGTAATACCATATAGATGTTGCCTTTGTTATATTTTTGTTGTTGTGTAATTTCCTCAGTAATTGATCTTGAATTTGATTTCTGGAACATATTTTTATTGTTTCTCGAATTGTCACAGCAATTCCATACTGGTGATGACATGACTGCTGCACAAAAATAATTTAGGTCCTCATGCATCATGTATCTCTTCACGTGATGATGTCATCAGATTGCATTCTGTTTGTTAGATCAACCAAGTTTTGTGAGTACCGATCAAGTCATAAAATGTGGTCATTAGCCAATACAGATCCGCGGCAAATCGATCTGAGCATCCCTTATATTTATCCATCTAACATGTTTATTTCAGTAATTGCAATTTGAAATAATATAAATAAACTGTACAAGACCATAATAAAAAAAAAAATCCATCTTTGTTGAAACTGTTCTGCACTGATTGTACCCCAGTGGGTTTGGGTAATGAGTGTTTGGCACAAAGGTGTTCAGCTGGGTTCAGGTCTGTGCTTTATGCAGACCGGTCCAGTTTGTTCCACACTGACTGAATTGGTCATTGTCATATTGGAGTAAAAAAGGGCTCTGCCCAAACCGTTTCTATAAAATCTGAAACAGATAATTCTATGGAATAACACTTAATGCTGTTCGATTAAGATTTGTGCTCACAAAACTACTATCGTAGTAAAACTTGTTCATTGATGGCATAGTTCCAATATGTTTGTTTGGTAAAATATTTGTAAAGATTATTTTTTTCCCAGCTATTGTATTTACTTGATACAATACTTTATCGCTTTATAAATAACCTGCTGTTTCACATAAACGTTGACCCTGCTGATGACGTTAAACAAGTCATGAAGGAATGTATTTATTTCAAGTTTCACAACAGATTAAAATTCATTCAACTCCCCCCCCCCCCACTTTGAGTTTGAGCAGATTAAAATCTAAATGTAGAAACTTCCCTTTTAAGGCAATGCTGACGTCACAATGTGGATTTGCCACAAAACGCAATGTTTTGGCACAATTTGAATGTGTCAGTGACATGTGATGCTCAGATGGCTATTTAAAAATAAAGCAGAGCTGGCCAAAATAGCCTCTCTGTATAAATACTCTGTCACCTACATTTGCCTGCCTTGGATAATGCAGCTTACATGACAAATTCCCCATTCGTCATCGTGAACGTGCAGATAGCAGCTTGGACTCCCTGGGATGAAATCCTCGCCAAACAATAAATGTCAAAACTTTAAGACAATCACAGATGATTTCTCAAATCTTGTCTTTATTTTGGCATTGAAGGCTTCAACAAATTGTTTAGTGCTAACACAATGCTTATCCAGCTACAAGAGTTACAGTACTACTTCCGAGTAAATATGTGTTTTTGGTAACTATATGCCTAGAGCTCCATTGCAATAGTTCACATCTAAATATGTGTTTAATATTTGCTATTTGCAGATGGTGCATGTACCTGTTCCCTGTGCAGTTCATGCTTTGCAAATCCCCTCCAGTATATGACGATTTACTACAGGACTAACATTTGCAGAAGGTGGGGTGTTTGGTACCAACCAATTACCGTAAAAGCCATTAGCCCATTTCTCCGTCTGTGTCTAGGTTGGACTTCTTTGTCTAGATGAGCTTCTCAGTAACTTGTATGTAGCTAGTGCTCTAAATGACAATACATATATTCTGGGGCTTATCATTTAAAATTGCATTGACTTTCCTTAACCTACACAACATAAGCAGGATGGACTTGATTCCATTCTTCTTGTGGTAGTGTGACATGCAACAAGGATCCTCCTCCCTCTCCGTGCATTGACTATCTGTGGCTGTGCTCTCTTCTGTCTTTAGTGGTCTAGTCAAAACCTTTAAGAAATAATGTTCTTTGGTCTATTTAACCACATCAAACAGACCAGGTGATACACACTGTCTGTGTTCAGTCCTTTCAGTTGAATGCATTAACCCCCACATCTGCCCTTTCACATCTCCTCCCACCCTGTCTCCCATATGGAGCTGAATGGCCCCAAGGCCTCTGCCACTGCTTACACAGCAAACACACATCAGACAACAGAGATCCTCCATACAGAAGAGGTCCTGACTGGATACTGTAGTGGGGTGTGAGATTGAAGGTAGCCTGACAGCTGTGTTTCAAAGAAAGAGAGAGTGAACAAACCTGCTTGGCTTTTCACAATGTGTTTCCACAGAAGCACATTAAAATCATGATCTTTGCATTTTGTTAAGTTATGTTTCAAGAGTTTTTTTGGAAATCACAGGTGGCCAAATAGTTTAGATTCTCATTTATCATTTCAGCACCACTTTGGTCTGTTTTATTATTTTGCTTATATATTGCGGCTTGAAGTACTGAGACAACCAGGTTGACATACACAATCATATGGCAGTTCACAACTATTTTACGAAGAGGCTAATTTGGATGAGTTTGCATGATCTCTTTTAAAGAGTCTTTCAAACCAGTGACATTAGTTTAAGGAATGGGATTTCCACCTGCTGATATTTTTAACAATTGAATGTTTTTGTGTGCTTCATATAACGTTTGAAGTTTATTTGTCATGGGAGGCAATATGTACATTGAAATGCTTGTTGTGAGATAAAATAATGACCAAGTAAAAACTAAGACAGTGCAGGCGCAAGTTCAGACTTTTACATCGTATACATTCATACAACAATCTTGTAAAATTGTTATATTTTCCTTTGAGATGTGGTTGTGTTGACCATAAGTAATCAAAGAAGAGCATATTTTATTGAAAAAGTCACACTTTTATACAGTTTTTCTTGCTGTAAGCAACTTTAAGATCTGTTGGAATCATCACAGATGGTTTCATCTCCAAAAACGTAAACAAATGATATTTGGCCCCACCTTCCAGTAGACCTCAGCAAACAACCTATAACTGTTGATTAGTTTAAATTGAAGTTAATGCCATTAATACACAATTAAATATCAATATAAATTAATATGACTAAAATAAACCTTAAATAAGTTGTTTATACTGTAAAATAAATAAATAAAATCACCTTGTTATTGATTAAATACTGTCTTCTCAAAGTTGACAAGCACTTTTTAATACTTTTTATTCATTAGATATTTGCAAACCCAGAGACATAAAGGCTGACTAAAAATAAGGATTTCTGGCAAAAAATAAATATGATGAAATCTGTAAATACGAGGTTTTAAAAGAACCGTAGCAACATGTACATTGAAAAACAATGTCTACATATTGTTGCGCCAAGAGATTTCAACATATTTATTTCCGTTAAGCCACTCATGCTTTATATTAAGATTTGTAGAGAATTTGCTCCAAACTTATACTTCTTTGTCAAAATGTAATATTTTGTTCCATACTGAAAATAGGTCAGTGTGCCACAATAGAGACCACCGGAGTGGCCTTCTGTTCAAAGCTTTACAGATCACCTTATCCGTACAACAGGTGAAAGCACAGCTGCACTCTGCATTTATCCCACTGTATGAGTGCGTGCGTGTGTCTGTGTACGTGTCCTGTAATCACTTATATGTGCTGTGTGTCTGCAAAATGAGCATGGCTTTTATGGCTCATAACAAAGGGACCGTATGCTTGCAGATGCGAGCGTCATAAAACAAAATTTCAGCTTGATGTGGACACTGTGTATTCATTCGCTGACTGAAACATTCATTTGTACATTTAATAGATGTATTTTGTGCATAAGTTTAGAAAGCTTAAACCTTGAGAAGAGCCACTACTGTTTGCAAGTATTTTTGCTTGCTATTTGTTGTCAAGATTAGCAAATGAGGCTTTATCTGTTTTTGATGTGGTTAACCATGATAATCCCTTGACAATTGTTTCTTAGAACAGGATTAAGCACCATATTTAAAACCTCTGTTTCATTTTTTAACATGTGTCGTGTTTAGGTCCACCTTGTAAAGAAGTGGATTTAGTGTTGGGCCAACACCCTTGGAAAAGGAGTTAAGAAGAAAAAGACACAGTAACTGTTAATTACTTAGTTTGTAGTCCATCCGTACTTGGCAAACAGCCCTTTGAATGCAATAGAATTATATTAAAATAATATATAATTTGAAAGTTTATAAATTTCAGTTCTCAGCTGAGCAAATGAAGCCTATGGTCTAGTCTCCATATGACACAGCAGATAGCAATAATGCCAATGATGTTGATCATTCTGACAACTGTGTGCTAGAATGTAAGTAGGACGAAAGCCCCCGGCTCAGACATCAGAGAGCATTCTTCTCATGCCTTCCGTCCGAGCAACACTGAGGCTAGAACTGACCAGGCCAGGGGAATCCCTATGGGCATTACCCACCTCTCTCCTGTCACAAACATAAACCTTAACCTGTACATTACAAACACAAAAAAGAAACAATAAATGAACTCCACAATTCATTTAAAAGCAGAAATCCAATTATTTCATAATTTTATGGTATACTTTAATTTGTTTAGTTCAAGGTATATCCCGCAAACAGAGGCATTTACATTAGAGTTGGGGGCATCATCGACTGGGGGTGGGACTTCGACTGGATTTACTGCTGCTTTGTTTTGAACACAGAGTTAAAAACATATTCTGAACAGCCTGTGTCCCAACATAAACAGACCTTCTTTGTTCTCGACCTTGAACTTTCAATGGGACTGAGGCTTTTCATTTTTTTAGCGTTAACTCTTAATGTTAGATGCAGAAACTATTTTACAAGGGGAGGTTATTGTACAATATTTTTTTTGTTTAGTACATTTCTTTCGCCCATGTGATGGTTTGATATATGGAATGGGTACATTCTTGCTTTTATTTAATAATTGTATGATACCCAATTACAGATTGTACTATTCACATCATGCAAATTGCATATCCCCATCTTGTAAAAAAAAGTTTTCCATGCAATCAGGTGGAATGCAGTGACACAACAGTTAAACATTAAGTTATTATTTAAATAAAAATTAATCTATAAAATTGGTTGATTTTAATAGTTTAAACAATAAAGCATGGCAGGTCAAAGAATCTTTCTTGATGAAATCGAAATGTCTCATACTGCTTCACCTCAATCTTCCTTAAATGTTGCTTGAAGGGTTTGAAGGATTGCATACACTTTTCGTTCATTTTTATTATCCGGTGTTACAATAAACATGATCTGCATCTAATAAAAGTCATCAAGCATCACTGTGAACCAAAGACAGGTTTTCCTGAAGCTGAGGAAACTTCACATCACTTGATTACATTTTATGTATGAAATTAAAAATTAATAAAGCAACAGATGTTATATCCGAAAAATAAGTTCAAAAGCTAAATTAATGGTACAGTTAAAACATCTAAAAAAACAAACAAAAAAAAGCTGTAAGGACTTGACCTAAATGTTTTTCCTTGTTTGTCATATTCTGCCACACAAAATAGAATCTAGAAATTAGAAATTGTTTAAATAATTTATTCTTTAACAAAAGACCATTTAACTTGTTTACATTTTCAATAACGATTATATAGTATTCTGAAAATAAAGTAATTTGTATACGGAGGTATGGAAACACAATGGAATTTGAATTTGTATTGTAATTGATTTGCTGGACTGGGAGGGGCAAAAGGAATGTTTTGACTTTTGTTTTGTTTTGTGCTTGTTTACTTTTATAGATTATAACTCGTAATCCGGATGACAGATAACGGTTGTTGATGCCGTGGTCCGAGTACTAATCTCCACAGCTGGATGCTAATATCTACCTGGATGGGGTGAAGGGGGGTCAAGCTGTTCAAAGAGACAGAGAATCAACAAAGGCAAGTCCTACTTATGTCATTTAATTTATGGCAGCTTGTGATTGCTGGGTTTATAGATAGCTGTCGCTAGGGAGGATAGCATGGGATTATGACAGATTCTCCTCGGCAACAACATGACGGGGATGCTTTCTATGAATAATCCACATGGAATCCCCGCTGGAGGCCCTCTTGTTTATGCATAGAGAACTGTCAGAGCAACTGGATGTAAACATGAGGATGTTTCAATGTTTATGTCATATGCGCTATATTTGTTATGCATTGCACGGTGATGGTATGAACAGTACATAAAATAATTTGTTTTATGTACACTGTTGGTGATAAAATGGTAGAGCGACAGAAATAAACAGTAAAAAAATTGTAAATTAAAATGACATGTTTTTCCTGTTATTTTGTAAATTAGCAGTCTATTGTTGTATTTTTTACCATAAGTCAAAATACATGAAAATTCTCAAAATCAGTAACATTTTACGACTTACTTGTTTGTGATAGGTGCTTCCCAGGTAACAAAATATTTTAAAAACGTTTAAAAAAATAGTATTGCATTTTTGTATTTCAATTTTAATGATGAATGTTCTACTGATGTTGAGGAATGATATTTTTCTCACAGTTTTGAGAACAAACAATGCATGTTTTTGTTTTTAAAATGTGAAAATATCTTTAAATGTGTCCGTTTACGGAAGTCGTGACGCTCGGGAACCGTGTTTGAAATGCTGGCAGTTATTTACGTCATAAGAAGTCCCATTTCCTTAAATGGTGGAAGGCAGATATTTCTAAAATAGCTGGCAAAAATGACAATTAAATAGCATATTTCAGATTCCAATTAATCTTGGACTTTACCAAAACTTTGGTTTGCTATGAGATTGAATTGTGCTAAAAACACCTTTTTCCCAGTTCATGTGATTTACCATTGGATTTTTTCTGAAAGGTGGGACTTTATTCGCTAGAACAGCCGTATTTAGCGTTGCCTTGCCCCCTTATTCATTGTAATGTCAGTGCTCCATCTTGTTTATGTATTATCTTGGTTAAGTTACTCTTTAGGCTAATCATAAAAAATTTGACTATATACAAAAGAAGTCTGATTAAAAATAGCTTCGTATCAAGAATAGCAGCGTATGTGCTTATTATGATAGCTAAGAGAACATGTGTGTCTGTCCACATGTGTGTAAAGAAAATGTGTATCTGAGATTCAGTAGTTGCCGATGTGAATATAGTCAAAAGCAGCAACATAACCTGTTGTGCACATTATTGTGTGATTCCCACACAATCCAACTCGCATAGAGAAAGCAAGTCATTGTGGACTGGTAAACAGTACAGTCAAACAGCTGACGGGTTCCCCTCTCTACATGTGTTTATGTGTGTAAGCCTGTGTGGGCACATCTCCGTCACTGTTGTCTCTTTTGCGTACATGAGAATGAGGTTATCCAAAAAGCCTCTCATCTCCACGCATAACAAAAATTGCACTCCCTGAATGCGTCCACAGAAGAATACCCAGTGGTGATAAAAAGGTCCACTCAGTGCCCACTCTGCTTCATAAATACTGGCTTTTTTACGTCAAGAAAGCCTGCAGTGCAAACAGAGAGGACTCTGTTTGGACTTCTGAATGAATGAGATACGAGTTTGAAAACTGAAGAATATTTGTTTTATGGTTTACGGTCAGCCCTGCAACACAGATTCTTTTCTTTGACATGGAAGAGTATAAATGCATTTTAATACATGCACACGCACATGCCCCCACACACACGCACGCACACACACACACACACACACACACACACACAGGGCCCAGAACTATTTTTTGAGCCTCCTCTTTCCCCTTTTTTGCATATATAATTTACTCCTCTGTTTAAATTCCACCGATGTTTGACAAAGTGCATAGAGATCAGCTACAGAACATGAATATATGTTTTTTTCTTGTCTTGGCCTTTTATGGTAAATCTTCAAATAAAATTGAAGTGATCATAAGTGATGACATCTGATCTGTTTGCTCAGACTGTATATCTGGTGTATCCACAGTATTGGTATAATAAGGATGTAAGTGTCAGGAATGAGCCAGAAGAGGAAAGAAATGTTGAATGTAGGCTTACTCACGCGTAGCATGAGACTCTACAAGATGCATAAGAGAATATAACAAATGCATTACTGTTCTTATGCACTTTATGCTTTATAATGTGTCTGAAACAGATCAGTTGTCCAATCATTCAATATGTACTACACATTTGGTTTGTTATATAGAGTGGTTTTAAAAAATGTATTTTGTTTGCTAAGCAGCTTTTATGAGTTAGATATTACAAAAAGCAGACTTTCGCTGTCTATTCAATCCAATTCTCCTATAAAGAAACCACAGTGTCCCTTTTCTGCTGTTGATAGAACATTAAATCGTTACTCAAATGAGAAGTAAATTGGATATTTAAATAAAATCTTGAAAACTCATTTTCCAAATGTAAATTAAAGGACATTTTGTTTTCTGCACTTACTGCCTACATCATTATGTTTCTCATCAACAAGTTCTGCAGAATAATGAGAGGACAACCATGAATTTATATAAATCTTGAAATACACTCTGCAAAAAGAGGTGCTTAAAATGTTCTTCACATCGATAACATTGAAGAACCATATCCACAAAGAACCATCTCTTTCTTACCTTTTTATAACCTGAATCATTTTTTTCAGATTATTCAGATGTTGAAGGTTCTGTATATGCAACCATTTAAACAAAAAAGGTTCTTCAATAGCATCGAACAACCTTTTAAAGTACCTTTATTTTCAAGACTGTAGTTTTTTTCCCACAGCTCTCTTCAGCAATGCTCTTATTTGTATTCTCGTTCGGATTTACTTGTGTTGAAACATGACTAGAGAAGGGCCAAGGGGATTGAAGAGGAGTTAGCAAATGATTCTGGTTCCTCAAACACTACAATTGGTCAACCAAACAGCACAAGAGTGTTGCAAAGTAAAATTAAGTACATGCATGTATACAACCCAGAAAATGCATGGAATATGGAAATTCACAGATGATGCAATATTGGTTCTTTGCTGTATTGGTGTGGGATTGTGTACTCCAATTGATACTCCAAATAAATTGGTTTGTTATTGATGACTAATGCTGCATTAACACATCCAGTGACTTTATCGCTGTGTGTCTCCTGCCCTTGCTATGAGGTTTTTAAAAGGCCTTCCTATTTCTGGTTGTGATAAACAAATGAGTAATATCCTCTGCTGTCCACTTCTTTCCCCAAATCCAGGGTTGAAAATAATCCAGCATTTTCAATTGGTAAGAGTAGCCTGTTTTACATCACTACTGTGTCTCATACACCGAAGACCACTTTATGACCAAAAGTGTGGACACCCAAACTTCATGACATTTTGGGCATGTAGTGTATATACATGTGGTAATGTAGGATCATCTTTAATTACATCTTTACTTTCTCCCTTCACCTTAAACATACTTGGCCCTATTGTCACCTCTGTACTCCAGTGTACACAACATGTGATAGATTGTATTACCTGCTTTGCGACAGAGGACACGTTTAGGCACCGGTGCCTGCACCAATTTTATAACCCTGACACAACCGGTCTGGAAGGAAAAAGGCTTTAGGAAACAGTTACATGGTTTCTTTCAACCTATAGTTATATGCTTAGTTTGATGTATTGCAACCACTTAGCGAATTATGGAAGCGTATCCCTTATCTCCATTCAAAAAGCATAACCTTAAATTGCGACCTCCATGCACGTCATCTCAGACTTACATGTATTATGATCTAGTGATAGGCCTCTTTCTAGGGAAACACGTAGACCAACCACACACATAACCCATCAGGTTATGACAGAGTACTGTTTACATGAGCTCATATCGGTTAAATCTTGGTTTATGTGTAAAGTTCAGTATTCGACTGCACAGTATGTAACAACTGCTCTTTATGCATTATCTGCACTCCTCTGGCTGTGCCGGTGGTATTGTTTGCTTGGAATGAATAAACCACTGTTTATAAATTCCTTCTTTGTCTACGTTGCATCTGATAAGATAAGCATCGTTACCTTCAACAAATCCATAACAACTGTAAGAGGGGAAAAATCTTTGTCTATTGTTGTTGTGTGTTGCTCCTCTTAAATGGACTGAAACATTTATTTTATACATAACAGTAATTGTTTTGTCCAATCCCAGCATGCAGCAGTGGAGCTAGGCATTTTAATTGTCTTCCTTAAATGCCCAGAACAGGGGCGAGTGTGGAGGCCAGCACGTTCATAAACGGCGTTAAACCGCATGAAACCAGAGCGCTTTTACAGCAGCTGTCGCGTGCAGCTGGTAACAGGAGAGACCCAAACATGTGGCGCTACCTGTCCAATTCAAATTTCATGCACACAAGGCAGCTGCCAGGGCTCTTAAAACAAAACAAAAAATATGAGGAAGGGCAGACTGTAAGACCGTAATGATCATCCGCTTTGCTAACGGTCCACTGGGGTGGTTAGCATGTGTCTTACCACGTCAGGCCTGCTGAGGACGGACAGAAGTGCTCACACTTTACAGTGACGCTCATTGGTCTGCTTACATGCCACAGCGACACTATTTTTTTCTTAGTTGCCGGTCAAAACAGTATAAACACTTCCGTTAATTAGTCAATATCATTGTCAAACTTGTTTTGTTTATTTTTAAACGTATGTAGTTTACTTGATGGACTACTGTGGTCTTGTGTGAATTATTTTTTATTATGGCAAGTTTCTGATCCTTTAGAAAATAGCTATAGTGTGAAAAAATGTAAGACACCCTTATAAAAACATTTATTAAAGTGTTCTATTTCGAACTAAAAATATGATAGTATACTTCCAATCTACTTTTTGTGTATTCTCAGAAATCTACTTAAAATTACACTACCAGCTGAACACGACGTGAGCAAGACGGAGCGCTCTCCTGTGGGTGGCAAAACACTCAGGAAATGCAATTTCCGCACAACATTTAATTTTCCAGGAACACCTGATTCCGTTTTAAGTCACAGTGACACCGTAAGGATCCCCGTCGAGTCCAGCTGCTTGTAAGTTCAGCAAATAATTGTGTGATTTAGTCCCAGTTTCTTTGTTTCTCCTATTCTTCTCAGCCATGTTGCTGGGTGTTTTGCCACCCAGGGGAGCGTGTCCCACGGAAAGTGACATCAATGCATACCCTCTATTCTTGTCTTATACAGAAAATTCATAGTATATATGACCTACACTTGTTTCCAATCTTTAATAAAGATATCAAGCATATTTGTTTACTCTTTACGCCTAGTAAATGCCAATTAATGTAAAAATTACTAATCTAGTAGCTTACTGAGAGTATACTCCAAAGTGTACTTTCATAGAATACAAAATGTGCTATAAGTATTGAACTAGTAAACTAATCAGTATACCTATAAGTTCACTTGTATTATAGATGCAGTACAAACGTACATGAAAAACGTAGTTGTAAACTAGACTACCCTTAAATATGGGGTTAATTTTACTAAAGTAATAAACTAAAAAGTACACCATTTCAAGTAGAATTGAAATAGAACACTAAATGGGTACTAGTACATTGATATTAGTAAACTTACAAACTTATTTTGACTTAAAACACGCTTGAACTTTATTAAAAGATTGGGTAACACATGTAGTTTCTGCCAATCTCATTTTAATCTTGAGTACCTATACAGTAGTATTGCATACGTTGTATGTTCGAAGATTTAGTTTGAACAAATTTATAAAAGAGAGATACAGCTGTACGATTGTTTCCGATAAAAGAGCTGATGATGCAAGCAGGGGGGAAGAAACTACAGCATGAGGACACAATCCATCATCGCATTAATCCCTTGTTTTTTACATTATGCACGTATGCAACATTTGACTTAGTTTGGCTTACCGCGTGCAGTTCATGTCCAACATCTTTCAGCGTTTTATCATTCAAATTTTATCAGATTCAAATGATCTCCAAATCCGGCGTTACATCCCGTTTATATATCATCCATCACTGAAATGCCGTGAACAAACAAACAAACCTCAACTTCTCTCACTATCGCAAGACATACGAGCTGCTGGGCCACAGCGCAGCCAATCTTGATAAGCAGGTCTTCCTATCGTCTATCGTAGGTGTAATTTTATGGAAGAATTGCCCAATAAAAGAATAGGATCCCTGTTACGAAACAGGGATCCAGACGTATAAAAATCTTTCCGAAACAAGTTGGAGTGCTGGGGGAGTGTATCATCACAGAAAAACTACGTCCAACCATGTTAAGCCAACACATTTAACAGTGTGAAGAAGTCAGAATGCATGAAATAGCATGTTACAAGATCTTTAAGTATACTTAACTATTTATAATTCATATTTTCCTGTATATATTTGAGTTATTTCATAATTTTATTCAGTAACTGTAATTTGCAATTATTTTAGGTATATGAAGAAAGTAGTAATCATATAATGTTTCCAAAAATGTTACTGGTAGTATGTCTGTCTATGCTGATACAAATGTATTAATAATCCGCCCCAAAGGGAAAGCTGAAGGGGAAAGGGGGGACGAGTCGGACAACTTCACTTTCATGTGATATCTGACAAATAATCAGGTAATATGTAAGCTTTATGTGTTTTTCAGAGCATGCATGATCTTCACATGAGTCAAAACTTTGTATTGAGTCATATTACTACCACAGCATTGATCTGTCACTCATGCGCTTGTGAGTTTCAAATGTCCCAAGAGCTTTTTAACAAAGCCCGTGCCATTGACAAGAATTACATTGGATCAGCCATCCCAGCACCTCATTCGTCCCCCTCAAAAGAGAAGTTTTTCAAAAGTGTGATCAAAGAGATTTCTTTGGATCTCAGCTTTGTCTTTTCTTCTCTGCTAACTTCAAAGTCTGACATCTTACAACAGTTATGTCTCAAATAAAGGAATGAAGTACACACATTCAGCACTGTGGACAAACATTGTAAAGCCTCATTGAAGCTTGATATCTACTCTTTTTTTAATGCTTTATCATTTACAACCCACTATCTTTCTTTTTTCTTTCTCTCCTTTCATCTCTCCCTTTCTGTTTTTGTGTTAAGTTATGACAGTATGTTGAGTCAGCTAACTTAAAGAGCGTTGGACTTTCCTCGCACTGCAGAAACTGGCAGCGCTTCCCGTCAGCCGCCCGTGGTGGATTAACCCTCACCTGCCGTTCTCTGTTCACATACACCGGCAAACTCCCCCCCCCCAACTTGACTCTGCTTCGCAGCTCTGTATGAATTCAGCTCATGCATTGCTGACAGAGAGGTGCGTGTGTTATCAGCTCACCGAGAGGTTATGCCAAACCGTCTTTCACGTGCACTTGTGGAAATAAGGTTGAAGTGCTTCTAAAAATGTTGCATATTCAGGAATGACTTGCTTTGGGTTTACTCACCTGGGAGACTATCTGGATGAGCTAATAAGTGCGTGAGAAAAGTCGATATTGCTCGAAAGATTAATCACAGGTATACCAAAGAAAAAATAGACGGTAAATAAAAAATGAACTCAGAGGCTGTTACAGTAAAAGAATTCTTTACCCAAAAATGAAAGTCCATTGCTCTCCCTCTTGTCATTTCAAACCTGTAGGACTGCTGAATACAAAAGAAGATATTTAGAAAAATGTTGGTAACCAAACAACGACAATACCCATTGTCTTGGTATTGGCTTTATACATACGATAGAATTGAATGGGCATCGCCGTTCTACGCTCACCAATATTCTTCAAAATATCTTCTTTTGTGTTCTGCGGAGGAAAGAAAGTCATAAAGGTTCGAAATGACAAGAGGGTGGGTAAATAAGGACTGCATTTTTGGGGGGTTGAAACATCCATTTAATGTTGTTACAAAAAACATGTTTGAAGTCTATATGATTTTTTATCTGCCAAAATATATATGCAAAAAATACGTTCAGACTTTATAGGGTAATAACGTTTTCCAATAAAGTGATCCAAACAATAGACCAAATGAAGCAAAACAGCAGCTTTGTGTGAAGAACTGATAAAAATTAAAACCATTATTTAATACAAATCCTGCATTATTCCCAAGAAAAGTGCAGTTGGTTTATTGAACATTTTTAGATCAGCAGACGTTATTATCAGAAATTTCCTTGTTTTTGCACTCTTGCATTCACCACCACATGCAAATCCAACAACACAATCCACCCACTTCTGATGTTTATAGCACACTTCTAATTCTTCAAGAATGTCTTCCTGATTGCCATCTCAAACGGATTTCTGTTTCAGACTGGGTTTTAAATCAGGGTCGCTACGTGTCGTTCAGTGTATGCACACACAGCACCACATTGTGCTTTCACTGCGCTGAATGAAAGCTGTGTAGCCCGGGCGACTTCATCAGATACTACAGGCAGGCAGATACTCGCTCTGATCTCTATCAATCACAGACTCCTGTGTGCTGTTATGAGTGTAAACAGAGCAGATTCGGTTGCCAGACAATAAACACTTGTCAACAAATTGTCTTTGTTTGGGATGGCAGAAGTGTGCCCTTAATCCCCAGCATAATGCATCTGCCGTGGGGGGGGGGTGATAAGAATCTACAGCATGTGTCACAGGTAAACAGCAGGTTGCTGCACATGGAGAGCAATGAAACCCTCGTGTTTTTGGGACAGGTCACAGTCCAGCTGTAGTTTTACACAGCTGCCAGCTGCTTGAGGACAAACTGTGCTAATGGAGAATGAGTAAGAAAATGCCTGCTTGATAAGACCCGTATACGTCATGCTTTGGATGCTATAATAACCAGTACAACTTCCTTGCTTAACCAGTTTGATTAGAAAGACAGGGATGGTAGACCAACATTTTTTTGGTATGAATTACATTCGCCATTGAGAATAATGTAAAAAGCAGTATCTACTGTATGGTAACCTTTTTCCTCATTCCCCAACTATCCTATAAGGAGAAATGATGTAATCATTCACGCTCAGTCACTCACTCAATGATGAGTAGAAACAGGACCCGCTTATCTTTGACTTGATAGCAGAAAATCCCCAATCAGAGTATTAACCAAACAACCGCGATGTTTTATTGCCGTAGCTTGCAAAAAATGTCAAGACCTCAGCGCTTTACACTCAGTTCAGAACTGTTTCCACAGGTGTAGAATGCACATGACTTTTTCTGTTGAAACTTGGCAGTGAAGTCCCTCTTACAGTGCGTAACCACAGGCAGCCTGAGCTCTGTGCAACCCCGTGCAGGTGTCTGGGCAAGAAGAAAACACGTTTTCTCTGAACAACAAGGAAGGAAACTACCTCTTATGTTATTGATGGAGTTCCAAAAACTGGATTAATTCTTACATCAAACGCTTTAATATTCCCTTTAAAAACTCAAAAATGTCCTATCCGTGCTTTGATTTCCTTGCTATGGAACTTGGGGGAGTTCTGCTTATTGACAGTTTGAGATCATGTCAACATGCAGAATTGCTTTTTCAGGGTTTATGATGTTTGAATCCGATCATATCATTAATTTTTTTAAATATGTGACCCTGGACAACAAAACCAGTCTTAAGGGTAAATTTTTCGAAATTTAGATTTTTTGATCACCTTAGAGCTGAATGAATACGCTGTGTATTGATGTATGAGTTGTTAGAATAGGATAATATCTGGCTGAAATACAACCAGTTAAAACTCTGGAATCTGAGGGTGCAAAAAAATCTAAATATTGAGAAAATCGTCTAGGTAAGGTAGAAAATTCACTAAATATCTTCATGGAACGTAATCTTTACTTAATATCTGAATGATTTTGGGCATAAATGAAAAATCCATAATTTTGACCCATACAATATATTTTTGTCTTTTACTAAAAATGTTCCTGTGCTACTTAATACTGGTTTTGTGATCCAGGGTCACATATGAATCTAGTAAAGAATAATGTACAGTGAGAAGGGTCACACATCTTACTTACTGTACATCTATGAATGTCTAAAAAATGCATAAATCGATTAACATAACATATATTTAACTTATGGATCACATTGCAGCCACCTCTCGAACTTGCAGGTATGTGCTCTACAACATCAGGAAAATCAGGCCGTTTCTGTTGGAGCATGCCTCTCAGCTGCATGTCCAAGCTTTGGTCACATCGAGACTGGACTACTGCAATTCTCTACTGGCCGGCCTTCCAACCAATGCAGTCAAGCCCTTGGAAATGATCCAGAATGCAGCTGCATGTGTAGTTTTCAATCTGCCTTAAAGAATCCATGTAACACCCCTCTTGATTTCACTTCCCTGGCTGCCAGTTGCCGCCCGGATCAAGTTTAAATCTCTGACACTGGCCTTCAGAACGATAACGGCAAATTCGCCCATCAACCTGAACTCAGTGCTCCAGGTCTACATCCCCTCCTGTCATCTTCAGTCTGAAAATGAGCGAAGCCTGGTTGTTCCACCACAGCGATGCACCAATTCGCTTGCAAAAACCTTTACTTCTTCCGTTCCCCTTTGGTGGAAAGAACTACAAGCCTTCATCCGAACTGCAGCAACCTTCACAAGTTTAAAAATAAAGCTCAAAACACACCTGTTCCTCATTTATTTGAGTAATAACAAAAAGAGATATATTGCTAATTCTCTCTTTTGCTACTCCAGCTTTAATCCTCCTAGAAGCATGGCCTTGTAAACTAATGGTACTGTTTAGCGAGTTGACAAAATGTTTATAAGCTCTCCTACTTGTCGCTTTGGATAAAAGAGTCTATCAAATGAATCAATGTAAATGTTATATAACAAATCAAAAGATTTGACCAGAGTACAGTATTAGAGAGTCGGCTGTCACATTTTATATTAATGTTGGCTTAAAACAGCACAGCATCTAAAGCGAGAACCATCACCACTTAAAAATGCAGCTAATACACTGTTTATCTCCTTTGTTTCTTTACATTTTGTAAGAAACTTTTCCAGTCCAGAATTAACTGTCATTTGAGTTAGTGGAGCCTTTCACTGTGGCAGTGACTCATTAATTGTAATGTGGCAGACGGACAGATTGTGTCACTGTGGGTTACAAAGTGATCTAATGATGACTGAGCTTACACCAAGATTTTGACCTGAAATATCTCAAGATCTTGCTGTATGTTATTCGAAGCAAAAAAAACAAGTATAAAATGTTTGTTTGGCAAAGTCAATGATGAGACAAAATGCTAAAAGAACATGCATAAAACTACCACAATAGAAATGATCCAATGCATATATTTCCATTCAAAACACCCTGCTTAGTAGTTTGGCCATACACACTTCACTCGGTCCGTTAAGTCTCCCATTGAAAACGGGAACACTTTTTCATACAAAAGAGTTTATAATAGGCAACATTTTGCAAGATGAGTGTTCGTTTTCGTCCAAATTAATCTATTGTTGAGATGACGGCTGACCCGGTAAAGTGAACAACGGCTCCATCATTCTGGGTCATGCAAAGCCATCTGCCCCAGCACACGCCCCCACAAAGGGTGTGATTGTAATTTAATCACCGCAGGGTCTGACAATGTAAACTCGCCTAATTACTACACAAAGCAGAAAGCAATTGAATGAGTGCTGCTGACCTGTGTGATGTGTCCGTTATAGAAGAAATGATTATATTGAATGCATTGTCTTGACTTAATGATGAGTCAGAGCATATTTTTGGGTTGTGCATAAACTCTTAAAAATAAAGGCGCTAAGGTCTTCACAGCGATGCCAGAGCATAGAGGAACCATTTTTGGTTTCCCAAACAACCAGTTCAGTCAAAGGTTCTTTAAAGAACCATCTCATTCTTTCTTTCTTTCTTCAATCTGAATAACCTTTTTTCAACTTTTTTGAAATGGAAAGGTTCTTCAGATGTTAAAGGTTCTTTATGAAACCAAAAGGTTCTTCCATGGCATTGAAGAACCTTTTGAAGCACCTTTTTTAAGAGTGTAGTTAATACATACTGGACACAATACGTATTTATAGAGACAGAAAAAGATTCACATTATAGAACATTTCCATAATTTTTGGATACAAAGATGCACTAAAATAAGAATCTGCGGTTAATGTTTAACATATATAATGAAATCCCAATTTGTCATCAAGTAAATTACCCCACATCGACCATGCAGTATTTTATACCAAAACACCAAAATTACTACAGTATATAGGCAATGTAATAATATATTCATACAAATGGCGATCTAATAATAATTTAGAGCCATAATTGATTTGTCACAGTAAATCAGCACAGACATGTATAAGTGACCCCTTTGTGTAGCGTCAATGGAGCTGGATGTCACATGATTGTTTTTTCCTCAATGGGGGTGAAAGTGTGTCTCGCTCTGTGGTCCAGCTCGTTCTTTTCCTTTGCAAAGAAGCTATTTGGGTCAAAGCGTGCCTTTTCTTCTCAGTCAAACCCACGCACGCTTCTGTCCCCATCCCGGACCGCTGTATCCACTCGATTCATTTGGCCGGCCGTGTGTCTATGAAAGTAAGCAGAGTCAGATTTCCTGCACAGGGACGGCAGCTGCTACTGTGGCACACACCAGAGCTTTCAGCACACTACAGAGGGCTTTAGTCAGACGGATCAGACTGTCTCTCTCTTTGGTCTGCCTGACTGCTGCTGCACCCTTTTGTCTTTTGCATGATGTATCTCTGGTTGGGTTTCTGGAGCCTACACTGTGAAAATGTTTAGATTTAAGTTCCATTCAATTCTCCATCTTTAAACTAATCTTTATGTTTTTATGTTTATTAGCTGTTGTTCAAAAACATCGATTTTTTCCAAATCTAATAGTCCAATTTTAATTGAATAGAATTATTATTATATATATGATGAAATCATTAAATAACAAAAATTACATAATAAATGTTCTAATTTGGGGGAAAATGTTTTGCCTAAGTCGTCAAATGCCAACATTATTTTTTTATGTCTGGCCACCTCTCTTTGTTGCAATGACAGAAAAAAAAGAGCAAGAACGAGAGAGGAAGAGACGAGATGGAGCTGGGAGGTGCGGATAGTGAAGGGTCTATGCATTGTTTTTAATTGGAGCCAATGCACACGTGCTAACATCTCTCTAATCTTGATGAGCCAAGACACCAAGGCCTAAGGCAAGGGCAGCTGTCGAGGAAAAGGAGAGAAGAGAGAATCAGAGAGAGAAAGAGAGCGAAAGAGAGAGATGGAGAGAACAAGAGAGAGAGAGAGCACAGCTGTCAGTTCTCTCAATCTGCCACTCATTAGAAACAATAGAGCTGTAGGGTCAAGAGGCCCCATACTGGACCAAAATTCACTTTAATGTCGACTTTTCAGCAACAGTTTGTAAAATGTACTGAACTGATACACGACACCTCTAAAACATCCATCATGCGTTCAATGATAGACCCAGCTACACATACTGTTATGTTACTGTTGAAGTAAAGAAAGCTGAAGGGCCTGTGGTATGGAAATTGGTGTATCCATGCTTTTTGGAGAGAAGGCTCTGTGGTGTCATTGAATGATGGATAGCCCATCTGACATACAGTTTGTGACACCAATGCATGTTGCAGAAGATCAGCTTGATACTGATACTGATACTTGATACTCATTGTTTCTCTAAAATCACCGATTTGTTTTCTCATTGTCTTGAATGTGTGTACTAAAAGCTTGCAACACAGAAGAAAATTCCATGTGTATGCAAGAAGAAAGAAAGAAAGAAAGAAAGAGACTCTGCATGACTCAACTGTCAAGGAGATAAAAGCCTTTGAAGATATCTGACTGGATGGATTTCATAGCAAGGTGGGCCAAGCCCTGACATGTGTTTGCGCGCGTGTGTGTGTTTGATGACAAAATCATTTCATATCTGACCAAAGCTTCATCAAACTTCAAACAATTTATAAGTAAAGCAAATAATCTTTTTTAAAAACGAATACAGTTTTACTTAAGGGGGAGGGTTGTGTTATGGGTAAGTAGTCATTATAACTAGCTTTAAACATTAATCTTGCACCTGATAAACCCACTGGACATGAATTTCTGCACACATTTCGAATGTGTGCATGCTTAAGAGGGTATAGACATGTTCTGCTTTGATGTGCCTTGTGCAGATCAAGAAGACAACGGTATGCATTTCTTTTGAAGAGCCCTGTGCAGTGGGGTCTGTCTGCGGGTCTGAATGGGAGTTCTCTCCCTCGGGCTTCAGACTAACGGTAGAGGAACCACATTCCCATCTGCTTCTCCTGGGGACCCCTAAATGTCATGAAGGGAGGGAGGGATGAAGGTGAATGAGTGCAAAGGGAGGAGAGTCCTTAAACGGGGATAATGGAGAGAGCATGTGATGCACGTTGCAGCTCATGAGATATTGGCACAGATACATGCAGTCTGAGAATACATTGAAAATCTGGGATTTATTGAATTAATCCGGAATCTAAAATATTTTGTAAAATGTTATTTTTTTTATAAATGATTGCTAATTTATAAGGTTCTGCATAATGTATATAACTAATACGAAAATAAATACATGTGTGATGTTGGTCCTTGAAATCAGCCTGAGTATGATATTTTCTATTAGGGTTTGAATTCATATTTTATTTATTGTAATAGGCCTACAATTGATAGTAAGCATATTTGTATCAGCAAAGTGAAACAACTATATTGGTGAGGCTTAAGGTGAATAATTGCCAAGAAGACACAACAGCTGACAGCCTCACAAAATGATAAAGGCTTTGATCTAGACCCACTTACATAAAAAAACTTGTAGGACTGGGCAGGGTTATGTCCCAAACCACTTCCCCTGCCCAACTTTCCTGCCTCTGTTGTTCTAAGAGGAAAAAGCCAGATATTTAAAAATTAAATACAGTCCGAGATTCCGCTCAGCCCACCCCTCCATCACAGTGGCCAGGAAACTCTTTCATTTGCCAGACATTACAGCCTACCGTGGACCCTCAGGCACAAACAAAGCCTTTGTGCTCCTTCCATTAGCTCTGCAAGAAGGTCCTCAGCATCGCATAAAAAGAAGCTGACCCACCCATCTCTGCTTCTGTCTCCCCCCAACAACAATCTGTGCGCTGTCTTACGGCTCTTTAAAATCATGGTGGTGGATGTGGAATCAATTCTACCTGGTAACCAAAGTGGAGCTGAAACACATGGCTGATATCTAATAACCACAGTGCAACTTCTTCCCCTTTCCGCATCCTCTCATACATTTAACCTATTTCTTTAAGTCTGTATTTACTCTTCTTTTTTATTGTGAAGTGCTATGTTGTACACTCTCACTAGTGCAATTTTACCAGCTGCATCCTGTGTGTTAAAAGCCGGGTGCTTTAGCCAGGTTGTTTCTGTTTAAACAAGCAGCATGTGTGACCACACATCCCCATTCACACACTCATAGCAGCACCTGCGCCTGCACACATCATGCACTAGCACAGCGGTAGAGCTTTTACAGCCCGGTTGTGCAATTTTGACAGATATTAAAAGAACACTCAATTGATTTTTGCTGATTCTTCCTTGTTATTGTTGTCCTTGGTACTATTGATATTGTGACAGCCTGTAGTTTACTCAGTGTCATGTACGTTATCTTAGTGTAAAGAAAGTTTTTAATAACTTTCCACTCATGAACTCGTGACACTTTTTGGTAAGTATTTCATGATGCGTTTTGTAAAACTGCAGAATCAAAACATTCCCCAAAAAAACCTTACGAATAATGTGCAGTTCCAGCGTTGTGAATATGACACTTTCAGTCAAAACTTGAAATTTGTATATTAAGTCATCTGTTTATATTTTACGAACCCCTGATGGTAAACTCCTGACATGACAGAAATGTCAAACTATGGATGGGTTTACATTTTTAAAGAGAAAAAAATAGTTTTCAAAAAATGCCATTCACTTATAAACTGTACTATTCACGGTACAATTTTCTCTGCCGATCTCTGTTTTTGTTTTTTCTCATAACACTGATGATGATATGTTTACTACAGTATTGCAGGATTTCCGGAGGGCTACAATGAAAATTGCAACAGTCCTCAACCTCTGATTGGCTAACACCTTGTCTCCAAAGCAACAGTCTATCTCGGGGCATCCCACATTCAGCCGATTTCAGTTTGTATTGACTTTTCATTCAAACCTGTATGAAATGACCTTGAGCATAAATTGACGGTCAGAAACTGTGTTGAACCCCCACAAGAACGGTCTCCCTGTACCCCTCCCCGTAGGTGTAACAGGTAACATATTAACATAAGGTAAATGTTTTTAAAGTGATCGTTTGTAGACACATTTGAGGGCTGAAAATCAATACTGCAATCTGACCTGTGGCACACGACCCAGTTTGGCCGGGGATCAAAGACTATTGGTCTACTGGGGGATGTAGACCCGACCTCAGGAATGTGAAAGATAAATAATAAACACATATGACATCATCCACAGGAGGGTAAACTATGTTGTCCCTTTTTGAGCCAAATAAAAACAAGCTTAATAAAAAATCTATTTTGATAAAAACAATAATATCTCTCCTGAAAAGTGCCT
The DNA here is from genome assembly GCA_008369825.1 of Triplophysa tibetana. NCBI lineage: Eukaryota > Metazoa > Chordata > Actinopteri > Cypriniformes > Nemacheilidae > Triplophysa > Triplophysa tibetana. Next base: position 10,674,213 of record CM017904.1, on the reverse strand, counting down.
TCTCTTTGAAACCAAACACAGTTGAGCAATCTTCTAACAACCAATCAGAGCTCTGTTACCACCAGCAACAACCCGTACAACAGCAAGGCAATGGATTCAGGCTTCTGATTGGTCAATATTCCACATGCACTCAGCTGGCAGCCCCTCCCTCCTTTCGCTCTCATCCACACAGATTAAGCAACATCATCAAAACACATAGAGCTTAGTTTTATTTTCCTTCAGTGGCATAGCTTCACATAACAACAGTGGGCAGTGTTTTGCTGTTTGGTGGAAAGGGGGTCTTGTGCAGGCAACAGGAAAGAAATAGGGTGAATTCTTGTTGCCAGGGCTACAGCATGCCTCGAGGAAACAGGAATGATGATATCGGGTGAAATGTTATATGTGCTACAGAAGGCACTGTGTTGCATCAGATATATGATTTGACCCACAAAATGAAACTTGCAGTTAACATGTACAGTGCATGTGAAAGTTCTGTGTGATAAATTGCAGCCTATAAATGTAATGCTACAAAATATTGATTTATATGCATATAAGAACACATTATTAGAATGATCCTTATGCATCATACTTATTGTATGCAGAAACAAATGAAAAATATTTATTTTAACATATCAGGACAATAGAGGCAAATAACGCATGAAATAAAAAATAGATCAAAAAATATTTTAAATCATTTTTTAATGGATCTGCTAATAACCTATTTTATTTTATCATCTAATTGGAATTAATGTACTGCATATTGCATATTGTAAGGCGACACAATTGTAGAATATGACCGCATATTTCAGTTTTAGTATATGCATATTGCCTTATAAATGTTTAAATGTTCTTGTTATTTGTTGTAGATCATGTAATGTCAGTGTTATGTGACACATTTGTGGGACATGACGGCAGTCGAGGGCTATATGCAAACAAGCCAACTGTACTTCAAGGGATGTTGTAGGAGGAACATACGTAGAAGCTCACTATTTGCCGTAGCATGTTTTGGCATGCCAGAGACATCAATTGGTGACCCTGACCTTTCAGTCAACAACACTTCTTACGTCCATCTTTTGCTGTGTAGCTTTGATCCAAAACATAATTTTCTTTGCACCCTATCTTTGTTTGCTTTGTATTCTGTACATCTGCCCGGGTGCGTGTAACTCACCTGTATGTCTCCTTTTCGTTTCATCTAATCAAGTCTTTTTGTGGATCACACTGCAATGGCTTGGCTGTTAATAGGTTTTTCTGGATTTGTCTCTTTGTTGTGTAGCAAGAGTCTTTGATGACAAGCAGGTGCATTTATGAGACTTTGGAGTTTAGACCATCATGAAGAGCCATGGAGTCAGCGAGGCTTCTAGACTGCTTTGATACCCTCGAGTAATCCTGTTAAACTCTAGGGCTTCTTGTACCAGGACAGTTTTTTCTTATCCTTTTGGATTAGCGAACTATCCCTAGTGAATTGGAGAGGCCCTTTAATCTGATTCCCTGGAACAGGCAGACTAGAAATCACTGATACCGTAACATTGTTTACTTCCAAATGTTTCACGCAGGCCGGGGCTGTGCCTATGTGCTGTTTTTTTGAGCCTGCAACATTTAATGCCTGCGGTGTGCAGTGCTGTATTTTTAAATGGAGACACTCTACGTCTATAAGCTGTGTAAGTTCTAAACTGTTAATAACTTGGCCAACCAATGCCATAATTTGAGTTACCATAGTGGGAAAAAGTGTGCACCAATGTTACAAAAACATTTGTAATATTGTGTCCAACAGGTCTAAAATTACATTGACTAGCCACAACTGTATATAAAACCTCAGTGAGAAATTCATCTCATGCTTTTCATTGCAGCCATGTGCATCATCCTTAAAAATCCTGAAGACATTTTGTGCATTTTTGTATAAAAACTATTCAACAGGTTTTTCACTTTAAGCTCCATATGCAGCAGGCATTTGGCAGTCCTCTGCCATACCTGCAATGGCATCTGCCGCAGATATCCCAGGCATGTAAAGAGGCGCATACTGCCCTTATCACGACATACCTCCTGCATTTCACGTCTGTATGGACTGATCCTCCATTTCTGTAATTTGGTTCTGATATTTCACAGAGGTTAGATTTGCATGCTAAAATAGCACACAAGCACGCTCACAATGACATATTTAGACTTTGACGTTTAACATTGACTGTGCCAACGTTGTGATCGCGCCACTATCCCGATGACAGCATTGGGCAGACATATGACTGGACTTCAAAAGATAAGTGTGGAAAAATGTGTGGAATGTTAACACTCTCTTCCACCCTGCAGTAATTCCTTAATAGTAGATCAATGCAGAGGAATGCAGAACAATCTGAGCAGCATGTGACTCATGTCAGTGCTGTACTCATTCCACACAGCTTTGTGCTGAATGTAGAGTCTGTACCCTGCCTCTTTTATACTGCTCTTTACCTAATACAGCCTTCATGAAGAGCATGCTGTAGTAAACCAGGAAGGTGGGAGAAAAGCCTTATGTCTTGCACATGCAACATTTCTAACATTTGTTGATTAAAATACAGCGTATGTTGCCATGTTGCGCTCTAAAAAAAATGCTTTTTTTAAACACGTTTTCAGGAAACGATTGGTCAAAGGTAAGAAAGGGATGAACCCAGCCGCGTGGATTAAATAAACCCTTCATACAGTAAGTTAAACTCCAACCCAGCATTTTTTAGAGTTTGGTCGACCAGTAATATCTTGTCCAGCATTCACCAGCGTGCTTGGATGGCCTCAGCAGGGTTGTGTTTGTTTATTTCTTTTATGATTCTGCTTATACATTAAAAAACTATATTTTAAACTATAATTTTAAAAGGGAACACTTTATTTTACATAGCCATGCAAATTCGGCTAAAAAACGTCTCCATGAGGTTGCACAGTATTAGAAGCCTTTAGACCACTACACAAGATGTAAACACTGGTCTGTAGTGGTCTATAGTTAAATGATAAAAATATTTGTTTAACATTTTGATTTGGTTATAAATGTTCTGTTTGTTGTATGTTGTTCAAACATTTGTGTAGTGTTAAAAATTTTAAACAGAAGGTACTTCCGGACGTCTTGTGTAGGGGTCTATACTAGATATACAAGACAAAATGTTTAAACTGCATGGCTGTTGGACCTCCTGCACATATACACAAACAATTCTTTATCCACGACATCAATCTTCCAAAATAAATCAGAGTTCTGAAGGACAAATTACGTTTGAAACAGCAATTTCTGCAAAACAAGAAGAAATCTACTCTCATATTAGCACATTGTAGTACTGTTCCTGAGTCATTAGACAAGAAGAACGCTATGTCTGTGACTGGTGATCAGATCAGGGAATAGTGCTAACAGATGCCAGTACTACTGTCTGGCTTGAGTCACCATAGCTGCAGGGCTCAGAAAGGAGGGGCACGTGCTGCACAGATAGACACATAGACAGTCAGCCAGCTGCAAAGCTGTTTCGGGGTAAAGTTTTCTTTTCCCCTTGTTTTGAAACCTTGTGCACATGTGGACACAAATAAAAAGACATGAAATGTTTAAATCAGAGGGGAGCAACAAGTCATTGCAGATTACACAGTGATCAGTCAGTTTCTAATGCTGAAACTTTGAAACACCGCTAACCGCTACCTTGTGCGCAGGGAAGTCCGGTGGCCTGTTGACTAACGTTTCCTGAAAAGTTTCAGCTTTGGTTTTCACAGAAGGTCTCTTGGCCTCTGAGAAAAACCATGTGCTTTGGGCGGAAACTCAGTGAGAAAGTTGCTTCACATTTAGAGCATGTGAATGCCCGTTGCGTTATGTCACATGCATCCAGCTCTCTGCTAAGCAGGTGATAAACGTGTTTTAAAGCTGTATTTTCTAAGCATCAACTCTAAAACAGGCATATACACATTTTCGTGTGACTTATGTAGAATTGTGTTAGCAGTGCAAACGTCGTGGAATTGATTTTTCAGGAGACACGAATAGTGATTTGGACTGCACTGTAAGTCACTTTGGATAAAAGCGTTTTCCAAATGTAATGCCATCTGTTATGTTGCTGCCTTGAGGTAGCAGTCTGATTCTGAGAAAAGTTGGGTTGAAAAAGACATCCGTCCATGATCATGTGACTAGATCATTATTAAAAGTCACTCTATTTGTGTCACTGATTAGTTTATAGTTACTCTATGGTTCATGTATATAAAAAAGACTCATAAATGTTAAATATTGCAAAAATAATGCATGTCTGCATATTCGTGCATTGTTGCTTTCTTTAAAGGGTTTGTGTGTAATTGCTGCTAGAATGATCTTACGGCAATCCCCTCTATAACCTCACTGTGTAACTCATCCAGTTTATCGACTTCAATGCAATTTTGTAACAATAAATGCTAGTTGAAAGATCAAAAGATCAATTATTATTATCCGTGCGAGGGGAAGAATGTTTTGAGAAATCTCTTTGTTCACTCGCCTGCTGTTCTTTGTTATCACGAGCAGGTGTATATGGCTTTGTGTCTGCATGTGTATGCATGTCTGCATGTGTACGCATGCGTTTTGCAGGATGGTTTAGCGCTCTCAACGGTTGACTTTTAAGAGCTCCTCACAAAGACTTTGAGCCACAACCCAAAACGCTCTTTCAAGTTCTAATGAACTTTGCTTCGGGCATTTGTCATCGGTATACAACACCTGGTGCTGATATTTGCTCCGAAATGCATGCAAAACTTCCCAGTGATGTCACTTCCGTAGTATTCTGAAGATTAAGATCTGATTGGCCAGAGTGACTAGATGCAAAAGATCAAACGTACCGCATTCGAGTATCTGTCTTATGGGTAATGCGGAACTCATTCTCTGGTAAAACCGCAAACTTTAGACAATGAGTTGAAATTGCTTTCATTTAGTGAGTAAGAAGTTCTTTCATTATTGTTAGAATCGAGTAATCTAGATAATAGTACACCCACATCTAAATACTATGTTTTCGATATTACTGCACTCCAGATGGTGCAAAATCCTAATCATGTTTTATTTTTGATCGTTTTGCATGAAGTCTGAATATTAACCTTCATTGCTCAGCTTACTGTGTTTGGCAAGTTCAATTAGTCATGTAACAGATCTGTACCCTGCCTTTGCTCGAAATGGAGAGTGCAAAACCTGCACAGATCAGAAGTCAGTCTGGATTTGCAAGGGGGCCCCTCAGTTGAGCAAGCCGTTTAAAGAGAGCAGCTGGTGCATGGGTGGTGAAAGGTCAGGCAAGGCCTGGAGACCTGCCAGCATCTCTTGTGCTATATCGCAACATCTTTCTCTCTCTTAATGCACACTCGATTATTGAACCGCTGTGACCTTACTACTCTGATGTAACAGTACCTCAAAAGTGCATTTCTAACTGGGCAAAATAAAACACATTGCATGCTAACCATAATAAACAGCTTTGAAAAGACACAAAGAATCAAGTATTTTTAAGGCATTTATTTAAATTTATTGGTGATTTTATGCATCTTTGCCATGATTTGACATTGTGAATATTTGACGAAATAAAGCACAACTTTATAATAACATAAAACATGAAAACTCTATTTACATGTTAAAAGTCCATAAGTTACATTAGCGTCCATATAATGTGGCCATTAGACCACAAACCAATATGCTTTTCAAAATGTCTTTTGTTTCCGCTTTAAAATCCATATCTTCACATTCCAAGAAAGCCGGCTCCAATTGCCTCCAGCAATTTTTATATTGTGCTGTTTCTCTCTCAATCCAAATGTCCTTTCTCTCGTTCTCTCTCTCTCTGTCAGTCCTCCAGTCCTTTTTGTCCTCTAGCCTTCATGACACCGTCAACAATAGACCTCAGTGGCACCATCACTTTTCCATGCTCGTCCATAAAACAAACAAACAAACAAAAGCTTCTGAACCACAGTGGCCAACTTTCCAGGACCTCCAACCGTTTGCTGTGACAGTCCACCTTTAACCTCCTGAGTCGCAAGGGTAATCCAGACAATATCTTGTGCACCCTTCAGGATGGACGTCTTCGACTTGTTTCCTGCTTCATACATGTAAACATGTTAAAGCGGTCTCCTCATCAGCGTTCTGGCAGGGTAATAGTAGGCACCCATTCATAGACATTGCGGCTCTCCTCGCAGAACATGCCCAGTCTCTCAAGAGCAGAACCTTTCCATGAGTCACTGTTGGGGCTCTTTGAAATAGAAAGAGAAGCCAAATTAATATAAGGTGCACAATAGATGTCTAGTGTCTAGATAAGGTGTATTGTGACTAAAAGTCAACTCACCGTTACGAGTATGCAGTGCGCGTCCTTAGGCTCGTCGTCTTGACCGCTGCCCACGATGTCAGCAAGACTTTCAATGTCGTTCACGCGGACAATGTTGATGTCGTTATCGAAGCAGAAGGCTTGAATAAGAGTAAAGTGGATTTGGAGTGCGATGTCACACTCGTACTCTTCATCCGTAGCGAGGACGCAGAAAGCCACACTGTCCGGGTCACTGAGAGTGAGAGGAGAGATCGATAAGTAACCGGCTGGACGTTGCATGCGTGCATATAAACAACAAAATAGCACAAAGTCTCATTTCAAACAGTAAATAACACTTACACATTCATAACTTGTGCGGACTCGTACACCCCGACGGTGAGACAGTCCTGTTTTTTAGCGGAGACCAGGAGCTCCTCCAGTGCTGTTCCTGCACTCTGCATTCTGAAGAGCAAAACCGGAACATTAGTCAAGGTTCACAAAATTGCATTTAATCATAATACAAAATGTTAAACTTACCTATCGCCAGTGGCAGCCGCGTTGTCTTGTCCACTTAATTCTTCAAAAGTCATTGTTTAAGTCCAAGTTAAGTCTCGGGATCGTACAAATCTCTTCACTATGAGCTTTAAGTCAGTGTGGTGTGATGTGTCAAGCGCTCGCCGTGTTATATAGAGCATCAGCTGAGTTTCTCGGCAGTGGGCGGACATTCCCCTCACGGCACTCTCTGATTGGCTACCGGCACGGGCGTATGTAAATCACTCTGATGAAAGCCCCTTGCCTGTAAACAGCACACGTGGGTGTTTGACTATCATCCCAACCCCATCGACACAAAGCAAATCTCGTGCTCTTTCTTACCGCACAGCTTGTGTGCTTTTGGATACCAACTGTGTTATTAGTTTGTTAAATTCTAGTCCTCGATCATCGATAATATAACTTTGTCTGCGATCACGTCCAAACAAAGACTGTCGAGGCACACGCCGCTGTTTTGCATTTGAATAGGAGTCATCCTAATTGACCTCTTTGTCGCGTGCCTCTTAATGGAAGCCTGGTGAGCACTAAGCACGAATAATGGCCCCGTGTCCCACCTGCCCTTTGGCTTTGTTACGCCCTGCAGAATATGTGTATGCCAAAACGACCGCAAGTCAAAACTTTTGTTTGAAATTGAATTCATGTCGTGAGTAAGTTTAATGCGTGAATAAATGAAAACAAATACCAGATAGGCTACACGACGATTGATTTAACTATTAGTACTTTTCACATGAAGTGAAAGCAGTATTTTTCCAGTAGAGTTTACTCTATTACTTAGTTGGATATCATAAGAGCTGCAGTCTTGCTCAAACCAGTCTAGATGCTGTTGTAATTTTGTATGGACTACAGTGTGACTTGATCTGTTCGCAACGTTTAGACGCACTTATACTAATATGTAATCGAAACGCGTTTGTTGTGAGTGATGTTCCTGCAGAGTTTAGCTTTAGTTAATCTGAAACGCCATCTAGCGGATGCGCATATGTATTTCGCGACCTTTCAAGAGCGATGCGAGCGGTGTCTCGATAAATGAGGTCGAGTGAGTCACGCGATACAGGAGAACCATTTTCTCATGTACTCAAATATCAGAGATGATTATTTGCTTATGTTAAACAGTAACATCCACGAATTCAGCCATCTGAAATTCAACCTGCCGGTATGTTACCACCTGTAATGCTGAGCATTGAAATACATTATTGTAGAAGTAGTTTTAATTGTCACCACTCCAACAATGCAGAAAGTGAAATGACATCCTCTGGCGTCATCTGCTGGTCTAAGATTGAAATTAGAAAAACAATCCAACTGCTCTACGTAGCAACATACGTTTAGAAGTTACCAAAACCAAGAATACTGTTGGAAGATTTACATCTCAGCATTGTATTTTGGTCAAAACATTTGCATTAAATTCAGACAGATTATTTCTCCTCACTATGGGTTGCATGGAATTTGTATTGATTTGCATTTCTTTTTAGCAATCTAGAGTAGACCATCTAGTTGTGCATGCTTGGACAAGTAGAATACATAAGCTCGTCCCAGTCTTTTTAGAGCGCTACTGAATAATCTTGAAAATATTTTTTTAAGTAGGGCTGTTTAAGTGTTATCATATTTAAAACCATTTATCGTTAGTTAAAATGCATGTATCTCGAGAACAAACATTTATGCCATGTTTCGTTTTGAATTCTGCAATGTATTTGTACAATACATTTAGCATGATGAATGTAAAAAAACAACAATTGTCTTGATGTAAACTGATACATTTTAATCAATTTGTCCAATAACATGATCAGGACAAAAAAAAACTTCAATAAAAATGTCATTTGTAGACACATCAGTGCATCATATGATCACAGTCCGACACAAATCAACAGGTAAATAAAAAAGACAATAAAACATACCATAAAGTAAGCCTTTAAAAAAACAAGACAGAATTTTAACATAGAAAATAACTTTGAAAGATCTTGCTGACTTTTTAGGTAGATATATACAGACATTAACACTTTTTTTTGTGTGGATATGTGGAACACAAAACCCATCTAGAAAAATTACAATTTAAGCCAAAATGTACAGCAGTGTAATAAAAGGGGTTTTAAGCCACAATCAATGCACAATGAGAGCAGAAAACAAACCTTTACAAAAAACTAGCTTATCCCTTTACTAGACAAAGAGCTGATCACTGATCTATATTCAGTCGTGGAATCTCTTTAAGCATTTTCCTCCCTAACTACGAGGGGAAATTATATTCTACAGAATACCCAGTTGCTTATAACGGCTTAGTCATATTTACACATGAACACATTTCCTGAATGTACAACTCAATGTGGACGCAACGCAGAGTTCAAATCCATCAGACTACTTCACATTTTACCAGAAGAAAGTCATAATGGATGCAGACGGAAACAAAACAACACCATTCTTACAAATGGTTGGGTATGAAGAAAGTGCTACAAAAGCATATCAGTAGATTGTTATACGGAAGAGAAATGCTTCCGCTGCAGGATTTATACAAATGCGTAGTGAAATGCAATGGAAGTCGCTTCGGATAAAAGCTTCTGCCAAATGTATAAATGTAAATCTATTCTAAAACAACAAAGTGTTTTAGATAAAACGCTCCGGTGTGTTCCTACATTTCATCCGAGCGATGTTGCTGTATTATCACGGAAGTGGGCTTATGCTCTATCCAGGGCTCCTTGGTTTTACTCTGGCTTTCGTAGATAACCGAGGATGCTGCAGAGTTCCTGTGGGATTCTGTGAGCGCTCCGTCTGATTTGAGATCTGATTGGCCAGGGTTGGGGAAGTCGGCAGATGAGTTGCTGTTGACACCAGACTCTGAATCAGACTCCTCGACCCGCTGGTAATCGGGTGTGTGGTTCTGATTTCCTGACAGGAGGACCTGGTTGCTCTCTACAGTGCCCACTAGAAGGAGCTCCTGATCTGGCACTTCTTTGGCAGGTGTGGATACAACGTCCTCTTTCAGGATGGCTGGATAAGAGCGCAGGCCTCGTGATATCCCTGGATGAGAGCAAAACTATATTAATGATGCGTATTTCATAATAAAAACATAACATTCATAAATTTTACTTTATTGACCGCTTAAGATAGACATTACAAACTGCTTTGAATCATAAGATGTTACAACCATTAGTATCGGCCACTAACATTTAGGTTTCGTAACAACTATATATAACATACAGCACAACAATACATGTTAGCGCAACCAGAAGCACAACATTCTATTACAAAAGAGAACAATGACAAGCTGTGTGCACACCTGTAGATGATGTATATAGATCTTTCTGTCCCCTGCTGCCAAAAGGATTGACTGAAGGAAAAATAATCAGACAGAAAGAAAGCAGGAAAACCTAGAAAAGTGAAAACAGATCAGGTCAGGACATGACACATCTTGCATTCCATTAAGAATACTCAGAAAGTTTATCGAAGACTGTATGTACAAGTGAAACACAAATGCGTTATGCATTTATGACAAGTAACAAAATAAAGACCGTAGCAAATGCTCACCATAACACAAGTGCTGGTTGTGGTGTTTTTCATTGTGGACATTTTCACAATGCTCTGCAGTTTTCTTAGCTGTTCAATAAGGGACCTTAGAACACATCAAATTAACTTATATTATGATAAGGTCATTATTAAGAATATGATTAGGTTGTTTTCACTAGATTTTTAAATATAGCACAACAACATGATCTGAGTAAACGTACAAAATGAAAACTTACATGTTTTGCTTCTGTAGCATCTCGACTTTCTTTTGTAATACCTGGTTTTGAGCAGTGCAGACCGCCACCCTACGGAACAAACAATGTTTAAATAAGTACTAAGTCACTGAAGGCAATGAAATACAGATCACAGCACCACTGAATACCCAGAAGAGCCGGGGTAATACAACAGATCTACAGTTTTAAATACAAAGATACATTACAATTGCTGTGACTATATTAACTGAATTATTCAAACCCTAAATATAAATGTGCATTGTGAGTTAAGAATGAAATGTTATGATTATATGATTGTTGAGGTGTCAGTTTTCCTTCAGTCTAACCTGCTCTCCAGGCCGTCAACATAAACTTTCTTCTTCTTGCGACTCTCTTGAGCAGACTGCTTGTTTCTGATTTTCCTCCTCACCCTTTTTAGGGTTCGTTCCTCTGCCTAAAGAAATTTTATAAATTTAACAAGTATATATTTAACAAATATACAACCTTTCAAATAAAAAGAACCTCTGCATCTGAGATCGACGAGAAGGCCACGGTATTAACCTTTGTAAGAGGCATATGAGCTGGAATGGTAGCACCTTCTTTGGCCAGAAGTCTTTTCTCTTCATCGGTCAAAACAATATCTTTGAACTGGAACTGAAGACAGAATATATCAGGTTATGTCTCAGACATAATGTCTCATCAAATAAAAAACAAGCTTAATATAACCAGAATTGTTTTTTCATGTACCTGGTTGTCTGTTTTGCTGCTCTGTGTGTAATCTTCGATTGTGAGTGAGCAGGGGAGCTCATCTGAGAAATCATCTGTCATGTGAACATCCAAATCATCTGACGGGGGAAATTCAACTACACTGAAACTTAATCTACTTGGTTTATTATGCAACCACATTCATAGAAAACGGTAAAAACCATAATACTCTTCTTACCGAGATCAATTAAGACATCTGAGTCCGGATTCTCTGATCGGACGCTCAGCAGGGTCTCTGTGTCCTGTGGGAGGGTGTAGCAATGGTCTGTCTGCACCACCTGTGCCTCATAGCTCTCGGTCACAAACTCAGGATAAGAAATGGGAACGAAACCTGGACTGGGTGCAGTATCTGTCTCACTGCCGTCATGTGGACTTTCACATTGTGGGGGAGTAGTGTCCTCTGAAATCCCACTGTCACTGCCAATAGGAGAGTGAGACAGGCAGTTTAGACTATCATCTTCTTCACCCAGCAGAGTGCTCAGAAAGTCCTCTGTATCCATTCCATTCAGCATCTGAAATAATAAAAGCATTTTAAAATTAACACAAATTATAAATGTCTGTGGACTTTTTTTATCGAGATTTTTTTTTAATATTAGCCCCCAAAATAAAGAACAGCGTTTGCCTATCTCTTCTAAATGGTCTAAATGTTTTTCTTTTCAAAATTTTAACATTTTAGTAACTAATTAATTTGGCAAAGAACAAACATTTAATTATATCTGCTATTTAATATTAGCAAATTAAAGCAACAAGCATAATACTGTAAATACAGTTTTTATTAGAGTCATCTATAGAATAGTAATGCATGCTTTTAGTTTTCAGATCACGTGAGGAATACATACGTCTTGCTCTAAAAGCAAATCGTCGAGCAGGCTGTTCGCTTCTGCGAGAAACAGGTCGCTGGACCCCCGTACTTCATCTCGGAAGATTAACTCAAGCAGGTCTGCATTATCCATATCGTCACTAACCGACATCTGAAAGGAATTTAGATATTTAATTACACACCAAAGGAGTCATAACACGCTACAACCGCAGTGACACTGCGCACTGACAGCTCGCGCTAAAACAGACCCCGCCCACTTATCATGTGACTGGGGATTCTCTTAATACAATTACGGAAAAAACATAGTTTCACCACTTTTAAGGACTGACAGTCCAACGTATATCACACCACAAATTCACAATAAAACAATACTGTGTGGGATATATATTTTTAATGAATATTTAAGTCTTTTACATTACGAGTTCGATCTCATGGCTAATGTAACAATCTATTTACATTAGTATTGGTAACAGCAACAGCATTGTTGCTACATTGCGGATGCAATTTTTATAATTACGTATTCTGCTTCATGTTCAACACAGTCGACAAAACTCGTAACACGTACTGTTACTGTTATAATACTTATAATTATAATCATAATAATGAATTAATAACAACATTTACAATGGCGGTAGGCTTGTATCAATTTATTATAAACATCACGTTAAAAATATTTATAGTAAAGCATTCGGAAGGCTTTCTGACATTTGACAGCATATAAATGCCTTCTATAAGAACGTGTGTAAATGTTTAGATTAAGGCAAGGAATCAACCTTGAATAAACATCAAGAAAGGCTGTAAAATGAGCGCTTACCTTTCTTGAACCTATAAGCAAACAAGATACGTGGACATATACAATAAGAAGGAAGTCACTTCGCTTTGTCTTGAACCTGTCCTGATGAAATCACCCTCCAACGAGGCAAAAATTGCGTCATCACGTAATGCGAGTCAGCAAGGTCACGTCGTCCTCGCAACGCTCATTGGGAGTTGTAGTGAAATATCTCTCCTCGAACAATGTAATATTAAAAGTCCGTATAATTTTATAACTTTAATATATTATAATGTATATATATATATATTTTTTTTTTATAAAACGCTTATAGATTCTGTAGGTACTCGACTTTTAGTAGGCTAATACAATTGGCAATAAATCCATATCTTTACAGAATGTCTTAAGCTTTATCAGCCCTTCGACTTCAGAACTAAATTCATGATAACTTGTATAAAATAAAGTGTATTGTATTATTAAATGCTAAAATAATATTGTCTGACTGCTCCTCTCTTTCTGGATTAACATCATTTTTCAGGATCAGGAGTTTCCCAATATTTCATAGTGTCCAATAAATTCCTTGGGATCTTTTAGAATATAAACTTTGCATCAGCCTAATAAGTTAGTATAACCATTTGGCACACAAATAAAAAATTTCATACAGTGTGGATAATCAAGCTTTTTCTTATTTTACACATTTAATGTAAAATATAAGTTGAAAACTAGTTATGTTTAAAGTTATATATGCCTATATAAGTGTGTACTGTACATACAGCCACAGAAATAATTAATAGACAGCTTCAAAGCATCATTTCAGTTTTTCTGAATTTACTGTTTATAGATAGATGTTTAGATAAAATTTTCGTTCTTGTTTAATTCTGTGAACTACTAAAAATATTTTTTACCAAATTTCAAATACAAATATTGTTTCTTTTTGCAGAAAATGAGACCTGGAGAAACAGGTTAAAACAACAGACAAGATGCTTTGTATTTTATCAGACATCAAATACTGCAAAGAAAACAAGTTCATTTTCACTTTTAAGCCATGTGTAGCTGTATGTAGGGTCATAGACATACACATACATATGTGTATTTATTTGTTTTTCCTTACCACCTCTATTTCATATTACTTGAAAGGTTTTATCTTATTCTGCATGTGTTCAATATATTTAGTTTGATGCTTTTTGTAGCTTATTTTTTGGATTTGATGCAATAGAAATTGTAAAAAGCGCTATAAAATACATTTGACTTTGACTTGATTAAAAGGGAAAAATTCCCAATAATGGAGTCAAAAGTACTTTATTAAATATCTGAAATACAACTTTCATGACATCAGGACAAAAGTCTTGCTTCGCTCAAAACATTCAGGCCAGCTGCTGTCACACATTCCATTAAAGGCTGAATTCATTTTCAATGAAAAAGATAACAAAAGAGGTATATCAAACATAACTTCTAAGTTACCCATCCTTTATACATAATCAAAGGTTTCCCATCTTTAAGCATCATAAAATGATGCAGAGTTTGGACGTATGTCTAAGGCTCCGGTATGCTTTCAGACGGTCCTTTTTAACTTCAGTTGCATTTACTACATGGGTAACTACTGGCATACTCTCCACTGCTTGTCGTTTATGTGCCCGGTGTAATAAAATCCTATACACTCCTGTAATGGAGCTCCTACAGTCTTTGCCCTGGTTGTTACGAATGTGGTCTTCAGTAATACCAAGGTTCTCCAGCGCCTTCTTAACTTCAATCTCATGCTCCTCCAGCTCCCTCGGACCGGACTCAGCCAAGTACAATGGATCTAGTTTAAATGGTTCCATGGCTTTGGGAAACTCTATCGGCAAAAGCCACTCACAGCCCATCATCTGTTCTACACTGTAGCGGTCAGACGGTTGCGGTTGGAGGATTCCTCTAATCAGCTTCTGACACGGTTCAGGTACCCATGCAGGCGCCATGTACGTCCCATCCAGGATGCTACGTTTCAGCTTGGCCACCGTTTCAGCACGGAAGGGCATGGTGCCGGTCACCATGAAAAACAGCAGGACCCCCAAAGCCCAGATGTCTACGCAAACACCGATGTAACGTTCATCTCTGAAGAGCTCAGGGGCGGCATAAGGGGGAGAGCCGCAGAAGGTGTTGAGGGTTTCATCGCGGCGGCTGACGGTGCTGAAGCCAAAGTCACCTACTTTAACACAGGTGCTACAGGTGTAAAACACGTTCTCTGCTTTCAGGTCTCTGTGAATGATGTTGTTGTCATGCTGGACAAGAGAAAGATCAAGAATTATTTTATAGTTATAGAAATAGGTTATAGTATAGAAAAAATTTGGAGTTTATTTAATGCATTCACAGGGCTGAAATGTACTTTTATGATGTTATGGCATAGTATTAGAGTGTTTCATAAAAAAATAGATCGAAATTAAATCTAGGATCATGACTGTAATTTCCTTGAAATATCCAATAATGTAAAATATTTTTATTTGTGCTACTTGCCTTTACATAAATTGGGCTGAACACAATGCAAATGAACCATGATGACTTAGAAAATCAAATCCGTTTTTATTTGCGCAAATAGTTTAACAGTTTAAAAGCTTAAGATACATATTCTTAAGCACACATCTCACAAATCTTCAAAATCTAATAATATAGATATCAGATCTAATATAGATATCAGATCAGAAGAAATATTTGCTACTATCTTGATACTGTAATTTCATCAATTTAACATTAAATAAGGGTTCTTTTAACATAAATCTTAGGGCAATGTTCAACATGAATCTTCTTACAAACATTCTTTACTTTACAAGGCGCTCAAATGAACATGTCCGAGATAAAAAATGTAATAACCCACCATATGTTTCACAGCTGAAAGAACCTGAGAGAAGACAATTTTGCTGTCGATGTCAGAGAGCTTCCCCTCTGTGCTGATCTTTGTGTAGAGTTCCCCTCCGCTTGCGTACTCCATGACCAGGTGCAGACGGGTCAGCGTCTCCACCACCTCATACAGACGGATGATATTCGGATGGTGCAGCTTTTCCATGCTGGATATCTCACGTGAGAGAAGCCTCTGGGTCTTCTGATCGAGTTTGGTCTTATCCAAGATCTTGATAGCCACTTTGTCTGTTGACAACGTGAACAGTTTCTTAGATATTAACATGTATTGTTTTGTACTGTTTATGAATATACAAATCATTCAGTCAAGACGGAAACAATAATCCACTGAAATCAAAGAAGGCCTTGGGATAAGAAATTGGGTGCCATGCCATATGGATGTCATTCTCAACCCTAACAATCTGTACAAAATGCTCGGTACATGTACTTCATATAACTCAGTAATGGCACACCACAGGATCCTATCACGCAAGCCGATCTTTGATGAGACCTGTATCAAATCCAAAGGTCTTTCTTGAAACACAACACTTCAAAACAATCTGATGTCTGATTCAGACATTTGGGCTCAACTTGACCTTGACCAAATTCAAAATATTCCAATTTGGGCTATATAATTGTCATAAAAACAACTTAACACTGCAAAACACTAACGTTTCAAATAACAGATTTCGTTTATTATTCAATCTGCGAAAAATAATATGCTTCTCTAGAGATTTACCAAGTCGCTCCTACGAAAAGGTAAAATAACACATTCTTCATCACTCACCTTTCATCAGAGCGTGGATGCCTAGTTTGACGTGGGAGAAGTTTCCGCAGCCGATCTCACCGCGTATCTTATAGAAGCCGATGCGTCGGCCCACAGTGAGCTCTCTTACCATCTTCTCATCTTGGCACATGTCCAGATTGAGCTTTTCCAGCGGGCTGAGGCGACGTAGCTGGGGTCCTTCATCATCCGTGCAGATGTCAGAACTGTCCTGTCGGCTCCATCGTGCATAATGCTGGGGCACTGTGGCCACGGCTGAGACCCCGACGGAGCCCCCCCCAGCCGGGTAGACAGCAGTCATCCTGCCACAGGCCACTGGGGGGCTAAGCTCATGGCAGGAGACCTAACCCTACCACCTGAAGGTGCGAAACGATACACAATGAACAGAAAATGTAGAATTACACCATGCCAACTAATTTACAAACTATTATTAAATGTAAAAAATATGAATTATTTCTCTATGAACAATGTAAATTATACATTGACCCCATGTATTTTGACACTTGTTAACACTTAAGTCCTACATAAAATCATCTTCACTTATTTCTTTAATGTAATTTTACCCCATCTAGTCTCAAGGTAAAAAAATAACATTTGTGCCATATTTTAATGAAAAATTAATTTCTTTTGGAGTCACTTTATATAAGAAAAAATATAAATTGCTTAAATAAACTAAATCCACCACTTATTCACATAGATAGGTGCAATTCTTAGATACACCCTGGCTTACCTTCACATGTTGTTTTGTGTGCCAGTGTCAATTTCCTAAATTAGCTTTTCAACCGCCTCATCTCGACTCAAAGTGACACGCATATCCAAGCGCAAATGAGCAGATGTTTACAGTCGTCTGTTTCTTCAGCCGAGCGGCGAGGTGCACAGCGACAGCTTTTCCTGCCCCTCAATCCCACATCTCCCCGGCCCTCATCAAATGTTCCTGATGTAATTGGTGCGGTGTCTTAACCAACGATAAAAATAGACCGAAGAGGGCTGTGATTGTTGCCTGGGTGCTATAATGAGGATCCGAGCTGCTCTCTCTGGTCCTTGCTTCTCGTACGCCGCTTCCTCTCATTCAACATCTTTGGCTGTTTGGTCATTCAAAAATGGGGGCCTCACACGGAAATCAGCCACTCCCTCTCATTTGTTCATCTCTGTGTGCTTTTTCTCTGCTTCCCACGTGCGTCTTCTTCTCTGGGATTAGTGTGTACACAGATCCTAATCCCTGTCTTTTTTAGTCACACACTTGTAACTGAAGGACGCCTAGACTGAGGACTTTTTACCTGGACAGAGAGAGGGATAAGTAGTAAATATGGACCATGATCTTTACCCTGTACTTTCCTCAACTTTACTTAAGGTAAAGGTGGTAAAACATGTGAATTACTGTTTACTGTGGATACGTTTATATACATAAACAATGATCTGAAATGAAAACTAATTATTTGATTTTTTTTAGAACACATTTAAAATATCTATGAAATATATCATTGCCCTTCTTCTGAAACCCAAGATGTCCTTTCTGTACTTTTTAAATGATTAAATAATGTTTTGTCAAGGTTTACAAGCACTTTTAGTGGTTAGATATTTCCAAAACCCAGTGACAAACATAAAGGATGTCTAATAACAATAATGATTTAGGACAAACAATAAAAAGCACTGAATATGAAAACAAGGTTTTTAGAAGTACACCTCTTAAATCCTACAAATATAAAAACAATAGATAGACAGATGGATAAATGTGTTTGTTTGTTTGTGTGTGAGTGAGTGAGTGTGTGTTTTCAGGATGTAATTAGTGAGTTTGCTGATGGAGGTTCCGTAACAATGTCCCTATAGTGCTGAATATATGAACACAGAGTGTTCTCACCTGACTCTCTAGAGCCACTCACCACCAGTGTGAACATGCATTACACACTTTTCCTTCTATTCTTATGATGCATGAAGCAATATCAATTGAATATGTCATTTTTTATGAATTTTACAAAATCTCATCACAAACAAAATCACAAAATGTACAAATCTAGTTGGTAATGTCAAACATTTGGTCCACAAACGGCTACCAAAGAACCCCAACAGAAAACAAAAAACTTAGAACAAAAACAAGACCAACAGTGTTGAGCTGCAGAAGTTTCGTCTTGCACCTTCATCAACACCATTAGGTGTCACAATTACTCTCTTGATGCATAAGATCATAGGTGATGCTGACAGAAGCTGCTGAGCTCAGTTTTGCGACAGGATTTATTGATACAATACAAACAAACTGTTTCTTGTTTTATTCTTGCTGCAAAAACTCCCCAAGCATCAACATCAACACAAAACAACCCTATTGTCAAAAAAACGTATCAGTGTGTGTGTGTGTGTGTGTGTATACGTGCGTGCGTAGTTCATGTTTTTGTAATTGCCAAAACCGATCAGTGATTGGACAATCCAATAAAAGACAAACAGCATGAAATGGCAGGATCTGTTAATCCCTCCCCATTCATTCACTCAGAGTAAGTGTTTAATTCTAAATTGGGAAACCAACGAAGGCCATATAAACAGGACCTTTGCTATGAAAATATAAAGGTTCTATGCCGAAATGTAGATATTTGACCCATATTATATATTATTATATTCTATCTTTTATTTCCATATACTTCACAAACTCTATTGAGTACACAAAATCAAAGTGATGCTTCTCATGAATACTCAAGGTCCTCTGGCTTCAAACATCTTTCTGTATATGTGTATGAACCACTGTTGAAGATTCAGATGCAAGCAGGAGTCCTAAAACGACCCTTTCAACTGCATAGATGTACCTGTATTATGATCCCTCTAAATAAACAGTGCAAATGAATATAATCCCCAGCCAATTGCATATAAAACAATTTGTTCTTTTGCACAAAAATGATCACGTCTGGTTCATTGAACTCTATTCTGAAGGGTAAGTAAACTGCAGATGAGGCTTAAAACAAGAATTGTGTACTCACTAATTTAGTTTCTATGATTAGATATCAAACCACACATCATTATAAATTACTTAGGGTTAGAACAATCAAAAATATTATTATCACGATCCTCCAGAGCAGTATTTAAGATGTGGTACTTCAACTGTGAATCCCTTTATGCCCCACAGGAACTGAAGCGCTGACAATGTGTGACGCACTATCCGCAGGGGCCTTTCTACCGATCTGCCCGTGATCTAAACACTTTTCACAAGGGATGTGAGGGGCCCTTGGGTAAGAAAAAGCCCTGATTTTATTCAAGGGGTTACTAGAATCTTCTGAGAAGATTGTTGAGGTAAATGCAGGTGCATTTAGAACGGAAATCTTTTATACTGCTTCTTTATTCAATCACTTTCCTCGCTGTTTCTTCAACTTTCTTACCATGTTCTCACTTCTCAGAACCATTCTTTTTTCCTCCTTCGCTCCCACAATATGTCTCTGTGTACACCCAAACCCATAGCTGACAACACAAAGCTCTCCTGTGTGTGTTTTGATTGAGACACACGGCCCGGAGGACAAAAAGAACTCAGTGAAAAGACAAGAACAATTGAGTGTCAGTAGCCGGGGGCCGTAGGAGCCGATCTTGAATCCTCAAGTGCAAATGTAACATTGCCTCGGTCCGAACGCAGCTGCCTTGTCGGTCAAGGGCCTCAAAGACATTTCATGCTTCAAGGTCCATTTTAAAATGTATCATAGTGTATATTGACATTAAATACACTGAAACAAAATTATCGTACTTTTACAGATAAGATTAATGGTCCACAACCTCCAAACTGAATGCTCAAAACGGAATGTTACTATATTCAGTCTTCAAAAATCAACCAGAGGATAGAAAATCAAGACAATGCAAATGTTTAATTTGGACAAAAGCTAAAGCAGCTTTTTAGCCTTGATAAATATCGATATGTAATATTTTATGGTGCTTGGAATATGTGAATTCAAACTTAAATAATGATAAGAAATAAAATCCTAGTGCTCTTAGCTAATTATTTGGATTAATCTCCTAGTCCAATTTGCTCCAAAACCGCTAATCTCCCTGACCAAGATTTAAAGAAAAAGATTAGGATTAACTATACATATGTGAAATTAACTGTAATGCTTTCTATTCAAAATAATATTATTTCTTAGTAATAGCAGTATTAAAATATTGCATAAAACCACAAGTTTCATGCTTTGGAACATATTCAGATTTTGAAACATACCATATTAATGAGTCTTTAAATAAGGATTGTAATTAAGGAGCTCAATTGATGTTTGGACCTTTGAGGAAAAAACATGCAGATTATGTGTCGAAACCACAAAAAGGCAGTTTCCGTTGCATTATGCCCTGGTAATGTATTCGCAACCCATCAAAGCAGCTTTAATCTCAGTCCTAAAACCAAAGGCTAAATGTTTCATGTCATCCAACCGAGTCATCAAAGGAGCCTGAACAAAAGTTGACATCCATCTATGAGAAACTAGAAAGGATCATTCAATATCATAAATTACAATTTCCACACTGAATTAATATTCCTATTCATTGGGCATTTGGGATCAGCTATTCATTCAAAGAAGCACACACCTGCACCTTTGTCCAAAGTGATGTGGCCTTACAATATAGACATGAGACTCTGTAGCAAATTCTAAACAACTCGAGTTTTAATTCATTTTGCTTATAACTGGCATTTGGGTATTTAAACCAGTATTGAGACGTAAGGGTAAACAAAACTAACAAAAAATAAACTCTCCCCTAATAGTAGTTAATGTTCTCAAAATAAGCACTAAAAGCGATACCAGACGAGTTGGGATGATGTTTCTGGAGTCTATTATAAGTACTGTATATTATGTATGTTCAATATAACCATAAAACACGTCTTATAATAACACAGCCTTGTGAAATAATGACGCTCTCATCTACGCCAATGATGAGTTAGTTTTACGCGTCCATAACAACCGTTGATGGGAAAAGTGAGTAAACGAATAGCAATATTTGGCCATTTTTATCCTAACAATTATGACATTTATTGGGTGTAACGTACAAGAAAGCATGAATAGATTCTGCAATTACGAATTCCTTGCCAATGATCCGGTCATATTAACGGGACCCGGTGTAACCCAACACTCCCAAAATAACACGCTAAATACCTCTTACCTTTCTTAAGCGTTGGCTCTTCATCTCATTTTATTATTTGAGAGACAATTTGATTTGTTTTTGATCGGTACGTCTCGTCGGCTTCCTCTTTACAGATAATGCGGCTTGATGCGTGAGGACTTCAGGCACAGTCACAACAGGGATGTCAATTGATTGACGTACCTATTAGCCAATCAAAAGTGTTTGGGGGTGAAACTAACGGTAGTCTGAGACCAATCGACTATCTGCATATTTGAAGATCAAAACATATTTTTAATTAAACTAAACTAAATAATAAATATACACATATTTTTGGCGAATGGACAATGTGGTATGAAATTATAACAACATAACAAAGAACAATTTCTTTAAAAAGCAAAGGAGTAACTGTTCGTGTAACTTGGAACTATCCAGGGTCCTGATAGTTTGTGATTGTTTTCCCTTCCTAGAAAAATCACAACTTTAATACTGCAATGACATTTGGGAGGTGATACTGTTGTCAATTTACACCAGTGTGTATAGTGACATCCAGCAACTACCACCGACATTTTACCAACAATATAATTATTTTAATTCAAATTCACATTAAACGGCACTACTGAAAAGTCTCAACATGCCTCAACATGATATGTGGGGAGAAACATTTCGTACATGGTTTTATTGCTCTGTACAGCCCAAAAACAAACTCGATTTAAAAAAATTAAGATGTGGACATTCAGTTTTTGCTTATCTGAATGAAAATGCAAAGCTGACCATTGTAATTTAGCACTAAGAAAAGTTAGAGACAAGCCATAATTGCATTTTTAGCATTTTTGAACCAGTTGCGAGCAATCCGTAAATCTTTTTAAGAAAATGCTTTTCTTACGCACATAAACAAACATAACTTACAAACCACCGAAAACAGTCCTGGCAACATGCATTATTTAGGAAACAAATTGCACCTCTTACAATCGTTCCTATCCACAACATGTTGAAAGCATAACAATCCTTTGATCAAACTCAAAGATCATATCAAAAACACAGTTTTCCTGGTGAGCCCTATGAGAAGAGCAATCAGGAAACAATCAGGTTTTTTTCTGTATGACTTCACACTTACCAAGTGCCTTTGCACATTTATTATGACATTAAGTGTGGAAAAAACAGATCTGTTTAAAGCATCAAGGCCTCTCATACATTCTCAATCTCAACATTTTCTTTCAAACTGTCCACAACCTCTTGTTGAATTTCAGAGTCTGCTGTCTCAGCAACAGTCATCTGTTCTATGTGGATTTCCACTGGCTGTTCTCTTAGTCTCTCGTCCTCTACTTGTAAAACCACTGCCTCTTCCACCCCTCCCACAGACGGAGAAGCCTGTAGCGTTGTCTCCTCCTCAACCACAAGAGTCTCCTCAACAGTAACAACATCCATCGGTTCCACGGTAATATGTTCCACCCTCATACCATCCTCAGAATAACCCTCCTCCACCTCTGCCATGGTTAAGACTGTGGTTGGGTCTGAAATCATTACTTCCTCCGTGACAATGACCTTTTGCTGTAAGCCGTGGAATTCTAGTAGATGGGTTTGGAGGTCTCGGGGTTGCGTGAACCACTGATCGCAGATTGTGCAGTGGTTGGGTTTATCACCCGTGTGGGTGACCAGATGGTCTTTGAACTGATCCCAACTATTAAAAACACTGCTGCACACCTGAACAACAAAACAGAAAAACAAATGATGTGAGCGGATTCAAAATAAAAGTCTTCTTTGCACACCTGAAAAACTTTTAAATACGGCTTCCATTCTAATTAAATATGCTTTTTATTGCTACATAACAGATCCATAGTTGAAAAGCGACCAACCTGACATTCATATAATTTTTTTCGGCCTTTTTTGGCACCAGAGCCATTTTGACAGGCTGACATATGGCACTTCAGTGTACTGTTCCTGGCAAAACGTTCATGACATTCTGGACACTCGAAGGGTTTCTCACCTAATACATGAGAAAAAGATTATTTCAAATCCCAGCATAAAAAGTAAACGTCTTTGTAAAAATAAACAGTCACACATACCAGTGTGCTTCCTTAAATGCTCTTTGAAGTGTCCAAAATGGTCAAATTGCTTATCGCAATATTCACAAACGTGCACTTTCTTTTTCTGCCGTCGGGACTGTTCCTCTGCCTCGTAATGGTAATTATTAAGGTGCTGCTTAAGGGCTCCTTCACGGGCGTACGCTTTTCCACAATGCCTGCAAACAAAGCCCCTTTCCGGGGCAGTTGTGTGACTCTTCATGTGCTGTTTGAGATGGTAATACAGCTTGAAGCAGCGATCGCACTTGTCGCAACGAAAAAGATTGTCCAGCTGAGAAATCTGGACCTCCACCACTTCGATATTCTCAAGCGTCTTGGAGGCAATCACAGTCTCTTCCTGCACGACCACTGAATCATCTTCTTTTTTAACCACGTGGAGCGTCTGCTCTCCTTGCTGGTACTTGCTGGTGATGTCAGCCAACAGTGCCAAAGCAGAGTCATCTGAGGAGGGTTCGGCGGTAGTCCTGGCAGCATCCACCACTTCCACCAAACCACTTTCCTCCACCTCGATATGGTCCTCGCCAACTTCTACCTCAATTTCAACCGATTCAGACTCTACAGAAGGGAGGGTCTCTGTGATCACATTGAAGGTCTCCGTAATTTTCCTTTTCTTAGCTATGCTTTTTCCATCTAGGCCTTGTGGCGAGTTTGAGGAGGTGGTACCATTCCTTCTGGGTAGAAAAAAATAAACATTTACTGAAAAATTGTCTTACTAAAAGATGGCACAAGCAAACTTTCCCAAACTAATATGGTGAGTAACCTGTTGTCTAAAGCTTTGATAGCCTCCTGCATTTGAAGATATTCTGCGGCTCTCCAGACATCACTCACTTCTGCCTCACCATTAACAGCTAATGTAGCGGTGTATGTGAACTCCATCAGATGGCGGAAAGCGGTGTTGCTTACCCCTGTTTAATACAAAAATAATAAACTATATTGTATATTTCTCATACCATCAACATGTAAACTGTGTTGTCATTGTTTTTTAATTTAATGGGACCATAATCTCTCTATGCATATTTCCATGTTTCACAGACACTTTCCCAAAGTTGTATGTCTGTTTACATACCCTCAATCTCCACTAGAGGCTCTTGAGTGAAGTCTTGAAAGAATTTGTGGAAGAACTGACTGCAGGCAGCTAGTACAGCTTTGTGAGCTCTGAACTGATGTCCTGTCCAAATAAAGGCCGTCATCAGCAACACCAAATATTTACCCCTACAACATTTTGCAGAAAGTCATAGAAGTGACATATGTACTGCCAGGCAATCTTACCATCCACAATGAGAGTGATATCTGTGAACTGATCCAGCTGACGTTGCTCATTCAGCTTGTCAAGCATCACTTTGTAATGGGCTGGAAACTCGTGCCCACAGTCATCGACATCTCCATCAACAGACATGATTCAGCCCTTTCCCTTGTCATGCAAGTCCTAGCAATGACAAAATGTAATTTGACATAAAATATACGCAATGACTTTTATTATGCTGGCATTATAGATAGGAAGCAAATGCATGGAAAATAAATACACAAACACATATTGACATCACTCAAAACATAAACTGAATACAATTCCTGTTCCATAATCCATTAACCGTCATAATGGTGGGCTGCAAATATTATTCTGACAGATTATTTTGAAAGCTAGTTTCTCACATACATTGTAATGGCCCATATACCAGCAGATCCACAGCGTAGCGATCATATTTGAGCCCCATGCAAAAAAAGCGCGCATTTCTAACGTTTTTACAGAAACTTCACACGCAAGATGAGCGACTTTAACTGCTGCAAAAGCCACGCAAGTCAACACACCAACTGTACCGTATAAACATTCAAGCAGAAAAATAACACAAGCAGTAACGTTCCCCAGCCCACTTCATGTAACTTCCACACTGGGCCTATGACTAGTAACGCACTCGCCATTTGTTTTTTGGACCTTTGTCGTTACGTCATCAAATCGCGCATTAAAATGCACTTTTAATCAGACATATTCCAATTCGGCTGAACAATAGGTGACACAGATCGCATAACACTTCGGAGTACTTACCCCAGATGACCCTTTGATGCTCAATGCAGCTGTTTATATGCGTCGCAGGCCTGAAGCGATCAATGTGCTGCTTTTCCTACGCTCGTCGGAAAAGGGCGGTCGCCCGCGCTCTGGCCTCAAGTTCCCAGAAATCACCGCGAAAAAAGAATATCGCGCGAGGCTGACTGCAAACGGCTCACGGTTGCTTGGACAACGAAACTGCATTTTTGAACTGCACTGATTAAAATATGATTCATGTTTTATTTGTGTTGGTTAGCAAGCGGTTTAGGGTCAAAACGATACAACAATACTATATAAATCTATATCCTGACAAATATAATTGGCATAATCCTTCCATACAAACATTATAAAAGACGAAAATACTCGTGTAAGCATTTCTGCTTGTGTTTGGCATCTATTAATATAAATGTTTTCATCGTCTGCATTTTTGCGAGTTTGAAAAGGCGCTGTACTGCCCTCCCGAGGTGATACTGAGATTGCACATCATGCTTTTTTCCAGTACCAGAAGGGTTTCAATCCTAGCAAGCCCACTAAACTTACTTATGCTTAATGTATCAGTGCATATAGACTGTATGAGTGCATGCAAGATAAGATTAAAAAAGCAGGACACAAAATTGTATATTACATAATACTGATACCTTTAAGCACAATGTTTAGATATTAGATTAGATTAGATTCAACTTTATTGTCAGTACACACGTACAAGTACAAGTCAACGTGTAGTTTTGTCTAACTAGAAGTGCAATAGCAGGATGTGCAGGATATACAGTAGTTATATACAGTATATCTAGCAAAAACTAAAATTCGGTTGCTGAAAAAAAGTTTTACATTTTATTTATTTTATTTACAGAGAGGATAAATATGATAAAACCATTGCCAGTTTAGCCAGTTAAACATTACACCAACTTACAAATGATTCTCCTACAATGAAAAACATTAACTGAACAGGATCAGACAGATGGGGATTCTCAAATGTAGGGCTGCGTCCTAGTAAAGCTGAACATCTCGGCTGGCACATCATCAGGCGCCATCAAAGACCAATTCTTTAAATAGATTCCCAAAACACTGTGAAACAAGCTGACTTTAAACTTGCCTAATTTCATTAAGAAATTTATTTATTTGTGGTGTCTTTTATTTTTTGAAAAATTAAACACATAATTCTAAACTGTTCATGTTATCAAGCCGGACATTCTTCCATTTGAAAAGCACCTGCTTCAGAATATCAAGAGTGATGTTTTTGGAATGTGCGACAAGTTTTGTGCGTGATTGGAGGACATGAAGGAGACACTTCAAGCATCCTTCGACAGCGCATGATGACGTGCCAATGAAGATATTTTTTAAAATATGTTATTTTGTGTTCTGCTGAAGACAAATCCCTTTAATGATATAACAATTTTGATCTGTCCAATGATTATTTTCATAATTTTCTCTTTCCATTGTTACCATTTAGTTTACCTTAAAAATGCTTTTATAATAGTTTCCTCAAGTTAACCAATATCTATAGCCACACACTTTCAATCCTATGTGTGTTAACATTATCTATATTGCATCACTCTGAGGTCAATGTGTCTTTTTAATGCTTACTAAACAGATCATGAGACCTGATTTTGAAGATTAACTGTGTGATAAATTGTTCAAGGACACAGTGGTCGTATAAATATCAGAAAGAACTTTGAATGCTTATGCAATTATCAAGCACCATCTTCCATAAGAAAACACATCTTTTTTTTAAATCATTGTTTGTTCAGTTTTGGCAGAATCAGGTTGTTTACCAAAGTTCAGCGATGAGACAGGAAGCTCTCAAAGTTTTATCTCAACAAAGAAAAGTGCTGACACTTACTCAGCTGTGCACTGCTGCACAAACAGTGTCGGAAATCATGTGAAGATTAACACAAGAAAGCAGTCTACACTAAGCATGTAGAAACATGTAGATACATGGTTCAAAGACAAATAAATAGATCTCTATAAATGATTTTCAATAATAGGGTTTGTATAAATAACTAGAGTACTTGTGGTTACTTGTCAATGTTACATGCACCCCTCCCCCGCTCTTTAGCAAAATAGTCTGGAATGCAGTGTATATTAACCATTTATTTTCTGGATAATTTTTAACAAAGAGAAAAAATAATGTTGGGGATTAGAATTTGTTTTTTTTGATTCCCTCAATAATATGCACTGAGAAACTAATACAGACTTAAGCAAAGACACGAAAACATTTATGACCAAGTTGATTGTTCTTTTGCTAAATGTTTTGGTTCATCTACTCGAACCCATTTTGGAGGTCACATATATTCATTGTTAAGGCATCAGTCTCCTGGAGTGAATACATGAGCTATTACAATTTTTTTAAAACAGGAACACGGGGAACTTTGCCCTGCTTTGAGTCAGGAAAAACAAGAGGAGTATAAATAGGAGGAGCTGTGCCGGAGTGAGTTGTTTTCGTCTAAAGGCAGCTCAGTGAGGATCACTGCTGAAGGCTTTCAAGTGAACACGTAAGTGCACTTAAGAATAATGTGACATAGAAAGAAATCTTTGCATATGATGTCTATTACGGTTGTCTTTGATAAATAGGTTTTACTTTTATAACGTTTAATAACTTACGATTTTGTGCACATTAAATGTATCAATTCCAATAGCAAATAGTTAAATAGTGTCAGGATGGAATATGGAATTTGTGCAGATACTCAATAAACTTTCTGTAAATCCTGGTGACTGCAGTTTAAGGTAATTGCTGAACAGTCAGCATAGCATGTTGCCAATGTGTTCTGACCAAAAAAGGCTGGAAGGAGTTTATTTACTTTATACTAACTCTGCAAAGCTGCATGGAACTGGTCTAAATATTCTATGAAAAACGAAATTGAATAAAACAAAATTTTGGAAAAAAGGCAAATTGTAAAAATCGTTTTTTAAATCACGATTATCAATAAATAAAATAAAAATAATGAGATAAAATAAATAAAGGGCGAGTAAATATAAAAAGTAAATAAATAAATAATATAATATAATAAAATAAAACATACATTACTCTTTCTTTGGTTGGAATTGTATTAAATATTTCAAGTCTACCAATACAAGGGATCCATTGTGGTCTCTGCTTGTAGTCTCACTGCTCATCATCTTTGTCTTCAGGTCATTGGGTCTGTTGGTTGGAGGCATGTGGAAGACACTTAGCCTTACTCTCGCTCTCTGCCTGCTAGCGGGCTGCAGCGCAGAGAGCGAAGGAGACGGGGCCCGCTGTAAACTTCCCCCCATGTGGAACATAGGAGAGGCAGAGCCCATGAAGGAAGCTCTCGGAGGGGTGACAGTGGTTGCTTACCTCCAGGCCAGCTGATTATTCTGCTTGGAGCAAGCATCAAAGTGAGTCGTTGAATATAACAGCAATGCAAACCCATTTATAATTATAAAAAAGTCCTTTAACCACTTATTATATAACTTTAGGTACAGACATGACCTTGTTATTCAAAGCCTTATCAGGTCACATTGTGATGTGTTCTCT
This sequence comes from Triplophysa tibetana, assembly GCA_008369825.1. Lineage (NCBI taxonomy): Eukaryota > Metazoa > Chordata > Actinopteri > Cypriniformes > Nemacheilidae > Triplophysa > Triplophysa tibetana. Next base: position 10,645,075 of record CM017904.1, on the reverse strand, counting down.
CTGTACTGTTTACACACGGAGTATTTTTCTTATCCAACTTGTTGAATGTTCTTTAAGGCTGAACGGCTTGCTCTTGAAGTTGGAGAACCAAGGCTTTGTTAACATAACTTACATGGTTGTAAACAACCAAGAGGAAAGGTCCCAACGGCTCCACCACTTGCTTAAGGAAAGGTTGCCTGAGAGTATCACCCTGTACGGCCAAGACACCAACCAGCCTGACATCTGGCAGGCAGTAAACGCTAAGAAAGATGACGTTTTGATCTATGACAGGTTTGGAACATTTTTACAGTTTTTTTTTTACCTGATAAACCCACAATACAATAATTTTATTAAATATTAAAACATTATCAATATTTCACTAAATACTCTTTTCTGACAGGTGTGGCAGACTCACTTACCATCTATCTCTTCCTTACACCATCCTGAGTTACCCATACGTTGAGGACTCTATAAGAAGTACTTATTGTAAACGTGTTTGTGGAGAGTGTGACATGGAGGTAAACACTTTTTTATTTTAGGCCACACCCATAGGCCACACCCATCCCATTTCCCATTGGATAGACAAAAAATCTCCACCCCAAACTCAAGCCACTGGTTGACCCAAAAGAATCTGATCAAACTAACAAAGCTTTTACACTTAAGTTAGTATTTTAAAACAAAAAGAACTTCGCTAAAACTATTATTTTACAGAATTTTTCTGTTATATATATTTTTTCACACATTTTCATGTGTTTCATGTTCATTATCAATGGATTTTTTACATGGTTAGAAATAAGTGAAAACTTTAATTCATTTAATTTCAGGCTTCATCTGAGCTCGAGGAGTGCAACAAAACAGCAGATGACAAACCTGAGGAGACTCGTGCAACAGCAGAAGAAGAACGTACCAATGCAGAGCCCGATCGTCACCATCATGGTCACCATGGTCACCATGGGCATCATGGTCACCACCACCATCATGGGCATCACCAAGACAGCCTGGAAAGGCAACCCCAACAGCATCGTCATGAGGGTCACCAACACGGCCAACAGCAGGTTGATGTGGGTCAAGTCCACCTCGCCCAGGTAGACTTCGGTCAGGTTGCCCTCAATGAGCCACCAGTCATGAAAAAGCCTTGATCTAAGCACTCGAGGTGAAAAGTTCAGTACAGCTGACAGCAGGGGGCAGACTCTCCCTCGGTCAGCTGATGCTGACACTGACGACAGCTGTTTTCTGAGGAGGGCAAAGGGAACTCGGCAGGTCTCTGACAGTGTCAGGAGGCGCTTCCGGCCTCCTGACACTGTCAGGGCCTGAGGAGGGAGGAAAATCAGATAAGAGAGACCTGACAGTGACGTCCCGCCCCCCCAGCTGAATGACAGCTGTCGCAGCCGATCTGAGTCTGACCAGCAGGTACCACGAGTTGAGTGTGACAGGAGAAGTAAACTGCTGGTTAGAGCTTTGGATTGTGCTTACCAACTAGTATTTTCACCTCAGAGTGTGGCGGCACTGGATCTTGAAATTCGATTTCCAAATTGGGTCTTAAAAATTATGATATCAGAGTCAACCAAGAAACATCTGAAAAGAATAAGGTTGACATTTTGTTGTTTGTCTTGTTAAATCGGTGGGGCAACAAACTAGTCCAGTGTCTGATTCCTCCTGAGAGTGTGTCGGGGGCAGTAATGTGATGGGTTTTCACCTCCATATGCTTATTGTGGCTTTTATGAAGGCAGGTGCAGAAACTATTTCCTAGTGGCGCCTGTCAGATGTTAGTCCACGTAGAGCGGAGGCCAAAGGCCATGTAACATTCTGCCCTCTTTGTTAAACCCGAAAGAAGTTACTATGCAAACATATTGGGTAATATAAGAAGTGTTTTAATCTGGCTTCAAAAAAGATGCTATTCTGTATGAAAGTTGTATCAAAGGTTAATTGGAAGTAGGCAGAGAAATTCTGACCAAACTAGAACCAAACACTGTTTGATCACATCATTTAGGAGAAATTTCTGGAATTGTTTTTTATCTTTAATCTTGTTACTTACACTGACATAACGTACTTTATATTACAGTTAATGGATCATAAAGAAATGCAGAAAACGTCTAACATATGCTACACATTTATTAATAGTTATTTGTATTGGTAAATGTTCGGTCACGGTTGTCTTGAGGAGAATTGTTTGGAACGTTTTACATACTTAATGAAAGTTTTCTGGGAAATGTTTTATCACCTGGAAGACCTGAAAAAAACTGTATGCAAAATGTATGTTGTGTAAAAGAAGGTATGTGGGAAGTGTGTGACATAAAAGTATGTAACTTTAAGATAAAATCAAATAAAGTTTTGACTTGCATGAATGTGCATTCGATCATTCACTTTTTTGTTGTAACATAATTATTTTTTAATTTACTTCTATTTATTTATTTGTTTGAATTCACAAGTATCAAATTTTAAAATAACAAAGTTCTATTTAAGTCTAAGTTTTTATAAACCAGTATAGTGCCACATGCTGTCATACTGAAAACCACCAGCAGATGGCGAGCGCGTATCTATTATTCTAGTCAACTTTGGTCTCCCATTTTGAGCCTCCCTACATTTTTCTCCCAGGCCAGAACTGGATGTAGGAGCTGTCTGCGGCGTTTCCTTTTAGAATATCCGTGTTGACCAACGGGTGTCTCTTTCAGGAACTCTCTACATGTGCAACTTTTATACTGCACGCATGCAAAACAGAAAGATGATTACCTTAAATTGCTGGCAAAACACAATACGTGTAACATAAAATATTATGTGCAGATCAAAAAGTGCAGCAGTTTAAGATGTTTCTGTACACAAGCACACACGTTGGGTTCCTAGGTTTTATGGGGACTTAGACGTAATGAATTTTATACTGTAGGCCTACAAACTGTATGTTCTATCCCTTAACCTCTAAACCTAACCATCAGACAAAGCTTTCTGTGTTTTTACATGTTCAAATAAGAGTAATTTAGTTAGATTTTTAAGCTGTGTTCCTCATGGGGACAAAAAATGTCCCGACCAGCTCAAAAGTTACTGATAAAAATTACGTCTTTCTTTACAGTTTTCTCGATTGCTTAAACACATTTCTTGAAATTATGCCTCGTGCTCTCAAAACAGTAAACACAAATCCATAACATCTCACTCAATTCCCCAAACATTCTATTTTCAAGTCAAAATGAAGCTCTCTTCTCAAACCCATTCAACTTTGCTGAAAAACCAAACATTTCCCGCAGACATGACACACAAACCCTCAAAAACACTCACACTTCAACATAGTCTTAGACACTGGTGGGATCAAATCAAAACACTGTTTCTAAAACCTCTTAGTGGGATTCAAGAGTAATTTGACAGCTTAGTGTTTATTAGAATATACAACACAAAAGAGTGCACATAGAGCAAAATGCAAGAATGAGTTTTAGGATAAAATAAAAATAAAACTTTACACTACTGTAAAGTCGATGAAGATGATCTTACAAGACAACACATATCTTAAAATAAAGAACAAAATGAACTGGTCATGCAACACAATACAGTATACAACTGCACAAATAACATTTACATTCAGGAATTTAGTAGCTGCTTTTATCCAAAGCCACTTAAAGAGAAGATAAAGGAAACAACACAGTTAAGGTATTTGTCAATAGGAGGCAAGGTCAAAAATATATATCCTCTGCACCTTTGGCCCAATTTCGTAAAAGTATACAATTTTCTGCAAAAACAGGAAACAGATAAAAAAAGAAAGAGAATCTGAATGGTGTGTCATCAGTTTTACCACTGAATGTTTACTGGTGGATAAATGTGTGCTATTTGAGTTTACATCTTGACACTTCAGCTCATTATATTGTGTGTTGTGTTTTCTGAATGAGAACATGGTCAAACCAAATTGAGGAGGTTTGCGTGTGGGGTTTGTACAAGTTGGTGTATTGTTCTGAGAATGTGTTTATAGTAGTCAGAAAATGGTGAATTGTTTCATGAATTGTGTGTTAGCAATCGAGAAAAAGGGCTTATTATAATAATGGTAGTGGTTTAAATGGAATTCTCCACTGATCTTTGTGGATCTCCGGTGTAATGTGTTGTTAATGTTTACCCCTACTGGAGTAGCCTATAGACGGTTTCAGCACAAACGTTTTGTGGCCCACGCTTAACTTCAGGTAGACCCCAGCAAACTGTTCGTTTAATACAATTAATATACAATAAAATAATAATAAGAATGAATTACAAATTTAAAATAAATCGTTATATTATAACCTAATACCATAAGTTAACTTCAAGTCAGGTGCGTATGCTCAATTACAAAATGGTCAGTTCTGGTCCTTGCTTCTGATTTGCTGAGCTAAGTTCTAAGCCGTTATAAAATACCCAGATTTATAACGCCTAACTGCACCACTTATCCTAAATAAAATTGTATTTAATTTATTTTATGAAACCTTGCTACACATATGGAATAACCATTTTATAAAAGCAATAAGCCCCGCAAAACAGTGGGTTACAGTGCATTTTATAACAGCTACAGGGTTTTAGGCCCCCCACTCCCCGTCGTGTCACAATGCCCTTAGCTGTTATAAAATGCACCGTTACCCACTGCTTCTTGGGTGCTTGTTGCTTTATTAAACCATATAAGCCCCAAAACACACTGCATTAAAGAAATGGTTAATGGTAAATAGCTGTTGGGTCATAAGGGTGTTGTTAGTTTTAAACATTTGAAAGTAGTTTCGTCAGCAGGGATATCATAAGAAAAACCGCAACCTTATAGGGCCGTGCCCTGGCTGAATAGAAAATCAGCAAGGGCGGTCTGGATGGCATAGCGTAGACAAGCAACAATTTTACCCTGAAACTGTAGTAATATCAAGAACCAAGTCCTCTTCAATAACCCTTGAGAAACCAGGTAAACAGCACTTCCTTTAAACAAATCGTAACATCCCATTCACAGCCCACAATGAAAAAGGTCAACAAGCACACAGAGGCAATCAATGGCGAGGGCGGTCAGTTTGATAGGCATAATTGGCTTGAAGATACAATACAGGGCTGCAGGGACTCATGGGCAATTACTTACAATGTCCTGAAAAGCGGGCTGTGAGAGTGGGCGACACAGATTCAATCAGCATCACGCAGTGTTGCTAAGTACGCAGAACTCGCCAAATTGCCTGATCTGCTTTCCCCATCATCCAGTTCCTATCTTCTGTATCCACTTAGCAGAAAGCTCCCATTCGGTGCTTGCTGGACGTCTACTCTTCCCCTGTTTCTCGTACATTAAGGCTTCAACGGTGTTGACCCGGCCTTCATAATGCATCGAGTTCTCTCAACAGCATGGCTCTGAATGATGTAGTTAAGCATGTCCGTCATACACATCAGACAACACCAAACTAATGGACCCCTTGTGCTGTGGGTTCCAGTTTGTTCCAGTTTTCCATTACTACGTGAAACGAGGAGGATGAGGAAAGTAACTTGCTGTTCTGTAATCCGGATTTGTAAAAGGTTTTTATGAGTGATGACTGGGTCAACGATGGAATACTGTCTAATAAATGTTCAGATGGACAGTTTTTTCTTATCAAGAATAAAAAAATTTAAATTAACATGAATTAGCCACTTTGGAAAAATGTTGTTTTTGTTTGTTAAAAAAAAATACTTTTTTGTTAAAAACACGCAGTGGGCGTGCTTTCTCCAGGAGAGTTCGTGTTGGAAAAAAAACTCTAGAAACCTAAACGAACCTTGGGGGAGTGTATCGAGCACAGAAAATATTTTTTTGACAAGTTGACCACGTTAAGCATGAGAAGCCAGACGTTTCACTTGGTAAAGAAGTCAGAATGCTTGAAACCGCGTTAAATCCCACCTTTAAAGCACTCTGCAACGTTCCTGGAACTTTATTTTCTGGTTGCAAAATGTAACCTAAAAAGAACCATTTGATGTTCAAAATAATGACCCAAAAATAACCGTAATGGAACGCTCTGTATAAGTTATTTTTATTTAAAACCTACCCGTAAGGGGAACGTTCTGACTTTGCCGGGTTTTTCCAGCTGGGTTTGACCAATTTCCTTTGTAAGATTATGGGCAGTATGTTTAAATACAAAAGTAGATTCCCAGGTGCCCATAACTAGACACGTTTCTCTTAAAATAAATGAAATGTGAACATAGCAAACTTCTCTGTCGTTGTCTCTATAAAACTCAAAACCAGGTCCATTTCTATAAGTTCTCCACAGTCTGCACTCACATTTCAGCAAAACTGATGCTTGAAAACTCAAAAAATATGCAACAAATACTCAACAGTAGTACAGACACACATAGGCACATTTTATTGTCTACCATTATTAAATTAAGTCTGTCCATAACAACAAATATAATACATAAAAAAGCCAATCCAACTGTTTGAAGCCATCTTTATTAAGTTGAAGAAAACAAAGCAAATACTGAAAATTGTTCATTTGAGGTATAATAAATTCAGCAAACCATACAAATGTTCCAATAACAAACCTGAATTAAGTTCTTTCATACGGTCTCGAATGCTTAGCTGTGTGTGCATCCATGTTAGGCAAACACATCATTTGATAAAAAATTGGCTCAAACCCTACATAGTCGCACACATGACAAACCACAAAGAGGATTAAATGTACTAGTATGTCAATATACCATGTGCATTCGTCATCTCGGACGTGCAAACAAATATCTTTGCCATGTTGGCTTTGCATTCCAGAACGTAAGAAGAAAAATTGAGAGTTGCTACATAAGGAGGAAAAGTAGAGAGGAAATTTACAGAAAGAGCAGCATCGAAACATACAGCACAAGCTAATATGCATATAGTATACAGCTTAAGACATTTTCCATTTAAACACAAACATGCTGATTTCCCAGCGATGCCAGCAGCAGAAGAGGCGTGTAATACTATATTCCTTAGTAAGGCAATATCTTCACATACAAAAGAATGGCACGTCGCTTAGCACAGTGTAAGGATTGAATGCATTAGATATAAGTCCACTATTAATCATATATACACATATATACGTGTGCAGGACTTTCCAAGTAAAACTGTTAAATATTACATTAATGTTAAATAATTACCCCATCTATGCTTTACCACTAGCTTATTTGTTTATTCTGTACTATACGTGTGGGCTGTGGGGTCTAAGTGGTTTACCTTATTTTTTTATCTGAACCTATTTGTAAAATGCATGACAAAATATGTTAGTATCTCAAAAATGTCAAAAATATGTGATACGTTTTCAACCTCAAGTTCTTCAACGCTAACTGTACCATATTTTTTCTATCACAGATTACGAGCTTAAGTATCAAGTGCTTTCCTCTGGCTCATTGTTCGACAGTATTTGGTCCTATTGTCTTAGGTGTACCTGTGTGTTTGCACAATAACAAAGGCTTAGCATATAATTAAGCAACAATTTCCTTCATTCTACAGCACTGCAAAAAAACACCAGAGTCGTGAAAAGAAATGATTAAATCAGACAATACATTTGATTAGCCTGAGCTGTTATTATGAAAACACATACATTGCCTTCCAAAAGAAATTTAAAGAAAGATTATAGATAACTTCTTCATGGACTTCTTTATAGGAATAGTTATCACAAAAAAGACATCATCATTTTCATCACCAACATGCCATTTCAAACCTTTATGACTTTCCTTCTTCTTCAGAACACAAAAGAGGATATTTTGCAAAACGTTGGTAAACAAACACTATTGCCCCCCATTTTCTGCCATTGTCTGGACACAAAACCACAAAGTCATTTCTTAAAATATCTTGATCATCTTGATCTGACCACAGATTGCAAAACACAGATCTTGTGGTCTAGATAGGAAAGTCAACCACAAGGCAAAGAACAAAAAAATATGGGATTTAAATTTGGCAATCTGTCCCCTTTAAAATAGGGCTATCAAACGATTAATCGCATACAGAATAAAAGTTTGTGTTTACATAATATATGTCTATGTCCTGTCTATATTAATCTTATATTTATAAATACAACCACATACACATATGTATTTGTTAATATTTACCAATAATTTAAATTATAAATAAAAAGTGATTTTTCTTGAATATGTGCATGATGTGTGTGTTAATAAATACAAAAGTATTATGTACAGTACACAGATATATATTATGTAAACACAAACTTTTATTCTGGATGCGATTAATCCCGATTAGTCGTTTGACAGCCCTACTTTACAGTGTTTTGAAAGGCAATGTTGGAAAATGTACAAGAGACACCTAAAACAAGGTAGGATTCAGGAATTCAAGCATCATTCGCACAGCCAGGACCAGTCTAGCTTATAGTCCCCATGACTGCCATTTCACCATCATATACTTCCCATGTTTTTTCTCTAAAAACAGAGAACATGAGCGAGTCACAAAAGTGCTCAAAGTTAGCTCATCTAAACAACAACCAGCACTTTTAATATACAAACAAACAGCATAGAACTACATTTGTGAGTAATCTGTGGGCTATGCTTGTACTGTGTAACTTAAAAAGTAAACCATTCTATAATTTTGAATACAAATAGTTTTTGACTCTCCAGTTATAATTCATTTTATATTATAATGCATGATTTTATAAAATAACTAGTCAAAAGCAGCTTCTTGCCACGTGTAGAGGCTGTGGTGCATTACATAATGCTATTTACATGATGTTGAATAAATTGTCCAGGCAACAATTTGAGACCCTAAAGTCCATTAAAACCAGTACAAAAATTTGGCACTTCTATCCCATCTTGTTGGCAATGTAACTCCCATTGTAAATGTATGTAGTGTAAGAATACTGTCTTCATCGATATAAAACTGCTACATGTACAAAGGTAACATTCGAAAATCATTCGGTTTGCATTGCACAGCAAACAAAGGCTACACCCTACAAGCACTTAGTGTTGTCAACATTTCCCCGGACACATTAATACAAATAAAGAGTGTTATTTGCTTGCTTCTGAACACGCAAAACCCGCAAGACAAACAGCAGAAAGGGTCAACTAGGTAATGACACGTTCAGTGGGCTTATATCATCACAGTATTTTCGAAGGATCGCAGAATATCACAGCCATATACAGTGATGTTTAAGAAAAGTACGAAACTCCACCGTTTAGACATCTGACCGTTGTAGTAACATGAGCTGGTTAAAATGAGCAAGATTGTTCAAGCGCTCAAAATGGCATCCATAAATCTGACAATGCTGGTTCTCGTAACAACATCAAGGCTGTTCAGAAATTTCAGTCTGAAAAAATATGGCGTTGTCCAAAGGATGACTCATCTTCTGTCAGGGTATAATTTGCTCACTTTGTCAGACCAAAAAAATTGAGCAACCCTGAAATAGTGCGATCAATTTTTCCAAATGTAATATTCCATGTCCAGCTGGTATGCAAAATCAAAATAAAATAAAAGTCTTTTTACCTCTGCGTAAACAGTTTTATCTAAAGATATGTCTGCTTTTATCCACATCTGTTTAAATCTATGTTATCTCAATGCCACAGTATCTCTAGATCTCTGTCATTGTATAACAACAAAAGCATCTTAAAAATTGTTCTGATAAAGTAAGCCAGCATATTCTATAGTGACTTGTTTTTTCTGTGCAACGTCATTGATTTTACATTGATAATGTGTTTAAACTCTCCCGGCGAGCTAGCTTCAGGCACAACTATGCTTCAAAACAGCCAACAGTGAAAAAAAGCTTTCGGTTTCATCCTCTTACCAGCCTACAGCAGAGAAAAGCCTTAGAAACATTAGCAGAATCCCGCAGCAAGCGCGATGGAATTTCGGTACCATCATTGATGCAACTTTGGCTTCCAGCAGTGAGAAGGTTGAACATCATCGAGCGATGACTTGTGTGACTTCATGGGGTCAGGGTCCCCAGGAGGTCGGGCGTGAGATACCCCATGGGCATGTTTGGCATTGCAGGGAGCTGTTTGTTTGGGCTGTGTGTGCACACCGATGTCTGTGGGGAAGAAGAGTTAGGGAGGAGGCTGCGCTGGCCGTCTACCTCTTGAACTACTGTATAGTCTGACACCGGTGGCAGTATTGAGGCTGGTGGAGCTATAGGCAGAAAGTAAGGCGTTTGGGAGTTGTCTACAGGAGCCAGGTACTCTTCGTTCCAGCCGTGGTTCCCTTCATCAGCCTGAGGTGGGAATGTTTGGTACCCCCGATCGGGTCCGGGGTTGGACGGCACAACGGCGGCAAGCTGCCTTGCGGTTGTCTCCGAGGTATAAGCTCCGTCAGAAAGAACCTGGAATTGTATTTGCACGTCTTGTTTGATTTTCTTGTCGTCCTCTTTCTTTTTCTCCGGAAGGCTGTTTAGTTGCCCCGGTGAGAGGACCACCTCTCCCGCAGGTGTGAAATCGCTTACTTGGGCGTAGAAGTCCATGTTCGCCCAGGTTGGTGTAGTGGATTGAATAAGTGTCTCCGCCCCCTCAGATGTTTGAAGAGCAGTAAGGCTCGGGTTACATGAGCTGCTCCTAGAAACCAGAGGGTGCTGGTCTCCGCGACCGAAATGCCCAGGCAGAAGGGAAGCGGCAGGCATGTCTTCCAGGATCTCCGGGTCGTAGCAGCTGGCACGCCCAGAATCATCGTCGCTTTTGAAATGGATGACATGAGAAGAACCTGAGCGGGACAGGCCCAGAAGATGCTGTGTGTCTGAACTCTCATTCTTCTCCGTGGGGTCGTCCAGGTCCAGCTGGATGAACTCCACCCATGGGTCCTCGTGGTACGAACAAGGCTTGTACATATCCTGACTGCTCAGCAAGGAATTAAGCTGGTCTAACTTTCCCTTCTGTCAAACCAGGAGAAAATGTGAAGAGTTATTATGTAGTGGGATATTGTATTACATAAGTAATTATTCTGATGAGATTGACTTTAGTGTTTATGTGTGTAATACATGTAATACACAGTACGTTTAGGGTCTCTTTTTATATATATATATATTTCCACATTAATTTATTGATTAATTTATACTGAATTTCTCACCGACAGCCGATTATTCAGTGTGATGTATGCCGAGAGCGATTCTTGAGATTCAATTAATATTTCTTAAATTTCTGAATGTTACAAATTCATGTACACGGTATCAAAGCAACAACATAAACAAACGTTACCGCGCATGTACACGTTCGTGGACTGCCCTTAGCTTCCGTTACACATTCACAAATAATAATGTAAATTGTAAAATATAGCTGCAAGCAGCAATTGCTGGGTTCGAGCAGTTTAGGGTCTCTTTGGCACCTTTGTCGTCACTGACTAGGCTCAGGGCTCGAACCCTAACGCGTCCACATTGTACAATAGTCCTCCACATGCCAAATAATTCCAGGGTTTGTCAGTAACATTTAATAGACACAATGTATGCGTACACACATATGCACATATATGAGTGACTGCAGTGCAGCAGACTGTAACACCCTACAGTAAACAGTGAACACAGCCGAGAAGATCATCCGTGTCCGTCTCCCATTTATTCTAGATATATAGTGAGGAAAATAAGTATTTGAACACCCTGCAATTTTGCATGTTCTCACGCTTAGAAATCATGGAGGGGTCTGAAATTGTCATCGTAGGTGCATGTCCACTGTGAGAGACATAATCTAAACAAAATCCAGTAATCACAATGTATGATTTTTTAACTAATTATTTGTATGATACAGCTGTTCTAGTGTAGAGATATAGGTCTACCTAAACGGCTGCTAAGCTAATCTGTTTGGTTGTCCTCTTGGGATTGACAGGATATATCACCCTTGATCATCGACTGCTTTAATCGGCCAATAGGCGATAGTGTGAAAAATTGCTTGTATTTACCGATTATTGGCCAGTACATCGGTGCGTCTGTAATTTACAGTAGTAGCTTACTCATCAAAACTATAAAATAACACAAATACGGGTTTTATAAAAAATGAAATCAAAACAATGTTAGATATTAGCATTTTTAGTGTAATCATCCTTTGTCTAAAAATGTTTAAATGTTGTCTTGTCATTTTATTAATGTATTTTGGTCTTAATACTAAAATACTTTATAAACAGTACTAAGGGAGTTCTCATACCCATTTTCTTCAAGTCCTTCATGTATTCTTTAAAATATTTTTTATGATAATTTTGCTTTATAATGAAAAATGCAGAACTTTAGATAAAAACCAAGAGAAACATTTATTAAAGTGACCCTAGACTTTTGAATGATAGTGTATATGCAGATACATGTGATATATATTATGTAATACAATATTTTCTATTATAAAGGGGCAACATTTAAAGGATAGTTCTGAGAAGGCATAGGTGTGTTTGTTCTGTATGTTTACCGCTTACGTTACCCTCTAAAAATGAAATATGGGGGTTGTTTAATTAACAATTCCCAATGCTTTCAGGAGGCAGAAAATTACAGGAGAACACCCACAATATGTCAACAGCTATGACCTTTTTAAAACCACCTCGCTCTGCTATAATTCATGCCACACTGCAGATAGACTTCTCATTTCAACTCTATTATGATTGAAATAATGCTTGTGTAAGATTTTGCATAATGTAACAATTCATTGATGCATCCCCCATTGTTTTACTAACAATTTTGGTTTTAGTATTAACGCCTTTGTCATAGTGCACTATTGTAATGAGCAAGGCGGGACGAGAGCCGTAAGGGAACTAATGAGGGACAGCTGTGCGTTGCACTGGTCTCTCATCTCTCACGGAGGAGATCGGAAGCATAAAAGGACGAGCGACAAGAGTGTTCGACGAGAGAGTGCCAGGGCTGGATTTTACGTTAGGTTATATCATGTTTGTGTGGCCGGCAGTCGACCGTGAGGGAACTGCCGGCATTTTACTTAAGTTTTGTGGTTTGTTTATTTCATTAAAAGTTGTAAAATTTTCGCCGGTTCCCGCCAATTCCTGGTTAGTTGTTACAACTATAGTTCTAAACAAAAGGTCATTGTGCATTACATTTGTCATGGTAAACACAGTACATGTTTTACCTTCAGCAATTCTGGGTCAATGCCTTTGATTTTAGGTGCTGGAATAGGAGGTAAAAAGATCACCATCAACCTGTGTAAAACAGCAAAATTTGGTTAATTTATTCCTTTTTGTACATTGAAATATAATCTGTATTTCTAGAGTATAAAACAGATTTATTTGCATTATGACATTTTCATAAACATTATGCAAATTCCCTAGAAATACAGTAAATAAAAATAAAGTATATCACTCTAGTTAAAGCTGTAGATTTGTTTGAATTTGATTCTTCACACTGTAGGTTCTAAAAAAGTCGCTATTTTTCCTGAACCTCCCTCACCTCTGCTGCTGTGAGAAGATGAGAAGGACGAGAAGAATCACCACACCTACCACTCCAAAAACCAACACCAAAGTAGTGGGGAATGTTGATTCTGTGTAAAGAGAAAAACTTGTAACTCTCGCTCAGATGATACATCACACTTCAGTCACCAATGACTTCACTTGGTGCAAACAACAGTCCAGTTTCTTGGCATCGTCTTACCTTTGCTCGGTATTTGTGCCACATGCACAATGATGCGGTCGCTGAACTCGCCAAAGTTGTCGAAGGCTGACATCTTGCAGCGTACCCGCACTTCGTACTCTTTGTCAGTGTGTAATCCATAGATGGACTGTTGCGTGCCGCTCTCCAGCTCCAGCTGCAAAGTAAACAGAAAAGGGGATTTGTGGGTAAGCCAAAATGAACAAGGATCTACTCATTTAATTCTAAAACCCAGCTTTGAAGGTTTACATCTTTGTACTAGGACAGATTTAGTAAGGCAACTGTCCCGAAAATAAACGTTAAAGTTTATAACTTGGAAAACACCAAACGGCTATTGTACTAATGCAGTGGTCGGGAACCTGAGGCTCTTTTCCAAATTGCTGTGTCTCGCCAGGCATCTTACCCTTCACCAACATTTGATCGTTAAAAACATCATAATATATATGATTATTTCAGGTTGTCCTTGCCAATACACGCATGCAGTGATGCCCAAGCTGCGTCATGACACTTATCAACGGCTAACAAGGTTTAGAACCCCTCCGCCGGCAGCCCGGCATCATATTGAAACCCAACAGGCTCCCAATTCGCATGCTATTTACCCAGAGCGGGAGGTCTTATAGAAGAGCGAGCGTCATGCTTTTATTGAAAGTTATGGCTCTGTGTGGCGTATGATACAGAACTTGTTGCCACGCTACGTACTGCAATCACGTGTAAGTTTTAAAAACACATGGAAGCAGATGGAAGCTAACTGCGACGCTTCAGTATGGATGCGCTGTGTTTAGCTCCTCATTTCCATGTGAGCAGTCTTTCTCGCATATGATTTCCATTCAGCTGTCAAGGTTGACTGATGAGTTGTAATGCCGGTATGCAAGTGTCTTGACCATGTACGAACCGAACTACAAAGCTATTAGCAAGACGCTATTTATGTTCGCTTTTATGAGGTTTTGCACAGGTTGCGCAGACCGATCGGTGTGGGACATTCGCCGATCATGCAGCATTTCAAGAAGTCGAACATTGCAATGCAAAGTCAGAAGACACATATGCAGTATTTTGTTAGTATCAAGAATGCGCACTTTTTAAAATTGTTATATGCTAGATATAATGAGGTTTAATTGAAAAGAGGCCTAATGTAAACCTGTAAATTGTATAAAAGTCACAGAAATAATTATTTAGAGGCTAGAGATGTATGCACTGTTTCACTGTTTTGCCTTGTCTGTGGACATGTTCTCTTATCGTAGTCAAAACACAATAGATCCCCACAAGGACCATACTTGAGACTGTGGACATTAATCAACTTATTTGTATTGAAGACATTGAAAGATGTTATAGTTTTTGCAATGATTCCTTGGTTTAAAAAGGTTCCCGACCCCTGTACTAGTGTGCTAGTGATGTCTGCAGAATGGTTCCCCTCTCATGTGTTCAGGCCTGCCAGCATACGGCAGTGATTTACCATGTGGCTCAGTGTGGTTTCCCTGTGTCTCCTCAGTCCGGGCAGGCCGGGGAAAGAGTCTGTCGGTGTGTAATCTGAGATGGCTCCTCAGGATTTTGCCAGATGAAAAACTCCCACAGCAAGAGGCCTGAATTAAATAGCACATCTGCGCTTTGGAGCAGCGTAAACCATTTTAAAATGGCTAGATAGTACCATTATATGATTTATCATTTAAACCATTTATATTTTTGAAAATGTTTTCATGTAGCTTTTTTACAGTTACAGAATAGAGTACTGCAGTGATTCCGTATTTTTTAAGCAAACACCGGAAGCGAGTTACCATTGTATCGCTTCCATTGCCACAAAGTCTATTCCGTTGTTTAGTCTGACGTTAATCACCACCGCATATGGAAGGTCATGGACTGTTTCCAGGTCCAAATGCTCAATAAGATGCTATAGGCAAACATCCAAAAAGGCTAATATATAATCATGGCGAGTTAAACTGTAAAACTATCGGAAAAACATGATCCTTTCCTTTATCGTCGAGCCAAAATCCCACATGGCCAGTCAGTGATACATTTTTCAGAATTATTTCAAACATTGATGCTAGAAATGTCTTTGCTGCAACAGACCCGTGTACATTCATGAACTGGTCCGATGTTAACAGCAACAACTATATGCCGTGATCTTCGCATACTTAATTATAAAGAATTATATATCATAAATAATTAAGTGTTTATTCAATTGTGATTAATTCTTATGGCAAATGATGTGAACACGGCAGTTTACTTCTTCGAACAGATGGCTTTGTGTTGTTTCCAGGCAGACTGTTATAGCCGCAGTTTTTGATTCACAGCGGCCACAAGCGTGTTTTGCAACAAATCGCTAAGTCCAAACACGACGGTGGCCACTTTAGAACAAAAAGATCTCGTTCTCATGTTGACGCAGGGAAGAGATCATGCAGGCATTATAAAGACTGCAGAAAGAGCGATGTCTTATTTATTACATAAAATAAAAGTAAAGTAAAAGTAAAAAAGAAGGATAAAAGTCAGGCAGGAGCAAGGACCTGCGCTAATATTATAAAGTCTTACCAGCAGAGACGAGTTAGGACCCGCGGTACTAAGGCTTTTAGCAGAGATACTCATGGATGTCTATGGAGATACTTTTTAGCAAGGAGTGGTTGGAGAGAAAGATTTTCCTAAAGCGCCCCTAACACACAGGGTTTCTGCCAATCTCATATTAATCTTGAGTTCCTATAGAGTAGTATTGCATATGTTGTTTCTTCTAATAGTTTGATCACATTTATAAAAGAGAGATACAGCTGTACGATTACTTCCGAAATCTTACGGCGTGTGCGGGGGGGGGGGGGGGGGGGGTGTAGTGCATAACACAATGCACATGTTGATGAAGTACTTCCATTTCATTTAAACTGCAGAGGAAACCACTATTCAAGTTCTATAATCACCTAGAACACTGTACTCTTATTTTTCCACATGTATTCTCTAAACACATTCATCTTACGGTCATCAACGACAATAAATGCTGATTGCTAATTGCAATCTGCACAAAACAAGTACAAGTTTGAAGTTCTTATTAAAGTTTGTTGAACAAAGTGTCATGACTCATCAATTCCTTCTTCAACGAATGCTGATAAAGACGTACCGACTCCCAATGGGAGGTGTTCCTGACCCGGTACTGAACCTGGTACACCAGACTCATCCAGCCTGTCTGAACATCCGCTGATGGAGGGGCGGCCCATCGCATGAGGATGTCAAAGTGAAGCCCTGAGCGGCTGACGTTCAGGAGGGTCCAGTTGAGTCCAATTGGTGGGTCAGGATGCACTGTAGGAAGTTGCCGGAAAGTATTAACGTTAAATGGAGTGAGCCAAATTATAACTGAATCAAAGTCTAATACATGCAACAACAGCTGAATTACCAGCAAAATTGCTGTCTTTAAGCCAATTTCACAGACATTAAAAGAACAGCCCAGCCATTTATAGAGGTTGAACAAACTGAACAGATTGACAGAGACATCTTTGTGCTTTCTTACCTATGTTTTCCACTAAAAAGCAGTGTTCATCATAGGTTATGTTCTGGGGAACTGAGCGTAGCTGCATGCAGTAAGAGGTCCAGATGTGTGTGAAGGTCTTGTTGAAATAACATTCGTTCTGCACAGTGGGTGTGTAGTCTGGACACTCCTGCCATTCAAGGTTGCTAGACACCAATGCATAACAAAATGAATTACAGATATATACAAACCTTGTGTAAAGTCATAGAAATGTAATTTCTAAATAGTTTAATAACATCTCTGTGAACTAAATTGCATAGATGCATTACCAGATTAGCATTTGCATAAACATACACAGATTCAAATGCTTAGATAAACTCACAAAATAAAACAAATTCAAAAGGAAATTGATTGTTAATAGCAACATAAATCATTAGTTTACTTTGGAGCCATATGGTCCAACACTTTTAGCGAACTATGGAAAAAAAATATATATATTTAAAGGGGTCATATGACGCGGCTAAAGCAAATATTACCGTTTGTTTTATATGTAATAAAATGTGTACACACGATTTAAGGTGTATTTTCCACATACCGTGCATGTTTGTATCTTCTCTTTGCCCCGTCTCTCTTTGAAAAGCACAGATTGTTTTCAAAGCTCATCGCTCTGAATAGCGAGGTGTGCTATGATTGGCCAGTTCACCAGTGCGAAGTGATTGGTCGAATACTGCAAGCGTGTGACGGAAATGTAACGCCTCTTACCATATTTGGAAAATCAAGTTCCAAAGCAATTGTATTGACAGGTACGCCCACCTTACTTGCCTATACATTTGGGCGGTTTTAGTCAAATCATACGCTGAAGTAGATTTGTGAGGGTGTGGTTACATGATAAGTTTCATGCAGGTCTGCGTGAGCATTTGCTTTTAGATAAGTTGCATATTTTGTTCCGACACTTACATTTTTGCAATTTTACGTGTCTATAAAATCCAAGGGCAACTTATAACACACCAAAAACTCTTAAAAACACGTATTTGCTCCATATGACCCCTTTAAAAGAATAGTTAAAAAATTAAAGTTTCCTCAGAATTTACTCACTCTCATGGTATTCCAGATGTGCTGTATATGACTTCAAACAAGTTGCTGAACATGTGAAGTTACTGACATGCCACTGAAGTGGTTTATTTTTTTATGATACAGGGAACGTCTCCATTTTAAGTAAAAATAAGATAACATGATGGGATTTTAATATGGCATTGTTTTGTGTACACCTGAATGAAGTCGGTCCTATACATCTGGGTGAAAGTTTTTACTATTTTTATCTTCGATTAAACTATTCCTTGAAATGTGTATTCCATGGCTGGAAGTTTGTGTCTTTCTCATACTTTTTTGTCTGATAGAATACTCTGAGGGCTCCAGGCTGAGTGAGATTCTGGAAGATGCCAGTGCTCCACCAGCATCTGAAGGTCTCCTGCTCTCTAGAGCGGCAACCAGTGAAATGAGGTCCTCCGGATGGATCTGAAGCAGAAGGAAAAATAAAAAAATGCATGTTAAATGCATTATACTGTACAAAGTGAGGAAAAATCGATTTTTTGGAAAAAACTGTAAATGGGAAATAAGGCAGGCACAATGTCAAAGGCGGAGTCACATGAACGTTCTGTTGAAGTATGACATATTTGGTGGGTGGGTAGTGAGACGTCTAATTTTGGTTACAGCCTTTAAACTGTAAACACAAGCCGCAAATCGACAGCGGTACCCCTTCACTTCTATTGTATGGACACTAAACCAATGCCAAACTGAAGTAAATGGGTACCGGCATAGTACAACGTTATTCAAAATATCATCTTTTTTGTTCTGCAGCTGAAAAAAATCATACAGGCTTGAAATGACAAAAGGGTGAGAAAATGATGACAGAATTTAAATTTTTGGGTGAACTATTCCTTTAATAAGCCTTGGGTGATTTAGGCTATGAATCACTCTTGGTTGCACCCTCAGTATGGGATGAATTAGACGCTGAAGTTTAATAACTAACTAATATGGGTTTGATTAAATCGCTACCTCTTTGAGAAATATATATCATTATAATACATAATATTATATACATGTGTTTATTATTATATACATATTTTAGCAAACTCTTAGCTCAGTCCTCTGCAGTCGAGCTCCTCTGGTTGCCAAGTTCTTGATTTTGCGCAGCCATAAATAAGACTTGGAGGGTGCAATTGATTTCTCGCCCTCTATTTCTCCGCTCCTTCTCTAACTGCAGTATAAATCAGCCGGACTCACATGTGGTAGCAAATCAGCTGGGTATCAAGAATTTCTATGACCCCATGTAGAGATTGCGCTCTTATTTGATGCCCTTCTAAACTGCACCTGCTGAAGAACATCTATCTTAAGGTAATGCAGACTTTGGGGATTGGGAGGGCAGTTAAAACATCTACTTTACTCTAAAGCAATTTTTCTCCGAAGGAACCCCACACATATTTTCTTCTTTCAGTTTCTTACATCTAGTCCTCTACAGTGACAACAAGATGTATTTCCCTTCTGTCCTGCAGATGCCGAGCAGTACAAAACTGCACAGAGATGTCTGGTTTGTAAGTTTATGAGTATACAAATACACATCTGGGGACATGCACATACGCACAGAGGCACACCTTAGTTTTTCTTGTGAAGATTTGGGGATTACACTAAACAGAGAAAAAAAGGGAGTGCCGTTATACTTTATTAAATTATTTAAATTACTATTTTAAATTTTAATATGTATTTTAAAAAACATTTATGACATATTTACAAATGATCAAACCAAATTGCCTGTTCGTGACATTTGAAAGTCATTTCTTACATTAAAAGTGAAAGTAAATGTCTTTCCTTGTGAAAGGTCTGCATTCGGTAATAATGAGTGATAAAAGAAAATATATTAAAAAAAAAAATCCCCATCTCATGTGCAGTTTTTTCTCATGTGGCAAGTAGACATGTAATAAGCGGGATAGTGTACAAGCAGCCAGTTTTATGGCGAAATAAGCCCATTCTGTGTGATTCAAGCTCCTGATCACACTGTCGGAGCTTATTTCTGCAATAACAACCTTCAGCCTGTACATTATCCCATACGTAAAGATCTGTTTGCTGTGTGTTGGCAGACGGGAGGAGTGTCACTGAACTGTTTGGCTACGCTAGTGGGGTAAAAATGACACCCTTCAGATATACACAATATTTCCCTTTATCTTACAAAACCTCTTCTAAAAAGCTAAATATGAATATGTAATATTTTCATAAGAGCATAGTGTTGATTTGATTCAGTTGTCCCCACCCCTTTAAAAGTCCTGACATGGAATTGATGGAGTCTGAGTTGAACAGCTAATTTGGGGAGCGCTGAAAAGAAGACAAGATAAGGATATTATCACTGCTAAATTCTTCCTGGTCAATATTTGCTTTTGTGTTGAAAAGGGGGCAAACAGCATGACGTGCTCGAGTGCAAAACTTGCAAAAGCAGCTGTAAAAAGGGTCAAATTTCAACACTGGGAACAGATACAACTGTGTCAGATGTCATTTTATATGTCATTGATACATTTGTTTCATAGTGACAGAAATGTAAATATAATTTTGTAATTAACTCTATGGGAAACATTATGTTGACTCTAAACTAAATACGAATTAAGTTATTAATATTTGATTGTTTTTTGTTACAATAAAACATATTTTAACTTGTTATTTTTATTATCTTTATTTGTAAAAGGGGATCTTTCACAATTCTTTTATCATTTACTCACCCTCACATCATATAATTTCTTCTGCAAAAACAGAAGATATTATGATGAGCGTTTGTATCCAAACAACATTGGCTCTCATAGACTTTCATTGTATGGAAAGTGAAAACCACCAAGACATTTCTCAAAATATCTTCTTTTGTGTTCCAAGTCCTTCTCATTTTGAAACACAAAAGAGTGAAGAAATGCTGATATAATTATTATTTTTGGGTGAACTACTCTTAAAAAACAAACATTACATTTTCATTGTTTTCTACAATGTGATGGGCACATTCACAATGCCAATGGTATGTCTCCTGTGGTATTTGTGGTTATCTTTTCTAAAATTATACAAACTGTTTTACTTCATGCTGTTGTAATTGTGAGCTGTGAATGCTTAGCAGTTGGAGCCTTTGAGCCAAAGAACTTATGCAAAAAGGTAATCTATCACTCCGATGTTTGGCAGTGTTGATGAAAGTTTATCTGTTTGCATGCTTGAGCAGATGTGAAAATTCTGGATCCGTACTGAGCCATGATTCCTTGCAACTCAAGAGACGTCACAAATCATCCTGTACCGGGATGTTGACTGAAGAAATGAAATCAAAACATCTTAATGGACCGCATATGCCCATAAACAACAATTACAAAGCATGAAATCAGTTTCTTTTTCACATAAGCCAAAATATATTTTTGTATAAATTAATATACAGTTGCCCAGACACACATCTCCTGCTTGATAACACAAAGCAACCGCTCGTATTGGTGAAGGTTTCCCGCGAATGATAAACATGATGTTTACTCCGCTCCCTGTGAAGCCAGACCACCGGTAACCAGGATACCAGCCCAGACAGACAGTCGAGACTAATGTTTTTCACTTCCGCAAGCAACAAACTTCTGAATAAATGGCCCCTTTAGGCAATTAAAGCATCTTGATGGATCGTAATAACTCCTTGGAAAAAGCACCTTTATCTGTGACCGTCAAGTAAATGTCTCGACTGGCTCAGAGTTTATGAGTTGCTGAACAATCTTTTCCACCTCATTTGATAAAAGGATAGCATTAGTGGAGTTTAATAGCAGAATCTGAGAGTACTTATCGTACTGACACTAAGAGACGAAGAGCATAGTCTGGTAAATGGCTTCACGTCACTTAGACTATGTAAGTGCTTTTGAGTTTAAGTCTACAGCTGTGCGTCACCCAAAAAACATGATAAATGGAGCGAAAAAAAATATAACCTTTTTGTGGCGTTCGTGTCGGCAGGACCTGTTTCCACTGTTCATAAAAATATGTAATTAGTAGGGATTTTTTACCTTGCCTATATGTTTATTATATAAAAACATGTTTTTTTTGCACACATACTTTTCCTACAAAAAGAATAGTAGCTTAGTTTGAGGTAAATTACAAATTTAAAAGGGATAGCAGGGCTGTACAGCGGACGGTGCTACGAAAACATTTTTAAACTCTTTAGCATTGGTACTATGTACAAAAAAAGTAAGCTTTCAGCCCCCAAAAATATTAAATTCTGTCATCAATACTAGTCAAAATGTGCTAGTATTGATGTATCCAGACTGTCCCCACAACCCGTTAAGGTGTTATTTTATTAAATAAAAACTAGCCAAAAACATTGGAGTGAGATAGGCCTGCTATTTTTACTTGATCGAAAAAACTCTCTGACGGAAAAAAACGTTCCCGCTGTTTTCGTTTGGTCATAATTTGTAAATTATTTAAGTAATTTTTTTGCCTGTTTATTTTATGCTTTGGATTTATTATTATTTATTTTACTGTCCAAAATGCTGCAGTTCGTGAAATGTGGTAATATGTGAATGCAGGTGCTGTCGTTGATCATTCGTTATGCTGCTGTTCCCATGTTAAAATTTGGATCTTTAACATGTCACAGACCATCGTCAACTGTAGCTGTGTCTTAAATAATAATTGCACCTGTTGTTCTCCATTAAATCATAAAAATATAAAGCGTTCAGAGGCAAACCATTCAAAAATGATTTCACCATTTTGAGTGAACACTCTCCACACATAGCTTATCTAATTCAAATAATTTTATGCTTCGAAACCCGCTAAATACCACACTCTCCCCAATCTGAAATATCTGATAGTAATGAAAGTACATGCAGGAGTCTGGTCAAAAAATGCCCATTTAAAAGAAATGAGGTCTGATGGATTCAGAGAATTTTGCATCTTAACTCTTCATATAAAGTATATATCCCGTTATTATTTCAAACATAAAATAACCACAAAAAGGTTACTTATTTATTTTATTATTTTAGCTTATTTCTTTGACCTTTGTCAGCATTTCTTTCATTGTTTTGCCTGTATACCCTCTCCAGTCATTGATCGCAGCCGACAGTCGTAAATATTAAAAACATTTAATAAAATCTTTAGTGAGGGTGACTTGCAAGGACTGGCTCATAAATTCTAAAACTAGAATCATAAGAAACCACGCACTGAAAGATTTGATCTGAGATTCTAAACAACAACTGAGCACAGCTGGAATAGGCACGATTATTGGTAATCACATTTCATTCATAATCGTAGTAAAATCGTGTGTGTTCCCAGCTTTAGGAATTTATTTTCCAACAAGATAACAACTTTTTATAATTCTTAAAGAATAATCAAAAGTCTGTGTTTTCTGTTGCTGCTGTTGCCATAAACACTTTGCAAAACATGTTTTTTTCCCTTGCAAATTATACTGACCTCAGTATCAATGAGGTCATCAGGATTTCATTTGCACTGTTCATAAACAACACTAGTAATAGGCTCATTATGACAGCTGCGATTATACAGTTTTCCTTCTATCTGTCCTTTAAAAATAATTACCAATTACACACATACAAACAGCACTTAATGAGCGCATATCTGAAAAACCTGTGACCCCAGCGCATAACGGCAACTAAAGTGGTTCAATATTTACTGAAAAATAAAATTGAAATAATCAATTAAGTGCGAGCAGCAAACAGCTCCAACAAATCAACCCTGATGCACGATTACTTTTGCAGTGTCATAACACCACATCCTAACCAAACGCGTAGTGATGAGATTCCTGCAATAAGCGATTTGTTTGTCCATACCGAACGTGAAAAAGGGGCGGGACGTAACAATCAATCAAAAAACACAGCCAATCAGAACCATTTTTCTCCACGCAGCCTTGCACGCTGCAGCTGAAGAGTGCAACAAAGGAGACATGCGTCTTGTCCTCACTACTTCAGTTATGCTATGCTATAATTTCCGAATCTAAACGTATGTAATCAAATGTATATAGCCTGTCTTCATCCATGTTTGGCGATTAATATTCATGAGGTGCATAATTAACATAGAATGAGATCGTTGTGTGGGCGGAGCTGTTATGACAAAACCTCTGATTAACATGGAAAAGATACATTTTATAGCGCGTCGCGTTTGGTAAGGACACATGAACAAGAACATGCTACCTTAAAACATGTGCAGAAATTTAACTACAAATTCAGATGAAGTAACTATTTAAATGAATCAAAACTGAGAATGCACAAGTGCAAGTGTTTGTTTTTGATATGTCAAAAGAATTTTTCAAAACCAACAGACATTGAAAATCAAATCTTACCTTTAATAAAACAGTCTGGCTAATATCCTAAAGATGCTTCCATTTAAGTCTGTGTTTAGTTTGTTCTACAATGTAATTTTTGTAAAGCTGCTTTGTCACAATAAAAATAGTGAAAAGCTCTTTATGAGATAAACAGAAATTGAACTGAATAAAACACCAATTCATAAAAAATTATCACTGAAAAGACCAATTTCACTCAAATAAGATTTAACGGAAACGACATACTGTAGGGTGTAGCTACAGTATATGCACATGATGCACATAGAATAATTTTAAACAAGTACACAATTGTATGTAGTGGCCCTGAAACGTACATGCAAACATATAACAAGGCAAACACTCATATAAAGGTATCACCTGAAGACATGTTATGCTTGAAATTAGACTACACACTGTTTAAAATAAAGAAAAACCAAATGTGGACCAATACTCAATTTTTTCTTAACCTTCTGAATGTTATTAATTCATATAATGACTATTATTATTGAACATCAAACTTGGAACGGAACTTCCAAATACAGAGGCTGTTGTATATTGCAGAGACTATTGCCGATAGTGTGAAAAAAATGCTTTTATTGCCCAATATATCGGTGCATCTCTAATAAAAGCTTAAAACATGTTCATATGATCAAACATACCTGTTGTTATTCTACAAAGACACCTGTGTGAACTTGAAATGAACTGCATTTCATCACTTGATTTTTTTAATCTAAATACAGTACAATGACATTCAGACATGTTCAGAGCGGCTTGTGGGGTCACTGTATATTGTTTTACATCTCTCGGCTCACCGCAGGGAGAAAGCTGAGACAGTCGTATTTTTGTGACAGGACAGAGGAGCAGTAAGTGGTGCCAGAACAAGAATCTGTGTCAGTGCAGAGGAGCGGTCAAACTGCCATCAGTCCAGCACATAAAAATACTCATGCTGCCATGACAGCTTGGCAAGTGTATCACCTGTTGTGCTTTGTCTTTGAAAAAACAGCACGTTGCTGAAATGGGGGCAAGCCTGAGGCCAGGGAAAGACACAATAGCCTACACCTCTGACAACGTCCTTGATCTTCATAGCAAGCCATATATTGATCATCATTCTTCATATCTGAAATATCAGCGTTTCATAGATTTTACAGAACTTTCACCTTTCTATTTACAAGGTTTTGTTTCTAAACAGTTCATTATGAGTGTCCAGAGTATGTTGAGCAAAGTGCTCATGACGTGAACACCCGTGAGACAAAACTCAACGTAAAATGTCACACACAGACTTCAGAAGAACATGTACATGAAACAAGTCAAACTAATAATTGAACGATTATTTAAAGTTGAGGAACACATGTTTTCCAATGACTAAGCATGACAACGAAGCAAACTGTCAGGCAATGCAACCATTTTATTATTATGAACCATTTAAAAGGAATAAAACAGTGGACTTTTGTTAAATAAATCATGCACCGGTGTTATTTTATAACAGTTAATAAAATGCATTCTATAAAATAATACAATTATTTATTATTTCGAGTCATTTCTGTAGATTATCAAAAAGTTGTACTGCTCAAAATATTGTGATAATCTACCTGTCTTTGTTTGTCAGCATTTTTCTCTGTTGACTTTCATTTTGGTGTGTTGATTACAATAACCAACAACTAATTGCGTGGATATAAGGAATATCTTGGGGTGAGGTGGGGGATTAGACTACATAGATGTAGAGGTTTGAAGAGCAAGTGAAAAAGAGGGTGGCAGAGTGAAAAACTGTCTTGAACATAAACGAAAGGTCAAATGAACCCAAGGATACTTACAGCAGAATGTAAACTTGTGTTATAAATAACTGGTGAGAACACACACGCAGTTTACACTCAGTGACCTTGCAAGTGTTCACTTAATGCAAACACAAAATGTAGAGAGGAAGACCATTATAAAACAATTCCATTCCTCTAATTTGATAAGCAAAAGCAGCAATCCAAGAGAGCTCATATGTAGTGTAACAGCACTTCACTGTTTGTATGCTTTTGCTCGTCTCAGAAAGTATTTTTTACAAAATACACCGGACTAACATTATGGGATGAGAAAGTATAGTATTGTTATTTATACAATGGCATTTACTTATTTTTGTCTGTTCAATAACGATGTCAGATTATTCGCTTGGGCTCCGAAATTCTTGTTGTGTCGTGGCCGAGAAACAATAATGTTGCCCAAACTTAACAACTGGTAGATCTTGGCAAAGAATTAATAAATGTTGAGTAGTTGTGATATAATTGAATAGAATTAATGAAATATATTAATAAAATATTAACAAATTAATTTGAATACAAATTAAATATTAAATAAACGGTTATATCATAACCATCACAGGCCACAAGTTAACTTCGGGTTAGGCGTCCGTGTCAGATGAAACAGCATAAAGTACGATAATGCCGATCATGTCCTCGAGAAAGGCAGATATAGTGTGAACCTTCCACAAACAAGACAGTAAACAAACAGTGGCTATTGATGCAAGTCTGTTTTGCACAGGTCGTAAACCATGACAAACTATATAGTACGTATCTATCGAATCTTGCGTCCCGACAACCCACGTTATGTACGGATCACTACGACACAAATCGTGTCAAAATTACATTTGCCTCTAATATTCAGTACACAGCTTTCTATGGTCTTGTGATATTCTCACTCATCTATATCAATTACTGAAAAGCCACTATGTGCAGAGAGCTGTGAAATACATCCATTATAAATGTAACTCGATACACAAATCTAGACCTTCAGACAGAAGTGCAGCAGATTTGTGTGGAGTAGAATGCATGAATCTACAAAAATGACTATAATCCTTCCCAATTCCATAACAGCAAGACTTGACTTCATCTGACATTACTTGAGGTAATCTACTAAATCATTTCTCCCGTGGCCTTTTGCAAAAGAGGATCCTAACTAACCAGAGATGCTCCTGTAAATAGCTTGCTGTTCGAATTTTTTATTACCACAGATTAAAACCTTCACAGTGCCATCCCTCAAAATCCATCCACAAAAAATGTTCCACTCATATTTCCACAAAACAATATGCTGAATCTGCGAACGTGTTCACCGCAGTTCTAAATGTTGGAAATATGTATCAGGAATGGTTTTATTTGCACGCTCATTGTGGTGAAGTAGATAAAGTATGCATGTTACAGCCCTGCGGTCCCCACGGCTTTCTATTTGGCAACTGGACTCAAATTTGTAAGACTACTGTCTTGCATAACGCTATGCTCTCCGCTGCCCTCCGCTATTCCACTTTCACCCCAGGTCTCAAAGACAGCGGCCTCAAACTCCTCCCGATTCCTCCCTGCTGCCTAACGTAAATAAACTAAAGTCCACAAGAAAGCGACCCCGCCTGCGTGTTCAACTCCCTTAGTCACAGGTGCGGCCTCTCGTGTTCTTCTCCGCCCACCGCAGCCTGTGTCGCTCGAGGGTTTCAGCGAAAATTACGGAATTGGAACGGCATCATAACATAACTCTCAGGCCTTTAAAACAACACGCTCTGTGGAGAACATCTTCTAAGAGGTGCAGTGGCTTGCGGCTCATTGAATGTATTGTTAGTGGAGGGAAAACAGGCAGACTTCCAAGAATCTCCAAATATTTCCTTTGTACACACATGTTGCTGTGAAGTCCTCGGTACTGCTGTTTGTTTATGTTTGTTTATTAATTTATTTAAAGCACAGTCCCCTTGAAGCAACTTGGCCTTGATAAAGGATACAATGGTAACACATCATGATTGTGTTATCAAAAGCAGTCTTTGGGACTGCAGCAGATATATTTATGTTTTTGCAAGATTACCTTGTGAAAATTAACCTTGGTTGTATTATAGTAAAAGTATAGATCCCATGTATTTTTGGGCAGAAAAGCGATTTCACATTTTACTCATTTTATTACCAGCTGTACAGGCGTTCTATGATTTCTGAGTCCTGGGGTATTGATTCTAATCTGATTAATTCTTACATCATTTACTCACGCCTATGTCATATCAATCCGATGTTACTTTCTTTCTTCAGCAGAAAACAAAAGAAGATATTTGAAGAACGTCGGTAGCCTCTCAACATTGTCCCCAATTGACTTCCATTGTAAGGACACAAAACCACCGAGACATTTCTCAAAATATCTTCTTTTGTAGTTCACAGAAGAAGTAGTCTGTGGCAAGGGGGGCGTGGCCTAACGGCGTCTAGGGAGAGAGAGACAGGAAATCGACGGGAGGTAAGTAGGTCAAAGACCAATTGTAAACACCTGTCTGTAATTCCAGTGATTGGCGAGAAGAGGACAAAAGCCAGCACGAGGAGAGATGGGGCGGGCAGAGTCTGGGCGAGAAGCTAAGACGTGCAGTTGCTAGTGAGAGGACTGCCGTAATCCCTTTATGAGCCAGGAGGCTATATTTACATATTATTTACTTTTACCCTATTCTTGTATTCAAGTTGGAAATAAAACAATATTTGACCAACCTCGCCGACCTCTTCTCCTTCTTCAGAGAAACAAACTTGTTTACATAGTCATATACAGGTTTTGAATGACATGAGAGTACTATATGATGACAAAAATTCTATTTTTAGGTGAACTGTTTCTTAAATCTACCTTTCAAAGCACAACAAATCTAAAACATGATCAGCATCCCTCTCTCATTACAGTCATTACAGTACTGTGTGAACATGATTTTTTCGCCAAGCAGAGGAACACCATTCACAACACTGCCTTGTGTCTATAATCTTATTCATTATAGATGTTTATTAGCATGCACACATGATCTTGACAGCGCAAGCCTGCCACAGCTGGTTCAGCCACTGCCAGCTCATTCTCTCCACCATAAGGCATCCTCCTGTCTTTGAAATTCCGGCCAAAATCGGCGAGTCATGTTAGCCAGACCTCCCTTGGAAAAAGTCCACAAACATGGCCCCTGTCTGAAGGAATAACTCAGGCTGCATAACTGCTGTTGTCAATAAAAGCGCACTCTGTCCTCAGAAAACCTTTGAGATGTGTTCATGTGGCATTGCTAGAACCTTTTCCTTAACAAGTGAGGTAGAGTTTATTAAGCAAACTAATGCACATTATGATGATGATCTAATAGGGTTCTGAAAACTCTGGACAACATCTTGAAAGCTTGAAATAAATAGGTTAGACTGGAAACATCTAAATGCTACAGATTATTTGCACAAAGCCTGGCGAGAGTATATAAGCCCTTTACGAGTGAGATTTTCTTTTTTAAGAACATTGTGGCAGAATGAAACTCACAATAGCTATGATTCCAACCACCCGTTTGTATGCACATTTGGGATCTTGCATTTTAAGCTTGATATAGATTCTAAAAATATGTAATAAAAAGTATCCGATAAGAAAAATATAAAAACAATTTTGTTCCAGAAAAGTCCATGTTGTGCATAAAAAAATGTGATTTGTCTTCAATGGACAGTATAACTGGACTAACCAGCATCCGATCTTGTTTTTTATTTTATTTATTTTGAGAATGTTTCTGCGATATTCCAACTTTCCAAACTTTGAATGGAAACATAGCTGATGAATTGGACAAATGAACTGGATAAAATGTTAATGCAGTAGTGGGACTGTAATATTAAGAAAAGACACTTGATTTCCCCCCTTACGCAGCACCAATGACAGTGCTTAACAGACCTCAAGTTCCAAGTAAAAATATTTTATTCAGCGGTAGTTAAATACTAACTGAATCTATATTGAAGCAGTCTAATTTCAAACATAAAACACAATGATGAACTTTAATCAATGTGCTAAAGTCTGTGCTCCAATTTATGAGCACCTACTGGGTCATTATTTCAAGAAACTTCACTACACCCCTGAAAGTCTATTATACGGTATGTAAGGTATTAATGTGACTACAAAGAATTATCAATATTTCATTATTAACCTTTTCACTTTTTTTGTATTTTATAAATAATTGGCTACGTGCGGTGATGCCATCTGTATTGGCTGATCGTCACTCGTAAGCACCACTGTATCCTGTCCCTGGACTTTGGATGACCACAGTCAATGTGTTTGCTTTAAAACAAAACTATTTATTGAAGGATTGTTTGACTAGACCAAAGTAAAATGTTCTGTGTGCTCAAAGGTGAATAATCTTGACACAGGCCCAATGATTTTGCGATAATGATCTGGCATATAGATTTACGATTTTATTCTGTGATTGATAAAAGGCATCTTTGAAAAATGTATGCATTTATAACAAATGAAAATTCTGATCACTCAATAAATTCCTTTCTTCCCGAAAAAAGTCGACCATTCTGTGGTGAATGAAATGACGACAGATAGCACAGGAGAGCAACATTTAGCCTGTCTGCGATGTGATATGTTGTGGTGAATATGGTACCTGGTGTAAACAGTTCGGACCCTCGTGTAGACACGTTCCCACACAGCAAGCCCAGGTACAGCAGACTGAGAGAGAGAGAGTGAACCATAGCCACTGCCATCTCCCTGTGCTGCAAAAAGAAAACAGAAAAATGATCTCATGACACTTCTCTTCAAATTACCAAGATGAAATCCACAGACCCCAGGGCCATCTCATCCAATTCATCTCATCCATTTCACTCCTCCGTGCCAAACGGATTGGCTGTGACCGATATTAATTTTTAGTTGGTCTATGTGAAACCCTATACTGACACCAGACAATTAACATCCAGACACAACCCCAGCAATGCTCATTACTTTCAGATACAAGATAGTTTGTCATTATCCGTAGGTTAATTTTAAGAATGCTGTCATGAGGATTCTTCAGCTTGTTTCTGAGAACATTTATATAAAGAAGATCTTTGTGATATCATAAAACAGTCTTGATAATTAAATATTTGTTTAGTTTTTTTTCAATAACCTGACACTTGTTCGTTTAATAAATACCATTACAAGTGGCAAGTTTCGA
The DNA here is from genome assembly GCA_008369825.1 of Triplophysa tibetana. NCBI lineage: Eukaryota > Metazoa > Chordata > Actinopteri > Cypriniformes > Nemacheilidae > Triplophysa > Triplophysa tibetana. The sequence goes on along the minus strand of CM017904.1, from coordinate 10,613,987 downwards.
GGTCTCTCTGCAACGCTTGATGACACCATATAAAGTGATGCTGAATGCTAATTGTAGCCACTTTTAGCAAATTGTTAGCAACCACCGTTTTAAAGACACAATAGAGGGTATGGACGTGTCGTCACTTGGACGTGGCCGTGGTATGGACGTGGCATGGACGTGGCGTTCCCTCCTGGGTGGCAAACACTCCGCAAAATGGCTGCTTACAATGTCGTAAACGTCGTAAGGATCACCGTTGAGTCCCGCTGCTTGTCATTTCATTAAATAATTGCATGTTTTAGTCCCGGTTTCTTTGTTTCTCCTATTCCTCTCAGTCATTTTGCTGCATGTTTTACCACTCTTTACTGGCGCTCAAGGGGGGCGTGTTCACATGGGAAAGTGATGTCAATGCACACCCTCTATAAAGGTTTAAAAAAATCACAAGCGTGTTATAACTGGTGTGTTTTATGTAAATATTTAGAGGTTTTGTCAGCCCCAGACCATTTTCAGGCGATTTACAAAAAAAGCATTAAAAAAAAACACAGATTTTGGGGAGATGGAACCGCAAGTCTTAAAATGCTAACTCGCTTCCGGGGTTTGCACAGAAAAATATGTAATCTCATCTCTGCGGCACTCTATTGGGTGCACACTCTTATTCTTCACTGGCATTCAGGCTCTGATTAAAACCTGACCTGTCTACTGCAAAAATAAAATAGATAAAAAAACATAATTTACATAACATGCACCAGAGCATTTTAATACCTTTTTATATTTATCTTTCCTTTAAAAAACATTATATTTATCACTTAATTTGTTATGCTCACTTGGAAACGACTCCTTTTCTTTCTGTTCCTCTGAAGTTCTGCACTGCTCCTGGCTTTTCCGCCAAACTATTATTACAATTATAAAATTTCATTAGACTGCCTGAATTCCGCTTCACATACAAAATGTCAAACGCTTGTGCTGTTTCAATGAGACATCATCTCAAGCAGAATGAAGAATTTAAACTGGATAAATAGAATTTCAATTATTGCAAGACGTGTTACAGAAACTCTGTTGAAAGGGTGCCATGCATAAACTGCCATTCACTTTATTCTGCTGGATGCTTTTTTTCTTTTGTCAGCTTAACTGCGTTCCCTTTGTAGTTTCAATTAAAATTTTCAAAAAAAAAAAGATTTGTCTGAAATGACATTGTGACAAACTACTTTCATAACAAGTGGAATAAACAGGTTGTTTGAAGCTCTCAAAGAGCTGAGCTAAAAATAATCAGCTCATTCTATTTTTGCTTTGTCACACTGCAAATCATTTAGCTATGAGACAGGTGACCGGTGTATCAAGTCTGACGATTTCAATTTACATAGATTTATGTAGACCGCCAAATAGACATCTTATAAAGGTCAAAAAACACTAGAGATATAATACAAATGTGCACCACATTAACCTCACACTTGAAGTCATAAAAAAAAACTATCTGGAATGGGCTGTGTTCTGCATTTATGGATTCAGTTTGATTAATGATGGGTTCTAGACTATTGTTTAGTTTCAAAGTTGTTCTTTTTTGTACTTGGCACATATTTAAAAAAAATCAGGCCGCAATTTCTAAATGTGGCAAAATACATAATAGGCGAAAACCTTGTTTTTTCATGCTTGACCTGTGACTTTAAGCATAAAATAACACTTTCCATCCCTTCTCCCTGCCGTCGTCAAGAACTCTAGAGTCAAGTAGTATTCTGCCCTTGAATGCTCCTACACTTTCACAAAGCACACCCAGACTGACAGCTTGTCCAAACATTGCTATCTGTTCTGTTGTCAGTAGTAATGAGAGTCAAAATTTTGTAGCTTCGTGCTGGGAAAGTAACATATGGCTACTGTGGATTCACAGCCCCAGACCCTGTGAAAATAGATACAGTGACTTAGTGAATGATGTAGGCTACCGTACATAGTGAATCAAATCCGAGTGGTCACAGAATTACTATGAAAAATTCTAATGATGATCTCTCCTGACAATTTGTGATTGGATTTCTTGAGATGAATGTTGTAGTTACACTATAATGTCATGTTCAGTTAATCCTGTAAACATTTACTGACACAAGCCACATGATGTGATCTTACATATTATCAGAAGAATTATACGTTATTCATAGGGATGGGCGATATAAACGATATGCGATGTAAACGATACAAAATTGGCCTACGATAGAGATTTTAATTCTATTGCACTATCGCGATAATGCATGTTGATGACGGAATCTACCCGCGAAATTTAGAGCCACGAGCTGCAGCCGTGAATGTGTGTTCACATTCAATTCAGTTATGCGACTCAGTCCATCAGTGGCTCTTGAACTCCAGTAAGAAGGCTATTTAACTCACTTTAAATGAAGGGATTTTCTTTAATGTAGTTGAGGCTGATTCATTAATAAATTAGTTGTTGCAAAACATGCTGATTACCGATGTATTTTCCATGAATCTGCTATGTTAGCGATTAAAACGTTACTTAGCTAGTTAAGCATAGCTTGTTACATAGAACGTCACAAACTGCAATTTTCACGCCGAAGCCGTTCCCATGCATTGTTTTATTTTAGGGGACCTGGCATGATGTGAACATTAACCGTCCGCAACAATTAGCCACTGATCCCTCCATTCAGGTCCCGTGTCACACACAGCCGAGAACATAACGATTGCAATTTTGTGACGTTGTCACTATATTTAGCGTTCACAAGAGGTGCACAGCTTTCATTCAGTTGGAGAATGTCGTTTTTTCAGCATCTATTTTGTGCAGTATGTGCGTGGCGGATAAGTTTAACATTCCCTTTAATGAAACTCGGGCGATTCATAACGAGTATAACACAGATATTAAGCATCTTTTACTGTTACTGACTTTTTATTTGGTTATATAATATTTATTTTAATAGTGTTTAAAAAGTGACTCATTGTCAACATGTAGTATCATGGGTAGTGTGTTTTTATATTTGTTTCCTGTCTTCACAACAAAGACAAAAAATATATAAATGGAAAAAAGCTTTTTTGTTCACTTGTATTACAATTTGTGACAGTTCAATTCAGTTATAATATGACTGTTAGTCTGCATGATAAACCAATTAATGCATATTGTCGCTTAGTGTCGTAGTTAGTACTATTTTGACTGTATTATTTGTGTCCCCTTCAAAAATTGCTCTTGAGAAATTTTGTATGTATTGTCCCCCCCTACTGTTAAATGAGATTTACGCCCATGGTTCTACCACCTCAAAACTAAACATGTCGTTGAATACCAGCATTGCCAGGCAAAAATTTTATTTATTTTAAATAGCCATGCCTAATACTGGAAGGATATCCCTAATTCACAGTGTCTGTTCCTTTATTAACAAGACACCAGTTTTAATTTCATTAGGAGAACAAAATGTTTAAAACCAAATGCGTTACCTCGGCTGCAGGTTTGAAATATGTTTTTATTTAAAGTATCTGTGCATTTACACAAAATAATTTTCTTTGCCTAATTAATACTGGAAATATTTTCAGTACAGTGTATGTTCCTTAACTAAAAAGACACCAGTTTTGTGCTCTCTGCAACTTGGGTGGCATTTAAGAACCAATGACTTAAACTAAGTATAGTGCCTTTTAGAAGGAAATACTTTTATATTCATCTGCAACATTTTGTTGCATAATAACAGTTTTGCTTTTGCACAATAAATGTTCTCAAAACGCCATACGTCTCTTTATTTCTTTTAAAAAAAATACATTTAGCAGTTTAGCTTTCCTAAGGGTCTGTGTAACCTCTTCTGAAATGGTTCTATTATAATTTATATATCGCAATATATATCGTTATCGCAAGAGGCTGCGATGTATATCGCAATATGGATTTTAGGCCATATCGCCCATACCTAGTTATTCACATACATATATATATATATATATATATATATGCAGTTCTGTTTAACTCTTGTTTTTAATGTGGCATGTACAAACTGAGCTTCTCTTCTATAGTATATGGGAAAACCTTGACTGTAAGAAGGTTCCCACCCCACGAGGGATTTCGAGGGGCCAGTTTTTCAACACAGAAGGCATGATTGTCCAGATAGCTGTGAGAAGGAGTGGAAATTCCTTGACTCTCATTGGCTGAAAGAATTTCCCGCTTCTTTAGAGCATATGCAGCATTGCTACAGCAGTGCATGCTGTTTATTTGCCAATGTAAAGAAAATGTTAAACAGCTCCTCTCCTTAAAGGACCCATTGCATGGAGGTTAAATTTGTTTTGTATTTAAGTGCTATAATCGATATAATTCCAGCTTTCCTGTAGCTCAGTGGTAAGAGCATTGCGTTGACAACGCAAAGTTGTGGGTTCGATCCCAGGGGATTGCAAATACCTATGTAAAATGTATAGGATTAAGCAATGTAAGTCGCTTTGGATGAAAGCGTCTGCCAAATGCCCAAATGTAAATGTAAATGTAATCGGGTCCCTAGTGCATCTAGCAACCCAGAAAACGTGAAAACAACTTTGTTTTGGTAAGCCTTTCTCTGCAAGCATTTGAGAAATCGAGCCGTTCAGATTTTGCTCCTGATGTGATGTAGACGCAGGCTCTTATTAAAATATTACGGCCAATTAATCTACACAATTCCACCCACGGCGCTGCCGCCATTGCTGTTTTCAAGTGTGCCGTGGCTAAAGTTTGTTCGCAGCAATGTAGTCGCTGCACATAGTCCTAACCTCGGAAGAGACAGGAGTGGATTTATTTTATTTTAAGTAGGGCTGCAACAACGAATCGATTAAATCGATAAAAATCGATTACTAAAAGAGTTGGCAACGAATTTCATTATCGATTCGTTGTGTCGCGCGACCCGGAGACGTTTGATTATAAAAAAAAAACTTAATTTGAGCGCGGAGCGGAGTGAACACACTCGGACACGTTTTTATTCACTCGCCTTTTTTGGACCATCTGTTGTCATGTATAGCTACACTGCAAAAAAAGCTTTTCTTAATTAGTAATTTTGTCTCGTTTCCAGTCCAAATATCAAAAAAATCTTAAATTAAGATTTACTTGACAAGAAAAATGACAAGAGAAAATTAAGTGATACTTAAAACATCTGTTTGAGATTATATCTCATTAAGATTATTTTTCTTACCCCATTGGCAGATAATTTTGCTTGTTTTAAGCAAACAATCATTTAATTTTGTGGTGTGTTTTCAAAAAAAAAAAATTACTTCTACTATTTCATGTGTCTAGTAAATGTATCTTGATTTAAGATACAAAAAAGAAAAGCATTTTTTTCATGTATATTCTATGCTTTGTCCCATTAGGTTATTATTGACAAATATATTTGTGTGTGTTGTACTTTTTAATTTAATTTTAAAGTTCTTTTATAGCACTTGGTCATGTTAAGCTGTGTTTAAATGTGGTGTAAAAATTAACCTTGCACTTACTACAATGATGGTAATAATTGAATGAACAAGCTTCAAGTGAACTTGAGAGAGAGAGAGAGAGAGAGTGTGTGTTTGTCAGTGTGAAATTTGTGCGTCTGCAAAAGTGTTTGCATCTGCGAGTGTGTGCATCTGCAGTGTAGTGTAGAGAACAAGTTCTGACATTCAAACAAATCCTGTTAAATTTTCTGATTTGTATTGTTCTTTATTTTTTATAAATGATTTATTGTTCTGGCAGCTCAGGTGGCAGTTTATTTAAAAAAAAAGTCTATATATTTGGCAGATGTAAAGCATACATGTGTATGTTTTTTGTGTTAGTCCCTTTTTATTTTATGATTATTATAACAGCTCAGGGATGTTCAAGGAGTGTTTGCGCACTTTCTTTCTCTATTTTAGTTCTGTTTTTGAATAAAGGGCTAGAAATGAATGCTTTTCTTGGTTTTTATCCGATTCATCGATTAATCGAAAAAATAACCAACAGATTAATCGACTATTAAAATAATCGTTAGTTGCAGCCCTAATTTTTAAGTGGAAATCTCCCAGAAACCATAAGTCAAAACCTGCGTGTTTGCGCGAATCACTTCAAGCAGGAGTGGTTTTTCAACCTGGGACAGCACAAGCAGGATTTGCTTCAAAGTTGTTCCTTATAAATGATCAAGACCAACTAAATGAGGCAAAACTGCCAATGTAAGTAATTTATATCAACAGTCAAAATTGACGTACATGTACTGTATATACAGGGGGATAACGTTAACATACGATAGCAAAGGAAGCCAAGTCAGTCCCGGGGTAAATAGCACATTCAAAGCCAGTGTTAAACTTACATATTTATATGTTATTTGGCAAATGGGCACTTGCAGTTTAGCTGTATGAATGTTAATACATTATGTGTGTTAATATGTTCAGCTTTGGCAAGCTGTTTGTTTTGCTAATGAACAGGGGCCAAAATTGCGGCTAGTTTTGTTTTAGTCATCTCAAATCATTCGTCCATAGGCTGAAAAACCTGTCACAGCACACTAGTTATGAATTCACGTTGTGTGTGTAATGTTAAAACTTGTCAACAACAAGCGCTAAAATCCACATAATTCCACTGAGATCTGCAGGTGTGCATTCCGTGGATTTTATGCAAGCATACACGCACAAGGTGAGCGCTGTTTGCTGTGATGGATTTATTCTCCGAATGAACGATTTGAGACATTTAAAATAAAACTAACCACAGAGGAGTTCAGGAAACATAATATAGCTAAACTATTGCCAAGGAAATACCACACGTGTGTTGTGTTGACACGGTGTACGGAAGGGGGCTGGGGTGCACTGTGACTCATTATTATTAAAAGAGACAAGCACCAAAATGGGTTGCTGTGAGCATAGCTGTTTTTGAAAAGGCAAAAAGGGTTTGTTTACACAGCCGTTGCAGGTTTTTAAGCAAAATATGTTCCAGACATTTCATGAAGACCCTAATAAATCATACCAACCTGTTGCAAGTGCTCATTTAATGAGTCCTTTAACCTCTAAAATATGCTTTCTGTTGACATCCCGCTGCATCATGAACAATATTTACCATTTATGCATTCAGGTATGCATTTTATAAACGTGTTACAGTAACATGTCACTCTTAAACTTTAAGGGATTTAACTTAACCTTTTTTCTAAACCGTGTTTAGGGCCGTAGTTGTCATGAAACTCGATGGGGAGAACCCAATTGCAGGCAGACACGGGGATGAAGGGGTTAAACCGATATTTATTAAGACACAAGGCTATACAAAAGGTAAAACAAAACCCACGAGGGGGAAGCAAGACAAGATAAATAATATTGATAACAAGGACACGGACTCACTAGACTAAGAAAACAAACACTTTGTACAACACTAAACCACACTTACAAGACACGGGGTAACAGGAACTTTGAAGACAAGGCAATATACATAGAGCAACAGCATACAACAACTTTCACAATGAACGCGCACATGAAAATGAACGATGTTTTAAAGGGGAAACAGACAAAGGATAATTAATAGGGACCAGGTGACAGGGATTAAGCACTGAGTGAAAGCTAACGAGGAAACAAGGGGGCGGGAACAAAGACGCAGCCCGTAGAGAGCGTATAGAAGGCCCCTAGGGAAAATATTTCTGCCTCCACACAACTTAAATTAGTAACAATAAAACGATAGATGCAACTGCTTTTATGATTATAGATATCATTTCATAATCAGTAAATATTACCGAAATGATTAGTTGAATTATTGTCCTGTCATATTTGTTCAATAATAATCTGCTTTTCAACTGTCAGAGTGCATCTTGCCAATCAGTTTTTTGGATTTCACAGATAGCTATTGATCAGAATGAGAAAAACTTTGTGGTTAAAGGAGCATTGCGATAAGATGACTCTTAATGTTGAGCAATTTTAATATTCCCAACAGGCAAACATCAATAAAATTATTAAAGTTATTTAAAAAAATTAACATGTGGTAAGAAACACAAGAAGAAAGCTGGATGAACACATTTAGTTTGTAGATACTGCACATTGCTTTCGCAATAGTGTTTTAGTTGTGTAGGGTCATCCAAAGGCAGAGTGCAGTATCTGCATTTTGGTGGTCAAAGGTCACATCAGTGAGTCATGTTTTTTATCTATAAAAAAAATTATTCCCAATATGTCATTACATAAATGCATTACCCCTTTTCTCCCCACAACACGTTTGACTAGCTTGAACTTGAAAGCGCATTTTTCTCAGTTTCAGTGTTTGCGTAGTTACTGCGTTTTGCCTTTGTATGGCAATATATTGAAATGTAGTTCCTTTGTAAAACATTATATGAAATATTCTGTAAAATGTTTGTAGCAGTCTGCGTTTAAATGATAAACTGATGCAACCACGTGAGATGTGCTTGATGGGATCTGGTTTTGCAACCTTCTATGTAATCTTGGTCACAAAAAAACTACTTCTAAATGCTAATGACTGCTTGTAGTTATTAATAAAGGCACTACTATGTTAACAAGTGTGGCTAACATGTGTGAGGGTAAAGTATCATTCACATTGGGCTAAAATCCAAAACTGAATTGATAACATCCAGATTTATCAATGACTAATCCTTGTATCACAGTTTATGATTTCAACCTTGCTGGTCTCTGAACCAATAAATACCCGGAGACACGCTCAACTATGTACGTTGAATAAGAATAAATCTTAGAAGGTATATTTCACCCAAAAAAAATAATTCTGTCATGATTTATTTACCGTCTAGTTGTTCCAACACTGTAAAATATGATTTGTTCTGTTGAACAAAAAAGAAGATATCTTGAAAAATGTAGGAAACTAAATATTTCTCAGGCGCCATTGACTACCATAGTAGTTCTTTCCACATTGTGATAGTCAGTGGTGCCCCAGAACTGTTTGCCTACAAAAATTCTTCAAAATATCTTTCTTTATGGTTGGGACAATAACGAAATGTATACAGCTTTGGAACAACTTGAAGGAGGGTAAATGATGAGAACATTTTTAGGCGAACTGTCACTTTAAGACTGCTCTGTAGTAATTTATTTATTGTATTTAGTTCACGTTCACCCCAAAATAAAAATTCTGTCATAATTTATTCACTTGTATGTCATTCAAAACCTCAGTTACTTTCCTTTTTTAGGGGAACACCTGCTAACTGCAACTTTGTGATCACCCTCAGACAATCATGAAAAATTAAAAATGTTAGCTCGCGTCTCTCAATGTAGAAAAGGGTTGAGCTGTGGTGTGTGTCCAGTCAGCCAAAGTCAACGGTTCTCTGGGGTGAGTTTGGTTGGGCAAAGATAAACGGACATAATGTACATTCAGCTGCACTCAGGTCAAATTCTAAATTTTGTGATTCCTATGTAAATAAACTAATACCAAATTAAAAAACATTGCACAGCAAAAACCACACAATAAAAAACAGACTATTATAGACTATTTCGACTCATTGCATGTTGGCTGTACCTAGGGGAAATACTTGTCAACAGTAAAAAAATAGCCAATCTCAATGTCTGCAAGATACAAATTGATCAGTGAGAACTGAGCGTAAAAATAAATAATTGAATGTGTTCAAAGTTTAAAACAAATATTGTAGGACATTAAGAATAGGTTTAACTTATTTTGACTGCTTTTTTAAAAAAGCAGCATGATCTTTAAACATACAGATAACAATTGGGTTATTCCTAACCTGACAGGGCATCTAATGAGAACTAAATGGTCAATCAGTCCATATTTTTTAAACATAAAATCTTATTCATGAAAGCATCTCATAATTGGAAGGTCCAGGTAACGCTAGCATAATTCAGCTTGTAATAAGTGCATTGCCACAGAATGCTGTGGATCGACTGCAGACAAAAAGGATACGAGACAGGATCCAACCTTTCCTATCACGATCGATTCAGTCTGCAGAGGAAGCCGATATGCAAGGTTCAAAGTTGACATTCAACAACGGCAGTTGCACAAGCAAGTCAATAATCTGTTATGTTGAAACAAGCGCAAAGCCTTGGGTAAGATATTATACATCAGTGTCTCCATGTGCTAAAAAAATCCATAAAAATTGAACGTCCAATACACAGATGGGCCAAAGGTGTGGTCATTCTGGTGAAACAGGGTTAGAGCTATTCACTTAGCCGAATGAGGATTTTAAATCCTTGATGTATGAACAGCCCTGATTAAACACAGTGCTTCTGCCAGCAAAAGGGTCTCTGTGAGCGTCCTTATGGCATTCAAGTTATGGTTGGTGAGGCTTGATCATCTTCCCAGCTCCTATTTCACGAGGGCAGTGGAAAAGTCTGGGTCAGCAGAGCATGCTTCTGGAGCGTGTGCGTTTCTGTGCTGGTAGGAATGATTTTACGATACTAACCCTTAACAAGAAGAAGAGAGAGAGGATGGGAGGACGAGAGAGGAATCTCTCTTGCTGTACTTGTAGTAAACCGAGGTCATGCAAGTTCATGGAGAAAGTACTGCAAACCTGTCTGTGTTTTATAGGTCGTCGAATGTCTAGACGTTTTCCATTCCAAGCCATATGGTTTGCATATAATTACATTTTAATATTCCTTAAGCCATCTTGCGAAACCCCATTCTGAAATTCCCAATATTCTAATTTCCATTTGTGTACATTCAATGCTTGACAAGAAGCAATTACCCTCAAACCAAACCATATTTAATTCCAAATATTACAAATATTGAACTGGAGGAAATATATCAATCTGCTGATGGTAACAATGTTTGTGAAACATAATGAATAATGAATTAAAAGGATGAATGAATGAATATCAGGGCCAGTAATGGAGAAATATATTTTTAAACCAGCAAGTTTAAAACCTCTACTTAGTGTTCTGGACTACTGAAACGTGCCTATATTTTGCAAAAAAAATACTAACTAATGTAGTTTAACATAAGTTGCAGTGCCTTGAGAGGGAAACCTTACAGCATGCACACAAGGACAAACAAAAGGTCATTGGGGATCTTTTCAAGTTGGCAAATAGGCTGTAGTGGTCGACCTAAATGGGTTTTTTAATGGCCGATGCACTGTGCACTGTGGCCGATATACACTGCCCGTCCAAAAAGTCACACACTCTAAATTCATTGGAACGCTTTGACTACGGCACGCTTTTGCCATGGTATCATTTCGATAAGCTTCTGCAATGTCACAACATTTATTCCCGTCCAGAGTGGCCTTCATTTTTTAGCAAGATCTTGTATTGATGATGGGAGATTCAGACCGCTGTGCAAAGTCTTCTCCAACACATCCCAAAGATCCTCAACGGGGTTATGGTCTGGACTCTGTGGTGGCCAATCAATGTGTAAAAACTATGTCTCATGCTCCTTGAACCTCTCTTTCACAATTTGAGCCCGATAAATCCTGGTATTGTCATCTTGGTATATGCCATCAGGGAAGAAAAAATCAATTTATGGAATAACCTGGTCATTCAGTATACTCCGGTAGTCAGCTTAGATCATTCTTTGGACACATAACGTTTCTGAACCTAGACCTGACCAACTGCAGCAACCCCAGATCATAGCACTGCCCAGGTGGTGACTTTTTTTGGACGGGGAGTGTAACACAAATGCAATTAAAGGAGTAAATGAGAGACATAAAGAAAATTGGTGAAACTAAAGTACAATTATTGTGTATTAAGTGCCTATTTATTGACAGATTAGAACACAAAAGGTCCATACGTGACATTATGGATTCCAACCAGAAAAAATATCATCCATTTGTAAAAAATTGTCCATTCGCCAATGCAATATAAAACTCATAGGCTGTAACAAAAAGATCAGCAGATCTTCAAACTTTAGATAAAGACACATCTTTAAATATATTTCAGTGTTTAAGGAACTTCAACAAATCTGTCCCACTGTTGTCTCTTTGTCATCAAAGACTTTTGAAATAAGATGAAAGACCTGTTGAAGCTTCTTTTAAAGAAAAGGTGTGGCAACAAAACATGGCAACATGAGATATTGTGTTTGCCATCCATTTGTATCTATTTGTTCAATCTGAATCGCACAGGTAATGACAACTATGTTTCATGGATTGCCAGTTTCATTAAATGAATCTTTACAGTCTGAAAAAGCACTTGTAAAGGCTACAATTACCTCATTATTCAACTGTACTATACATGAACTGATCAGTTAGGATGTTAACAGCCTACTTTTAATAGTAATTAAAATGATTGTAAAGTGTTTTCAAAACGTCTTATCATATTTTCTATCACATCATGTGGCTGCACCGTAGTACAATGACTCATACAATGTCTTCTGTTTAATCAAAAAGAAGCTTGAACTATCAAAATATGTGTTAAATAAAGATTTCATGTGATCACTCTACATGAATAAAATATGCTAGCTGCTTCAGCTTGTAAAACATGTAAAGTGTGCTTTAAATACTCCTGAAGCACCCTCAAGTAGCATTACAAAGTATTAAACCTTCATTAGACATCTGCAATACTGGCGCCACGTGAATGAATCCAGCTTAGCTTTATATCAGGGATAAACAGTAAATGTATACCTTCATTTCCATTCTGTTATTCTAGTCTTGGTTTAAACAAACCTTTAAAACGTTTTCCCAGGTAATAAACCCATAAACGAGCCCGTGTGAGGCCCCTTTAAAACGTATTGAGAAATAATGTGCGCTACATTTGCTCCACTATATTTCTGCCTCAGTTACACTTGACTGCGGACCAAAGTTGAACAGCACTACACGAATATCTGTCGAACATAAAACGATTATCTTTTACCAAACTTTCTAAACAAAACACGAAACGTGTTTGCGTCACTGCTTGTCCGTTCAGTGCTACAGGCATGTCATACAACGTCCATCTACAACACTCAAAATCATCATTTTAAAAGAACATCATGCATGAGATGTAAAGAAGAAATCAGCGAAACTCACTGATTCTGACTCACAGAAGTTGTCCGCGGCACAAATCTGGTGCGAGTTTACTTTACAAGAGTTTGTTCATCCGGATCAACAGACGATTGGGTCTCTCGTTATTCTCCCCCGTTAAAAACGATGCTAAAACGTGACAGGACGACCCTCAAAAACCACCCGGACATTGTTTCGGAAATACCGCTCAATGCTTGAAGTGTTGCGGGTTTTTCAGATAAAACGCGCTGGGAAGTGTTGACTGGATTTGGAGGGGGTGGGGGGTACAGCGCTGATCCTGAAGGGTCTCACGTCGACTGCGCAGTAGTGCATGTCTCCAGATTCACGTTCACTGGACTCGATGAGTGTCACGGGCTCGCGCCCCCTGCCGACAGATATTCAGTACCTGGCGCGAGCTGCGAGGTGAAGAGTGCACATCCGAAACATTCGTGAAGCATATGGTTAGAACTTCTTTGTTAATTTTGGATAGGTTTGCTTGTTTTGTTATTTGTTTAAGATAGGTCACATTTTCTCATGTGATGTTGCCTTTGACTAGACATGATTATAATGAATGAAAATGTATTCAAATAGCAATTGCTTTGTCGTGCATTCTGACTTCTTTACACTGTTAAACATGCTGGCTTATCATGCTCAACATGGTCAATTTTGCACTAAAGCACTAAAAATTGTTTAGGAACGTTATTTTATAATTCTGGATCCCTGTGTGGTCACAAGGAACCCGTCCTATTATCGGCCATCCTACTGGAAAAGCACGGCAAGGCGAAAGAAAGAGGCCGCCCACGAGCGGACCGACCAGCGAGACCCGCTTAGCAACAAGATTATTTGCGCTGCCGCCAACCATTATTTTGTGTATTTAGATCCCCATTAGCTTCCACAAAGTGGTCTACCTGGGGTCCACAACCATAGAGAAATAGACATTTATAATATTGAAAAAACACAATAAAAAATAAAGTAGGAAAAAACCCATCTAAACTTATAGAAGACAAAAATACAATACGCTTCATGATCAATAGCAGTAACAACACGTAAAATATGGACCTACATATTAATACGAATATCTAAACGCTTCCTTCTGAAAACAAATGGCTACAATATTCTAATATTTATAGGGACGCTATTCCATGCAACAGAACCACGATACACTCTTTTTCAGCCAGTTAGTTTGTGGGCGTGGTAACAAAAGTTGGTCCTTACTCACTTGGATTGCCAAATAATCATGTCTGAGTCCGACATGACCAAGCTTTTCAAAGACGAAACAAGTAGTGTGATGCTTTAATACCTTATGAAAATAAACCAACAGTCGTAAGTGTAGTTTATCCTTAACCGGCATCCACATTAACTTTTTATGCATGTCACTAACATTAGTCCGGAAAGGATGTTGAAACCTAGGTGCTCTGTTCTGAGCCATCTGAAGTTTTTTTTGTTGTTTCTATGATGAGCTTGACCATAACTGAGGGCAGTACTCAAGATGCGATTAAACTAATGACTGTACCACATTTTTTAAAAGTGAATAAGGAATAAATGCAGAACATTTTCAAGCTACCGCTATGCCTTTACTCGTGGTATTTATATGTTTGGAACAGAACAAAGTATTGTCCAGCATCACACCCAGCAACTTAACATTCGATACTTGTTCAATTGGCACCCCATTGATTAATAAATTCAAATCAAAAGCCTTTGACATACTATTCTTGTAAATAAAAACAATACATTTGGTTTTATCTTAATTTAAAACCAGTTTATTTTTTTGAACCCATTGCATGATTGTTGACAACTCATCACTGAAGATGTCTTGTGGCTCATTCAGTGTTTGTTCCACAGAGAACAATGTAAAATCATCAGCAAACGTGACTAAATTTGCTTTTTCAACGACAGATAGTAAACATTTATAAAAAATAGAAAACAACAATAGACCTAGACAACTACCTTGAGGCACACAACAATAGGTGTTTTTAGCCTCCAAAAAAGAACCATTGTTAAACACTCTCTGTTTTCTGTTGGTAAGATAACTTCCAATCCAGTCAAGAGTCGTGAGTGGCATTTTAGTTTGGCAATAAGAATGTCATGATCAATCGTATCAAAAGCTGCTGTATAGTCTATTAAGAGAGCCTCAACCAGTTTCTTATCATCCAGATATGTTAACCATTTGTCTTTTATGTGTACAAGAGCAGTGCTTGTGGAGTGTCCTGTCTGTAAGCATGTTGAGCAATAGTAAGTAATCCATTTATTTTAAATTTGTTTAAAAAGGATTTTCTTGCTTGCTCAGAATAGGATGAATATTGATAGGCCTGCAATAAGATATGAAGAAGTATAAAAATGATATTTGTTCTAGAAGTGAATTTTGTTATTATTCTGATGCAACTGTTGTTCACCTGTACTGGTTTTATCCTAAAAGCTATGGCAAGATATTCTCGATTTATTTTTACTGAAATTTACAATGAATGTACACTGCATTGGAAAGAGGTTCTTGGTTTTATAGAGAATGATGGATCCAAAAAGAGATCTTTTTTGTAATGAACTTAATCTTGTTGCTTGTCAAATTCCGTATCCAAATATTCTAACTCCAGACCCTTATTTTTCAATTTCATGAACAAACTCGAACAATATATCTTAATAATTTCATCTTCCATTAACAAGAAACCTCTGAAAACAGAATCTATTCTCACTTCCTTTCCATATTTCTATGGTTTATAATTCTCATAATAAAAATAAGTTGAATGTTACAGTATATAAATGTTTATGTTTTTTTTGTGTTGTTTTTTTCTCTTCTTTTAATTAACTCGATATATCAATTGATATTAATTTATTGTTAGTTTAGTACATAACAGTATTTTGTATACGCCTTAGACAACAGTTTATTGTAAACATGTTGTTTTTGTAGTGTTCTACTAGCATTAAAAAAAAAAGATTATCTGCGCTGCGTCAAGATGGGCTGCGCTGCAGCTTGTTACTCTTATGCTGTTGAAGTTTAGGTGTGTCTGTTTGTTCATGGCATTTCAGTGATGGATGTTATATAAACGGTGGAAATGATAGATAGCGCAGTCCCAGCGCTAAAACATCTCGGACATGAACTGCACGCGGTAAGTCAAACTAGGTCATATGTCGGTGCTTTGTTGCCAATCGGCGTGTACGTGCATGTACAATACAGGAAGGGATTAATGTAATGATGTGTTGCTTGCTCGTGCTGTAGTTCTGTCCGACTCTCCCCACTAGTATCACATCCAGCAGCTCGTGTTTTTCCGGAAATAATCGTACAGCTGCATCTCTCTTTTATAATTTTGATCAAACAAAATACTCTATAATTTGCTTCTGTCTTCAACTTCAGCTGAATTTGGCTCACATGACATACAAGTTTTCCTGTTTCTCAGACATCGAGAGAACAGACTCAATATGGGTATCCGTAAATCCTTAAATCAGACGTCCCTAAGAAATTTCCACGTTTGTCTTAATTATGTTTTGAAAGGGTTGTGAAATGTTGTAGAATTTAAGTACTAAATTAAAGCAAGGATCTTTTATTACTGACTCATGTGCCTCAAATATGATGAATCAGTGTCAACATTGTATTTTGACACAGTACTGAGTGGCTATTTTTGAAACTCCTCATGCCTATTGGTACAATAGAAATTCATGGTTTTTATAGCAGCTTTTGGGAGAAAAGACAAACATTATGTTGTAAGGATTTACCTTAGTTTAATTTAATCAAAGAACACTCAAGTGTGGTACTGTTGTGAATTTTGATCAGATCGTAGAGGGTTGGTCCAATGAAAGAGGCCACAACAGGAGAACAACACATTGAAAGCTCCCTATAGTGCCGAAGTGAATGAAAGTGGAAAAACAGTAACTTCACACTAAGTGAATGAGGCATGTGAACAAAACATTTGGATAAGACGCCAAGTAGCCACAACGCCCCTGCTATGGCAAACCTTTAATAGGGCAACTGTGTTGTCATTGCCTTCATTGTTTATCTCAACAATATGCATCACATGTTTGGCCAACAGGTTTGTTGTTGTTAATTGATTTTTAGTCAGGGTCACATCCTTAACGTTTTGAAACCTTAAATAAAACAAACATGCACATAAAGTATACTGTTCATATCTTGACCAAGTTCATGTTATCATCATTTCAGCAACAACTTTTTCTTCCATGTAAAAAACCTTGGGTGTAACCTTCACTGTAAAAAACTGAGCTCTGAATTGTGAAAAGTAAAAAAAGTGAAATGAACTGAAAATTCATTATAAATGGGAATACATATAAAGTTTCAGCTCTTTCTTTAAAAAAATAAATGTGGCCTTTTCTGTCTACAAATAAACAGTAATTCACTTTGTTGGTGTCACACCATCCAAGCTTCAATTGGATTAGGAAGACTGTTGTGCACATGCTGTCGGCTGGTTGGACAGAGCTCCAGATTTAAGTCCCCTGAGGCATTAGATAACAACGTTTGTATAAACTGATGCGTAATTGAAACGACAGTAAGGTGTAAAGAGAAAAGGGAAATGTCAGCTTATTGGACAGGAATAGAGACAGAATGTTTGTTCCATCCACATTCAACAGATCGAATTGCTGTTTACAAAAAATACATGATACACAATTTAACTTTTTGGGATGTAAAAATCTACTCCTAGAAACGATAACCGCAGAGTACAAGTAAACAAGTCCAACCACCTTCAAAATATAGAAGTGAAACAATAATTTGATATTTTTAGTTAAAGGAACAGTTCACCCAAAAATGAAAATGTTATCATAAAATACTTGCCTTATAAGCTTCTTTATTTGGTGGAAAATAAAGAAAAATATTTGGAAGATTGTCAACCATTAAAATTTCTGGGGCACCAATGGCTGCTGTGGTAAAAATAAGTGATGTTTGTATTTTTGTCCGTTTAACACAAAAGAAAATATTTTCCAACCAATGGCAGTAATTGGTGCCCCAGAAATCTAAGTTGTTAACATTCTTACAAACATCTTTATCAGAACAAAGACATTCATACAGGTTTGGAACAATCTGAGGTTGAGTAATTCATGACAGAATTTTCAATTGTGGGTGAACAATCCCTTTAAGATGAGAATTTTCAATATTACCATTATGCAGTTGTCACAACAGCAGCCACACTCTCCATAGATGTCAATGCAAACAACATTTTTAACTTATAACTGAAATATGGATAATTATATGAGCCTAGGTTTCAAATCACCTCGCTGTACATCAGCACATGGCCCTTGTGAACTCAAAAGAGATTTTTGTATCCACCTGCTGACAGTTGCAGTGGGCGAGTAAAAAACAAAGCAATTAGCATCTCTGTCTTCGTCACTATTTTAATACAGTGTGCAAATTACATGTTTTCCTCATATTTTCGAGCGTATGGGTGATCTTAATGGAGGCTAACGACAATGAATACAAATAAGATGTTTAGTTTCAATTGGAAAAGAATTGCAAAGTGTGGGGAAGCTGGAAGAAACAAATATATTAATCAGAGTGTGTACATAATTCATGATATGTAACAGGTATGAGACATCTGGCAGCTGAAATTCAGGCCTGTGGGTGAATGCTTTATCTCTGTTTGGAGGGAATGATTCAGTGAATATGTTAGTTTATGTACATAAATTCAAAAAACAAGCTGTTACAGAAAAGCAGCTATTTACATTTGGTATACCACCGTGTGACAGATTATTGGCACATTATCAAGAAATGTTTTAAAAAACCAAGCCGGTATGCTCTGACCCCCTATGTCACTGTGGAAAATCTGAGTAAACAACAAATACTAACACAAGAACTGATATGTTAGTCATGCTATGCTATGACCTGCCTCTTTTTTTCTGCACCTCTGTCTGAAATGCATTGAATCTATGCTGAGCTGCATCGAAAATGATATAGACCTACATCAAATAGAACACACAATGTAATTTGTTTGGTTGTTTTTCCTAAACCGCCAGACTTTGTAATCCTGTATTTCACCATGCGATATCAAAACCTTCCAGAAAGTCCGCCATGGACATTTTCTTCTACTACATCCATTACCCAAATGAAATAGAGTGCACCATTTTATATCCACATGCAACATCTTCCAATGAGGTAATTTTTGTGGTTGCACATGTTTGATTATTTTTTTCTAAACCACCAATGTAATATTTGTCCGAGAAGGTGTATTTCCAAGCAGCACCTTAGCACACAATGGTTATACAAACTGTTTTGACATAAGAAAATCATTTAATTAAAGAACACTCTGAGGATAAAAATACATTTAAAATGTATCCGAGCGGTGATCTGCAAGAGAGGGGATATCACTGTTGTTAAATTCTGGGTTTGGTAAATAAAATGAAATAAAAGTATGTTTCATGATGCAGAATAATATGTCCACACTGAAACATATTTTTTTCTTTTAAAGAAGATCATTCAAGCTATTTGTTTGTATAAGGGGTATAACATAGATTCTGTAAATATACCAATTCATATTGCAATAAATTTAAACCTACGTGGTTTGGAGATTTACGTACATTATTAAGTCAGTGTTTCCCTGAAATCATTTTATTTGCGAATAATCAATACAAACCAAGAAAATCAGCAGAAATCAAATCCAAATTACATTCTTGTCATTCTTCAAGCTGGTCAAAGACAATGCACAGTTTGTCTCGTTGGCACGATTAAGAGAGACGAGAGAAAGGCATGTTAAGGAAAACAAGAGCTGACAGAGAATTTTTTAATGTGAGGAGAGGTCACCACTTTCCCCATTTTGTCAAATTTTACCACAGAGCAGACAGTCATTTCTACCTTTCAGATTAGACTTAATGCATCCAAATTACAGCAATTACGATTTCATTTTAAAACAGTGTTTTTTTAAATAAAGCTTTTTGCTTTAGTCATTTTGGGTGAAGAATAATAAAAGAGACTGCAAGAGAAACAACACGCATGTTCCACCAAGGAAATACAAATTATAACAAACTTTTTATTAAATGGATCTTAGACAAATAAGACCATAGTGCCGAACATGACTGACATATAAATTGAAAAAAAAAAAAAGATCTTATGAAACTAATTTCTTCAGCTCCCAGAGTGGCAGAATCAAACCTTCATCAACCTATTCCGTTCTTTCCACTGTTTCCAGTTTTAAACGTAGCACATGCTCAGTCAAATTATGGCCTTTAGTGCATCTGAATTGTAGGATTAGTTTTAATTGCTTTAGTTTAGCGTATTACCTCTGTGAAATGCCACAAGCATTGACTAGTTTTCACTTTAATTAAACAGAGGAAGAGAACAGGGCCACGGGGAGTCGGAAAAAAAGAGAAGACAGAGACAAAGCAACACCTATTTCTCTGAAACACTGGCCAGTGAATGACCTCCACCCTGAATAAAACTGGTCAGCAGGATGATGAGGTTATACTGGGTCAGTGTTCTTATTGTTGTCAAAAAAGCTCCTAATAAAGCTGAGGCTACTGCCGCTCTGTGGACAAAAGAGGTGAAACACCTTTCATGGGTCGTTTTTAAAAATGATGACATGAATGCATTATTAAGACCAGCTTAAATATTAGCTTTTTATCAGCATTAAGTAATTTTATTCGAGGCAATTAGATACCAAAAATATTCATGTTGCAAAGATACATAATTATAATGCACTTGGTCAAAAATATAATTTAAACTAAAAGACAATTTTAAGACACAAAAAAAATAGTGGAGTAGGTTATATTACACAAGGTCTGACGGATGAAAAAAAAACTAGTTTAAAAATAGCTGTAAGCAGCAACTATCTGGGTCCAAGCAGGTTTGGGGAACAAGGTTTTAAAGAAAAGATCCTGTGGATATTGTGGATTCAGATAATAACATACAAATAAAACTATTTGTGAGATTTTATGTTAAAACGGTTATGGAGTACCTGAATGTAGGACTAAAGCAAATGACTGAATCATAGATCACTTCATCTGGTTCACCCAGTAATATAACAAATGAAGCTGCCTGGTCTCATGCTTAGATTTTCAATGACACAAACTTAATTGCAACATATTTTAGACATCAAACATGTAGACCGTCTACATACTGCATAGAAATAGATGTAAGACACTATATTTAATAATAGGGATGTAACGATTCACTCAGCTCATGATGCGATGCATTGCGATACTGCCCTTGTATTATTTCTCAAATGCTGCACATTTCCTTATCAAATAAAAATGTATAATGTCGAAACTGCAATTTGAAAACAAATTCAAAATCAAATAAAAAATGAATAATACAGAAGCCTCTAAAATACAAACGAACTAAGACTTGGATCTTATTTACCTTCTAAAAATATCAGAATCTCCACTTTTAACACAGCGGCACCTGCTGTTCAAAACATACAGTGCGATTCCGCTAACATTTCAACTGGATCTTCACATTTTATAATATATTTTCAACAAGCTCATTGTGAATAGTTACAACCCTATTTCATAACTCAAATCAGATCCACTGTATTACAGTGATCCCCACCAATGGTACAAACACAGTGTAAACTGTGTCTTGTGTCTTAATATTTGTCTGAAAGCATCAATGATATTCTTTTAATAATAAAGTGCATCCACCAGGTACAGTCTTATGAATTACAGTTTAACCCCGGAGTTTCTCAGTAGCCAATCAATACCATCCAGTAGTCCTGTAAGTGTTTCTGCAGCTGTGTTCTGTACCTACAGTATGACAAAACACATTGTAAGGTACACATTTCTTTGCAATTTACGGTCTTATTGTACCGAGTTTGAAGGAGAACTGTGGAAATTTTGAAAGTGTCACTTTTTGTAAAAATGCTATTCTTACCATCCAAGGGTTAGACAGTGAGCTGAGCTGAAGATGATTGGCCACAGTCACACATGGAATCCTGTGTCTCTCTGTATCTTCTCTAGATACACAAGAGAGCACCAGGATGGGCCGGGAGACAGAACCCACCACAGGGTCTAACATGATCCTTATCTGAGCGCTCTGCTCCTCCCAAGTTCTGTCAGATCCTGATATATGATAAAAACAAAGACAAATCCACCATGAGGATCTTCTGATATAATAATCAATCTTTGTTGTACATGCTTAATGAATCTAGAGTACATATCAATGATATATGAGCTCCTAAACAAATCAATTCACGACATTTCAATCCACTTTCAATGATTCTTAAAGGGATAGGTCACCCCAAATAAACTTCTGTCATAATTTATTCACCCTTTATTAGACTCTTTCTTATGTTTAACACAAAGAAGATATTTAGAAAAAATGTCTCTGTGATTTTGTGTCCATACTTTGGAAGTCAATGGGGGCAAATGTTGTTTGGTTATCAAAGTGCTTCATAAACATCTTCTACTTTGGGGTGATCTTTTCCTTTAAGGTTATGCTAATGTACTGTATATAATATGTTGTGGCTCGTATTTTTATTCGTAACGGCGATCATACCTTCCGTCTCAACGTTTGCCACAAAGATGAATCCGTTCACAGCCTGACACATTTGATTAAACAAAGGGTCAAGATCTACTGGCATATTGGACTCACTATTCTGCTGATAGACAAAAAGTTTACTGCGCAGAGCTCGGTTCTCCAGACGGGCCCTCTCTCTCTCTGTCCTGAATCAAGTGACACAGAATTCCAGACTCTTTATTGAGACTCATTTTAGCACTAACTCCCATTAAAACCTTTTTAAAGCGACATCTGCATCAAACACAGCTAGCATTTCTGAATGAGAAAATCAAACCTCACTTGTTAGTTGAATACAGAGTTATAATATTGAATCTGTGTTGATCTTTGTACTTAAAACTGATTCCAGATCCAATGGCTGAGGAAGAACAAACAAATCTACATGAGATCAATCGCAGAAAGCTTAAATTTACCTGCATTTCTGAAATATAAGTAATAACTGGCACCGTCAATCTGACGTTGAGGTATTCCTGCTATAGGCAGTATATTAGGGGACTGGATCATCTTAGTAAACAAAGAAAATTGTAACTGTTCAAGTCCTGGTCCAAACATGGCGAACTGTGGCTCTGTAACCGGTACAAAGGAGTTGAAGAAACAAGTGACGGATTCAAACGTGGCCTTGGGTTCCTGTCTCCATTCGTTGCGACAGGCTGGACAGACCCGTAGATACCTGTGGGTGCAGAGCAGAATACTAAAGTAGTTTTGTTTGTGCTAGGCCTGCAGTACCAAGACAACATACACACAGGACTTTCCTACGCTTACGAGACTTTTATCATTCCCTTATCCCAAACCAATTTCCCATAGTCCTTTAAACTAACTGCCATCACTGCCAATGTTAAAAACACTTACTCAGCCATATAATCAAACTGCTTCATCTCACTGTCCCCCAACAATGATACGCCAGTGAGCTTGACCTCAGGCATCGACAAATGGTCAACTGACTGCCACTGTGGCAAATCACGCAGCAGAAAGTACTTCCACAGCACAGGGTCTCGAACCATTGACCGCCAGTATGTACTCGTGCCTCCCAGTCTGCAGAGGTCTTGTGGAGTGAGGAAGGTCATAATATGAAACTGCATGTCAACCTGGGTGGATGTAGACAAGTAAGACAAAAAAAGCATATAGGTTAAACATAAGGAAGTTGTCGATTGCCTTATTTGCTAAAAAAACATGATAGGAACCAGGTTTTAGCACTTTTAGTATATAGCTGTAGTCTGTATACAGTTTATTATGTTATGTTAAATGATTAAGTATGGGGAATGGACACTTGACATATAATAAATGAATACCAAAACGAAAGAATTATTAAATGAACAAAAATAAATGTCTTACCGACAAATTGTCGAGAGTGGGGCCGGTGACGTCATGGTCTGGCTCAGACCAACCATCACTTTGTTGTCTTGTATCAAAAAACCTATCTCTAATACTCCTGAGGCTTTGCAAAACTATATTTCGTCCGAACATGCTGACAACTGTTTAAAACGATTTATTAACGTGTTATTCCTTTTTCTTATACGTGCAAGTTTGACAGCCTAGAAATACAAAACTTCGCATTCTTTCATTAGAAGACATAAATCATGTAAATCACGTATTTTTGTTCAAAATCTCAGACTCAAGATAATTCCTGTCTTTTCCCGGAACTGTCAAAATAACACGTCTCTCGTGTTTTCATAGGCGTGTGTGGAACGTCATGTGCTGCTTTGCATTGTGGGGATTGTAGTGGTTTCCGAGAGCGCCGCTTCCAGTGGTTTGTTAAGTATTTGTGGAGGTACATAATGCGAAACGGTCAAATAATCTTAATATTGTTGCTGTTAGTTCCAGTCACAAACAGTCAATTACAATTAATTTTATTTATTGATTTAACCCGTTTTTAATCCTTTCGTTTACAGCAGAGCCATAGCAAGAGAGAGTCGTGTCAACTCCGTTGACTCCAATGGAACCGTTTTTCACAGCGATGGCGGTTCATGGAGGCTCTCAATAGTTCCCGGAAGTTACTAGTTATGCATGGAGCTGCGACTAAACAGATTAACTGAGGAAAACTTCTAGCCAATTTAAAGAAGAAAGCCATTAAATGAATAAAATTTGAACGAAATAAAATATTTAAAGAGAAAACATAATTTCCTGGAAATATCTGAAGGCTCCATGAATCACGTGACGCTGCAGCGTTTTGGACTCCCGTTAGCGGAACTCTCTCACTGTCTTGTTGTTGACGGATTTGGATTTAGCCTTTGGCTTAAAGAATGTCAACCAGCAATGTTGATGCATCAGTTTTTGCATTAATCAAACATTCATTTCATTGTACACACGCAATTTTGTTTCTTAATCTAAAGATGAACTACTGTTGCTTACAATTATTGACACATGTCTGTTTATTAAAAACTTTTCTTTGGTGTACTTCAAACAAACCACCTATACACAAACTAAATTATCACAAACACATTTACATTTCTTAACCCAAAATTTATTTTCAATGAAGACATAAAAAACAAAAACTGAACTTTTTTTTTTAAAAGAATATGACCAAAAAGTTTAGCTTTTTAAAAGTACACTATCAAAATATCCAGATTCCCATCTGTGAACATTACATCTTTTTACCAAATAAAATGAAGATGCAACTTTAATAAGTGAGCAAAAGGTGTCATACAAACGTGTTATTAAAAGAAAAGTTCCATACTTAAAAATGGTTATGAATACTTAAATATGCAACATATATATGTACTCTCCTTCTCCTTTGTACCATTTCTTTAAACATATAAATGACATATATAAATGTAATTAGAAATAAATAAATACAAACTAAAATAAATAAAAAGTAGCGAGACGTTTCTCAGCTGGAATATTGTTTTTCTTAAACAAATAGTTATTCGTGTTTATTTTACATTAGACGTATTATTCCACATTCTTTGCGAAAACAACATCCAGAAAACCAATCTGGATCGGAAGATAAGTGCCCTTTTTTGTTTTCAGCATTTACCTTTTAATTTTTTCTTGTTTGATTTGTTTGCTGTTTTTGCTTTAAAACAATATCATTTTGTGAACCTCCTCTCTCTTGGTTTACTGTAAAATACTAAGGATTTCCTTTGCGTTTTCTGTGTTCCAGCCCTGACCCTGAAGCGGCCCTTCACATGCCAGCACATACTTATGCAGGATTTGTGTGCCGATATCCCGGAAATGAAGCCTGTCCTCTTTTCGCTCTGTGCTATCCATGCTGCAGTCCTCATATTTCACTGCCCAGAAGCACATTTCACCAATGTACATCATTGTAAGCAAGTGTGTATCAGAAAAGATACCTAAAGGAGATAAAAGGAAAACTGTCATTTTTTACAAGTAAAATAAACACACTTATCATTAACATTTCTTTGAAACATTAAAATCTTTAATTGCATGATGATCTTAAAATATCTCATAACATCTTGGCAGTAAACCTAAAAACCCACAATGATGAACCCTCAAGTGATTTTCAAACATCCTCATTTGATTTGATTAAAAAAATTATTCACACTTATAGATGTATACTTATTGATGTATACAAACAATGCATTGCAAAACATTTCTCTAGCTTAATTTCCCTTTCAATAAACCAATACTTGTAAAGATGGTATAAATCTTATTTTAATTAAAAATCAGTATGTGACAAAAGCAGATATGCAATGAATGATGCGTCACACTCATTTTTATTTCAATGCAGACACTGGGCTTTTGGGGCTGACTTGGATAACATGCATGCAAACTTTGGAATTGAGAAATAAAAGAAATCAATCATTTTACTTTTAAAACAGAATGTACAATTGCAACATGTACCTTCTGCCAGAAAATTGGCGGTTGCAGAGTCATGAAAAACCACTCCATCGTTGAGCTTCACAGAGTTCCTCACTTGCAACATTCTCATAAGGTAACGCACACCTTCTTGAAGACACTGTAAGACATGGAGTGTTGTAATACTTACTCAGAAAATGGCCACTTAAACGGGCACAGTGGAGTGAGAGATTGGAGAAAGAACCTTAAGGAATGTGGCTTTGTTCTTCTTAATCCACTGCTTGCGCTGGTGCAGTGTGTGGCAGTACATATATAATAATGCCCCACGCCTCCAGTATAGGCACTCTAAGAGCTCCAGGCCTAGCACAGACTGCACCTGATCCAAAACAGAGTTTCATACAAGAAGTTGCTTCTAGCAGAGTGTTTAACAAGACCTTTCAAGGGCTTTAAAAGGGATAAAGGCATTTTTATCATATTAACATCAAGTCAGGTCGTAATGCATACAAATTCGCAATAACATGGATGCTTTTTTGCATTTCATTCAAGTACATTACTAACTAATTAATTTAACAAAGTGGCACATTTCCAGATGGCACAGAAAAGATTGTTTACAGGCAAATACTACCTCTTGAGCAGGTACCAGTCGTCCTGCTAAAACCTCTGGCTCCGTCAAGTCCTGTAGTAACTGCTGAATTTTAAAAGGAGAAGTGTCTTCTGGAAATTCCTGGTCTACAAGCTTGTTTTCCTCATAAAATGTAATGTCCAAGACAACCTGTGAACACACAGCGGAAAAGAATGCAAAATATGATCCACAGTGTCAGAAATGTGGCCAAAATTACTTTAGCTTTGTATTGTACAATTGTTAGCTTTGTATAGTAATTGTATTACTCATTATTCCTTCCACATGTGCCTGGTCTTGAGAAAATTCATAAGCTTAATAATGCATAGATATAATAATCAAAATAAGAGTGTGATTACGTGTGCAGTACCTGTGTAAAATCTTGGAGCAGTTTAGGGAGGCTGCTGCTCTCTCCACCGTGTCTGTAAAAGGTTTTCAACTTGTCTAGTATGGAAGCTGCATTCTGTAAATAATCATCATCTAGGCGAAAAACAGATATTACACTTTAACACAGAGGTCGCACTACAGTGCAGTTTTATTAGGAAACTCCAAAGCATACAGTGAATATGACCTACACAATTTGTGCCTGGTAGCATTTGGCCTCATATAATTATCAAATTATACACATCCACTTAATAATACACAAGATATACATGCTTATTTGTTTCAAATACAAGCATGAAAAGACAAAAGGCTGGGCCTGAAACATGAAAGTATCTATGCATAATACTGTGAAACAAATAACACTATTGCAGGCGGAATAAAAAGACCGGAAAATCATGTAATTGGAGCTAGTGCTTATTTGCCTTGGCAATAATCATAACTACTTCTGACAAAAAGAGACAGTGACAGTCTGTCCTGTATACACTTTCAACGTCTACAATGCAATCGTTAATATTTTGAGCCCATTGTGTTCTCCTGTAGTTCACGTCTGGTCGCTGCATGACTGCAGGCAACTTCAATTACTTCAAAGTAAACTGCATTTAACAACTAGCTAATCAACAAATAATAAAATACAGCTTTTAATAAACGATGTTTACCACGTACTGTAACACAAGGTTTGGTATAAGTAGTAGTTAACTGTTTTAACCTTGGTAATATAACATTTCTTTGTATAAATGGGGAAAGAGAGCAGCAGGGAAATGTTTGTTTTGGTTCGCAGTGATGCTAACGCACACCGGCTAAGCTAACTGACTAGCTAGCTATGACAACACAGCGCTGATGCGGTCGCTAAACATGCAATTTATTTAATAAATATACACAGCATTTATGCCCTCGGCGACACGGTCTCCAGTTACCTGGTTTTTCCGTCCTAAGAGTGGCACACTTGTTATCTAACTCAAAAATCCTCCTCTCCAGCTCGACGCTTCGTCTGTAGTCGTCCACCATGACTGCAAACGACGGTCACGTGACGACCGCGCGCTTTCACGTGCGGTGGATTACTAAGGTCGCTTTTATGTTTTACTTCGGCAAATATATTTTGTTTATAAACGTAACGTGTCACAGCTGCGTGAAAAAGCCAGCTAACTTCTTCACAACTAAACCTACACCCACAAATGCTATGTGTTAATAGTAGCGGATTCAAACGTATGTTGGTGGCGACAGGGTTAAATGCAAATGAGCAAACCGAGCCTCCTTCAGTCCTCTGCTTCCCTACTCCGCCTCTTAGATCATCGAGTGTTTTACTGTCACCCACCATCACTCAAAGCCAAAATTGGACCTGTATTTGAGAAATATGGCGACACTTAAATTGCTTTCTAGAGCGGATAATGTGATCTTAAGGGCCGCGTCAGCGACGATCAGATCGAGCATCTCGCGCCACTCTCTCGGCAAGGTCAGTGTTTACAAACAAAAGACGATGCGTCCCAAATATTGTTTGATGGTGAACGTGTCGGTATTCATGTTTTGTCTTTTTGGCTGTGCAAATTTGACTTTAAAATGAATCATAAAAATCAATAAGTAATTAGATCAAGCACGTGCATCCACATAATTAATATTTTGCACTAACACGTTGATTGGTTATTATTTCCTGTTTAAAAGTTGTATTTCGATGTAGCACAGCGACAGTTATTATTTTGTATTCATGAGTTTGGGCTAAATGAGTCATCTAGTGTAAGTTGCACCTTGATTAAAATGTTATTAGATTTAGGAACATTATGTAAAATAATAAATATGGAGTCAATGTCGGTAGTTGTTTGTCTGTATAATATTTTGACTGATTTGTTCTGTACTGTTATCTATCTCATGGCCTTATAGGTCACACAACTAGTAACCAGTCTCACAACCTACAGTGCTAAATGTGTTCCTGTGTTAAAATGTTATTGTTTTATTGCTCGAGTCACAGATGCAAGAATGTGACTCTCTTGTGTATGCTTTTAGTTTTTAAACTTTGATAACCATCCCAACCATAAAAAAACATTTAATATCTAACTCTCTTCAGTTATTAAACTCTCACTTTAACAGGTTCCAAATCAGACATATATTTTCAGTCTCCTTATGTCAGGTTGTACATTCATAACCTAGTAACCCTGAAAAATAACCTTGCATCCTCAGCTATAGGTGACTGTTGTCACAGCTTGGGCCAGTGATATATATAGGATACTTCTGTCACAGTTTCCTGTGAGTGTCATGTGGTTGAGAGATTCATAAAGTCATAAGTATGCAGACAGAGCAATACTTTGAATGACTGTTTCAAGGTTTAACAAAGTGCTAGGTAATGATCTGTTTGTTAAATAAACATTGAATTTGTTTCCTTGACGAGAGTGATGATATCAAAGCAGTCATACCAGCACATTGTTTGTTTTTGTAGGATTAGACTGTAAACTATTAATGTCTTATAGCAGTGACACCCAAGGGTAATGGAAACAGACTTAACTATTGACCCCTGTAGTACAGTGTTACTCAACTACACCAAAGATATTAATATTAACAAGATGCATCACTCCCATGATGAATGGGGAGGAACGCAACGCTCCATATTACAGCCCTAACGAAGCTTTCACATGCGATGTATCTAAACCAACATGAAAAATAATGTTTTGATCATAGGAAACAAACGTTAGGTACCGTTTGTCATTTTAATATAATGTTTTTTAATATGTTGTTTAATTGGGATTTTAGAAGGGGTTTGTAGAAATATCAGTATTCCCAATTAACGTCTTGTTTGAATTACGTAATAACTGCCCGGAGCTGCATTGCAAGCATGGTCGTCAACAAGTGGCATGACTTCCCTGAACGGACTTTGACTACACCCTTTGTCCAAAACCATATCTGTTATGTTTGGCTACTTTAAAATAGTATAAACACTAGATTACTTTCAATGGTAAATTGGCAGGAGGTTCAAAGAATCACAGAGTCAATCAAGCAAGCAATTCTGTTTAGTCAAGACTTTAAGGCTCTTTCTTGAGTGTCTGATTTTGCTTAACCCAATTCATTCATTCCTAATATCTGATGTTGGCAGACTTGTGGCTGCTACTTTTCCACTTCAAGTCAACGATCTGCACAGTTTTGCTCTGACCCCTTAGATGCTGTCAAAGATATTCCTAATGGTGCTACTATTCTTGTTGGAGGTAAGGATTATTTTATTTTATTATAATATAGTAGTTATATTACTCAATTCTTAATACGTATAATACTCTACTTGTCAGTGGCCCGAGGGTAATGTCACCTAACACTTATTTTTCAATTGCGTATTCACAGGTTTTGGCTTGTGTGGCATTCCAGAAAACCTAATCAACAGTTTATTAAAGACAGGAGTGAATAGTCTGACCGCAGTAAGCAATAATGCAGGGTAAGTAGTATATGTAGAATTAAAAATCAACAGAAATATATTATAGAACTGAAAATAAGAAAACCAAGCAGTAATGTTTTGCTCAAGTGTGTTTATGAGTGGTATAGCATTATACGACTTACACTATAACTGTTTGATTTCCAGCAATTGTCAGGTTACATACTTTTGTAATGAAAATAGCAAAAATAAAAGTAGTAGATCAACAAACAGGAAAAATAACTCCATTTAAACATCTGAGGTACAAATCAACATTATTTGTTTTCCTCGGATGTGCCTTCTAGGCTTTATATACATAGGTGGAATCAGATCTGATGGGATAGATAAAGAGATTACCTGTAAGAAGCATCAGACCCCCCTTTAAAAGATACACATGACACAAGTCTAGTCCTACTGGTAAATACAGAAGTAGGTACTATGTGAATTGAATGATTTGGATTCCTTCTTAGAAAGAGTATATGTTTTTTCAATGACTGTGGTTGTAAAGTCTGTTTAGTGTGTTAAATCATGTAGGACATTGGTGTAGTTCATTGCCGATGTTTTTCAACTGCTTCTGCTGAGCGTGTAACTTGAGGCTGGTCTATGAATAGGTCTCTCTCTGTTGGCATTGTCCCAGGGTTAGATGTAGGCTGTTTTATCGAGAATGGGGCCATTTTGCACCTGTAAGTAAAACCTGTTTGTGTACCTTCTGAAGACTGTCCGAAAAAGTCAGTTCTAATAATCCAGTCAGACCAAGCCATTTGTTGACAGTTAATGTATATAAATAAACAAGTTCAGATGTAAATTAAGCCTAAACACAATTAAGTAAGGGATAATGAACAGGCAGCCTGTTGTAATCTCAGAAATGAGGGAACACTGAAGGGGCTTATTTCGCAATAACAGCCGGCTGGTTTTACATTATCCTGCTTATTACACAGCTACTTGCCACATGAGAAAAAAAACGGACATAAATTGTGAATTTGAAATATTTTTTTAGTTCATTTTACCCAATGCAGACCTTTCGCGAGGAACAACCGTTTAGTTTCAGTTTTAAAGTAAAAAACCATGTTCAAACGTCCAGAACAGGCAAATTGGTTTAATAATTTGTAAATATAATGTCATATAGGTTATTAAAATATATATTTATAATTCATTTTTGTGTAATATTAAACTGCCCCTCTCAAAATGATTTGCAGCATCCGGGTTACAGGGTGTTATTAGTTTTGAGCAGTTGTTATTTTAAAATAACAACTCTTAGAATCTCGTGACTGGCCAATCAGAATCAAGGATGAGTGAATGAGTTTAATATTTAGTTTTAAAGCACTGTAGCTTGTTAATAAATACTAGAGGGTGGGCATAATAATAGACTACCTGGAATCTGTGTGAGTATAGATCACTTCGGAAATCGTAACCAAAGCTGATCCAACAGTGGTCAGGAAGAACTTACTGTTTTAGATTTTTAACACTACACAAACGTTTGAACAAAATACAACCAACAGAACATTTATAACCAAATTTAAATGTCAAACGAATATCTTTAAGATTTGATTACAGTATATAGACGGTTTCATTGGACTCGCTTAAATTAACTTCCGGTCTATGTTTGTCGTTCTGGCTAATGGCTAATAATATTGGTATTTATATTTTATTTCATTTATGTTAATATTTTATTGTATGATTTCTTATTGTAAATAAACAGTTTGTTGAATTTTATTGTATATCAATTGAATTAAAAAAATAATTTGTTGAATGGGTCGTGTAACTTTCTTGCATTTAAGTTTAGCCAAGTAACGTCTCTTCTACTGGTAACCCCCCAAAATATTGTCTAGATGTACTTTTAACTTGGTAGCTAATGTAATTTTCTTGTTATTTCTTTTGCTTGTTATCAGAAATAATCTACAGGAACTCAATTCTTTGCAGATGTGTGTCGGGCCACCAAAGCGCACATACACAGTTATGTTTGTTTATGTTGTTGATTTGAAACTGTCTATATGTAAGATCTAAAAATTTAATTAAACATAGTATTACTATAGAATGAGGAATTACATATCGATATTTCTCTAATATGAGACTCTATGTCTGAGACTCAGACTGTTGATTTTCTAGTGGTTTGTTTGAACATTTTCCACGAATAAAAGTTTTCTTAAGCATTCTGAGTTAGTTTTTGGAAAACCTCAAGGGACCACACAAATATAAAGTACTCCACATGCAACAATCCCGTACTTGAAGTTTGTCTCTTCTCATCTGACATTTTGAAGCCAATCGTTTGTTGTCAGAAAACCTGCTCTGTGGGTCTTAAGTCTCTATGGTGAAGAAATGCCTCTGTCCTACCAAAGAGAAAGAGAGAGAGAGAGAGAGACTGCTCAGCTGGGAATGTAATGTGAAACCGGCATCACACAGCACTTGGCATTAACATGCATTGCTCGCACAGAAGGACACTGTTTCCTATTCAACATTTTTTCCATCAACAGTCCCTGCTGATACTTTTGACGCGCAGCTTGTGACTTCGTGTGACTTTAAGTGTTCTTTTTAACTGTATGCTTAAAAAGCCTACACACTTTTGCCACAGTATTTTGTACATGTAGATTACTATATAAAAACATAAAAATACATACTTCTTATAAAAAATATGCACATTTGAGTAATTGCTTTACTCATTACATTATACTTTAATGAAATTTGGAAGTCAGATCTTTTTGTCTCATTGAATTCTCAGCGCATTTGACCTGAATAGGGACTTTAACAGCATCTTTTAACTTGTCATTTAAAATTAAACTCTAAGCACAAAACGCTATTGTGTTTTCTCTGCCAGAAGATACGCAAAGTGAGCAGGACACATTAGGAGAGAGTTAATGAGAACAAAGAATGACACAGCAGGCATCTAATTGCAACCTTTCTCGGTCTGCTGAAGAAATCGTGACAAGGGATTGTGCTCCCTGTTGAGTGAATGAACCTATTGAAAATGTAAAGGTTTGCATTAAGTGCCATCAGACTTTCAGACTTATATCAGACTTATGTTTCATCAGAATGCTTTTGGCTTTACCAAGCTTTAAAACGTAAACCCCTAATCTAAACAAGTAGATTGTTATGATTGACAGAACTAAATAAATGTGTCATAAACCTTTCAGTGTGTCCTCTATGTTTGTCAGAGGGATTAGGGTGTTGACATAAATTGTAATGCTAAATATAGCATTTATTTTAGCATTCGTCAGATACTAGATCGCTTTAGCTGCACTACCCTAATCTAAACTTTTATCTATGTTATAGTTGTTCTATTTTTTATTTTTGTAAGTAGCAATATGTTATTGAAATATAGTCTTTGAGATATGCTTTCAATACGTGGAGCCGTTACCAAAATGGCCACTATGGTGAACTCACTTTGATGTGTGTTCTTAGTAGATTGTATAGTAAAGTGCTTGCTGTGTTGTTCAAACTAGCCGGCTAAGCTGTAAAACTGTCCAAATCTGTTCTACTGCAGATGTATTGAATAAAATGTAAAAATGGCTTCACAGCTGGCTTCAGTTTCACAACTCAGTGGATTTCAAGTCTCTGTAAGTCATGCCATTTGTTAATGGATGACAAAATCAGTTTTGAGTCACCGCTTCAATAACCATATCGAGCCACCGTTCACACTGAACCGGAGGGAACACAGAGAGTTGTAAAATGTTTCCATGTTTCAGGCTGTAAAAATGAGCTGTGTGGCCTTTGTCTCAGTATTCTCTACTCTACGTGTTTGGAATTTTAATGACTTAAAACACACTTGCTTATTTGAACCTGAGTTTAGACCCGTTTAAAAAACACATTTCTTTTCCAACAAGAGTGAAAATTAGTTTTCTAAACAATGTATACTAGTTTTTCAAGTGATGTGGTATCTGGACAGGTAAATGAATCTTGGTGGGTTTGAACCCTACAAGTGAGAAATGATTGCTCTTTCATAGCTCAGGAGACTTTATAGAGTTCTCCGTTGTTTCATTTACGGATCTCCTTGTTTCAGATGATCCCTGTCATCCAGATGACATTAGTAGCACAAACTATTATTTTTGATATTTGAGTTGTGCTTGTTTTCTGCAGAGTGGATGACTTTGGGCTCGGCCTGCTTCTGAAGACCAAACAGATCAAGCGTATGATCTCGTCGTATGTGGGGGAAAATGTGGAGTTTGAGAGGCAGTATCTGGCCGGTGAGCTCGAGGTGGAGCTGACCCCACAGGTGAGAGGGCACTCCATTCTTTAGAATATACATCGGATCCATTTATCACAGAAGCACAATTTCTCTCTGACAAATCTCAGTTTATTTGTTTTTGTTATTTAGATGGTTTCATGTGACGCACACGCCTGACCCGAAGTTAACTTCCGGTCTGTGTTTGGTTCTGACAATTTATTTGATATTTTATTTATACTATATACATTTATTGGTTCTTTGCGAAGGACTACCGGAAGTTACCTTTGGGCCACATACATTTTTTATGTTGTTCCCACTGACACCATCTATTTTATTCTACAGGATAGTGCAAGGTCCCAATGTCTGAGAATATATTGACATTCTGGGATTTAAATCTATTTGAAGCCACTAATCTATGTCTGCTTTACGAACATACTGTCAACATGAATCATGGAGTTTTGCACAAACTTGTAAACTCCATGAGTTAAGGCTAAAATAAAACTACAAGACTTAAGCTCAGATTGTGCCCAGATTTTCAAATTTTCTGGACTTTTTGCAGAAAGTCTGTGCGAGTCTTCAGATTTGATCAGTTAGTGGGTTTCTATCTGAAAATTTAAAAGAGGTCTAGTTAAAAAAAATCTATTCCGATTTAAAAGTCTTGTAGTGTATTCCAGCCATTAAATCCTTTTTTGAACTTGAATGAACCATAGAGGTCTCCTACTTTTGGACCCCACTGTATATGCTATATCATACTTTTTATTTTATTTAAAATGACATATCAGGTGGGTTTTCATTTTCGTCTGACCCTTCTGATGACAGGGAACATTAGCGGAGAGGATCAGGGCAGGTGGAGCAGGTGTGCCAGCTTTTTTCACCGCCACAGGCTACGGCACGCTGATCCAGGAGGGTGGTTCTCCTATTAAATACAATAAGGACGGCACAATCGCCATCGCCAGTGAACCCAGAGAGGTCAGAACTGCTACTTATCTCCCATTCCTACTGTGTTCTAGAATAAAACACCGTGCTGATGATGTTGCTAGGTGTAGCTGAAGTGTAATGAGTAAAAAGGCCTTCTGTTAACTTATGGAAGTGTATTGCACTAGCAATGCTAAGTTCATGGATGTGACATATATGAAATTGATATAATGATAAAATCTACATTTTGTAGGATCTTCTAATGCTCTGTGTCCATTAGAAGATTTAAAGTAATTAGAAGATAACAATAATGATGAGCTTTGAATAAAAGCGTTTGCCAAATGCATTCATATGTAAAAATTCATACAGGATTCTCAGATTTTCAAGTCAATCCATTCTTCCTAAATGTGTTCCATCACAGGTGTGTGAATTTAACGGCAGGCATTTCATCATGGAGAAAGCCATCACGGGTGACTTCGCTCTGATCAAAGCTTGGAAAGCAGACAAAGCAGGAAATGTTATCTTCAGGTACCCAAATAATGTTCTTCACTTTAATCCCCTTCTTAGGTTATTGCACTCCACTTCAGAGAGAAGGAAATTATTTCATCCAACTGCAAAGTTTTCAATCACATGTTCACTAGTTTGGCTGGTGCTTTGCCCATGCCTGAAAATAACTCTGAATTTCTCACCTTGACGTTTCCATTTAACACATGCCCACAGACAATACTGAAAGGCAACAGGCGGCAGGGAACATAAACCACACCTTTTTAAGAATATATTTATAACACAGTCAAAGAAGCACACGGTAAAAATAACTTGAATTTCTAACTTAGGCATTAAACAACCTACATAGAATAATGTTTGTTATAAAATAACATTGTGTTGGCGGACAATGGTCATGTCTTTTTATATTGGATTGGAAAATAGTGTATGTAAATATAAGTTAAAAACACCTTAAAACTTGACAACATAAGGACATGATTGTATAGCATCTTGGCCTAATAGTTAGAGAGTCGGACTTCTGACCACAAGGTTGCTGGTTCGATCCTCAGGGCTGGCGGGTAACGATTGAGGTGCCCTTGCTCCCCGGGTGCTGCATTGATAGCTGCCCACTGCTCCGGGTGTACGTGTGTTCACCACTTGCTGTGTGTGTGTTCACTATTCACTCGATGGGGTAAAAGCAGAGGTCACATTTCAAGTATGGGTCACCATACCTGAAAAATAGGTCACTTTCACTTTAAATTCAATTTATCTGCAGGACACAAAGTTACATGCAGTATTTAATTTTACCACAAGGTTGCACTGTTTCAATAAAAATGAATTACGCATGGGCCTGCTTAAATTTGGTTTTAATATTATTAAAAGATTATTTGAGATTTTTATTTTTGTACATCATTTTAATACAATGCATCAGTTTTATATACATATTTGATGTTAAGTAATGCTATTAACCTTATAACGTTTTTTTTCATCAGAAAAACAGCACGAAACTTCAACCAACCTATGTGCAAGGCAGCCAAGGTCACAATAGTAGAGGTGAGTAAACATTACATTACAGTACAATTTCTTTATTCAATCTACAGGCTTTATACATGTAGTATTACAGCTATATACAATCTGCAGGTTTTAAGTAGCACAAGAACATTTTTAGTAATGGCCAAAATACAAGTTATGGGTGAAAAAGACCGATTTTTCTTTTATGCAAAAAATCATTAGGATATTAAGTAAAGATCACGTTCCATTAAGATATTTTATAAATTTCCTAATGTAAATGTATAAAAACTTTATTTTTTGTGAGTGGATGGCCTGTTACAGTGCCTAAGATGAACAACTTCAAAGGTGATTTCTCAATATTTTGCTTTTTATGCACCCAAAGATGTTGTTCTGCCAGATAGTGTCCTATCCTGGCAAACCATGTATCAATAGAAAGCTTATTTCTTCAGCTTTCAGATGATGTAAAAATCTCAAATTCGAAAAATTGACCCTGAAGACTGGTTACGTCGTCCAGGGTCACATATTTGGTGGTGTTAAAATGTTATGTAGGAGAATCAAAATTTTAAATCATGTCTCAAAACTTCTTAGTTTCCCTTGTGACAACCCTCCCATGTGACAACTAGCATTAGCTCTGATCATCCCTATATCATCTTATCGTGTCACTGAATTTAATTCTCCAATATCTCGTCCTGTGCTTCATTTGATTATTTGTACAAATTGTCGGTTTCATCTGGATCTTTGAGGTTTTTGTTTCACATTCGCTCCTGTTTCATTTCCTTTCTAGCGAGAGCCCTTTTCAAACACTTGTATGCATATCAAATATGCTTTTATCTAAGCCTTTGTTCAAAATGCGCACGTACGAACAAAAGACTTATCAAAAGGCATTTTCAGTTGCCTTGAACGAACTACATTAATTAATCTGGTCTTTCAGGAGCCTCCTGAATCCTGCAAGCTTGGATCAAAGCGGTTTACAGTAAAATCACTCCTGAATTCAGGCAGATATTTCTGGAACTATTCCTCACAATTTTACTTTATCATATGGAAGAAAGATTTTCGCTTTCTTCTGCAATCACGACATATTCTATCAGCATATCATAGCTTTTATTTGCTTGGTTTCCAATCTTTATTATAACTATACAGTAATACAATCTTTTTGACAGCCCAACATCATCTCGCGATACGGTTATCGGAGACCCACTAAAGATACTGTAAGCTTATCCGTTCATTGAACACACAGTAATTGTTATAGGCCTCATCCCATGTTTGTGCACCCGGTGGTAAAAGTCGCCCTGCTTGGAGAATGCATGAGTTGGCGGAGTGGTGAGCTGTAATGTGTGTCTTAAGTTCTGACTCTGTTTGACTGGTTTAGATGATGTTTGTGGCAGGCAGCCTTCAGCATTCACAGCAGGGATTCAGAATGAAAATGGGGTATTTTGTCAGAGGAGAAGTTATAGAAAACAGTTGACTGGTTCAATACATGTGATATATTCATCTCATTTGATTTCTGGCACATCTGTTTTTTCCCGACGGTTTTAAAGCAACCACATAAACAAACGCTACCTCTCAAGTGTGTTTTAGTGCCCCTTACTTAACTTCTGGTACACATCTGCAAAGAATGTCCCTGTATATTATTTCTGATAACAATCAGAAGAAATAACAAGTACATTTCATTAGCTAGCAAGTTAAAAGTATGTCTAGCCAGTATTATTTTGGGTTACAAGTAGAAGAACAGTTACATTGGCTAAACCTAAATGCAACAAAGTTAAATGACCCGTCCAACAAATTGGTTATTTAATACAGTTAATATGCAATAAACTCAGCAAATTTTTATTTTGTTCAATAATTATACAATAAAATATTCCTATAAATTAATATTAATATAAAAAAAATATATAAATAGTTGTATTATAAGACACTACCCAGACCAATCAACAAATACAGACTGGAAGGTAACTTTGGGCCAGGCGTGGTCGTCTGATGAAACCGTCTGTAGGGGGAGTCTATTTCTGGTATATGTCGTTGTTGGAACAGTGGTGACCTGCAGGTTGAGACTAAGTGAGTCACAATATACTTCAGGTAAAGACAGTAATTGTAATATTGAAACCTATGGTTAATATCCTTAGTTATTCTACGTTAATAAGTTTGCACTGATTTAAAGTTTTGCCCTATAGGATCCACATTGTTTGCAAATTCTCTCTCCATCTCCCTACAGTCATATTTTGGTTGTGATTCACTGGCCAAAACATGACTAAATAACCTAAAGATTAATTTATTCTATTATTTATTTATTTTTACAAACATTTCAGAAAATATTGCGATTATAAAATGATTATAAATCGTTTGGCCTCAATAATTTCATGGCTAAAATTGTGACAGCCCTAGTAAAGTAACCGTGTGTCTACCCTGCCATGGCGCGGTGCAATGCGATGCGGCACATGTCATGTTCTAATGGGATTGTCGAGTCGCATCACGCCACATCCGGTGTGGACAAATTAAAAAAATATAATGGATTCGTATGCGTTGTATTGTCTCTAAAACAAAGAAACATTATGATTTAAAAAGAAACATTATAATGCTAACAACTTGTTAATAACAATCATTGAGGCACCCAATATGTTAACTCATGCAGCAAGTACATGCTGCCTGCCTAAGCAGACACTTTTTGCTATTTTTTAATCTTTTAAGATTTTTTAAGGTGTTTTTTTGCCTTCATATACAGTACAGTAACAATGAGAGGACAGGAAACTAAGTGGGTGAGAGGTGGGGTGGGATTGGGAAAGGACTACGAGCCGGGACTCGAACTCGGGTCGCCTAGAGCGCAACAGCGCCATATGTCGTAGCACTAACCACAAGGCTATCGGCTCCGACACTTTTTACAACATTTTGCTCAAATCATTTTTGCATTGGAATATTTGGATTAAGTATATGCAAAATAGACGTTTGTATTTTCTTTTGGAAGTGCTTGATTTCATAGCTTCATGTAGAATTTATTTTGCATTCCGGTCAGATTTTCACTCCAAAATAGCTAAAGGCCATATTTAGCATAATGGATGGCAGACAGTGTTTTCTGATCACCCAGATCTAATCTGCCAACACCAGCATCCATGTTGAATTATTTCCTCTCAATTAGCTAGCTTATGAGGCTTGCCAGTGGAGAGAAACGTCTCCGTTGCCTGTCAGAGGCAGGCGCTGAAAACACTGATGGCTAAAACATGGCACGGTGGGATACAGCACCTTAATTTCATTCTATATAAAAAACACGAGCGCTGTGATGTGAACACGATATTTGACTCGTCTTTAGATAGTTGCTGCTTAATGTGTATTTAATTGTAAAAGACAATTATCATTAAGCAAAGGAAATTCACATGTACTAACAGAAGTATTATTAATAGAGCAGGTGAAAATAATCGATTTGGTCCAGCGGTTGCCAGGCAACGAAAGCTTTCACGGCAGATCTGTGGCATATTCCAGTTATCCTGTTACGGCAGGTACAATGAGGGGCCCAAAGCATTGTGGGACACAAGAGCAGTGTGAGTTCAACAAGGCTATATTTGCTGGTCACATCATATGTATTGAACCGATCTGTTTTTCATATTTTGTTGAAGCTACAGGTTGCACGAAATGGGTTTTCCAGGATGAGGCTAATTGGTTATTGATGAAATCCGTCTTCAAAGGTATTATCTCTCCTTCCACCACTGTCCAATTTCAAAACGCTGATTATCCTTTGGTTTGTTGCACATAAATTACAAGCGCAACAGCTGGGGCATTGTGAGGAGAACTGGAAAATTATTAAAGTAAAGGCTAACAGTATTGTATAATTAAGGATCATTTCAGTCAAATACAGCTTGCAAAATATTTGTGTCTATGTAGGGATATTATGTTTGGTTCAGTCATCTCTATATCTTTCTCCTAATGTAAGCTGAATATCATTAAATATAAGATAATGATTTATGTGTCAATATCATCAGCCACTGTCAATATTGTAGTTTGACATTTATTTACCTTAAAGCTCCAGTGTGACATGTTATAGAGGATCTGTTTACAGAAAGGCTATATCATATACATATACAATATATACAACTATGTTTTCAGAGGTTTATAAAGACCTTATAACATAATGAAGTGTTATGTTTTTATTACATTAAAATAAGCTATTTATATCTACATACACTGTGGGTCCCCTTACATGGAACTTGACATGTTGTTTCTACAGTAGCCCTAAACGGACAAACTGCTCTGCAGAGCGCAATACGTAAATATGTTTTCTCATTCAGCCAAGAAGTAAAAACTTTATTCTGCTTGGCTCTTGGCATAGATTATGAGATGTATGTGTACATAAACAGTAAGGTTTTAAATCTTACCTGTATTTTTAGACTTCCCTTTTTTCATGTTCCCCCCTCAAGGCCCACTTGAGTGAAGCGGTAATTGTATTAAGCCTCAGGTTGACAGCCCTTCAAGGTTCTCACGGCCGATTGGCAGAGTTTCCTCTCGGTTTAACATACACACACTGAGCTGAAACCTGCCTAAGAAAACCATCTGGAGAAAAGTACAATTTTAGAATAGACAAGACTGCAACTTATTTCCAGACATACCTTCTGTTATTTTAACTGTTTTAATTGTTGCTCTGTAAATTACACATCATGTGTAATAACAGTAAATGAATGCATGATCATTTACGCTACCTGCCTGATTCAGAGCGATATACACTTATTGAAATGCTTCACATCGAGACGCACACTGTTTCGTAACATGCACCAATCAGCTTCTGCAGATTTAACAGGCTTTGACAAGGTCCAAAAAAAGAACAAACCATTGAAAAAATGGTTAATCTTTATCCCTCAGGGATTTTGTATCCTTTTTTTCCTTCATTTTTAGACAGCGAGCCTATTTACATTCCCACTGAAGTGCAAATGCTACTGTAGGCAAACTGAAGGGGCTAATATCTGACTTTAACCCTGCTGTGTACATCGTGAATATATGATATACAGATAATGCATTTATGGTGATACATTGATTTGTAATGGTCAATGTCAATTATTTAAAGAGAGGGAGAACAGTTTATAAAGCCTTTTTATATGCCATAGAGATATGTCATTTCTCTTTAAAAAGAACACACTGAAAATATAGCCCAGCATTATTTAAAGCATTCATAGTCCAAAAGGTACAACAGTTGAGTTACATTAACCTAGAAATTTGAAAATATTTATTATACATGTGTATATATATATTTGGCACAGCATTTGGGTTGAAACGAGCCAGCAATTGTTCATTTATAACCCAATGGCTGGTTTTGTCCCTTTTTGACCCAATTCTTAAAAATATCCCAGCATTTTCTAGAGTGTACAGTAGAGGTCAAAAGTGATGTCCTACCTACTAGAAGGTATATTTTATTGTCCACCCTCAAGTTAGATTAAACCATCAAAATATGAAGTGTAGTAAAAAATGGACCAAACGCTCAACTTTTAACATACTTAGTTGGCAAAATTATTTGGCAAAAACTGCAGCATATCAGGGAATATCGATTTGGAAGTGCTCGGGAAAATAAAAACTTTCCATAAAATATACATTAACTACAATTTGTAGTCATACTTCTGAGCCTTGGCTTAATAAGCTTTGCGCGTGTGTTGTGTGTAATTTAAGTCTTCTTCATCTTCTTTGATAGAACAAATACATTTATTAAGCAATTTTTAAGTAGTCAAGGGTTTCCAAGAACTGTTTGGTTACAAGCATTCTTCCAAATATCTTTCTCTGTGGTTATCAGAACAAAGAATCCGATACAGATGCGGAACAACTTGAGGTTTAGTAAATTATGACAGAATTTGGATGAACTGTTCCTTTAAATTCTTAAAGCTGAGATTTAGTTTACACTCGAAGACACCAGTGTTTCCGAAGGTCGGACATCAGTTATGGCCATGACCGTGTCCCTCCATGTAAAGATACCACTTATGTTTAAAATAATATAATTTAAAAGTAGTAATGTAAAGCAATATTTTAGCTAAGTATACATCCACCCTCACTGTCACTCTAAAGAAATGGTTTCCCCGAAGATGAAAATTGTTATTATTTACTCATTCTACAAATGTACAGATTTACATTAGAACATTTCAATGCAACTACAGTATACAGCAAATAGGGAACTATTCCTTTAAGAAACGTGGTGTCTGTTTGTATCCTTCTGTACATGGTAACTGCACACATACAGGGTTAATGGGGTATGGAACTCCCCAGAGAGATTATTGCTAACTCCTGCAGATTTCATCCTTCTTTCTGCTATAGACCCTCAGGATGTCTAGAAGCTTTAGCGTCTCAATCATTCTTTGCCCTGTGCTGCTCAGCTAATGAAAAAAAGCCAAACGCCACCAGCAGTAACCATAACAACAGCTACACTGCTCAATCCAGGGTCATCTTTTTGCCCTCTTTAACAATGCTGCGCGCAAAGGACAACTCAATACACACTCATTTCATGAAACGTCCCTTCATGTATGATATGCAAGCCTATCGAAGCTGACAG
Organism: Triplophysa tibetana; assembly: GCA_008369825.1. NCBI lineage: Eukaryota > Metazoa > Chordata > Actinopteri > Cypriniformes > Nemacheilidae > Triplophysa > Triplophysa tibetana. Next base: position 10,570,576 of record CM017904.1, on the reverse strand, counting down.
TCAAAGTCGCGCTGGTGTGCTGCTAGGGTTTGTTGGATGGCATGGCAGCCTGCCTTTTGTTCTCTGTTTGTGCACGCCTGAAAGCTTAAAGCTTGGGTGCATAGATTTGGTTTTCGGCAAACTGCGTTTTCTCCCCCGAGTCTTTATCAGAGCCTCCGATTTTTGTTCAATATTTTTAGAGCTTATTCTGGTCCTTAAAAGAGCACTAAGCCGCTCTCTGTGCTCTCCACGGCACAGTAATAAACAAGTGTTTGGGGATTTGTGCGAGGTACAACATCAAAACTCAACATAAGAGGATGTAGATAAAAACAGAGATCGGCAAGAATGTGTGGTGAACAGAATCATATACTACATTTACATTTATGCATTTGGCAGACGCTTTTATCCAGAGCGACTAAAATTGCATTATAGTATATTTTTTGATACGGAGTATATGTGCAATCACTGGGATAGAACCCATGATTCTCTCATTGCTAGCGCCATGCTCTAACCACTGAGCCCTTCAGAATTGAGTATTGAGGATTTGAATAGAATTTAAATTGAGATAGCAAACAGGATGAAACATTTGAATATATAGGATTGTAATTGCAATAAGGGAAGTAAAATTTAAAGGGAATAGACTTTTTTCTAGAAAACTATTTTTGCAATATTGCAAATAATCTTTAGACGGTCATGACCAGTTTAGTTTAGACCAACTCATATATCGAAAGTGAGCCAGTTCTTCAAATTCAAAGTTTGCCCTTAAAGTGATAGTTCACCAGAAAAATGAAAATTGTCATAATTTACTCACCCTCTTGTCATTGCAAACCTTTTGAGGAATATTTTGAAGAAACTTTTGAAACTGAACAGCACTGTTTTTGGGTGAACTATCACTTTAAGTCCCCTAAAGTAATATTGACATAAGACCGAAGTTGCAATGCTGTTTTCTTCTGAACTGCGATATATATCTTAAGCGTTATTACTTCTGGAATTAGAAAAATGTAGTACAAGCTTTATTTTGTATTTTGGGATTTTATTGGATTACTAAAAGTTGGAAGCTTTGCCATTGGACAGTCAATGTTGTCATTTAGGCCAAGACGTACATCATGCAAAGAAGTTTAGAGTGGGAGCGTCTGATTTTGATTAAAGCGGGCAGGTAAATAAAAAAACAAAACATGGACAGATACATTATTTTTAATATTCCATAAAAGCGATTTGTCATTTTTGATTTCTGACTTTACTCCTCCACAAGTCAAATGATGAACAGATGAGTTTTGTGTATGTATTTAACTTGACATTTGCGGTTTATGGAAAGTCCATCTATTTGACTTGAGCTTCTGTCAGCACTTAATTTAAATTTTTTGCCTTTCTAGACTCCAAAGAGAGGTGGGTAAACATTTTCCCATTTTCTCGATGAGGCTGCTTATTTGAGATTTTAATTTCATTTCCGTAGGAGCTCCAAAGCCACCCATATGAATGATATGTAACAACTCTGAAGGCCAGCTCTTTGAATTCAGAAAGCATTTTGAAAGCATTTTCTATAGAGTCTCTGTACTTTCGGAGGCCTGTTGACCTAAAATGTAGAATATTTTTTCAACCGAGATTGATAGCAGCCAGACAGAAGCAGAAGAGGGTGGATAATGATACGGGACAGTGAAGAAGCGTTTGACATTGAAAAGGCCATGAGTCATGGTGACCATCTGTTACTACTGAACTCTCATCAGTTTACTTTGAACATTATTAAAGTCGATTTTACCAGTGCTTGCATAGAAACCAAAATAGAAATGTTTTAAATGACTCTTATAGTTTCAAAGCTGAGTTTAATGGAACACATGTAGAGAAATCCAGTCTCTTTTTATTGCCATAGCTTGTTAAACCTCAAAAGACGCTCATAGCTGCAGAAAAAGACACAGATTCACACTTTGCGTCTTTTCCGCACGCATATTCGTTATTTTAAATGCAGATATGCGGGCACATAGGGGGCGATACGGTCGCAGCACGCGCACCGCGGGTCATTTGATGAGAGAAGGCACTGCTCGCGTTTTCTGCGCAGTTTGGCCTAAGGATTTGTAACAAAGTCCTCATCTCAAGCCATCCTATAGCATATCTAAATATTTTTGTCTTATCAGGTGGAGGAGATTGTAGACGTGGGTACATTCACAGCGGAAGACATCCACATTCCCAGCGTCTACGTCCACAGAATTGTCAAGGGGGATCACTATGAGAAGCGAATCGAGGTTTGGTTCGGCTTATTTCTATCAGTTTCTCTTTATCCATTTATCCTCCATCATCTCTCACTTATTGCTGCCCCTCTACCTGATCTTTTGCAGAGGCGCACGGTAAGGAAAGGCCAGACAGAAAAGCCCAAACCCAAGAAAGATTCTGATATCTTGAGGGAGAGGATTATTCGCAGGGCCGCGCTGGAGTTTGAAGATGGAATGTATGGTACGTTTATGAATAATAACTAATGTGATTGAAGCTTAACCTATTATGTATTTGCATCATAAATGAATTTAAATGACTAATTTAAATAATAAAGTGGCATGTTCTCTGATAGTAATTCGTTAATGCAGTTTGATAATCTTTTTAGCAAACCTGGGCATTGGAATCCCCATGCTGGCCAGTAATTTCATTAAACCAGACATTAAAGTCCACCTGCAGAGTGAAAATGGGATTCTGGGACTGGTAAGATTTCCTTTTCTAATCGCTTAATACACTTACAAAAGCAATATAATTCCTGTTATGAAATTTGTTTCCTTATTTGGTTCATGTTAATGAGAGATGCAAATGCTTCTTTTGAAATTCAAATCATGACGTAAATATACAGTATCTCACAGATGTGAGTGCACCCCTCACATTTTTGTAAATATTTTATTTAGTGGTGGGCCGTTATCGGCGTTAACGTGCTGCGTTAACGTGCGACTCTTATCGCGCGATAAAAAAAATGTCGCCGTTAATCTATTCTCAAAGTTGGTTTGGGAGCTTTTTTCAACTCGCGTGATTTGCGTCATTTGCGCCGCCTCATCATCTCATAACCAGGGGTTCATTCGCGCGATTTGCGCAGCAAGTAGGTCTATCGCCTCTTTGCATTTACTTAACATGTAAATCACTCGCGCTTGACGCACCATTTGCGTTTGGTCTGAACACAAAATAACGTTACTGTGAAATTACCACATCAAACGTGACGTGCTAACATGGATGCAGCTATGAAGCCGCCGGGTTGCTTCAGGGAAAATTTATTTTTAAGAAGCTTCCCAATGGAAACCACGACAAGACTAAGGTTGTTTGCACCTTGTTCAATGTTGAATTGGTTTACTGTACGGAATTGGTTTACATACAGTTGGTTTAAAAAAAAAAAAACTTTCTCTCAACAGGTAGTGTTCTAGCTTTAGTTGAAACCAGTAACTTTGTATTGGCACCTAATGTATTATGGCTCCTGTATGACATATCGCTTGTTGCTCCCTAAACTCTTTGTAAGTCGCTTTGGATAAAAGCGTCTGCTAAATGACTAAATGTAAATGTAAATGTACTGTAGGAGTTCTTCCAGTCTCAAGTACCACCTAGATGCAAAGCAACCTTAGCTAATGCGGAAGTAAACATCGGAAGTATATCTTATTGAACATAATTTAATTTTCATGACAAATTATCATAGTAGAACAGCTTTCTCAAGCAGTTTGTGATGCATTTTGGAAACAGGAGATGAGCCCCTGGTCTAATGCACCACCTGGCTTGAGAAACCCGTTCTCAAATACTTACTTTTAGTCATTATTTGGGTAGCACACATATTCTGAATGCCTTCGGCAGAATTCAAATGAGCCATTTTAATCTAGATTAATCTAGATTAAAAAAATAATCTATGCCCACCACTAATTTTATTATATCTTTTCATTTGACAACACTGAAGAAATGACACTTTGCAACAATGTAGAGTAGTCAGTGTACAGCTTGTATAACAATGTCAATTTGCTATCTTAAAATAACTCAACACACAGCCATTAATGTCTAAACCACTGGCAACAAAAGTGAGTACACCCCTAAATGAAAATGTCCAAATTGGACCCAAAGTGTCATTATTTTCCAGCACTGCCTTAACCTGCTCGGGCATGGAGTTCACCAGAGCTTCACAGGTTGCCACTGGAGTCCTCTTCCACTCCTTCATGATGATATCACGGAGCTGGTGGATGTTAGTGACCTTGCACCCGTCAACCTTCTGTTTGAGGATGCCCCAGAGATGCTCAATAGGGTTTAGTTCTGGAGACATGCTTGGCCAGTCCATCACCTTTACCCTCAGCTTCTTTTGGGGTCATTATCATGTTGGAATACTGCCACACAGCCCAGTCTCTGAAGGAAGGGGATCATGCTCTACTTTAGAATGTCACAGTACATGTTGACATTCATGGTTCCCTCAATGAACTGAAGCACCCAAGTGGCGGCAAATCTCATGCAGCCCAAGACCATGACACTCCCATCACCATCCTTGACTGTAGGCAAGACACACTTGTCTTTGTACTCCTCACCCGGTTGCTGCCACACACGCTTGACACCATCTGAACCAAATAAGTTTATCTTGGTATCATCAGACCACAGGACAGGGTTCCAGTATTCCATGTCCTTAGTATGCTTGTTATCAACAAACTGTTTGCGGGCTTTCTTGTGCATCATCTTTAGAAATGCTTTCCTTCTGGGACGACAGCCATGCATACCAATTTGATGCAGTGTGTGACGTAAGGTCTGAGCTCTCACAGGCTGACCCCCAACACCTTGAACCTCGACAGCAATGCTGGCAGCACTCATACGTCTTTTTCCCAAAGACAACCTCTGGATATGACGCTGAGCATCTGCACTCAACTTCCTTCTGAGTGGAACCTTTCCTGTTAAACGCTCTATGGTCTTGGCCACCGTGCTGGAGCTCAGTTTCAGGATCTTGGCAATCTTATTATAACCTAGGCCATCTTTATCTAGAGCAACAATTCATTTTTTAAGATCCTCTGAGAGCTTGTGGCCATGAGGTGCCATGCTGAACTTCCAGTGACCAGTATGAGAGCGTGAGAGTGATAACACCAAATTTAACACACCCGCTCCCATTTCACACCTGTGTTGAATTATTTATAGGGGACAGCAAATTTTCACTGTTATACAAGCTGTATACTCACTACTTTATATTGTACTAAAATTTCAATTCTTCCGTGTAGTCACATAAAAAGTTATAATAAAATATTTACAAAAATGTGAGTGTTGTACTCACTTCTCTGAGATACTGTATCTGTGTCTTCTATGAGATGAATATTAATAGCGGCACATATATTTCCAGTATCTAAAATAGCAATCGTACATGAAAGAAGTAATTGGTACATTGAAAGCATTCTGTATTTGATTTGTATTTAATCTACATGAAAGAACAGTCAAACGTTCGGCTCCATTTAACTTTAAACGCTGTTGTTGTTTGTCACACTTATTTCCCTATTAATGTGAGCTGATTGATTTTGCACTCATCATAAATGCATAAATTCATGAGCGCTGTTTTTGAATAATTCAGGGCCCGTACCCGACTGAGGAAGAGGTTGATGCCGATCTCATCAACGCTGGTAATAATTATCCCTCACTTTCATACTAAGACCTTTATACAGCATTAACATTACATAAATTGCTTTTTAATATCCTAATTTGTCCATTAAAGCTCTTCACATTTCAACCTCATTCTCTCAGGTAAAGAAACTGTCACAATTCTTCCTGGAGCCTCGTATTTCTCTAGCGACGATTCCTTTGCCATGATCAGAGGGTAAGAAACACAGTTTAATGTTACACAAACATGTATTCTGGTGGAAAACGGTTTTATTTGTTTTGTTTTATTGAAGGCAAATCAAGAGCTTAAAGAGATCGTTTTACCAAAATTAAAAATCTGTCAATGTTTACTCAGCTTCTGTAGAACACAAAATGAGTATCAACCCTTCGCAAGCAGTTTGATTGATAGGCGATCTGACCAATCATAACGCCGATATAATGTGCCCTCGTGACTGACAGCCATTTTGTTTAAACCTGGCATAGCAGAGCTTTGGTGATTAATGTAATAAATTAGCTTAATAATTATTTTAATAGTAAACAGAGAGATATGTACCCACTTTAACGATAACGATAACTAAATTATAACTTTTAAAAATCATTCTAAATTTGATGATGATAGCAGAGCTCACATCACAACTATAGCAATACAGATAATAAACAATATATTGTTCGAATCATTAATGTAGGAATTACAGACGGAAGCGTTCGGGAAGTGGTGTTTTCAGCCGGAAAATAACACAAATAAAGATTAAGAATGTTTTTTCTGTACATAACTACTATTGAATAGTTTACTTTCATTTTCATAAAAGAAGGATCACGGCGCACCAAAACTCTGACCGAAATTATTCTCCGTTTGTCTCTCTGAAATTGTCATTACTACAAATTTTGGAGTAAATATAAACACTTGATACACAACATTTAGGTTAGCTATACATCTATTTGTGTGACAATAACGTTAGGAGCCTAATGTTATAGCATCGCGTGAATTTAGAATTAACGCAACGTTATCGTCTGCTGGTGTGGACGCAAATATAGCTAAAATAGGCAAAAAAGATTGAATTCCTTTATCTTTTTATTTTTTTTAATTTTATTAATTTTTTATTAAATTTGTATTTCATTTTTATATATATTTTTTTTATTACTGTGGGTGTTTTTTGTTACCACAGACCAATAAAAACAGGTGTGGAGGGACAAAACACTCAATAAAGGTGCTTCACGATGCCATAGAAAAAACATTTTTGTATAAGTGGTTCCATAAACAATCTTCAACATCCGAAGAACCTTTCCGTTTCACAAAAGGTTCTTTTTGGAGAAAGAGGTGCTTCAGATTATAAAAAGGAAAGAAAGATTTTAGGCTTTAAAAACCTTTAACTGAATGGTTCTTTGTGGAACCAAAAATGGCTCTTCGATGACATCGCTGAAAAGTACCTTTGAATCACCTTTATTTTTAAGAGTGAAGATAAGTAAAGGATGAGATCATTTTTATTATCGGATGAACCAACAATTTTAAGCTTTCCATAAAATACATAAAAAGACGAAATTTTGCCCTCAGTACGCTCAGTGCTTTGACCCAGACACTTTTAAAAAGAAATCAGCTGTGGGTGGAAGAACCACTTTAACATTCCAGCAACAAACAACATACGCGTAAGAGGCGAACAAAGCTCTTGCGGCTGTTTTCAGGGCTGAGGTATCGATGTGAAGTGGATGAAGGGTTGTTCACCGAGTGTTAACGGAGGAAGCAAAGAATGGACAGAGGTAGAATATGTAATGAGTCGGCTGTGATGCTGGCTGCACCTCGGGCCACGTTGGCTGACATTTTCAGCTTTGTCAAAACAGGTGGCAGCTTTAATTGGACACGTCTTGTACTGTTCGGTAGGGTGAGGCGGGCCAGAAGCGGGTGCTTTTTTTTTGCTTGGTCCTTCAGGAGAGAGGCCGTGTGGAGCTGTCGATAAAGCAATTGACTCTTGCTGGTCCTGAGTGCGGGAGTGTGTGATTGTGCATCCTGTCAGCGTGTGAGAATATCAATTTTCTGATTTAAAAAAATTTAAATGCTGTTTTGCTCAGCATTCTGTATAAATGTTTTTATCTGCTGTAATCTGTGTGATCGTTCCAGGTGCCATTTACGCTCATCTTTAATAATTCTACTCCTGTGAGAGTAAGCTATTTGCTTTCTGTATGTTAAACATCAGTCCCATTTTGTTCAGAGTCCTCGCTGTAGATATTTTATGGGCCTTATCGATTTTCCACGGATGGCTGACGGCGTCTTCCCACAAACCGCTGGATTATTTCTGTGTTCACCGTCTGCAAATCCAGCAGCGGTCGTATATTTAAGTCTTAGTTGTCTGGTGCTGTAGGGAGCGGGTAGAGTGGTCATGGGGTCTCTGCTGTATCCAGCACAAGTCACGTCAGCACATGCATTAACAATAGAGTCCTTCCGCCCACTTACTGTCTGTCTTTAGATTCATGAATCAGACTCTATCTGTCAAGCCAGTGGTTTACCGGTGCACTATTTCAGTACGTGTTGGCACACAGGTCCTTGCCCACTCAAATCATTTGGGGCTGTTCGTTTCAACTAAGTAAATGTCGACTTTATTTGGACTGTCATTGCTCCTTAACAGCTCATGTTCCATTCGCACTTCAGGACATTTCGATTTTGCACGAAAGCAAATTGGATTAGTCAGATGTAGAGATTTTGAGCAAACACTGACTTATATTTCAGTCTGATCCTCACATAAAACTGTCAAATGACTTGAAAAACTCAAGTTTTGAAATTAGAAACAAGTTGTATTGAATACTTTGCCCTTCTGGAGCCTGATTTACTCTATCCTATGCTTTTACTGTACAGACATGAGCAGCTTAATTCAGCAAAATAACATATAATAAATGAATTATAATACATTTTGTAATAAAGAAAATTAAATTGTAATCATATTGTATCGTAATTTGGAAGTAATAATAAAACTGGTGCCATATAGCACTAAAAGTGGTTCTTAAAGTAATCATTGGGGATCCACTTATCTTGGTGCTTCAGTGGGCGATGGGGCAAACAGAATGAGTATATATAGTCCACTGGTGGTGAGGGGATTGCTGAAAGTTGTGGGGATTGCAGACAAGACACAGGTGCGGTAGCATGAAGGATCGTGGGAAGTGAAGTCCTTGGGGAAAATACAAGTTTTTATTTTGTTTTAGTTTTAGCTCATCATTTTAGTGACTTTAGTGACATTTCGGTTTATTAATAAAGCAACATTTCTTATTTTTTCAAATAATATTTAGGTAGATATTTGATTTCATTTTAATTACCAGAAATGTTTAAATATTTTGAGTTGCTTTTTAAAGGCAACTGTAAAACGATTGCGCCATTGACCAACTAAAACCTGGTCTAAAGTCAAAGTATTTAAAGGACATGTTAGTAAAGTGTGCAAACAGGCGGATGCACAATTCGCCTAAGCTGCTTATTGCACACAGAGGAACGCACATCAGGACACAAACAAGGCAGACATAAAAATGAAATGACTACCATAAAAAAGATTATTATACATACAGATAAAGAATCTGTCTTGTCCTGTAGATGGTCTGCTCACGTGCTTCAACCTTGTGCAGGAGCAGATTTTACGCGTTGTTATACTATCAAAAGTTGATTCGCACACAACCTAAGTGCACCTGCGTCATGGGCTTCAGACCATGCGTTAAATGGTTAAAATAGGGCCCAGAATCTTCATTTTGTCGCTGAAGTATTCCTTTATATTGTTGGCTTGTATTAACCTCTTGTTATTGTAATTTATTTTTTAAACCCGCTGAATTTGTTTCTGTTATATTTCCCTCTAGGGGCCACATCAATCTGACCATGTTAGGAGCCATGCAGGTATCCAAGCACGGAGATCTAGCCAACTGGATGATTCCTGTAAGTTTACAATTTCATTTGGTTGTACATTATTGTATGTGAGACTGACTTTGAGGAGGCAGAGCAAAGCTAAAGGATTATTTAGCCTCCCTTCAACTTCTTTTATTTATAAAGCACATTTAAATGCAACGTTGTTGCCCAAAAAGTGCTTCACAAATTTAAAATCCATTAAAATACACATATAAACAACATACACACACGACAGCATTTTTAAAGTGTTACAAATGCTGTGCTCCCACACACAGGCAGCAATTTTAACACTGGAGCAGGTAGATTCTCAAGCACAGTTTGTTTGTAATTGCTTATTGTTGTGTCCTGGTCTAAAGTATGTAAAAAAAAAGGCATGTGAAAAAGTTTTGATTCAGTATTGAGACGCTGAATTGAAGCGACCTTTAAGAACGCTGTGCTTTTTTCTTCCAGCGTTTATTTTCCTCCTCCTGCTGAAATTAAATCGAGCTTTTCTTTTGTTTTATGGAAATTGCTGAGCAGCTAATGACAGAATGCACAGCGTGAAATCAGAAATGATTTATGTAGATGTTCTCCGAGGAGCACAAATACCGATGTGTGGTCGTATTTTACGGCTCTTACAATCTCCTTTCGAGCAGGACTAAGATGATGGCTCAGGTAGCACTTGTACAAACCTATGAAGAATGCCATTCATAATGCGACATTGTAGTGCATGAGTGCATAATACTAGATGTTTTATGAAATCATGCACTACAGATTTTACACTGAATTTTTACAAGTGATCAAACACCAAAATTATTTTCTCCAAAAATATACAACTTTGTAAAGCGTTACCAAATTCATACATAATAATACGTAGTAATAGTAGAGAGTTGGTTCACAATACATAATAATTTAATTTGTAATATAGTCAGTACATAATAATTGTTCAAATAATTATATAAAAATTCATATTGTCTTGTACCTTGCATAGTTTTGTTCATAGTTTTCAAAGATGTCACGCTGCACACAATCCAGAGTAGCTAATTTGTCTTCCTTCTGCCACATGACAGATGAAATGGTGCCTTGAGTCTTGATTGGACGCATAGCCTTTGACATTATTTTCCTATGCTAAATATACACGATTGTGTGGTTAGTTGGATTTTGTTTGTATTCATCATTGCTCTCTGTAATTCTGTCAAATCATTTAAACTGCCATTTTGTAAACATTAAAACACAACCAGAAGAACAAGTACAGCTCATTAATTGAGATGTACAATGTACAAGCAATGAGCAACACCTAAATGCGACACAAAGTCAATCAGACCTGCCACAGGTCAGTACACAACAGTTTTCTCTCTCTCTTATTATTTTTATTTCCGTTCGCATTTTTCCGTCTTATTTTTCCCCGTAGTCACTTGGCAGTCCACCTGCTTATTTCCCTAAACCCAGAGTCGTTCCCCCCGCTAGTTTCAGGTAAAAGTTCCAAGCCCTAATGAGAGTCACTGCCGGGTGTGATTTTGGAAGCCATGCTTCTGTTGGCTGTCGCCTCTGGTGTCTGGTCTTTCTGTCAGTTAAGGGGGCTGTCGATACTCAGCTGCCCTTCATGCAGACACCTCTGCAGGGTTATTTATAGTCCTTCAGGACCCCAGCCTGTCACTGACTGATGCTTTCCAGCCTCCTGGCCCTCTGCGCGTCTCGCTTATCAAGTTTGGTTGAAGGTTATTTCTTGCAAACTGCCGCATGTGGACCTTAGCTGCACTCTGCTTTCTTTTTTGTTTTGCTTCTTTTTTTAAAGTCCTCTCACTTGCACTTTGGGAAAGGGTGAAATGTGAATGCTGACGTGAAGGCGATTAGGAAAGCATTCGAAGAACATTGTTATGGATGAGTAATGTTGAGTAGCAGCTAATAATAATGATGTATTTGTTAACGTTAGTTAAAGGAACAGTTCACCCAAAAATGAAAATTCTGTCTTCATATACTCACCCTCAAGTTGTTTTAAGTCTGTATACATTTCTTTGTTCGTATGAATACAAAGAAAGATATTTGGAAGAATGCCTGTAACCAAACAGTTCATGGCCGCCATTGACTACCATAGGTAAATTGCTTTAAACAATTATTAGACATTTTGAATAATGTTTTAAATATTTTAAAGAAGGTAGAAAAGCAAACAGGTCTGGGGCACTTTTGACTTCCATTGTCATTTTTCCTACTATGAAGAAGAAGTTTATGTTATACAGCCCCTTTCCACAAGCACAAGGTAGCTTTACAACGAGCACTTTCGAGCAAATTACATTTTCAAACACACATACAAATAAAAGGAAGAGAGAGAAGATTATCGAGGATACATTAAAAACAGGTATGTTTTCACTTGTGTTTTGAAGATGGATAGAGAAGAAGAGTTAAGGAGCGATATGGATAAAAGAATTCAATAACTATGGGGCATTAACACTATTACCTTCCACCTGCAGTTTACAGTCTAAACTTGGGAATGTTAAGAAGTCCCAAATCAGATAAACTAAAAGACCGAGTTGGTATATATGAGTGAATTAGGTCTTTGATATAGCCGGGTGCAAGAGTGTGGCAGTAATACAAAATCAAATACATCAGCCTTGTCCAAAGAGAACTTAAAGGCGGGTTAGTTGATTTGGAAACGTGCTAATTTTAGCATACTAGCACTGAATTTATAGTCCCACCCTCTATGCTAAATCGCTGTCCAAAGCCACACCTCTTCAAACACAAATGTATTTTGAAAATCCACGTAACAAATTACAAACTAAACCCATTTAATATTTCTTGAATCATGTACATCACTGTTCAAAGGAAAGATTGCAATCATGGTGTCCTCTTTCCCCTCTTAAACACATATGATGTCTGTGTGAATAGGGTGCGCAGTGGTATGCAAAATACGTTGGCTGAAAATGTACACATGACCAGTCACAGTGTTCGGCCAGAATGTTTTGATTGGGCGAAGGTTTGTTGGTCCTACGCCTTTCACAAACGATATATAATTATAAAATATTATTTGACCACTATACATCTTGATTCCTATCAGAGTGTAAAGAGATTTCCAACCAACATGAAAACAAAAATTTGGGACATGAACACACACCTTGGTTTTAATTCCCAATGTAAGCATACGTTTAAGGCCAGTAGCCATCCGTAGGGATATCAGTCTACATTATCAGATACAAACCGGTTTGTATGCAGCGCTAGAGATTGTTCTAAGATGTCTTTAGCCTTTAAACTCCTAATGAATCGGTGGAGCCTGGCAGACTAATTACAATAATCCCTCCAATTACTCTGGGCTCCCCAGTCACCTCTCAACACCGTAGGGGCAACAGACAGCAGGGCCCCGAGCTGCAAGATGTGTAAAGAGATGAACTGGGGCATTACAAGACTCCCTCCCTGCTTGTCCACTGATAGCAGTTCTCTCTCATCGGTATCCCAGATGTTGATGAAGCCACGCTACATCAAACAGATCGTAGCATTATCATTGGGGAGCCAGAAACCGTTAAAGAGGAAAAGTTGCTTCAGGTTGTGCCAGTTTGGAACGAGTTCTGATATTCATTGGGAAATTGAGCAGAAAGAGGGTGCATATTTCATTCTGCGTGTTCCACAGTTGATATAAGCATCAGTAATGGGGATTTGTGAATTAGCATTCAGAATGTTCCAGGATGCCTTAATCTAACAGCAAAAAAAGCTGAAGGTGCTCATCAGAGCTTTTAGAAGAGCCGGTTGTGGCTGTTTTAACGGGAAAGCTCTGTTATCTTTTTTGGATAGAAGAGGGAAAATACACCCATTACTCGGTTAACAGTCATGTGGCGTCTTTAATTATATTGTAAAAGCCTGATGGAAAAATGGGGTCGAACACACAATGAACTAGATGAAATAGTCGCGATTCCATCTAGATCCCAACGCCCACACATTCTCTTGTTAAAAATATGTGATTCGTGCATGCAAGCCTGAGTTTGCTCACTAACTCTTGACCTGCGTTCAGAAATTGTGCTTGTAGAGCCTTTCAGGAAGTCCAGACGTGAAATTAAAGTCCACTTCAAATTGCACAGAGAAAACTTGTGGCCACTGCCGTTGCTTTATCTCTGCAACGCTTCTGCAGGAATCTTGTTCTCTGTTGTTCACATTTTTTGTTATGATTATGATTATCAAAAACGAAGTAGACGCATGTAATAGAAACACAAATTCACACGGTCTCTCTGACAGATTTTGGTGCATCGTTCAGGGTTTTTCCTGGGATGGTGGCATCCTGATCTTGTACACACACATGTAGGCCTACCGTACCTTTAAGTGGATTAACCAAACACTTTACAAACAACATGTTAAATGTTCTAAAACTAGATAAAATTAATAAGTTTAAGTTAATAAAGTTAATAAAATGATTAAGTTAATAAAAAATTACTTTAATGATCCCATTTCCCGCGATTCCATTTTTCAAACTTTAGTTAGTGTGTAATGTTGCTTTTAGAGCAAAAACAATGCTTTCAAAATGATAAAGATCAAAGTTCAGTGCCAAGTGAGATATTTTCTTTAAAATAATTCGCTTTTCAAGGACTACAGAGAACGGCTGAAATCGGACTACAGCCCTCTACTTCCTGGGTACATGATGTCACTATTCCGAGTGCTTTTGATAGACTCCGCCCAAAGGATTAGCCAAAAAAGGGGCGAGGCCTTCCTTAAAGAAGAGGAAGAGCAGCTGGAGTAGTATTTGGTTATCAAAAATTGCAAACATTTGACTGAGCTCCACGCTAAACTACTTTCACTTTCATCACATTGCTTCAGGCTGGTAATAAGAATTTAGCTCTACACATTCTAAGATAACCAACGGTCAAATAACAGCTTCCATGACTTTAACATCCGCTGTGAAAGCTGTTCTGTGTAATACACTTATATTGTGTGTGTGTGCGTGTCTGTGTGTGTGTGTGTGCGCGCATAAGTTACCACTTAAACACTTCTATGAAATGTCCAGCTTGCAAATGTCTCCCGGTCAATCTGCTTGTTTTATCATCCAACTCGGTTCCAATATAAAAAGGCAAGACTAACTCTTCTGTTATTAGTGTTATTTAATATAACCGGTCTGACACCATTTGGTTCGGTCTCATTTCCCTCTCCATAGTAGGAAGAAAATGTTTGATCTCGAACAAAGATTGACATTTGAACATGCACTAGCAGACCTCCGTTACACTTCTATTGATCCGCATGTTTTTAACTGATAAAGTAAAGTTGACGCCATTGTTACTGTTTATTGCTAACAGTTTATGAATACCAGTGCACTGAGAGGGGCACCGACCAATCTCAACAGCATGAGAAGCGGAAGCTCGCTGATATGGAATGGCTGGGACATCTTCACACAAACACTCTAAGCGGGGAACCAATCATGACAGACCTGGTCAGCTTTACCAATCAGAGCATTTGGGAAGGGAGGGTGTTTATATAGACCGGAAGAAATCCAGTCGTCTTGTTAGAAGAGGGACAGCGGTGAACCATAGACTTGAAATATAAAGCGTTTTTTAAATTAGAAACATTACCATCCATAGTCAAACACCCAAAAAACATAATCCAAGCCTCAAAAACAATAAAAGAATGGCTCCATTAATTCAACCAAACAGAAATTTTTTAATCAAATAAAGCATTTTAACATTTTCAACTAACTTTTCAGCCCACAACAAAGCAAAGGACTATTCACACCCTGCATTCTATTTTGGTTCACTGATCTCTAATATTCGCTAGTAGTGACTGAAAAGTTTTAATTTTTAAATGAATCTGTTAAAAAGAGTCATGCTGATCGCAATGTTACCGGCGAATTCGCTGCGTACAGTATAACACTGATTCAAAAAACCAACTGCACAGCTTAAGACATTACAATGAGCCACGTTAATTTAAGAAACATTTTCAAGAAACTGAAGGTACTTGAATGCAAAAGAAACAATATTCACCTGAACAGCCGTGAAAAACAGCTTATACAGCTCCTAATAGCTCTTGTATGCGACTCTTCAGCGCCTCACTGGAGCTGCTAACTAAACAGCGCCGCCATTGTGGTGTAATGCCGCAACTGCAGTTGCAAATGACTGTCCATTGAGTGAACACAGTTTTCTTTGTGAAGACACCTGACATAATTTAGTCTGAGCCGGCATTAAAATTGACTGAGGAGATCGCCTCCAATTTTTATATGCAAGAACAAACCTGTACTTTGTGTACCGCCATTGTTCGGTTGTTTGGTTACCAAGATTCTTCAAAATATCTTCTTTTGTGTTCTGCAGAAGACAGAAAGTCACACAGGTTTGACAAGAGAGTGAGTGACTGATCACTGAATCTTCAATTTTGGGTGAACTTTACCTTTAATGTGTTGAGAAACTAATCTTTTGATATTAATTAGGCAGAGGATAACACGCGTTGATGAAACCTGGCTTGCCAAAGGTTATGCTGCCATTAAATTGTTCATTAACAAAGAAAATGAAATGTTATCCCCTAAAGTTCACAGACTCAATTGTTCCGCTCTGTTAAAATACACACAGCCTTTTGTCACACTGTTGCCGCTTCAATAGTCGTCTAGGAAACAACATTATTACCTGTCGCCGTTGAATGCCGTGCATTTAAATGTCCAGCCAGTTTGTGTAGTAGAGAATGAGTTTAAGGGAATGGATAAGGATGCAACCAGACGCAAGCAAATTGCCAGAAGGGAAGGACATCATTTCTCGTCATATTCATCAGTAGGAATGAAATGCGTGTATAGTGTGATCTACAGGAAAAATATTTGATAGGTTGTCATGGAAACTCTCAGTCTGCTGTCCACTAAAGTTGTGCTCTTTCCATGAGAAATATCCCCTCAACACACACACACCCACACACCACTTCCATGTGCCACTTCCCCGACACGCAAAGCGTTCTCCTTCCAGAATGTCTGCCGCCTTCAAAGCCTGCACAGTTGATGGAGTAAAAGGCCCAGATGCTTGCACTTGGACCTTCCACTTTTCTGTTATTTATTTTCACGCTGGTCAACCTTTCTGTGTTAAGAGCACTTTGGAGTGATGATGAGAGCTTGCGGTTGACAGATTGATTTGCTCTGTGGTTTTTCATATAGGCTCTTGGACTGTTCTCAACTGGTTGACGCATTATTATTTATCATCTGGCAGATGACGGTTCAAGTTTCATTACATATGCGTTATACGTCAGCATGTGAGTGTACATGAGTGTCATTCCTGATAACTTATAACAAGAACGAAAGCTGAAATTAAAGCTGATTGTTTTGTAACATTACTCTCTGTTACCCAAAATGTACTGTTGACCCCCCCAACAAATGTATGGACACGATTATTTGATATACACTCATCTTCAGAGGTAATGTACATTAGAACAAGCTATTTCTGTCTACACACACCGCAGGTCCCCTTGAATTCACTACATTGTTTCTAGAGTAGCCCTAAACGGACAAACTGCTCTACAGAGTTTGTTTTGTAAATACGTTATCTCCTTCGACATATAAGTGAAGACGTGACGACATCTTAGTTCTGTGTCAGCCTCCATAGTACTTCGAAAAGGAGGGGTGCAGTGAACCTTTGGTTGCAATTCACAACGTCACCACTAGATGCCGCTAAAATTTACTCACAGACCCTTTACAAATATTTTAATCTCGAGGTGTATGCTTATATGTCTTAAATTACTTTTGTAGACACAAAAATACAATTATGCCAACATATCATTCTTTCATTAGAAAACAAAAAATATATTTAAAAAATATTTTTGAAATGTTGTTTACTAGCCATGTTTTTAAAACAGCCAAGTATTTTTTATAGTTCTGTATTATTTGCTTCTGGACCGCTTACTTTTATAGTCATAGACCTTGTGCATATTATTCCTTCTTGACCTTTTACAAAACCACTATGGCTCTGGGAAGAAAAGCCCCTTGAGAGTTTGGTTATTCCATTCATATAGACTGTTTTATTTAAGTAACTACTCGAGCATTCAAGTATAAGAATAAGTAATTTCCGCCTCCGTAGAGACATGCTGGTTGAGCTGCAGCCAGCTAATACAAGAAACAGAAGAGTGAGACATTTCCTTAAATCAATTTCAAAAATAAGCGTTGAACGTTTTTAGACTACAGGGAATCATCCACCATGAACGGTCAGGGATATCATATTTTATTTTTTACAAAGGAAGTAAATCATGCATTGGTATAACCAGGAACATTATGGCACAAAAGAAATGTAATTCTCAAGAATTGTGTTAGCGTGTACACATCGATTTTTCCAGCATTTATGTTTGTGCATGTGCACGTGCGTGCATGTTAGCGAAAAGACAATAAAATCAGCGTCACTCAGAAAGCCATTTTGTTAAGTGACTCCAGCCACAGGTAATCAGGTTTACCGTTTCCTAGCAACAAGGCCTTTTCTGATTCCCTTCCAAAACAAACCTGACCGATCTCTCCTGTCCTTGAATTGCACAATGTGGCCACTGTAGAATCGAGTTTTAATTACATGATTCTTGTCTCTTTGTTTGGCATTTGCTGAAATATTACGTGTTTACAATGCTAAGAATGTGTGTTTGAAGTGAATGTGTGTGTTGCTCATTTCTTGGACCATCTTTATTTATGTGTTTTCCCTCAGGGTAAGATGGTGAAGGGCATGGGAGGGGCTATGGATCTAGTGGCCAGCGCTGGGACTAAAGTGGTTGTTACAATGGAGCACTCTGCTAAGGTAATCACATGTACATGAGACGACATCATAATGCCTTTTAAATTTAAAGGGATAGTTGGCCCCAAAATAAAATTCTGTTATCATTTACTCAGCTTCGAGTTGTTCCAAATCTGTATACATTTCTTTGTTCTGATGAACACAGAGAAAGATATTTGGAAGAATGCTTATAACCAAATAGTTCTTCGCAACCATAGACTACTCTAGTATGAAAAATAACGTTATAATTGAATTTGTTCTGTTGAAGACAAAGAAGATATTTTGAAGAATGTTGGAAAGTGAACAGTTCTGGAGCACTTTTGAGTAGGTACCAAGTATGGTAGTCCATGGTGGCCAAGAACTGTTTGGTTAGGAGAGTTCATCCAAATATCTTTGTCTGTGTTCAACCAAACCAAAAAATCTAAACAGTTTTGAAACAAAAGAGAGAAATTCATGACAGAATTTCATATTTGGGTGAACTTGTGCAAGATCACAACTGTGCGATTTATGAGTAGAACCGTTTCAGTTTCACAGTTGTGTGGTATTAATTTTATACAACATATATACCACGTTAACCTGTATTTTCATCATATTTATTTATTTATCATGGCACTGAATAAAGAACTATAAAGTACGTCCGTAGAGAAGTCTACTTGGTGGATAGTAACACACCTACTGTATCCAAATTTATGATTTCTGCTGTGCAGTATAGCAAATAATCAGAGTAATACAAATTGCATGTAAATGGGAGTGAAGAGGTCATGTGAACTGCGGTCAAATGTGCAATGTGTGATATTTAGGAGGTTGCACTATAATGCAATATAATATATATAACTATGTCTTCAGATGTGCATAAAGACCTTACACAATGAAGCAATATGTTTTTGTTACCTTTGAAGGAGCTATTTCTATCTAAATAAAGGGGTGGAGTGAGCCGTTGGTTGCAATTTGCAACCTCACCACTAGATGCCGCAAAAGCTCATACACTGGACCTAAAGTTCCTACTCTGGTTATTGCGAATAATCTCATTACTCGTGCTCATGTAAACGTAATCATAGACAGAAGGTATGCAATGGTTTGGAACTAAATCCAGATGTTTGGCTGACTAGTGCTGTTATTGCACTTAGTATAGCATTAGTTTGTCCAAAATCATAGTATGCTGGAATTACTATTCTCAAAGTATCCATATGTGATTTTTTTCTGCTGAAAGTTTAAAGTATATATCCAGATGAATTTTAGTGATGCTACACCACATTAAAACTATTAAATGAGTGATGCTTCACGTCATAAAATGCATAATGAAGTGTTGAATGCAGCTTCACTTTTAAACCAATTCTTTTTGAGTCACATCGTATGCGTTGCAGTCACAGCAAGGAAAGCATAATTATTTCCTGTGAGTGACAGAATCTCTCTGCCTTAAGCAGACAGTTGGGGAGATGTCAGAATTCGAGGAAGCTTTCAGCTGCGCACACACTGTCTGCAACCTTAAAGAAACGGTTCACCCAAAAATGACAGTACTCTTTATCTACTCATCCTTACGTTGTTCCAAACCTGTGCTGTCGTCTTTTCTCTTAAGAAGAAAAAACTTGCTCTTAACTTAAATCATCGCTTTGCCATACAGTGACAGTTCATGCTGACCAATCAACGGTATTTGCGGGTGAATCACATTATAACCGCTGACAGTTTTTAGGTAAATGTATAAAACAGTATATGTAGTCTGACTAATCCCGTCGATTTGTGATTTGGGTCAACATACTGCTCCTATACTGTAAAACATATGACCCAAATCAAATCTCCAGGCTCAAATCTACCAGTAAGGCTTGTTACAAGGAGAAAAAATATTCACCTCTTAAAATTTCAAACCTTTAGACATAGATTTAGATATTTTTTGTGTCCATCATTAAAAACCTTTAGCTTTGACACGGATCAGTGTCATTTATGTAAATAGTGTTCCCATTTGTGAAATATGGTGTTATTGTCTTGAATCCCTACCCAGCGCCTGAACTCATTGGTTCATCCAGTGATAGAGTAAAAAGAGAGAGAGTAGGGCATCAAAGGGTTTTCTGTCCTAAGGACTGCCATTTTCTGCCCTTGCGTGTCATCGTGCTGGCATTGGCTACCCTGGGGGAAGGGGCTTGGCAGGGTTCAGTGTTGCACGGCCAGCTGCCTGCCCCTGGTGTGATGAACTCTCTGGACATGGGTAAAATTATCCACAATCAGCTCTCTAATTATCATGCCCTGATCTAGCGGCACATGACATCAGGGGGGCCTTCTCTCCATCACGGTTGGCGATGGATGTAGCTAGCTTAGGGTGTTTGTCTTCTGTGACCATGGGCTGAGTGGTTGACAGTGCAACAGAAGGATTCATCAATATGGAACAGGAGGGCGAAATGAATGTGTGTAATATAGTATGTAGGTGCATTTCAATCCTTTTTTATTTTTGTTTTGTGTCTGCTAAATGACTTATTCTAAATCTGTTGTCTTTCTTAGGGTGGCAAACATAAGATTCTAGACAAATGCGACCTGCCTCTCACCGGAAAACAATGTGTGGACCGTATAATTACAGAAAAGGTGGGTTTCGATTTATAGGAATCATTGATTTTACTATTTTAATGTTAATCAACAGCCCACGCAATGTCTTACCTGCCTGCTTGAATATCAAACTTTCCTAATTTATTCACCAGCTTATTGCTTCACCAATATTCTGGATCGCAGGATAAAATTGTATTTCTTTTTTTTTCTATGGTGCAGTTGCATAAGGGAGCTGATAAATTGTTGCGATACTGCACATAGGCAGTGGAAAATGGAAATCCAATAATTGGGCTGACCCTAATCCAATCCGCTGATCAGAGAAACATATGGACTATGCTGTCCCTTTTTTCAAACACAGAGCTTCCTAATGTGAATGTTTCTTAATATCATCTCGGCCACATGGCCTGGGTGTAGAGGGCATGACATCCCAGCTGCCTCTCGGAGACTCTGACACTGTCACATTGCATTAAAATTACATCACACCCATTATACTCAACAAAGCTGTATACAATGGAATTGTTTGACTGCTTTCCTTCCCTTGTTTATTAAAAAAATATTTGCGGATGTCTAAATTTAAATCATACCAATCAAAGGGATAGTTCACCCAAAATTGAAAATCCTGTCATCATTTTCTCAACCTCTTGTCATTTCAAACCTTCCTTCTTTGGCAGAACACAAAAGACGATATTTTAAAGAATGTTGGTAAATAGAGGTGGCACACATTTACTTGCATTGGTTTTGTGTCCATACAATAAAAGTAAATGTGTGCCAGTGCTGTTCGGTTGCCAGCATACTTCAAAGTATCTTCTTTTGTGTTCTGCAAAAGAAAGAAAGTCATATAGGTTTTAAATGACAAGAGGATGTGTACACACTGACAGACTTTTAATCTTTGTGTGAACAATCACTTGAAGTGCAATTGCGTATGTTTTCCCCGAAGATCCTGATGTTTCAGATTTTTGGTGCACTAATTTAGATCTCCCTTTGTTTCTAGCATCACACAAATACGTTTATTCAGCGGTGTGTACTTCATTTTTAGCAAAAATAAGATAGAAAAAGTATGCTTTGTCTATTTTTTGTACTTCTAAGAATATATACTTTACAAACTTAACTTAAAAAATTTACACTTAAGTATACTGACACAATAAGATTTGACCTTATACTTTAAGCACTTTAAGCAAAAAGTAGTAGCTTCTAGTTGTGTTTAAACTCTTGTTGCAGTACAAACAAAAAAGGAATCGTAAACTAGTTGTGTACTCAAAGTTTACTACTATTACACGCGAAGAATACTTAAAAAGTATACTTTAAAGGACTAGTGTGTCGTTTTTTGGTGGACCTATTGACAGAAATGCATTATAATTTACATAACCGTGTGTTCAGAGGTGTATAAAGAAGATGCAAAAAGAAGAGTTATGTTTTTATGACCTTAAAATGGGCTATTACTATCTACATACGAGGCAGGTTTACTTGCATGGAATGTTGTTGACATGTCACCATGTTATTTCTACAGTAGCCCTAAACAGAAAGCATTTCGTAAATACTTTTCTTTTCGGGAAAGAAGTAAAAACGTGATAACATCTTTATCCTCTCTCGTCCTCCTTAGTGCTTCGATAACGATGGGTGGAGAGAAGGGTTGGTTGAAATTCACAACCTCACCGCTAAATGTCGCTAAAAAGATACACACAGCACCTTAAAGTAAAAATTGGGTCAATTTGTTACCAAATAGTATGTATATGGTTCACCTACAGTACACTATTTATTGATATTAATATACATGCTACATTAAGTATACCATAAAATATACTTGAACTTAGTATGCTTAATAAAATGAATTATGCTTATTTTCTTTTGTCAGGGGAGCCATAAGTAAACCCACTTTTGTTATTCTAAAAAATAATATTGTATTTGATTCTCAAGCCTGTGGGTCTGTTGCAAGTGAACATTCTGAGCTGATATGAAACGTTGACACTTCCATTGCACGCAGCCTCAAGCCGTTGCAGTTTCTTCCACTGCAGACGCAGAACAAGGATTTGTTATGCTCTCATCAAAAGCACCACGGTGTGTATACTTGCGCGAGGGCTGCCGTACGACACCGTTCAAGGGCACTTGACTGATACAGGCATTCATGGGCAATCTCAGCACCTCAAAACTGCTGGTTTTGTGGACTGCTGCTGGCACTTGTTGATCCAGCCTCTTGTCTAGTCAGCGGTGCCACGGTCGGACTATATAACAGCACTCTGTTACTCTTTCTTGCCAGTCTTTCTCCATGCTCTCAATCTTCTCTGTTCCTGATGCATGCCCCCTCTCCCCCCCCCCTTTGCGTGCATGCCAGCGTTTGCTTTATAACGGTTACACAACGTGGTTTCCAGTGAAAGGATTCTGTCAACATTTAGAAAGGTTAGATCTCTCCAGCAGCACGGCCACCACCTTCTATTCAACCTGTGTTTGTCATCCCACCCTGCTGTTCAACACAGACCCTGCCTGTCAGCCAAATAACAGGTCAGTTATTTGACCTCTTATGAACCTACTATTATTAAATGTTAACAGGGAAGAGGTGCTGCGAGAGTTTAAAGAGATAGTTTACCCTAAAATGAAAATTCTGTCATCCCAAACCTGATGACTTCCTTCTGCAGAACACAAAAGAAGATGAAGAAGGTTGGACTTTCCCATTGACTTACATAGGATGGACACAAAACCACGGAGATATTTCTCAAAATATCTTATATTTTGTGCTCCACAGAAGAAAGCATCATATACATGTTTTGAATGACATAAGAGGAAGAAATGATGACAGAATTAAAATTTTTGGGTGAACTGTCCATTTAATATTTGTGATTTGTATAAAGGTGTTCAAGTATCCACTGGTAGGATGTCATATTAGATTATGGGTTCAATTCCCAGGGTATGTCCATGAGAAGTGAATTAAAATTATACTCCAAATGCACAGTAAATTGTTTTGTATAAAAGTGTGTCCCAAATGCACCCATGTAGATTGAACTAATACACTGCAAATAATCCCATTTCATAGAATGCCAGTGAAACTAAAGCTGGTTTACTGATGCCAATTTGCTACTTGTCATCTCAGGACCACGCACGTTTTTAAAAAATAACGCTGGCAAGCTGTGATGTGATTGCACCATCCATCTTTGCCATATTTGACTGCTCAATTCCTCATTCCTCCTCCACTACCCTGATTTTTGAAAACATAGACAAGCGTGCACAACAATACGGCTGAGGAGGAGAAACACTTTTGGACTGTGAGAGCTCACGACAAGAATTCTGGCAGGTAGATTAATCCCATCGACTGCATTGTTATGCACATGAGCGAATCTTCCGCCAATTAAGAAACTCGCGTTCAGGTGGAGACGAGGAACAGAGCAGCAGGGTAGAGGCAGACTAACAGCGAGCGTGCTGCCTGTGGCAGGTTGTGCTCCACGGGTCATTCGTGAAATTAGACTACAGGAGGGTTTGATACGTGTCAAGTAGCGTCAGAACATGCAAAACTAGACTGCGGGTTTAATTCAAACATGCATGATTTGGTTCGGTGAAAGCATGTGATTTGCACAGCGCTCAGGCGCTTGACCTCAGCAAGTCACTGTGACGGAAATTACTGCATGTGCCTCGACATACAAAATGCATCTAGAAGTTTCCTGATTCTCAACTCTGGTTATACTGAATTTTATGTAAGTATTATTGTTTGTGCTGTGCAACACTCCTCATATGGATCGCAAAATCCAAAAGAAATGCAAAAACAGAGGGACCCGAATCATGGGTACCATATTATCATAGGGACTTCAGGATTTGGAATTTTAGATTGTGGCTCAATCCTGAACACCCTTGCCACACTAACAACCTAGCAACTGCATACTAGAACAATTTGATTGAAAAGAAAATGATTGAAAGAAAAAGATTGAAAGGGAACCTGTTTAAATGTTCTCTCTGAAATAAATAGTTTTAATAGGAGTTCTGGGGGAAATCCATGCACTACTTGCGTGGATTTTGGTTTTAGCAGTTATAATTGTTAAGCCTTAACCGGCCCAATCTCTGTTTTCTATCTTTTCCATTACACCTCATTTCTCCTCAAGGTCCATATGGTTGTATTTTATGGCACTTCTATCATGGTAACATTGCTCTTGTTTTTCCAGGCGGTGTTTGATGTGGACAAGGATAAAGGTTTAACCCTGATTGAGGTTTGGGAGGGTCTGTCACCAGACGACATAAGGAAGTGCACAGGGACAAACTTTGAGGTAAAGTTGAATGAATTACAGGAACAATCAATGATATCAAACACTTTGCACTAAATGTAGTTTCCATGAAACATGATGACATTAAACGAAGCTTAAATCCCTTTCATGCTTACTTGAATCAAAGCTAACAGCATCAGATCCCGGTCAGATTTTTGAGTCTTGCCTGATTTTTATTTCCACATGCAGGTCTCTCCGAACTTGAAGCCGATGCAGCAGATTTAATCAACGAAGAGTTTCGAGGAAAAACTTGCTTAGGGTTGTTTGGACTTTTGTTAAATCCTCCACACAAATCCTTCAGAGGCTTGCACATAAGATTTGTGAGGAAATGTGACTGAAGTATGCTCAAAACACTGACTATTCAATAAGGTCCTCAAGACACGTTAGTGTCTTAATCTGTTAAAATAACATCCATTAATGTGTTATCTAAATGACTAACAAAAGCCTTCGGGTTTCTTTAGCGTTGCAATAGTTTGAATGTGAAGGAATTTCAGATTCTTTTTAGAATATTGTCAATAGATATTGAATGGAGAATATTGTCAACAAAACAGCTTTGTTTAATCAGTTAGTTTGTACATTTCACTATTCATTTAATTCTAATTTAAGTTTAAATGCAAATTGATTGATCACGTTTGGTAATGTTTCTAAAGCCTTATTGTTATGCTCACATATGCTTATGTAAATATGCTTTGTAGAAAACAATAAACATCTATTTGTCACGCCAGTAAACGCGACTTGTTTTTGTGTTTGTTTCAATACTCATGAACTGCAGTGGAGTGGAGTGGAACGTGTCAAACAAATAACATTTGCAGACTTTTGAAAATAACTGTCAAATATGTTACATTACTTGACATCTCCATTCAGATGCCTTTTGGATTGTTTTTGTAAACACTTGGATGCTGTCTAAGAGTTTAATTATACGCACAAAAACACAGCAGATACAGCAAGAGCACTGAAATGTTGCTGTAAAAGATATCTCTCTTGAGAGATTTGTGAGATGTGTTGTACACTTGTTGCTGCCGCCTCTCAATTTCAGCACCACAGGGGTGGACAGCGACCATGTCAATATCCAGAAAAGCTTGAGTTAAAAAAAGATGTTACGACTCGTTAATTCTTCAATAAAATCAAATTAATTCATTAAATCCGCGTGCGCCAAACGCACGCAACACTGTCTTATTGCGCCCACATCCACATAGGACAGTTCTGATGGATATATACTTGTTTCGTGTAACGAGCTTGTTCATACTACTTGTAAAGACGTTGTTTGAATTTAGAAGGTTGGTTGAATTGTGATGTATGCGCGGCGCGCGCCGTCTCGGGGGTGTGGTGACGCTCGTGCTGCGAACAAACGCGCGCGCTGGAGCCGAATAGTAGAGACAGTCAGAGAAACACCGAGCAACGGAGAACCGACGGCATGGCTTCGTCTCATGGGAAGAGCGAACTCCGTAATGCGGACTGGATGTCAAATTTACCTGAAAGTATGCACAGCATTCCTCTAACTAATCTCGCCATACCGGGTAAGTGCGCTTTTACATGCACATGTGAAAGGAAAGTGGATGTGGGTTTTGAGAACGCATTGATGTTGATTTTATTTTACAGCCCTTTTAAAAAGTTGTTTGAGAAATTGTTTTGGTAATGTATGCATTCGGTAAGCTGTACACTCTTTATTATAACTCACATTGCAATACGAGGTCACACAAGCTTGGATGAAATGGATTCTGCTTATGGCATAATATCTACTGCGTGACTAATACGTAGTCATACGATGGCAATTGGAAGACGACGGTATAATAAGGTTTAGATGTGTGTCAGAAATTAAATGGGACACCTGTTGCTCGGGGCTCGAAATCTTTTTCAGAGATGCATTAAGCGACACCACGTAACAGATGTGGTACAACCATGACCAGTTGAATATAGAAATAACACACAACTCTCATACAGTTGCAGCATATAAACAAGTAGAAAAAAATATTTTAACGTTATTCAACACCAAGTTACACAAGACAGTGCTTTTCTTTATTATACTTGATATTTGTGCTCATAGTATCCAGATTGCATGTATTCTCTATTGGAACTATGATGAAACTGTCAGTAAATACATGTTGAAATAGAGTTTCCCTCTATCATTTTGCAGTATCTCTAGGTTAAAGCCATTTCAAACATCATTTCACGCACTTTAAGCGGTTCACTCTTTTTTGTTTTATAGAAGTTTTCTGCTGTTTTTGTGTACTCCAAATAATAGTAATAATAGACACTTGGCCAGGGTGAAGAATGAACTGCGTAAACATGGTGAAGACCAATCTCAACGGACCAAGGCTAGAGCCTCCCTACCAGAGCACCAACTCCCATTCTTGACCGATCACCAGTTCGAGTCCCACTTGGGAATGGGTCTGGGTAGGACAGGTTACTATAGGATAATGAAAACCTATTGTTTTTTTGGTACTTTTAAACCTGAATGGTCTAGTTGTAGGTTTTAGCAATGGTTGATTGGATGTAAAGTTACGCTGCCGAAAATGACAAGTTGAACGGAGGCAAAAGCTCAGGCAATCAGCCAGTGCGGGCCTTAAGAGTCTCGGCCTCTGATTAAACCCCCTGATTAACATCAGTGTCAGTGATTTCAACCTATTGCCACAGGGATTAATTAACAGGCCAGCCACCTCCAAATCACCCAGTTAACCGTCAATTATAGATTCTGATTTCGTGATCGTATGATAAATGCTCTGACTGCAACACATGAAAGCAAACTAAATCTTACTGATATGGGTCGAGGTCCATGGTTCTGTAGCTGTACTTCTGGGGACTTGGCACTGTATCATTCTCTCTGTTTTGTGTAAGTTTTCTGAAACGTGATGTCAACAAGGCTGTGGGTGGGTGATGGAAAGTTGTAGCAGCTATTTATCAAAACGCTCTAAACAAATTAAGTCTCGCAAAGATTTCTGGGACACATCTCTCCCACACAGAAATCTTAAAACTGAAGTGAGCTGATGAATTGGTCTCATAATGCGAGGTTAAGATCTCACTCTTCAAAGAGATTGAAATGAGATCCATGGAAATGTATGCAGCATGTCCAGGAGCTTGTGTCCTGGTTTGTAGAACTGCGTTTTTAGGTTAGACACTCAAAGAAAAAAATAGAGGTCATTTCAGCTACTTAAATTGTGAAGTACAGCCAAGGATCAAATCCTAAAACTGCCTAATCGATGATCTCTCGCCTTTGCCTCATGCATATTTTAGTTAGTGCTTTATTTAAGCCTCAGGCTATTCTCATTCTGTCATACATACAGGCTACTGGAGATATTTTTTTAATTCTTTGGATCTTGCATTATACACGTCTATATTAATAGTATTTAGGCCAACACAAACTCATATTTGACCCATTTTCTTTATTAATGTGTGGATTTCTATTATAATGTTGTCAAATTCCGCAGTTCAAAATATGACTCTGTCATCTCCTGCAGCGTTAAGCTCAGCGATCGAGAATCTAGTGTGCTTTTGATTTTTCTCCTTTTTTAACATCATAAAGACTTAAGTAATTGTCAAACTCAAACCTTTTTACGAGTCCGACTCTCTAACCACTAGGCCACTGACACTGAGGCAAGAGAATTGTGTTCATGCTGAAGGCGGCTGTTCTAAGGTGACACTCACAGAATAAGCAGGGCACCAATGCTTTTTATGTCAACAGAAGTCTTGGAAATAGGTAGACGGTTGCAGCTCTTGAGACGTGAATTGAGCCTCATTCGTTTTTATGGAGAACCATTATTGATATTTAAGCAATTGCTGCCTTTTATCCCGAGGGGCTGTTGTTTGTAAGTCATGCAATCATCTTTCGAGCGCAAGCCAGTGACATACATCTAGAAAAATCTATGTATTCTTTCTTGAAATATGTTCATGTAGTAGTGTTTGTAATCCTACCTATTTTCTAATGGCAGAATCAGAGCTTTTGGTTGATGGATTTACAGAAGCTGGCAGAATCTTGCACTCCTGTCAGGTCTAGACATTTGACCTTGAGACAAACAGCCTAGCTAGGAGAAACTCATCCTCTATGCAAAGTGTTTTTTGGCACATTTGTATCTACTTGTATGATTCGCCATGCTCAATTGAAGGCCTTAAAAGAAACTCAAAGCACGTCTTTGTTGCATGGATAATTGCTCTTACCCAGATTTTTCCTTTCTTCCACCTCTGTGTCTTTATTTCATAGAAATCTTCATATCAAAAGGGCCCCTCCAAAATGTTTTTAGAAAGATGTAGAAACGATTTATTTACCTGACAGATACGTACATGCTGCATACATAATAGTATACATAAATAACTTTAAGTTGCACCAGTGGCATGAAAAATTGTAATGGCTTCAATCCTGGAAGGCGTGATTACTCCTGTCTGATTCCTCTTTAAATCTGTCCATCTGTCCAATTGTTCATCCATTAATACAGCACTTTAGACCAAAAAGAGAGGATTTCCAGCCCACCTTGTCTCAATAAACAAGATAAATGGAAAAGATTAGGTGACCAGACATGAAATTGCACAGTCACCAGTGGGAAAAGGGTCTCATTCCTGTAACGATTCATTTTTTGCCTGCTGAACTGTAAGGTTGTCCCCTGTGGTTGACAATGACATGTCAATCTATTGAAGTTGGCACTTTCAGTCACCCCAGGGGTTTATAGTCAACCCTTGAATAGAACTTAAAATACATATTGCCTGTTGAGGATGATGGATTGCTTTTCATTTGTATATTCTTGTTAAGCAATACGATACAAGAGGCAATGAGAATATAAACAGCCAAAGAGTGTAACTAGACACTCTTTAAATGCTAGAATTTAAAGGCAGAAATATTAAAGTCTAAATATTAAATACAAATTTATGTAGTGCTATCTGTTCAAAAAATGATATACTGTATGGAAATACTGTTACAATCTGCTACACATTTTTGCTTTCGTCAGATGCTTTTAAGCAAAGCGACTTACTGTGCTTTCAAGCTTTACATTATATGAATGTAAGCATTTCCTGGGGATCAAATTCTTGATCTTGACATTGCTACTGCCATGCTGCACCAGTTAAGATACATGACACACAGTAGCACTGCTCATTTAATTTGGATTAAAAAATGTTAACCTTTGATTGTTAATATATTAGTAAATTAAGATTAATTTATAATCCTTAATATTAATGTCCTCTATATAAATGCTGAAAAAGTATTTGTATATTGCTAGTTCTTGACAACTTATATAATAGTTAACTTATATAGTTAACTACTGTACCTTATTGTAAAGTGTTACCGTAATCTTACCACAATTCTTATAATTCACTTCTTATAAACTTATACTAATAGATATTCAACAACTTTAATATTAAATTAAAGACAGAGATGTGTCTCATTGTAACATAATTGGGACAAATATAGACATGTGTGACTCAACAAAAACTTGCTGTCTGAAAAATCTCTGGTTCGCGCGTTTCAAATACAGAAATGGGCTAAATTGTTAATGTCTTTAATCCGCTCTAATGATCCTCCTCGCCGAGGTTTAGAGGTGAAACATGAGTCCAATTACTTCCTACCATTTTGTTAAATGGTCCATTTTCCCCAAAATAATTTTCCTCAAATCTCAAGGCAGGGATCCCATAACACTCCTCTGCATTTAGCAGATGAGCTGATAGAACGCTAAATAAATGCAATGGGACCTTTCAGAACAGAAATGACTGAGCATCCATATTGTGTTTTAAGTGTTTACCTATTTAGTCATCTTCAATCTATTCCTATTTGTGGATGTGAATTGTAGATATAATAATATTTTTTACATCGCCCTAAAGGCAAGGTTGGTTACTATCAATGAATTACATTTATTGCAAGAGAATGTTTTATAACACATCACAGGTTTGTAGATGTTTCCTTATATGAGAGCAAACGAGAATGAGCAAACATGTTGAAATATGAATATATTCGGCTGTATGATTGAATAAAACACGTAGATAAAGTGTTTGTCAGTCTTCACAGTTAGCACAGTAGCCAAGCCTGTGTTTAGACCTCATTAATAAGCAGTCATTCATTCTTTCATTCATTCCTTTTTCCTTCATTGCTGACCAGTAACTCTATTAGCTGGAGCTCTTTTGCTTGTGAAAAGCCCCCTCTAATGTTCCCATGATTTCGACTTGTTTCGATGTGTTGCCGATTGCTGAGATGCATCTGCCGAGCAGACAGCTGTTTGCCTAATGGCCCTTTCCCATGGTGAATGTTGATAGCTGCAGTTCTGCCTTCGGGTAGAGAGACGCTTCGTTTATTCATCAAAAATACCATTCGGCGAGTCTCTCTGATACGCACTGTTTATAGGCTGCTTACTGCTTTCATTTCACGAGATTAGCAATGCATAAATAGGTTGTACTTGTTTGTGATTTGTGAGATCAAACATAGCACCTGGCTTTGCTCTGTATTTACATTGAAAGCGCGCTTGTGAACCCCTGCTATTGTGCCGCAGGCCATGGCAACCGTTTTCCCCCTCAGGTTATGTTATGGTGGGGTTTGAATCCAATGGATTGCAATTGCATTAAACTGCTGTAGCCTTGAAGGAATAGTTCACCCAAAGATGAAAATTTTCATTGTCATTTCAGACTTTGAAAAGAAGATGTTATGAAGATAATTAGAAACTGAACTGCGGCGGCACCCATTGGCTTCTATTGTATGGAAACAAAACCAATGCAAATCAATGGGTAGCGCCATTGTTCAGTTACCAACATTCTTCAAATTATCTTTTTTTGTGTTCTTCAGAAGAAAGAAAGTCAAACAGGTTTGAAATGATGATAGGGGGAGTTTTTTTTCTTCATATTGTGTGAACTATCCCGATAACTGTGAAGGCAACCATTATATTACATAGTGTATTTAAGTTCCTATATTAACACAATATATTGTGTGACAAAAAGATCACATTAAGGCTGTTTAAATTGTCAGGCAATATTACTCCTGTAATTCGTCTAGTTGCATTTATATTTGAGATACAATTATCTTTCCTTTCTTGGGACAATGACAAATCATCCTTGTTGTGTTGTGTTACAAAAACATACTAACTCAGAAACCTTCTCATTCAGGTTCCCACGACTCCTTCAGTTTCTACATCGATGAGGCCTCACCCGTAGGGCCGGAGCAGCCCGAGACGGTGCAGAACTTTGTGTCTGTGTTTGGCACTGTCGCCAAGAAGCTGATGAGAAAATGGTTGGCTACGCAGACCATGAACTTCACCAGCCAGTTGGAAGCAGGCATCCGCTTCTTTGACCTCCGTATATCCACCAAGCCCAGAGACCCCGACAACGAGCTCTTCTTTGCACACGGCCTGTTCAGCGCCACCGTGCGCGAAGGCCTTGAGCAGATCACCACCTTCCTGGCCTCGCATGCTCGCGAAGTTGTATTCCTTGACTTCAACCACTTCTATGGAGTACAGAACCTCCACCACGAGAAGCTGGTCCAGATGTTGCGCACCGTCTTCGGAGACCGGCTCTGCCCGGTGGTCTTTGCTCAAGAGGTGAGCCTGAAGTACCTATGGGAGAAGGAGTATCAGGTGCTGGTCTTCTATCACAATCCCATGGCTCTGGAGGTTTCTTTCCTATGGCCTGGTCAGATGATGCCAGCCCCTTGGGCCAATACCACAGATCCTGAGAAGCTCATTCAGTTCCTCCAAGCCTCAGTGAAGGATCGGAGACGTAAGGGGACCTTTTTTGTGTCCCAGGTGGTTCTCACTCCTAAAGCGAGCACCGTCATGAAGGGAGTGACCAGCGGACTGAGGGAGATCATCACAGAGAGGTGGGCACCAGGGTTGTTATAGGGGTCTCACAATATGCCAGTATTAACAATAAACCTTGATATTTAAAACCGTGATAATAAATTTTGTGCTAATCCGCACATTTGATAATATTGTTGTTTTTCTCACAAATACATAATGGTTACAAACTCTGCCTCAATGGCAAAAAAAAAAGACGAATTTGCCTGATAATTTATTTATTGAAAAAAATTCAGTCACAATATTCGTATAGTGAAAACCTCATGTTGTGACATCCTTAGTCTTTTTGGTTGAAAAATTAGTTTTGATGTATTTTCGATTAAACATTTATAACAAACACAACCATTTAGTTTTAGTTAGCTTTAAATCGTTTATATTTGATTTGTATCTTTAGAAAATAGTTTGAGTTCATATATGTATTACTATAACTTTCAGTTCGAAACAAGCAAATTTGATAGTTTTATATTTTCATCAGATTATTACTTCTTTTTTAAAATGGTTGATTCAATACTTATCCTTTTGTAATTGGGTTGTTTTCAATAATAAAATTAAAACACCCATCTGAAAACAGTTACAAAAGCAGTTCATCAATGTTCTTCTTTGCAAAAACAGCACCATGAAAATATCTCACGATGGCAATATAATCTCATTATAGTTATTAGCCATTCCTCAGAGTCTCTTGGGCTTTACTGATCAGGATTTGTCAGGCTTGGTTAGAAACATGAAACTTTTGGCACAATTCACATTTTAAAACGGCACTGGATGACAGAAGCACATATTGGTTCTAAAGTGAACCAATATTCTGCTCACTCAAAAGACTGAGATGGTTTCTTTTCTCTTCCCTTGTGGAATACAGTGCCATCTGCATCTAAGTTTTTTTAGCCAGCATACACAATATATTGTGCAATTGAGCCTGCAATGTAGCCCAGCCGTAATGCATCGTAGCTTGTGGTACCACCTTCATATGTGAAGCAGTGTATTATTTCTGCTCATTGTAACTAGAACATTAGCTAAAGGGCAGAGCTGACACCTGCGTTAGTCATCCTGGTTACTAGAAGACACATTCTGAAATCTCTTTATGGGAAAGCTAAATATGGAGATACAAGGATTCAAATGGACGGTGGCGATTTGCAAGTCCAATGCAGTTAGCAGCTTTCTTTTACTATAAACATAAAGCATGACAATATTATGAAATTGTGACCCAGATATTGATATAATATCATAATGGCAGGTCCCTGTTGATTCCCTCCCACACGCCGCATTTAATGCACCATCCCAAGCAACAACTCTCTTTGTAGATCTGTTTGATTGTTATTGTTTGTGCAAAGAAAATGTGCATTTTGAGTAAACAATTGTATTAAGAACAAAGCAAATAACATAGTTTGGTGGGGTGTGTCAGATATTTTTGCATCGATTGTGCTGATGGCAGATTATTTATAGAGAATAGGGACACAAAAAGAAATGAAAGGACCTCTGATACCTCACTACACTCGGAAGGATGCAGTGCAAAACAGCTGATTCAGACAGCCAGCCGTAGCCTCATCTCACATTGAGCTTCAGAGATATAACCCTCACAAATGTCGCAACCACGACACGAGGAAGATCTATTCACCCACCCAAAATGAATGGAAAACAAATCCCCTTTAAATAACTATATGTGTTCTCAGGGCTCTTCCTGGCATGATGCAGTGGATCCGCTCGCAGCGACCTGGAGAAAACGGAGTTAACATCATCACTGCCGACTTTGTGGAGCTGGGAGAATTTATCAGCGCCGTCATCACCCTCAACTACTACCTGGATGATGAAGAAGAGAACGCCACCTGAATCTCGAATTTCCCTACTCGCTTGTGGTATCAATTACACTTGCTCTTTTACTATTTGCCTTGTTTTGATTTCATTTCATACTTCGAAACAAGCTCTGTTCGTCTCTGACAGTTTAGGGCTGTTAAACCTGCGAGGATGAGGGTAGAGCTCAGACGGGTGGTCGGGCGGAATAATTTCAGGTTTTGTTTGAGGATAAATCGAACAGTGATTTCACTTCTTTCTGGGCAAAAAGATGGCTAGCTTTTTCCCATGTTTCTCTGTTTCACTGATTCACACGCTTAAAACCTAAATTTCTGACTTCTGCTTCTGAATGAGTAACAGTAACTCACTTCATTGGAAATAAATATCGTTTGTACATTGAATGTGACTCTATAGTAGCTTTATTTTTAGTGGTAATAGTAACTAGTATGATTGTCATGTTGTAAATACTCATAAACCTGAATTGTTTCTCGGCTTACTATTTGTCATACATTACGAGTTGAGGTTCCCTTGAGGAACTCAGTCTGGTCTTACGATGTTGAAGAAGTGAACTAATAGATGTTTGTATTCACAACCAAAAATCGCAAATGTATGTTAATCAGAGTTTTGCCATATCATTAATACTAACAGGTAAGGCTTTGTATCAACATTTTTGTAGTATAGTCTAGGATACTGCAACAAATCTTTTTGTATCCGTGAAGAATACTATATATTTGTTTGCGTGTGACTGATGACTGTTAAAAAGCAGACATTGACGTTTACTGACCAGTTAGATCAAAATGCAGTACAGAAAAAAACAATAGTTGTCTTTTCGTGTGATGAAATATCCCATTGAAATTCATTACATAAAGGGATAGTTTGATATTAAATTCATCATCCTGTATGACTTTCTTTCTCATGCACATCATAAAAGAAGATATTTTGAAGAATGTTGGTAACCAAACAACGGTGGTACCCATTGACCTGTATTGGTTTTTTGTTTATACAATAGAAGTCAAATGGGACCGACATTGTTCGGTTACCAACATTCTTCAAAATATATGCTTTCTGTTCTGCAGGAGAAAGAAAGTCATACAGATCAATGTCAATGGTAATGTAAAAATACAAATAATTTGGGTGAACTTTAATAGTGTACAATTGGCATTTTAATATGATTTACTGTTATTTAATAGTAATGTTATTTATTTTCAGATTAGGCTAACTAATTGGCTAATTCGCCATCCAAATGAATTAATAATTAGATTATAAAAGATACAAAATAATTTAATTAATTTAATTACCCAGATGCCAATTTATTAAATTTGTTCAGTATGACATCATTATATAAAGTGACTAGTTGGTCTACGGTAGATACCCGGCCAGGAAACATGGTCACCCGAACGTAAGAGTAGCTCAAAGATTTGCGGGATAATTTATTTATTAAAGCGTTTGACTCATGTTGATTAAAATGACAATCCCACAGCCAATCTCCAGCATGGACCGGAGCGTAAATGCATTAATCATGCATCTTTGTATAGTATGAAACTGCATGTAGTTGTCAAGGTTGATGAGCTGTATGTTTAGCATTCGATGACAAATCTGGTGTACAATAAATGTAAATACTGCATAAATACTGCGTAGTGTCTTTCTTTCACTAAATAGCTTGGATTGTCTACCTTCAGTATTTTAATTGTATGATTTTATTATGTATGTGGTTGACTACCAAATGACTCATGACTGTTCTGTGGCAATGCAGATGAGAAACTAATCTGAATTAATAACAATAGAAAATGTAACATTTGCGGTTTGCCAATTCTGTCTCATTCTGAAGCAGAGAGTAGAGTCCATGGCCTCATTACATGTTTCTCAATTACAGCTTTTCATTGCTGGCAGAGGTCCCCTCAGCTTGTTTTGACAATGGCACTACGCAGCTGTGAAAAACTCTCCTTCATGTATTTCGTGCACTTCATGCTCACGTATCATTGTGAACTTATTAGTTCAGCTGTGTATTTTTTAAGCTGCAGTGATGTGTGTTGTTTTTCTCAAAGCGCGACGCATCTCGCTCTTTGCTGTTTAGCGGTGTCACGGCCAACAAGTGACGCTTTGAAAAGATCGTGGCCTTGAGTGAAGGTGACTCAAAATGCATTTTTAAATGTCACGCTAAGTCATACCGTATAGAAAAGAGAGGAACATAAATCTGTTGTGGGTGGTAATCATGATTGAATCATTCTGCAGTTTCAATTTATGCCTGATTTGGAGTGGACATTGTCTGGCGTTGCTCTCTCTTCTGCCAACAGAATCTCTTGTGTGCTGTACATGACAGTTGCCAGCAGTGTTATTACAAAAGCTAATCAGAAATTGACCAAATAAGGCTGGGCATAAACCTCAGATTTTCTGTCGGCTGTGTAATTACAAGCAGCGTGCTAGAATTTTGAAAGCATTACTAATGCAAGATAAGAGATTCCCTAATGCGAACACGCTTTCAGACAGACAGCTGAACAATGTTAGTCAGTTAGCGCATCTCGGTTTGACAGCATCCTTATACAATTTATAATGAGTCGGCAGCTGGATAAATGATTGAGCATCGAAAATGTCAATGTGGTTAAAATTTTCAAAAATAATAATTATTGCTTTTTGCACCACAATGCAGGGCAGTGTAAGATTTCAAGGCAGAAAGACTTGCTCATGTATATCTGATTCAAATATCACATTTATGTTGAACATATACAGATTGAAAAATGAAGAGACCATTACAAATATCCATTTTATCAGAATTTTTTGATGTATTATGAGTCATGTGTTTGTTCAGTTTCAACAAAATCAAACCTCAGGAGTGAACAACAGAAATGTGAAAGAATAACAACATGACAAGACACATGCAAAATCGAGGTTATCACATAAAAATAGTTTTTAACTTTGCCCATACATGTTTTCATTGCAGTATTTGGAGGATCTTTTCTGTTATTTTGACCAAATAATATTTAAGCAGATAAGTGCAAATAGAAACAACAGTTTATTTGAAATTTGGTGAAACAAGAATGAACAGAATGAAACAAAAATCATAATTTTGCCAAAAAACATACCAAAAAATACTTAATTTAGAAAATCATTTTGAAATGGCCTCTTAAATTTGTTTCGGCAGCTGTATATCGTTGATGTGCTTCTGAAACCTAATATGTGACCCTGAATCACAAAACCAGTCTTAAGCAGCACGGGAACATTTTTAGTAGAAGATAAAAATACATTGTATTGGTCAAAATTATTGATTTTATTTTTATGCCAAAATCATTAGGATATTAAGTAAAGATATTTTGTAAATTTCCTACCTTAAATATATACTAAACTTTACTTTTGTGAGTGGATGGACTGCCACATCACCTCTGAGTGACAACTTCAAAGGCAATTTTCTCAATATCTATTTTTTTGCAGAGTTTTAAGAGTTTTCCAGAGTTTTAAACAGTACTATCTCCGCCAGATATTGTCATTTTCTAACAACTCATACATCAATAGAAATCTTATTTATGCAGCTTTCAGATTATGTAAAAATCTCAATTTCGAAAAATTTACCCATAAGACTGGTTTTGTTGTGCTGAGTCACATATGTTCAAATTTGTCAAAGCTGACAAGCACTTTCAAAATATTTTTTATTGTTTAAATATTTGCAAAACCCAGAGACAAACATAAGGGCCGACAATTAATAATGATTCATTTAGAAAATCCCGAAATATGGAGGTACAAGGTTTCAGATGGAGAGCAGCGATACAGTATATGCTAAGCTGAATCTGTATAGAAGACTTTTTGTACACTTAATTTCTACGCCGATGTTATACGCTGTGGTCCAAAAGTCTAAGGTCACACTGAAAATAATTGTGTTTCATTTCATCACAGAGAGAATCAAATGATATGTACTGTTTGACCTCTGGGTGAGTTTATTGATTCATTCAAAAATGTACCCCAACAGCTTTAATTGCATTTGAAATATTACATTTTCAAGTTGTAGTTTTCTTAAATTCTCTTTTGTTTGCCAAGCCATCCCTTTTTATATTATTAGGGGATTTTCAAATTTACAGATTGAAAACAATTTGCAACGATTAATGTGTTCTCAATACACATGAATAATTACAGTTACAGTACAAACTCTCTGATATGGGTGGCCATGTGAATCATCTTGGTTACGTATGTAACCTCAGTTCCCTGATGGAGGGAACGAGACGTTGTGTCGAGAACGACAGATGGGGTTCGCCCTTGAGAAACAATCAACTCTGACTTCTATAGAAAAGGCCAATGGAATTTGGCAAATGAAATTTGCATGCCGGGCTCCGCCCCCGGATATCCGGTATAAAAGGAAGCCGGCGTGCAGCATTCATTTACCTCTTGTTCTGAAGAGCCTGAGAGCCTCTCATGACTGCAGCAGAATACGATACGTGTTTGTGGCATAAGGGACACAACGTCTCGTTCCCTCCATCAGGGAACTGAGGTTACATACGTAACCAAGACGTTCCCTTTCTGTCGGCCTCTCGACGTTGTGTCGAGAACGACAGATGGGGTTGCCTATGGAAAACGCCACAACGCTGTATCGCGTCACAATCTCTAGCGAAGCGACGGTGACAAGCCTGGGCGTGTCAGCTCGATGCTTTCGCGAAACTGTAACCTTCCAGTGTGGTGGTCGAGGGGTTCCAGAGCTTTCTTGGAGAAAGATGGGTACAGCCCTGACCGGTAACCTTTCACGGACGGGGCCTTAGCTCTCTACAGGCGAGTGGCAGTCCGGCTCGGGTTTACATCGGGTAAGCGCCACTTCCTTAATAAGGAATGCGCTGCAGAGGCCACCTCCTACCCGTGGGGAGGAATATGGTGGATATAGGTATGGTCTCGTCCTTGGAGGAGAACGCATGGAACGTGCGGACTGAGTAGTTAACCGCGAGGTGGAGGTCCATCTAGGGAAGCTCATGGGTTACCAGGAGTGGGAACCATTCTCATGAGGATACATCAGACGGAACAACCCACGGAGGGGGTGTTACAGACGTCCGGTAGCACTAGGTCCGGTTAGAGCTATCTGTGATAGCTCACATGGTATCCCGGCCTAAGGGGGAAGGCTGCTCTGCCCAGCCAGCCCCCAGGGGGTGCTTGTTTGGTGATGGATGGAATGCCTATTCTTAACCAGTGTCTGGGTAAGAAGGGAGGTTGGTGAGGTACCAGTTTCTTAGCCATGTGTTTGGGTAAGAAGAAAAAGTAGATAGCACACTGACCCAACCTGTTAGAGGGTGGAAAGGTGCTTTCGCAGGCATACGCCCCCCCCGGATGCCAGTCCTACATGTCGCCACGCAGGACGTGGGCTGACACCGGGTTTATGCGAAGGTTGTTAAACCTTTGCGAAGGTGTTTGGGCGTACCCCAACCTGCAGCTCTACAGATGTCTGCTAGAGAGGCGCTTCTGCCAGTGCTCAGGAGGTGGCTAAACTCCTTGTGGAGTGAGCCCTCACTGCCAATGGACATGGGAGATTCTGAGATCGGAATGCCGTCGTAACGGCGTCCACGAGCCAGTGCGCCAGCCTCTGTTTGGAGACAGCCTTCCCCTTCTGCTGTCCTCCAACAGACACGGAGCTGGCATAGCTTCAGAGCTCTGCGTGCGGTCCAGCATGTACTGGACACAACACTGGTCGGGTTATGTCTTCCTCCCCTATGGGGAGCGCCTGCAAGTTCACCACTTGGCCCCGGAGGGAGTAGTGGGAACTTTTTGGGCACGCATCCGGGCCTGGGTCTCAAGCTAACGTGAGAGTTTCCAGGGCGGAATTTAAGGCAATCCGTGGACACGGAGGATGCTCGGTGGTCCCCTACCCTCTTGAAAGAAGTGAGCGCCG
The DNA here is from genome assembly GCA_008369825.1 of Triplophysa tibetana. NCBI lineage: Eukaryota > Metazoa > Chordata > Actinopteri > Cypriniformes > Nemacheilidae > Triplophysa > Triplophysa tibetana. The sequence goes on along the minus strand of CM017904.1, from coordinate 10,530,335 downwards.
TCAGGAGGGCCGTCTTACTCTGTGAGGAAGATCGGAACCTCCGAGGGGCTCTTGGAGGGCCCTGAGGCTCCCCAGGACTCCTTAGGGTCCCAAGAGGGTATGGGGCGGAGGTGAGGCGGATTTCGCCCTCTCGCGCCCCTTAGGAGCCTGGTGACCAGGTCGTGTTGCCCTAGAAACTTTCCACCGACTGAGTCGTGATGAGTGGCAAGAGCGACTACATACACATATTGTGTGGAGGGGAGATGTTAGTCTCCAGTCTCTTAAGAAAGAAAACACAATCCTGATCGAGCACCTCAGTGGGTCTTTCTCATTGAGAGAGACACCAGGACGAGAAGAGGCGCCGTCTAGAGGCGTGTAACCGCCTAGTAGATGGGGCCCTAGCCTGGGTGATGGTCTCTGCCATAGAGGGGGAGTAGCCATCTCAGGATCTTCTCGTCCCGTCTAGAGACCAGACATGGGTGTTCCAGAGGTCTGATCAGGGATGCCAGAACGTGTCCCTCCCCTGATAGAGCAGGTCCTCTGTCAGGGGAATGGTTCAGGGGGAGTCGCTGTCCAGAGCATTAGCTCTGAAGCCAAGTGCGGTTAGACCGGTGTGGTGTAACCAATAACACTTGGTGCTCCTGCTCCCTGACCTTGCACAGCGTCTGTGCAAGGAGGCTCCTGGGGGGGGGGGAAGGTGTGCTTCCGCCCTTCCCGCGGTCAGCTGTGCGCAAGGATATCCGTGCCGAGGGCAGGAATATCAAGCGGGCAAATGGTGGTGTTACGGGAGGCGAACAGGTTTACCTGGGCCTACCCGAACAGCCTCCAAATGAGCTGGACTGCGCGGGGGTGAAGTCGCCACTCTCCACGAGGCATAAACTGGCGAGAGAGCACGTCGGCTGTCTAGTTCAGTTTGCCCGGGGTGTGTATGACCCGACGGGTCACATGTTGACTCCACCGGAGGAGGCGTCGAGCAAGTTGTGTTAGCTGCTGTGAGCGAACGCCACCCTGACGATCTGTGCTCGCTACAGCTATAGTGCTGTCCTCGGAGCAGCACGTGCATGTCTTGCACGAGAGGCCGTAGCCTGCTCAGTGCAAGTAGCACAGCCCACAGCTCTTGGCAATTGATATGCCAGTGCAGGCGGGGGTTCGTCCAACACCCCACCTGCGTGCTCGTTGCACACTGCACCGCACCCCTGCAGGGAGACGTCAGCCGTCACCACGACCTGCCTCATAACCTGCCCAGAGGGACCTGAGTACGTCGAAAAAGTCATTAAGACTAAGGGGTTATGGTGCGTTGGCAGCAGGGCGGCATCACCATGCGCCTGCTGCCGGTGTGCCACGCTCTCCTCGGAACTCGACTCTGAAACCAGTGTTGGAGCGGTCACATGTGCATCAACCCGAGGGGTATTAACCCGCGAGGACGCCATGTGTCCCAGGAGCCTCTGAATTGTTTCAGGGGGACCGCTGTCTGTCTAAAATGTTCATTTCAGACAGTTCAGCACTGGTTGGGCGCAACTGCGGACAGTGGCGCCGCCATGGTGACAGAGTTGAGTTCCATACCAAGAGAGAGGATGCTCTGCACTGGGGAGAGCTTGCCCCTCTCTTGGTTGACCTGGAGTCCCAATCAATCTAGGTGCCGGAGCACCAGGTCCCGTTGTGTACATAACAGATCTCGCGAGTGTGCCAAGGTAGGCCAGTCGCTGAGGTAGTTTAGTACCCGCTCGCCTTCTTCCCCTCAGGGAGAAAGGGCGGTCAGGGACAGACCGAAAGGGAGGACTCTGTACTGATATGCCCGCCTCTCGCACGCGAACCGTGGGAACGGCCGGTGTCGAGGAGGACCGAGACATGAAAGTAAGCGTCCTTCAGGTCGATTGCCGCGAACCAATCCTGACACCTGATAGATGTCTGGACGCGCCTCTGTGTGAGCACCCTGAACGGCAGCTTGTGAAGGTGCTCTGTTCCGGTTGTGCAGACCTTTGGCCGCAACCCTGCGTCTTTCTTGGGAACAATGAAGTGCGGGTCGTGACCCACTGAACATCTTGGTTTTGAGGGACGAGCTCGATGCCTGTTTGCCAGAAGGGTGGTGACCTCTAGCCGAAATACGGAGGCGTCCCTGCCTCTGATAGAGGGAGAGATAATGCCCCGAAACTTTGGGAGAGTCTCTGGCGAACTGGATCGAGTAACTAAGACGGACCGCCCTCATTAGTCAGCGAGACAGTGTGGGCAGCTCTCGAGCTCCCAGGGACTATACAGGGTGACCAAGGGGACGGTCTGCTTTATCATTCCCACGGGGGTGGTTCGTCGGCTGGCGGAGCAAACCATCTGTCACGGGGGGTCCCCGGAGAGAAGGTTGGCTCCGTCTACTTACCTGCCTAGCGGGACAGCTGCACACACTGTCGGTTTGAGAGTGGTAGCAGCTGTCGTGTGTGTACGACCCTACGCCTCGCCAGGGCGTGAGGTCGGGTTTGCCGGGCACAGTCCAGTGGAGTGTGTGATCGGCTGCAAGTACACCCGGGAGAACCGAAAAACTCTGAGTTAGTGGGCGCCAAGCCCTGAAAAGGGTCCGGCTTTGGTGACGAGGCAGGAGCCGTCCCGTATCGACCAATCAGAGCCGTGGCTGTGAAGGTTCGGGCCCGATGTTGTTCTCCCTGGGGTCTTCCCGTCAGTGTCCCTTCTCGCGAGAAGGTTGCTGACGGGGTGGAGGTTTCCCCCTGGATTTCCGCTTCCGGGGTGCCGCCTGTGGGGGCACAGGAACCAGAGCCGAAGGGGTCCTGGGTTGCAGGGAAGCAGACGTCACGTGAGATCTCGGAGGCCTGTAGGCGGCCGAGTCGCGGCGTGAAAAAATTTGGCTAATTGCCACTGTCTGCTTCACCGTCAAAAACTGCTGAGCGCAGTCCTCGACGGTGATACCAACAACCCACCCTGCGAGATGGGTGCATCAAGAAAGCGTACTTCCTTGGTGTCACTCTTCTGCACAAGGTATAGCCGGGGGTGTCTCTCCTGGACCACTACCGTGGACATCGTCCGGCCCAGGACCCGTGCCACTGGCTTGGTCGCCCTTAGAGCGCTGTCAGCGGCGGCACGAAAATCCTGCATTATACCCGGGTCGGCCTTACCCTCGTCGGGCTCCCTCAACGCCTTGGCCCGGTGGACCTGCAGGATGGTCATGGCATAGAGAGAGGAGGCAGCCTGGCCCGCAGCATCGCAAGCCTTCGACACCAGTGATGCCGAAGTCTTACGCGCTTTGGACGGTAGACGTGGCCGATTCCCCCCAGGTGTTAGCCGTCCGCGGCACATGTGCACCGCGGGCGGACGTTCCATCCGGGGGATCTCGACACAGTCCTTGGCTGCCCCACCATCGAGGGAAGTAAGGGAGCCGGAGCTGGTTTCACTGAAACGGTCCGTGAGTGGAGCGTTCCAGGTTTTACACAGCTCCTCGTGCACCTCCGGGAAAAACATAGCACCCGGGGTGGGCGCTGACCTCAGGAACCACGTATCCCCGGGTTAGCACGGATGACATAACTTCTGCTTCGTCCTGAGCTCGACCGCTGGGGGTGGAGCTCGGATTCGTCAGAGTCGGATGCCAGTCTCCCTCCGATGCTGCGAGCGACATCTCATCTACGTCACACATCGTTTCCGAATGCCTGGCTGACGATCCGGACGATATGCCACCGCCGGTTGGGGAACGTTCGGAAGAGCGAATCGGGGTGCGATCGGCCCGTGAGCACTTGGCTGGCGGGTTTACGTTCGCAGAATTCCCCATATCACTAACGCTGCTAATACAGGCAGACTTCGAGGCCGTAGCCCCGATGTCGCGGACTTTGGGGCCGTAGCCACCAATGTCACAGCCCGTGTAGCAGACAAAATGGTGGCTGGTTCCCGTAGGAAGACAGTGACCCGTGACCGCAACTTTCTTAATGACAATCTGCCCGCAGTGCGGGCAAGATGTGTCAACGAACGCTGCTTCAGTGTGCTGGACGCCCAGACACCTAACGCAGCGATCGTGTCCGTCCCCCTCCTCGATGAGGGTACCGCACCCAATAGAACAGCGGGACATGCCGCGCTGGAGAATGCTCAGTCAGTCCTGAAAAGGACCTGTTAAGAAAAAATCTCTAACAACTCCGGAACCGCCGAGATGCCCAGGGGAAGGTCGCTGCAGGTAGGGACGATCCGCTGCTCCACGTCGTAGATCCGGCAGAAGAAGAAGAATTCATTAAATTCGTTCTGTTCGTAGTCATGAGCGAAGGCTCTGAAGAACAAAAGGTAAATGAATGCTGCACGCAGGCTTCGTTTTATACCGGATATCCGGGGGCGGAGCCCGGCATGCAAATTTCATTCGCCAAATTTCATTGGCCTTTTCTATAGTAGTCAGAGTTGATTGGTTCTCAAGGGCGAACCCCATCTGACCGACAGAAAGGGAACTGACTGGATTTATGATGCATTAACTGTATGTAAGATGAATACATTGCTAATAAAAGCAGCCCAATGAGCGGCTCACTGAGAAACTCAATTACCTTTTAATTATGCAAATGAGATCCTGTGAGGTCTAGGAAGCGGAATAAAGCGATCAGACTACCCCCTGACCCACAGACAATATCCAGTGGTGAGGGTGGATGGGGAAATGACCCTTCGAGTAAATAAACATCGAGTAAATAAACATCTCAATAAGTTGAATTGACAGTAGAGTGCATTAAATTACACATTCGCAGATGGGAATAGTTTAGCAATGTGTGCATCTGTCATTCGTTAACCTCCTCTCTTGTGTCCCTTTTACATCCGGAGAACAAAAGGAATTATTTTGATTTGCATATAACTCAAACAATGAAAGGTGAATATTGACCAAATTAAAGTTAAATTTTGCAGTGTGAAATTTTCCTGAATTGTCTGTCTTTTCCCGAGTCTGAAGCAAGATCTACCTTGTTGCTTCAGCTTCATGCGGATGCTTTTCGTGTTGGTTCATTCTGCTGAAATTCAATTGAAAAAAATAACGTTTGACAGTGATTTGAAAAGACATGTGGCTGAGTAAATATCAACAGAATTTTCTCTTTAAACTCAGTGAGTGAAGAAAAAATGAAGCTTTGTCTCCATCAAGTGTTTATGCATATCTCTACAGGGTGGATGTCTTGCTCTCTTTAGATGCGAAACTGGTCGAATCTGTCTATTTGCGCAAAAATACATGCACATCTTACCGTGTAATTCTAAGCGATGTTCCAGAAATGTACTCCATTAGAAAGATTGATGTCCTCCAGGCCTCTCTCACATTCCCTTGACATGAGCAATGCGTAGTTGCAGACATTCTTTGGCAGAGAAAGGAACATTTCCCGAACGTGTTTTTTTGGTCAGAAAAGAAATGGACTGAGGGTGTACCCATAACGCTTTGTTACAGTTGCACACAGTAAAGAAAGCAGTTTTGGATTGGATATCTGCATGCTTCTTCACAATGGTAAGCAAACATTTCAAAATCTAAACTGAAAACACATTGGAAAATAAAACGGCATTGTTTTAATGGGCCATTGAAAAGGTTTTAGTTATTTTGCAAGCCTGATTTTTCTGCCGAAATTGATGTTTCTTAACATGCAAATTCAACTTTGTTATTATAACTGTAAACCTGCAATTTCCCAAATTGAAATTACGTTTAATGAAATATGCAGAATCTTGTCTTTCGAAAACCAAACTTTTTAATCAGCTCAGACATTCTACGTTTCTTATTTGATGTTCTACATCTAAATAATTACGGAGTTTCCTATTTTGGTTAACCGTGTCTTTAACTGTGTTCTCAGCGTGTCCTCGTGCATGGAGTTGCATTTCTCTTCTCTCTGTTTTCTTCAGCAGCTCTTATACAGTAAGCAATTGAAAACATATGTGTCATTATCAGAAAGTTCGGTAACACTTACCAATAATGTTCATATTAACGATAATATGTGACCCCGGATCACAAAACCAGTCTTAAGTAGCAAGTTAAAATTTTAGGTAAAAACCAAAAATACATTGTATGGGTCAAAATTATAGATTTTTCTGTTATGCCAAAAATCATTAGGATATTAAGCAAAGATCATGTTCCATGAAGATATTTTGTAAATTTCCTACCCTAAATATATAAAAACATTATTTTTGTGAGTGGATGGCCTGTTACAGTGCCTATAACTGATACCTTGAAAGGCCATTTTCTCAATATTTTTATTTTTTCACACTCTCAGATTCCAGAGTTTTAAACGGTTGTATCTCAGCCATTTATTGCCATATCATAACAACCCCTACATAGGTAGAAAGCTATATTTTTCAGCTTTCAGATTATGTAAAAATATCAATTTCGGGAAATTGACCCATAAGACTGGTTTTGTTGTCCAGGGTCAAATATAGCTTTTCACCATTTGAAAAATAGATAAGTGAATACAGACAATAATATGAACTAAGATTAATAACTGATGCTAAATATGCTAAATATTGATCATGCAAATTCAATTTGAACTAACAACGTTCCCGACAGTCCCGTTTTAAGCACATTTGCTGTATTTTATTTACTCTATCAATATTTTAATATATCATCAAAATCGATACAACAAAGTGGCTCGATCTTATAAATCACATTGCTCACTCCTGAATCAGCGGTGCGTTGGTGAGGAACTCACGATCTGTGCTTGAACCCGTGCACTGCCAGTGGGGAACCTATGGAAGCTGGTCAGCCTGTGATGGCTGCTCCAAGACACAAGTGAGACTATTTTTTCCCCAGAATGATATAAAACAGTTCCACAATTGCTTAATGTTCATTTGCATGTTGTTCCTTAATACACTGCATTTTGCTGCGTGTCTTACAGACGCAGATTCGATCCATTGCAGTCTATTCTCAGTTTGGTGGTAACCCCTGTGCTGGAAGCTCAGTCCGCACACAGCCGTGTTCCTCGGCTCAGGTCTGCCCCCTAGAAGAGGGCTGTGGATCTAGATTTCGCTGTCAATCTGGTTTGTGATAAGATGTATTTTTAAAAAGCTGGACTAAATAGTTATTTTTTCAGTTGTTCCTGTCTATCAAGTTCCCTGATTCTGTTTGAAGGAAAATGCATCAGCCAGTCGCTAGTATGTAATGGAGATCAGGACTGTGAAGAAGATGGTTTGGATGAGCAACAGAAATGTAACAGTATAAACGTTTGTGACCTGCACCAGCCTCCACCGAACGTAGAGCTAACTGGTCAAGGGTAATTATTTTAAACTTATTATATACACTCTTTTCCAAAAAAACATTTACATGTACTGTAAACACACACATTTAATAGGAACTTTCCATAAACAATTTATACAGTACAAACAGTTCTATCCCCTAGGCCTCAACCTAACACACACGCATGCCAGGTTCATTAAAGCATGCGGCACTTCAATTAAGTGTGTTTGCACCGCAGGTTTGATGCAGTGAGCAGACAGCCGAGAGGAACCGTTATCAACACTAAAAGCTTTGGTGGTTTGTGTAGAAAGACCTTCAGCGGAGACCACTCGAAAATGTTCAGAATTCCTCAAAATGTGCTCAGATACACCTTCCAGGCAGGTGTACTTTTCTGTAACAGTTTAGGAGATAAAAACAAAAGATGATTGATTGGACATAACTGCATATAATAGATGTAAATGCAAATGTACAATTTGGATAAAATTGAAGTGCAGAAGACTAAACAAAAACAGGGCTGATTATAATGCATTTATTGATCCAGTTTATATTTAAATATGTGTTTGAATATATTTATGCTAGCTAACTACCTCAACCATATTTATGCTACTTACTCAACCAGATTTTTAAAATATATTAAATTTGTGTCTTAAGTATACCATCAAGTTGGCTTTGACAAGTCATTTCAAGTGGTTTAGTTGAAGCGGACTTTCCGTAACTTATTTTGATGAGATGAAATAATGTAAAGCCATTTAAAAAGAAAAAAACTCAAGTTGAAATGACTTAAAGTCAAGTTGACTGCACTTACAAACGTAAAGAGAAAGGTTCGCCCAAAATGTATTTTCTGCCCAAAATCTATCCTATCAAGGCAGCCAAAAAAATGTACAGTTGCCTGAAATGTGTTTAAGCAGCTTCATCAGCTGTCTAGCAGGACCAAACCACCATCTGACCAGTACCTTAACAGCCTGGACTGGACTGAATTAATCTCTACAGAAGTCTACAAACTGTCCTTTTAATGTTAAATTTTTTGTCGTCTATTTTTGCCAGGTAACAGCGAAAAATGACTATTCGGAGGAATCTTTTCAAAGCTCTTGGCACTACCTTCATCACATTGAACGACATAGTAAAACAACAGGCACTGATTATGGGCATGAAGATTACACCTTCCATGATGAACTGCAAAAAACAAAGGTATGATCTTGTCCTAGAACTAGATATATGTGATGTTGAATGTATATTGAATTATATTGTTCAGTTTGATTTTCTAGAACCCAATTCCTGAATGTTCACTTTTTTTCTAAGAAACAAACTTTGTTACTTTAACCCTTCAGTCTGAACAACTGGTCATCATTAAGAGTGATGTCGAGGTTGGCCAGTTCCAGAATCAGGCTCCAGAATATCTTTCCCTTTCAGAGGAATTCTGGAAGGCTTTGCTCACTCTGCCGGTCGTGTATAATTACGCCGCCTACCGTAATGTGCTGGAGAGATTTGGGACACATTACATTTCAGAGGGCACGCTTGGAGCGCATATGAGAGTATTTCTGGCAATGAATGAAGATATGATCAAAAAGCTGAGTATGTGACTTCTGTTTAACGCGTGTCACTGATGAGTTTTTATTCAAAGTCATTGAACTGTCCTGTTCTGTCTGTTTATGTAGGATCGGAGAAGAGAGACTATAGTCATTGCGTTGTAACAAAGCATTCAATATTTTTTTTTATCACGTGGTCAACTACAAGATGTGAGACAGCCACATATAACAACATTAATGATTTTTGTAAGTCAGCAAAAGCAATATCATATTTATTTATGTTTTATTTTTTCTGATCTTAACGTCTAAAATGTCTTTTGAACAGACAGTAAGATACAAAAAAGTGTGAAAAAAACAGATATCATTGGTGGAAATCCTGGATATATCGCAAAACTGTTAATGTTAAAAGAAAACACACCAGAGGTGAATGGGTGGGCTTTCTCTCAGTGGTCTGGATCAGTGAAGGAATTTCCAAACGTCATCAAACAGAAGGTTTGATTAAATACCTCTGTACTCATGTAAGATTCATGTGTGCAAATGAAAACCATAATCATAATCATAATGCAGTGTAAGCTGTGTTACCTATAGTTTTCTTGAACTGGATTCAACAAAGACACTGTGTTTGCATAAGCTAATCTACACATGAATTGTTTTTCTTACTGTGTTTATATTGTCTTATGAGCAGCTTAGACCTCTGAATGAGCTGGTGAAAGAGGTGCCATGCGCAGGAGTGAAAAAGTATTACTTAAAGCGTGCCATTGAGACATACCTCAATGAGAAAAACCCGTGTCACTGCAGAGAATGCCAGAACAACGGGCTTCGGGTGATTCTGGATAACGGCTGTCAGTGTGTGTGCAAACCAGGCACTGAAGGGAAAGCATGCGAGCTTGGGACAACACTAGATGAACAGCCAGGTAACACAAACTATAACTTTTTTTATATGTCTATATCAAATGATTAATTGCAAAAAGTTTGTATATAATAGATGTCTGTTTACTAAATCTAAAATTTAAACATTCATATATCATTAAAATTCTTGGTAAATATAAATAAATACATGTAAATATCACTAAATATGACTGTAAAATATTATGACCGCTGAATGTGTCTCTATTCAATGCTTTTGTAATTGTGATTTGACAGAGCACTGTGTTAGCAACACATATTGATCCCAGGAAACACGTATTGATAAGAAATACACAGTATAGATTAAATGCAGTGCAAGTCATTAACAATTGCATGAATATATATTTTTTTAAATCTGCAATATTTATAGATTACTGAGTATTTTAGATATTGGACATTGTCCAGAAATGATTTGGACACTGTGTTTACATCTTATTTTATTTTAAAAAAGTCCAAATATATTTTAAGTTTGTAATTTTCATTTTAAACCCATCAAATGTGATTTCGTAACATGCTTGTGCATGAAAAGTGTGCTTAAAAGAAAGTTCAATTTGTATGGTAGGAGTGATCCATGGAGACTGGGCTTGTTGGTCATCATGGAGCTCCTGCAGGGAAGGTCAGAAAAGCCGGACCCGCTCCTGCAGTCGACCCGCCCCTCGAGGGGGTAAGGACTGTATTGGCAAAGCTCAGGAGACTACGGCTTGTGAGGATGAGCAGCACCTGGATTACTTACGGTGAGAAGGATACCTCCAGGTTAAACAGCATAAACTCAACTGGCCCAGACAATATGTTTGTGCCACACCACTGCCACTGTGTCGGAAATGTGGGTGACTTATTGGTGTCAACCTGTTGATTTTCAGCACAATGGAGCCTCACTGCTTTGATGAGTCATTGACACCCAAGGAAAGTTGTAAAACGCCCCCCGCCCTTGCCAATGGGTTCGTGCTGGTAAATTATGCTTGCATAAAATATTCTCCATTATAATTATGATATTCTCCAAGTGTGATGTTTGTTATGTTTTATAATGCTACTGTCATCCTACAATCCCAGTTCCCCAAAGATGAATATTTAGTGGGCACTAAGATCGAATACACTTGCATTCCGGGCTATCACTTGATTGGGTCAGCCATCGCAGAATGTCAAGAAAATCTAAAATGGCTGCAACATTCAAAAGAGTGCAAGAGTAAGAGCTTTTTTTGCTGGGGTTTTTGATGAGATCAGAAGTGAGAAGTTGTACTGTAAATTTAATCGTTTCATAATAATAAATATCAGTTTTGGTTTTATGCTGACAGGAACATTATGTGATCCACCTAAGCTTCCTCAAGATGTCACAGGAAGACCAATGAAGGTAGACTATAAAATCGGTGAGGCCATCACACTCTCATGCCCAGATGGGAAGGAAATGGAAGGTCCACCTGAGATTCAGTGCAACGCTGGCCTTGCCTGGTCGCCTCAACCCAAAAACATCAGGTGCCTCACAGGTACCAAACTAAACTACAAGCTATTGGGAACTCAACTATACTATTAAGAGACCACTCTTACTGGCTGGTTTTACAGTTCTGTTTTCCAAAATAAATATGCCAGTGCATAAGAATAGAATTATGTGACCTGTTCTTTACTAGTGTTCGTGAAGCCGACCCCTGAAACAACGAAATGCAAGCCATGGGAGAACTTATCCAAGGATAAATGTGTTTGCAAAATACCCCATGAGTGCAAGTATGATCCATAACCAGACTCCACATAACAAAAATAAACCATTTTAAAACTGTACTTTACATTACTGTACCCTGTTAGAATTATATATACATTTATACTCAGATACATGGTGAATTGTATATAAAGACAGCAAAAACTAAAGGAAGTTTTACTCTTTTTTGCATTGTCATCAGAAGAAAAAGTACTTAAAGGAATAGTTCACATTCGATATGAAAATTCTGTCATACATTTATTATTGTAATTTCAAACCTATACGACTTTCTTTATTCTGCAGAACACAAAATAAGATATTTAGAAGAATGTGGGTAAAAAGAAACCGTTGGCTCCCAATGAATTGCATTGTTTTTTCGTCCATTCAATGCAGGTCAAAGGCAACCAATGGTTTTTTGCTACCATTCATTTTCAAAATAAATTATTCTGTCTTTCGCAGAAGTAAATGATGACAGTATTTTCATATATAAGTTTAACTATTCCTTCGAGATACTGAGTGTTTTTTTCTGAAGAAGAGAAATCTTAATAGATTTTATGCCAAATATTTGCCAATGGGGTAGAAATAGACATGAGTTGAGTTTTACCCCTTGACTAATTTAAACTTGGTTTAAGTGTAGTTTTCTTAGTCTTAGTGTGTTTTTCTCCTGCATTTGACCTCGTTTTAGGCATAAACGAGATTAAACTAGAGTTAATATCTAAGGACACTTTCCTTGCTAGGTAAATGTATCCTGATTTAAGAATGCTTAGATATTTTCACTGGAAAAATCCTAAATACTACACACATATTTCAATTATTTCTTAATCTGTGTGTTGCATGATTTTTTGTCGTTTTCTTGCAGGTCTTCTTTGGATGTATGTGCCACAAATGTCAAGCGTGGTCAGACACAGAGATTGAGCGTGTGTAAGGTACAGGCTATGAGCTGTCTGGGAAACCAGTTCACTCTTGCCAACGACAGCGCCTGCCAGTGGCCAGTTCGCTCATCCATCAACTGCCCACATTGCATCCCCTGGGAAAATTGTGATGGTGAATGTTTTTCACAGCAACCATTATTTTAACATTGTCTTTATTTTATATTCAAGAATGTAACGCTGTAACAACTGTGTGGTTTTAGATCAAACCAACACCTGTCGCTGTAAGACGAAAGATGAATGCTCAACCCTAGGTCCCTGGATCCACGTGTGTGCGCAGCTGGAGGGAGCATCTGCACCCGAGACCATGACAGAATGTGAGGCGGGAGTGAGAAAGTGTAGAGGAGAGACTGTCCGCATTGTCAGTGTTCAACCCTGTCAGTCATAAGACTCTATCATATTCTTTTACTCGTAGTATTCTATCACATATAAGCATAATTTGTTTGTGGCAAATACCTCTGAGATTGTTTGCTTTTTGAAAAGTTTAATGAATAATCGAACGCAAAATGGAAATAATGCCAGGCAGCATTTACCTTGAGCACAAAACCCAAACCCACATGACTTTCTTCTGTGAAATACAAAAGATTTGTGAAGTATATACTTCTGTGTCCTAATAAAAAGAAAACATATTTTAAAGGACAGGAAGTTGAACAATTACTGAATTGTGTTTGTGGGTGAACTATTCCTTTGAGGCTGTATTATTACTTAATATTTTACTTCCGTTTAGTTACTACTACATTATTGCAACAATTTACATAAATCAACATTCCTGTTCCTTTCTGCAAACTTGTTTTGGCCTACGACTGGATGCTGAACACAGTCATCCATCTCTATACTCCCTGCCAAACTCCTGACAGCCTGTCCAGTTACAGCGTTACAGCCCAATGATTAACCTGAAAAACATGTATGTCGTTGTGAACGATTTCTTTACGTCCTCCATTACAGCTTCACTATTGTTGTGAGAAAGAAAAGGGTATGAACGGCTGCCAGGTGCAAATTTCGCAAGCGTCCTATTAATGTGCAAACATATCCAATTACCCACAGCTGACTAAGATCCAAATGTGATGTTTATTCTGAGAGGCTGTTTTTGCTCTTTTATTGGGGGAGGACCTATCAAAGCTCTGATAGAGGATTTTCAAATGGTTAATATGTTAATGTTTTGATAAAAATTGTATTGTCAAACCTCTGATAAATGATACAAACTTTACAGCTACATTTGTGGCACTTGAGAACAGAATAAAAGCCAGATTTCCTGTAACTAGTATTTTTGATACGTTTTCAAATATACGTTGTGCTATTTACTGCTTTTTTGTGCATTAAATAAAACACAAGGCGCAAACTGACCGTTTTGTTAAATCAATAAAAAAAGGTTTATTACCAATGTAAAACGACACTGCGCCTTTTCATAAACACTACAGTATCTGCACCATGCCTGACACAATTAGAACCGTTATTAATAAGCAAGACCCATGCTGAGCCCCTCCAATCTGGACTTATATCACACCAGATGGATAGACATGCCACACTTCACTGACAATCTCTTTAAAGGAATCACAGTTTTGAAAAATAATTCAGAGCGCTAGGTTTACATTGTATATATACATCTCTACAATTTCCATGTATAGATATATTCTTTATTTACAAAGGCTTCTTCAGGTATTTTATACTCCTAAAGACTCAAACAAAAAGAATTACAGGATTTTCGGTTTATGGAAGACTAAATAATACTGCAGTAAAAACAGGTTAACAGATCCCACATTCGCTAATGTTGTGCGGTCTTGTTTTGCCTGTGTGATAATTTAATAAAAAATAAGCATCATACATGTTCAGCAGTTAAACTACATAGTGTAACCTCAGCTGGAATGTGCAGTCTTGAACTCCTCATAACAACATCTGTCTTGACAAAAAGCACAGCAGATGTATTGTGCAATAACATAACAGAGCCTTGTGTAATACTCAGCTATGGTAATAATTGAATACAACAAACATAGTAGTTACTTGTACTATGAGCCATTATCTTTGCTAAGCGTAATGTGGACGAACATACATTTACTTAAAAAAGAAAATCTGTTGTATTGGTGATATATAATATTCGTTTTTATGACTGTTCAAGGTATTTCTTCTATTTATTCTCATAGCAGTGGGAGACTGGACAGCACTCACCAAATGAAAGCACTGGTTTAGGAAATGGCAGTAGTACTGTTGATTGCTGAGTGTCCCACATTGTGAGGAAATGCAGTCAATCGTGACTGGACACAAGGAGAGCTCTTAACTGGACACAAGACAGCAGAGGCCAAAGAAACGCCTCTTCCTTTGTCTGACCAATGGGTATGGCGTTAGATTCAACAAGCTGCTGTCATCTATATAGACAATAGAAAAAATAAATCAATAAATGCACAGATGTTAGCTAACAACAGCCAGTGACAAAAACATTTTAAAATTTTGTTCAGTTAAATTATATTTATCACAAACTTCAAATGAAAAGTTTGTTTCTCTTTGCATTTATTTGTAGAAAATGAAGAAAAAAAACTGGAGAAACAGTGAAAATAAAAAGATGCTCTATGTTTCAGAACTCAAATACTTTAAAGAAAACAAATTCAAGCAATACAACATTAATATTTGTACATGTATTTAGGAAAATCCAAAGAAATAAAATCTTGATTTTTGTCCGTTTCCACGTGTCTCGTCATGCTTTCGGTCTTTCACATTGCTGTTGGATGATTTTATGCAACTCCTGAGGTTTTGTTTTGTTAAAAGTCAACAGACACTGGTCTAGAATCGCCAAATACCTCCATACACAAAATCTAGAAATGCTGATAAAATGAAAATTTAAAACAGTCTCTTAATTTTTTCAACGGCTCATAAACAGGTATAATCAATGGTAACTCATTTCCAATTCTTAAATATTCTAATGTTTACCAAAAATGTAAGGTCCTCATAACAACGTCCTCATTCCACTCTTATATCAGTATAGAGGGAATGCACGTGTCGTCACTTTACCACGTGAACAGCACGTGAGCACACCGGAACGTGCCCTCCTGGGTGGCACAACATTCATCAAAATGACTGCAATATCAGGAAACGCAATTCCGCGCAACATTTCACTTTCAGTCTCTGTAAAGTCGCAGTGAAGCCGTAAGCGTAAGCAACCGTAACCGTCGAGTCCAGCTGCTTGTAATTTCAGCAATAATTGCATGTTTTAGTCCCGGTTTCTGTCTTTCTCCTATTCTCCTCAGCCATTTTGCCGCGTGTTTTACCACTCAGGGGAACGTGTCCCGCGCTCAAGGGACGTTGTGACTTTCCCACGTGTACATGTCGGGACACGCTCCCCCCGGTTGCAAAACACCCAGCAAAATAGCTGAGGAGAATTGGGGAAACAAAGAAACCAGGGCCTCCTTTTATAAAAGGTTGCTAGAAACCGTCCTAAATTTGATTTAACGACCATTTTTTTAAGTGGGTACGTGTGATTCATAGAACTAACGTTCGCACGGAAAATGTGTGTAAGCCTCTCTATGAGTTTTGAATTCTATAAATTGAAATGAGCATGAAATTGCGTGCAGCTGAACAGTTTCAGATCTCCGCCTTTTAAAGATGTCTAATTAATGTTACTGATATATTTATGAGCACATGTCAATGTCCATATCTTATTTGAGCGTCAAGAATAGCTTCTATACATTTAGGCATTTGGCAGACGCTTTTATCCAAAGCGACTTATATTGCTTTATCCTATACATTTTACATAGGTATTTGCAATCCACTGGGATCGAACCCACAACAATGGTTGTTAACGCAATGCTCTTAGCTACAGGAAAGCTTATATTTCCAAAAACCTGCCGCATTCGGAAACGCAAAAGTGCGTACGTCTGTTCAGACTCTAACGTGGCACTAAGCACTTTTCTACGTCTACTGGGGATTAGTGCATACGCACGCATTACGATCAAATCTGTGCTTCAACATCCCATCCTTTATCTACTTAACAAAATCACATATGACCACACATGGGATTCACTTATTAATAATTGTTATAATTATTAATAAATAATATTATTTTAAATAAATTAAAGCCAAGAAGTACTCTGCAGCATTTAAATGTTTACAGCATTTAGACTGATCATTAAGACCTCATTCAAATCACATAATTAATTGGCAGTGTCCTTAATCTGAGATCAAATTCGAAGACATAGTTGTAAAATGGCCTACGATTGTTTCATTTGATGATTATGACCAGTATTTCAGGGAAATATATTTAGTAACTGTGTTATTTCCTATAATCCATGCAGTCGGATCATCTCCTCCTCATCCGCTCATAGTGTGATTGTGAGACAGCTTGATAAAAATATTTAGATTGAATTTTATTTTAAGATTTGTGTTGGATTTTACAAGAAGGTGCATGAAACAAGTATCATTCAATACAAGCGCATATGACTATGCAGATTTAATATTCAGGATAATTTAGATCTTTAAGGTAAAATTAAATGTGTTTAAGGAATTAATGCTTATAATCGTTTTTATCACACTAACTTTCAACAATCTAACTTGAGTTTACTAACTCACCATTGTTATCGCCAAACTGCTCTGTCTCCAAAATGGGCGTACGCATGGGTCTGAGTTTGCGTGCAGTTGCGCAAATTTTTCAGTCAAGTTTGTTTTTATAAATCCCATCTTTTGCGTGGGACGTGGCGTACGCCTCTTTCAGGGCATATTTTGTACGTAGGCGTTGGTTAGAAATGAGGCCCCTGGACTCGACGGTGATCTTTACGACGTTCTTACCACCTAAAAAGGAATCGGGTGTTCCTGGACACTGAAATGCTGTGCGGAATTGCCTTTCCAGATATTGTAAGCAGTAATTTTGCCTAGTGTTTTGCCGCGTGGTAAAGTGACGACAAGTCCATACCCTCTTTTATGGAAAGCATCCCTAATGTAAAGCTTCTCTGAGCAACTCCAGCATCATAGATGTGCCATTGTCATTCAAAACTTTGAAAATAAACTCTCAGAGAAAGTATGTATTGCCAATATAATAAATAAAGAGTCCAGACTTCAAAATTATTGGGCAATTCACATGTTTTTAGATAACAAATAAAATGCGTTATGGAAGTGACTAAAAAGATGCATGTTTAAACAATAAATTTGTGAGACAATTATAACCATCAAATGGAGAGGAGATGCTCTCTCTTACTCTCAATAAGTGTCTAAAATATTCACTCCGCACAAAATTAATTCTTACAAAGCATTTTTGTCCCTAGTACAAGAATTCTTAAATCAACATACATTTAATTGAGGAGGAAAGAGAATGAATTTCTTTCTTTATGAAAGAAAATATGAGAATTAAAAATATACGTCTATGTAACTCAAGTTTATTTTCTTACCTCATTAGCAGTTTTTGTCCCTTGCTTTAAACATAAGTTTACTTAACTCTTGTATGTTTTTTGAAATTTGCACTATGAAACAAGACATCCGAGTCAATCAGTATGCTAAAAAGTTTGGTAAAATCTTTATTTTTTCATGGTAATGTTGAAAATAATCCTCCTCTTCAAACAAACTATTCTGTAATACTGGGCCAAAATATTCAGGGCGCAATTTCTTTATTAAAATACACAAATCTCACCTTGATTCTTCAGCGGTAAAGGCATCGTCTCCCTGAGTTTGCTTAACAGATTTTTCATTTCCGTCATGTCCCTACAAAAAATGTAGAACAATATCTTAATCTTAAAACTGGAACGTGTTTCCAGTTTTAAGTTCCTGGGGACCCATATTTCGGAGGACCTGTCCTGGACCACCAACACCTCATGCCTGGTCAAGAAGGCTCACCAGCGTCTCTTCTTTCTGAGGACACTGAAGAAGAACCAACTGTCTTCAACTATCCTGGTGAACTTCTATCGCTGCACGATAGAGAGCATCCTGACCAACTGTGTCACAGTCTGGTACGGGAACTGTTCTGTTGCTGAGCGCAAGGCACTGCAGCGGGTGGTGAAAACAGCCCAGCGCATCACAGGGACTACACTCCCTTCCATTGAGGACATCCAGGGGAAACGCTGTCTGCGTCGAGCTCGCAGCATTCTCAAGGACTCCTCTCACCCCGCTCATAGACTGTTTACTCTCCTGCCTTCCGGTAGGCGCTTCAGGTGCCTCCGGACAAGAACCAGCAGACTAGGAAACAGCTTTTTTCCCAGAGCTGTTTCATTATTGAACTCTGCTCCCCACTGATTCCACTAACCCTCATAACTTTAACTTTAATGCTGCTACTACATTGTTTACATTGCATAACAGGGCTGCATCCATGACTGAACTGTACACACCAGTACTTCATGTTATCTGCTCTACCGGACTGTTTACACACACATAGCATCATTTCCACTCTATACTGCTCACTTGCACACCAGGAATATTACACTGAATGCTCATTTGCACTAATAAACTACTTCCATAACTGAATTAACTCATCTACTGCACTGTAACTCATCTATTGCATTTATTGCATAACTAACTGCATCTACTCATCTATTGCACTGTAACTTCAATAACTGCATTAACTCATCTACTGCACTGTAACCTTAATAACCGCATTAACGCATATACTGCACTGTAACTTCAATAACTGCACTAACTCATCTAATACACTGTAACTGTATTATCTGCATCTACTCATGTATTGCACTATAACTTCAACAACTGCATTAACTCATGTACTGCACTGTACCTTTAATAACCGCATTAACTCATCTACTGCACTGTAACTTTAATAGCTAATGTCTGTAACTATTGCACACTCAAGCCACTTGCACTATTGTATTGTCTATATTGTTATCTGTTCATAACCACCTGTACATTAATGTTCACAGTATATAGCCTTCTGTATATATTGTTCATAGTACATACCGACTGTCATATTTTCATACAACATTTGTATAGTATTTTCCTAATATTGTATTCTGTATTTATTCACACTGTATATCTGCACTTGCTAATTGCACTTCTGGTTAGACCTAAACTACATTTCGTTACACTGTACTTGTATATGTGTAATGACAATAAAGTTGAATCTAATCTAATCTAATCTAATTTGCGTGACAGGAGAAGGCAAACAAACAAGGGTAAGTTTATGTTTAAGGAGCAAAGACTACCTCTCAATGTTCTCGATGTCTGTTACCACCAGGAAGTAGGTCTGCGAACAGTCTGGTGGAGTGGAGGAAGTGTCTTCGAGTATGGGAACATCGGAGCTGTCCTCTTTCTTACTGTCTACTTTTGTTGCTCCTGAATGATGTCTCCCTGGAAAACATACACAGTGACCGACCTTGGCCTCAGTCAAGAAACACCTTAAAGCCCAAAATATTTTTATCAAGGTTCGGGCAACAGCCAACTGCTGTTTATATGATAAATTAATGCTGAAAAACTTAAAAAGGCTATGGACAAGCCGAGCTTCCTCAACGTCCTTCGAGTTGATGTTTCCTTCCAAAAGTCTGCATTACCTTTCCTGTGGAGCTGCAGGGATCCCAGCAGATACACAGATTTAAGCATCTCCGTCAGGTACATCTCCAGACAACACTGCAACTGGATATATAGACGGCATATCTCTGGATGTATTTCTCCATCCTCCGGGCTGTGGGCATTAAAAATGCATCTTAGAACAGGATTCTAAAGAGTTCTGGCCCTGAGCCTCAACCAGTCTAATTTAAAGAGACCACAAGTCATAAATTGTAGCATTCCTACACCTTAAGAGTCCATAACAATAAACGGTTAAAAAAGACCTTTGACAGCGATCATGAGTATTAAATCAAGTATTATTGATGAACGTTTCCAGGTAGCATTGAGAGCTGAAGAGATAAACAGGAGCTCTATGCATATTGTGGAAGTGTTGATTCTCAGTAAATCATATTTCTCAGAATCCTGTGCCTGTAATTACTGCCCTGTTATTCCCATGTGAATTGCTTTGTTACAGTGGATACTTTGTTTTCCCTCTCTTGAATTCTCAGAAATGGAGAGATGCATCAAAGCTGTGTAAGCCAACACAGCTTGTAAAGTATCTATAAAGCCCCATGTCTCTTTGTTCAACAATAACAATAACACGGATTTCACGTCTGAATATATAAGGGCTTTAGACAAAACCTGCCCATAATCAAGCAAATGGACACACTAACCCAAATGTTTAAACATTCAGTAAAGACCAAAGTATAACAATTCATGCTGCTAATAGATAAAAAAAGACGGACAATAAATTATAATGAATTATGAATATGACATATTTAGAAAATAAATAGCAGAGGAGCAAAATTTTTGTTGAATTCTTCAATTCCATTTCTTATAAGCACGGAAATAGTCCTAATACTTTATCTTATTTGACTATCTGAATGATGTTTCCATTATCTCTGTTAAATTATTCACTGATGAGAGCAAAATCTGACAGTCCATTCACAATGTCCTGCTATAATTGACATAAGAGATGCTGAACATTTTCCGGTAAAGAACCCATTGTGAAGAACTACATTTGCAAGCAGCGTTTTAAAGCCTTTTAAAGTCACAGAATAAATCGAGGATGTCACTAATAATGGATATGTTTTAGCTAATCAGGAGCGGTCGTAGACTAAGTTTATTGTGTTAATGGCTTCCATTTGCAAGAATACAACATCATGTTACACGCCTGGGATCAATGGAACAGCGCAGCAGGCACAGCAGGAAACAACATTTCCAGCTTAATCAGCATTTATTCTGCTCTCTGAATGTACTGACGAGCATGCGATAAGACCGTTATTAAAAAGAATGTAAAGCACCTTGTGTGATAGGCCTATGTGCTAAGTGATGTGATTATAGCCATACAAATGCTATTCTATGAAGCGTGTTGAAACATTCAGAGTTTATCTCCAAATATGTCACACAAGACAATAAACATGTGTTTCATGCTTATGGGTGCATTGTTTAATAAGCATCGAAGCAAAATATCTCTTAATTTCTATAACTTAAAATAGGAACGGTGAGGACATTACAAGACAGCAATCTAGTTGGTTGAAATGTAAATGCCGTCATGCATCACACAGCTCGGTTATCTGTGACTACAAACAGTCAACTTTTCCAGAAAGTGAGATAAAAGATGATAACGTGGCCAACTTACTGATCGTGTTACATGAATCTTACTGCACTGAATTTAGAGTCGTCTTTGATTATCTTTGTATACTCTTCAACAGTATGCATAGTCACAACATTACTGTATTTCTAACTCACGCTGGTGTTCTTTGAAATATGCTTTTTAATGCATAAATGCTATAGTGGATCTAAAATAACCAAATACATTTCAATAAAGATTTAACCTTGAGTTTAATGAATACAGCGAACAAAGAAAAAAAGAGTTCAGAATATGATGAGATGATTACATAGCTTTTCAATTCCCTCAGTTTTCTACCCTGTAAGGCGGTGTTTACTGTAATAAACACGACTCACTGAAACAACATCAGTTTTACCCTGATATTGCAGAAAGGTTTTGATGTGCAGTCCGCGCCATTTCGCAGCCTTTTGTGCGTGTTTTGTGCATCTCCGCGCGAAGAGAGGGACAGTCTGCAGAAATCTCTCCAATAGAGATAACCAGCTCCCTATAGAGGGCCACAAGTGTATTGAACTCCTGGACAACCTGATGGAAGAGAAAAACAAAACAAGCTGAGAAAGCATAGGGCTTATAGTGAAAGATGTGATCGATAAACACCCTGAATGAAAAAATCCTTTTAACCTTGAAAATGGATGAAGCAGAACAGCATCGGAAGACGGCCATGAAGAGAGATTGTCAATCAAAGAAGTCTTTTTTTATGAACATGCACTGAGTTTGCCAATAAATAACGTGTAATCAATCACATAAAAGTACTGTTATGAAGGTAAAAACAGGCGATTTGTTTGAGAGCAGCGCCACGGGCGACAGTTGCTTGTGACATTATCTGCCATATACATTTTTGCTAGAAACGAAGCTTTCTGATAATGGGGCTCGACCACAACGAGACCGTTTGCTTTGCAAATCTTCCCAAAATACAGCAGTAGTTATTATTTATTAATAGATGCCATATCAATATGCAATAGTGATATCCGTGCCGATCGCGAAAAAGGATGCGAACTAACGGCGCACTACAGCACAAGTCAAAAACCCTCTTCACGTTTTATTGAATGTCCCCAGTGTCGCATTATACATTTAGGATGTTGTCAGCTGCATAAACACGACTAAATATCCTATAGTGGTGGAACAAATGATAACAATTCAGAGCGGAATAATAATGAACGATCATGACGCAGGCATACCCACCATTCTGCAGTCCGCTACAGCTGCGCCGCTCTCCCTGCGCTCCGAGTCTCTGGACGGGGTCTTATTGCCTATCTGGAAAACGGTCCCGGTAGTTCTGGGGCGGCTTTTGCGCCCATTCGGTGCAGAACTCATGCATACACATCAAGTGGATAAACTGCCCTGATATAAAATGCCGATCAATTGATATACTCCCACTCGATTTTTTATTTCTTACTCTCTTACTAATTGATCGATCCGCTCATGGATTCTCTCCGCATTGCAACGATCCCCAAGTCGAGTCACCTTCATTCACACCAGCGCAGAGCCGAATCTTCCTGAGGTGTCCTTGCAGGTTTTCGTCTTTGTGAGAGAGAAATGCGATAACAAAGAAGAAGATGCAAACATGTCTCAGGCAAAGCGCCGTGCAGTCCTCAGAAATAATAGCGGATTAAAAAAAAACAACGACGTCTTGATAAATGCACCTCCCCAGTCCCACAGCAGCGATCGCCACTAGAAATAGAGCAAGATGTATGACAAGTTGATGTGAAACACTCTATGAGGTGTTTATTGAGAGTAAGTAGCAGAGGGGGATCTAATAGCGCTATTCTTACCTTGATAGGTGCAGTTGCTTGAGGCGTGACGTGGTTGAACACACTGCACTCTCATAGGAGGAGAATACTAATGCAATCACATACATCTCTGTTTATTTCACTTTATCGTAATGTTGTTATTGTATCGTATTTGAGATTTATAGGCTATTTGCTGTTCGTGTTTCTATAATGTTCTGCAGTAAATAATAATAATAAAAATAACATCAATTCCTTTAATCAGATTCACAAAAAAAGTGCGTTTACAGCTTTATCAATTGTGGCACTATCACAAAACAGAAGCATATAATCTACACTAGTGAAACATAAAAATAATAATAAACTGGCTAAATTTAGCTAAAATGTTATGTCTTTGAATAAGCAATTTTAATTCTGCATAGATATCATTTCCTACCCATATTTGGTCAGAATATTTTGCAAAACTTGCTTCTGTAAATTATTAACACTTTTAATTATTAACTATTCAAAAAACAGCATGGACAATGTTGCTATGGCAATGGTCATTTCAAACTGATGACTTGAAACATGGTTGAGCAGGCACCTTTACAGATCGACCAATAAGAATAGCTAGTAGGATTAACTTATTATTGTGTTATTATAAAATTTTACTTAAAAATAACTTGGCCATAATAATTTATGGGCAAAAAAGTCAAATTAACTTTTTAAAACTTGTCCATAACTTGCGCAAATTCACTCCAAAAAATTAAGTAAATCCTACTGTAAAATACAGGCCAGCAAACTGACAGTTTAACATTTTAACAATGCATAAAAAATAGAAATAAAGAACGTCAAGTAAAGAGCCGGATGGTGGAGCGACTGCGCTTTCTGACAGCTAAAGCCATGTAAGTTGAATGCTGGTGTGTATTTGAATGAAAGTTTCTTATAGGCTATGGCAAACTTGACAGCATATTGGTTTGATGGCCTAACAGACCCCCTTGAAACATGCTTTTAAAACATTTAGTCAGTTTAATACTTTAGTGTCTTTTAGTGGAGTGACTTTATAGAGTCTCTACGGTAAATACAGTAAGAGTTATTGGAGGAAAGCATATGGTTGACAGAGATTGTCCACAGCTAATCTTCTTAAAAAGAAAGTGAGGTGGAACTGATCATAAGCCTCACTCACATGAGATGACACAATGACATAATACAAAGAAAAAGAATCGAAAGATGTCGACCTTTTCCACTGTGGTCAGGACCATAAGTGTGATGTCATGAGTTTAATCAATAAAAATTGTAATGTTGTTAAGAGCAGTGGCATTGAAGTATACAGTGCAAGAAATGCATATATTGAAAAAATTAAGGAAGATAAATGCATTAAGGTAAATGTGAAATTTTGAATGTGATCCACCTGTTTTTGTCATTAAAGATAAAGATCAAGAGATATTATTGGACTGCATACAGTATATTTTACAATGAATAATTTAGCTTATTTATTTATATAAATATTTATGATAATAAAATTAGGGACAAATGTCAAATGATAAAAATAACTGAAGAAAATTAATAATGAAGTCATTTTCATTTTTGGGACCTACTCCTCTAATAAGTTTCATCTTTTGAAACAACTTTTTACTGGAAGAGGCCAAATCTAATTACCATTAATACTTTTTTAATCGTACATGCTCAGGCAAGTTCTCTGCCATGCCAATGTGGAATTGGATGGGCTGGCGGTTAGTAACAGTGTGTCGGGCTAAGAAATCTACTCACAAAAACCATGCTGGCGACTGTTCATGCTGAGGTTTGCAGTTCTGAACTTACTGTTTTTTTCCAGGTCTTTTCTCACAACCATGTCATGCTATGCTGTGTTGTCTGTGTTTAAAACACAACTTTTCACAAGAATATTTTTTTCCCAGTTTCCTTACATTTCAAATGAGTTCATGTCAACCAAAGTGGCTTTGATCTGAAAGTTCCAAGGAAAATAATTCAAGACCAAAATTTAGGACTTATTTTGCTTTCATCAAGGAATTCCTAACACTTTGTGAGCCATAATGATGTGTTTAGATATGTCACTTTTCTTCGAAAGTTATTTAATATTGAGTATGCTGAGATACAGTCCACGATTCTAATCAACTATTTTGAATCAGGAAACAGTGGCAATGGCCTAAAAACATGCAAGTCAGGCCATAAAATGGACTTTGCAAAGACAGCTTCTTCGTCTGGTAAATTTCCTATGGAAAAATCTCATTTGGCATCTATTAAAAATTCATAAACGTCTAGCATCTACTTGAGGAAATGTAGCAGTGGTTGAATCAAAACGTTTTATTCTAATGATTCCTAATTGTAAAACAGAAAGAAATGAGAGTAGAACTATTATTAGACAGCTTTAATGGCAGCCATAAGCTTGTGTTGAAAGAGCATGTCAAACCGCTTGAAAGAAACCACTGTATTTGTGATTGTAATAATGTATCTCTGTGTATGTGTTGTGCAGATGTTGAAATGACTAAATGTTATATGACGATGTTGGTAACCGTGGTGCCTCCAGTGAAGAAAAGGATAATGTGCACTCATACCTAGACAGGGCCAATAAATGAACATTTACATAAAACAGTGTTTTATCACATTTGCTTTAGATTAAGATTCAAGCTTCGACAGTGCGTTGACAGCAGTAGCCTGGACAAAGTCTGTTCTGTTCACAGAAGGATGTTAAACATCAAATATAAGCTACATTTTATAAAGACCTCTTTCTCCAAATGTCACTATCACAATTTCTCCAGAAATCTTTGAAAGCACAGATGGTGGCGTTGAGACAAAAAGAGGCGAACACAACCGTTGGGTTGTAATTCGTCAACCCAAGATGCTAGGTCAACAAACGTTTTCATGGTTAATTTTACCCAATAGCTGGGTTTGTCCCTTTTTAATCCAGCGTTGGGTTGAAAACAACCCAGCTTTTTTTAAGTTTAGTCAAGTAAATTATAATTCATTTGAGACTTTTTTATTTAAATGCAAAAGGTGTCATCTGGATCCTCCATGACTGTCCATCATGGGGTATTCCTTAACAGACACATATTACGAATTTAACTAGCATATCATGACATGTTGTAAAACATTTGATATGATTTTAAAAGTGATGTCTTATTGCAAATGACAGTTCTTTAAATAAGATTATTTACAAAGGACTTTAATAAATCACAAATACACGGATAACAAACTGAGCATTAGTTATTGAGAACAGAATAAACCTTCATGGCCATTCGAGCAAAAAAATGAAACAAAATTATATTTAAGTTCTTGTTCAGATTCTTTGAGTATTCCATAGAAAATCTAGAAGTCCCTTTTAACTTTAGCTTAACTGTGAAAGGTCTTTGATGAAACTTTAACATGTTTTAAATGAATATGACCCCACTCTCTAGACTGACTCATGAGCCCAAATACTATTTAAGGTCACTTTGAATACAACACTCAACAAAGTCAGCCAAAGTTTGCAAAAATCCTGTTAAAGCAAACATATTACTCAATCCACAAACTCAAAACATCACTTCAATTTATAGGCAGTTTCAACTTCATAAAAATATTTCATCCTGTGATTGATGACTTGCTTCTTAAATAGGATACTGCAGTCCATAGCTTGTGATATTTGTCAGTCTATAAGATCTTATACACTGCTGCCTTCATACACTTCCTTTTCAAAAGGAAGAGAAGAAGAAGTAGCAGAAGAGGCAGAAGATAATGAAGCCAATGACCCAGTTGGCAGAGTATATATAAATGATCACCATGTCCATGTCAAATCGCCAGCCATGTGAATCATCCTCGAAGTTGAAGGCATCAAGCCTGTAACCCCCGTGAGGGAACTGCCGTCTGCCGGTTGGACTTTCCTGTCTTCGAAAGCCTAAGGAAAAAAAATAGAGCGAAAATAAAAAAATTAAAGAGCGAGATAGCAAGATACATAACATTGTATTAATAACTGCCATAAAAAGAATATCCAAAAATCTGCCTGCCTTTCCTATTTTAGTCATTTTTCATCCTTTTCGACATTTTATCCTCCAAAAAATAAAAATGTACCTCCAAATATTCGAAACAGTTTACGGCAGCTCGGAAGGGGCCATTTTGCGCAGCTTGCTTTCTGGAAAGCCTGCTTCCGAGACAGGTATTCCTTTGGGAAGAACGTACGGGCTGTGCGGTTCAGTTCTGTGAAGAGTGGGATGTGTGAATTTATTTCTCTATGAATCATCTGTTCGCTCATCGCTATTACTAATAATTGGTCAATGTGCATTAAAAAGCCTCATGTTATGTGGTTTGATTTTCATAGCTTATGCAGTAAATCATGTTTTCCCGATCAGACTGTCCCATATGCCTAGATTTTGTCCATGTCACCTTTTAAGCCATTGATGTACGTTATGTGCCTCATTTCTGATCAATTTCTAGGGCAGTTACTTTTTGACCAGTATCTTTTGGATTCCTCAGTCTAGACATCAGAATGATAGATTGTCTTTTTGTCTTAAACAAACCTTTCTGGAAGAAAACATGTGTAATGGTGGTCCTGCACAATGGACAGGGTGTGTTTCTGGGGCAGTTTTTGGCCAGCATCCGCAGACAAGGTTCACAGAAGATATGACTGCATGGGTGGCACTTGTATGGACTGTAGTAGACGTCTAGACATACAGCACAGATGTAGCCTTCACGATCCCGGCCTGGGAGCTCCTCGTCCTCACTGCAGCTAGATGGGTTCCCTGTAGAGCTCTTCGACAGATGGAGAAATGACTATTAAGCTGAACAATCTGGTGAGATTCACCTTTACTTTAGTAGGGTTCCTGTAGTAGAGTTTAGAGGTTTCCTGATGGTTTGTATAAATATGGTTTTATTTAGATCTTCTGGATAATCATAACCATATGGGCAATGATCTTAATGTTCCAATTCGCTTGTTGATTATCACATACAACAAAAAACTTTAGAATGTTCCTTTTACGGACTAGTTTGATACAGAAAGTCTCACAAGGACTCAAGCATGGGTTGTGTGTCCCACATATGGCACCTCTGGAGCTCAGTGCCGTCTGCATAATTACAACAATCACACCCTCAGGAGACTCCAGGGACCACCCTGTTCCCTAGGTGTGTCATTATCACCAAATGTACTTCTCATAACTTCTTTTCATGCCCCTTGACAACCCAGTTACGCATCCTGAGATCACCAAGATCAATCTCAGAAGATTTCCCCTGTTAACACCATCAAGAAAGTCTGAACACAGACAGCAAAAATAGACAACATCTATTATAACCCTGTGTGTGTTGGGAATGTGACAGAACATTACACAATATACAATGTAGTTCATCTGAAACTATTTTAAAACAATTGTAAGACTTTATAGTATTTGAGAGACCACATTAGCCCACTGCAAGTAATATATTAGTAATGATATATTTTTTGTTTAATGTTCCTTAATATGAACATGCACTTTTAAGGCATTTTATGTTGAAAAACACATGCTAAAAAGATGCATGGACTTCAAAGGGAAAGGAAAATCAATACAGCCCAGGGGTAGTGTCATTAAAAGTGATTTAAAGTTGATGTTCTTGATTTACAGCGGCCACTAGCGTTGTATTATTGATTTGCCACGAATCACTCAGTCCAAACACGACGGTGGCCACCACAGTACAAAAATATGTCGTTCTTATGTTGACGCTGGGAAGAGATCGTGTAGGCATTAGAAGTACTGTAGAAAGAGCGATGTCTTGTTTAAAACATAAAATAAAAGGTCTGTGGATTTTAAGTATAAAAAGAGGGATAAAAGTCAGGCAGGAGCCAGGACCTGCGCTAATATTATAAAGTATTTCCAGCAGAGACACGATGGGCCCCGCGGTACTATTGCTTTTAGCAGAGATACTCACAGATATCTATGGAGATACTCAGCAGAGAGTCGTT